>CM066994.1:84922870-85522870 GCA_033977485.1 Hydrangea macrophylla
AGGAAAATAAACCAACTTATGATGATGGGCCACATGCAAGGCCCACCTCCTCCTGCTAAAATATGTCAGTTATGCTCTGATTCATCTTATTCTACATTGGCATGCCCGTCTGTGTCACAGTTTTTGAAATTTGTAGAACAACATATTAATGCTGTTCAATAGTTCCAAAGACCCAACTATAACCCTGCGGGTTATAAACCTGGCCCAATATGGAATCCTCATCCAAAACTCTCATGGAAATCCAATAGTGAAGGACCGTATTCGAAACCTAAAACGACAAACTTTCCAAACGCGTACAAGCCTCCACCAAATCAATACCAACAAACTCCCTTCCAAATTAATCCTCCAAGGGATAAAACTTTTGAACAGAGTGTGTTGGCATCGTTAAAAAATTTAGAGGCCCAATCGAAATCACAGTCTCAACTCGTTAACTCCCATACCCAATCTATGGCTAAGCTAGAATCCCAAATAGGACAACTAGCTAATACATTAAATCGTCGTAATCAAGGAAAATTACCAAGCTAACTGATCCAAAATCCTAAAGGACAATATAAGGTAAGTACGGCGAGTGACCAAGTAAACGCGGCATCGACAAGAGCTACTGAACGTCCTGAGGAGGTTATACCTCCTCCTGAACCTCGAAAAGATAAGGGTAAAGAAATCAGTAAGGAATACGATGAGAATGCGAATAGAGTCACGAAGGACCCTGCTCCTTCGGTACCTAATATGTCTAAGGCGACAAACCCATCAAATTATGTACCTAGAATGCCGTTCCCTCCAAGGGTTTATGGCCCATCTCACTTCTCGAAGAAGGGAACACATCCAGAGGATATTCTAGAGACGTTTAAAGAAGTAAAGATTAACATTCCATTACTCGACGCCATAAAGCAAATACCTCCATATGCAAAATTTTTAAAAGATTAATGCACCCAAAAGAGGAAATCTAGAAATCATTTGTCTAAAAAAGTCTTTCTAATGGAGAAGGTTAGCTCTATGTTTCATCACAACACTCTGAAATATAAGGATCCGGGTACTCCAACCATCGCTTGTCACATTGGTGACAAATATATCCACCGGGCTTTTCTTGACCTTGGAGCGAGTGTGAATCTATTACTTTTTTAGTATATGAACACTTGGGCCTAGGAGAACTAAAACCAACTATGGCTACTTTACAATTAGTCGATAGGTCAATTAAAGTTCCACGTGGGGTAGTAGAAGACGTGTTGGTAAAAGTTGATAGATGGTACTACCCCGTCGATTTCATCGTGCTAGACACAGAACCAGTCCTAGATGCTAGCAAACATGTCCCAGTTATCCTAGGATGTCCGTTCCTAGCCATGACAAATTCTATTATTAATTGTAGGACTGGGGTAATGGATATAACTTTTGGTAATATGACCGTTCGTTTGAATGTATTCAATGCAAATAATCAACCATATAGAGATGGCGAGGAGGCAGACTGTTATGCAATAGACCTAATTGACGAATTAGTCGAAGAGGCAGCGCATTTTATGTTGACTAAAAAAGCCTTGGAAGCATGTCTATCTCATTTTAATTTTAACGATTTCAACATTGATACTAATATTGAAGATTTGAATAATTTATTAAAATCGATAAATACGACTAGTGTACTTCCATGGACACCTAAAATAGAGGCCCTGCCACCTCTTGCACATGAACCGGCATTACCGTTCATTGAGTGTCCCCCGACACTTGAACTTAAACTGTTACCCGACTCTCTAAAATATGCATTCCTGGGACCTAATACTACACTTCTAGTTATAATTGCATCAAATTTAACTATAATTCAAGAATTACAATTGGTGTAGGTCCTAGGAAGTCATAAGAAAGTAATTGGGTGGACGATCGTCGATTTAAAAGGAATTGATCCATTTGTTTACATGTATAGAATAAATTTAGAGGAAAATGCCAAACCATCTAGAGAAATGCAACGACGTCTCAACCCTAACATGAGGGAAGTGGTTATGAAAGAAGTTATAAAACTCTTAGATGCAGGTATTATCTATCTGATCTTCGATAGCAATTGGGTCAGCTCCACGCAGGTTATCCCAAAGAAATCAAGAATTACGGTTGTACCAAACGAGAAAGGAGTCCTCATACCCACCCGCCAAACTACCGGTTGGCGGGTATGCATTGATTATAGAAGACTTAATACGATGACTCGTAAAGATCATTTTCCTCTTCTATTCATTGATCAAATCCTAGAACGTCTATCCAGTTAGAGTTACTATTGTTTCCTAAATGGATACTCTGGTTATAACCAGGTGCCCGTCTTTCCCAATGACCAAGAAAAGACAACGTTCACATGTCCCTTTGGTACTTTTGCTTATCGTCGAATGCTGTTTGGTTTGTGCAATGCACCAGCCACCTTTCAATGGTGTATGATGGCGATCTTCTCAGAAATGGTTGAATAATTCCTTGAAGT
The DNA here is from genome assembly GCA_033977485.1 of Hydrangea macrophylla. Lineage (NCBI taxonomy): Eukaryota > Viridiplantae > Streptophyta > Magnoliopsida > Cornales > Hydrangeaceae > Hydrangea > Hydrangea macrophylla. The sequence goes on from CM066994.1 coordinate 84,925,317, forward strand.
ATTTATGGATGACTTCTCGGTTTTTGGTCCTATGTTTGATGAATGTCTCCAAAACCTTACGAAAGTCCTCGCACGTTATGAGGAAGCGAATTTGATTTTAAGTTGGGAGAAGAGCTATTTTATGGTTCAAGAAGGAATAGTCTTGGGTCACATTGTATCCAAGCATGGTATAGAGGTAGATAAAGCAAAAATTGAATTAATTGAAAAACTTCCATTGCTATTCTCTATTCGTCAAATCTGTTCTTTCCTCAGTTATGCCAATTTTTACCGAAGATTTATCAAAGATTTTAGTAAAATTTCAAGGCCCTTGTGCAATCTACTCACCAAGGATGTCCCCTTTGTTTTTGATAATGAATGCCTAAGGGCATTTGAAATGTTGAGAGCTTTACTATCCATGGCTCTAGTAATCCAATCCCCCGATTGGTCATTGCCGTTTGAACTAATGTGTGATGCATCCGATTATGCCGTTGGAGCCGTGTTGGGACAAAAAGTGAATCAAATCCCTCACGTCATTTATTACGCCAGTAAAACCTTAAATGATGCAAAATTGAATTATACGACTACGGAAAAGGAATTGCTTGTGGTCGTGTTTGCCCTTGACAAATTCCGTTCATATATATTAGGGTCAAAAGTCATTGTTTATACCGATCATGCCGCATTACATCATTTGTTGAATAAAAAAGAAACGAAACCTCAATTAATCTGATGGATTTTACTCCTCCAGGAGTTTAATTACGAAATACGAGATAAAAAGGGTTCTGAAAATGTTATGGCCGACCACTTGTCATGAATTCTTGTTGAATCTAACGATATCACACCTCTCAAGGATTCATTTTTGGACGAACAATTATTTGCGTTATCTTCCTTAAATCGTCCGTGGTTCAGTGACATCGTAAATTTCTTGGCCACGGATATATCCCTCATACTTGGTCAAGTCAAGATAAAGATTGTTTCTTTTCTCAAATCAAACATTATTATTGGGACGACCCGCTTCTTTTTAAACATTGTTATAATCAAATTATACGATGTTGTGTCCCAGAGAGTGAATTCAACTCTATATTAAACTTTTGTCACTCCATAGAATGCGGAGGACACTTTGGTGGCCATCGTACGGTCGCTACAATCCTCCAAAGCGGGTTATATTAGCCAACCCTGTTTAAAGATGCCCACAAATTCTGTCAAAACTGTGTACGTTGCCAACAAATAGGTAACATGTCACGTTATAATGCGATGCCTTTGACCCTAATCCTTATTATATAAATATTTGATGTGTGGGGCATTGACTTTATGGGTCCGTTTCTGTCGTCCTTTGGGTTCGAATACATTTTAGTCGCGGTCGATTATGTTTCTAAGTGGGTGGAGGCAGTTGCGACAAAAATGAACGACCACAAAGTCGTGGTTCAATTTATTAAAGATAACATATTTTGTCATTTTGGCACACCACGAGCGATTATAAGTGACGGCGAAGTAATCATCACTTTGAGGCGCTAGTCTGAAAAGACTCCGTCACTCATAAGGTAGGAACCACGTACCATTCGCAAACACAAGGCCAAATAGAAGTCTCAAATCGAGAAGTAAAAAGTATACTGGAAAAAACGGACGTCCAGATCGCAAGGATTGGTCACAACGACTAAGCGATGCGCTTTGGGCATATCGAACAGTGTATAAAACTCCTATAGGAATGTCTCCTTACCGACTAGTCTTCAGAAAAGCGTGCCACCTACCGGTGGAACATGAACATAGATCTTATTGGGCTGTAAAATTGCTTAACCAAGATATAAGGGTGGCAGGGTGCCATCGAAACTTCAAATACAAGAGCTGGAAGAATTGAGAAATGAGGCTTATGAGAACTCGAGAATCTACAAAGAACGATCAAAAGCGTTTCATGATAAGATGATCATAAAAAAAATTTCAAAGTTGGACAACGTGTGTGGTTGTTTAACTCGAAATTAAGGTTGTTCCCAGGTAAGCTACGTTCCCTATGGGACGGTCTGTTTGTAATAACACAGGTGTTTCCGCATGGAGCAATTGAAATCCAATATAAAACCGGGAGAACACCATTTAAAGTAAACGGTCAATGGCTTAAGCCGTACCAGTCTAACGAAACTGATGAAAGAGAGATAGAATCAATATATTTGGTAGATCCAATCTATTTCGACTGAGCGCTTGTGTCGATCGAGATAATGACGTAAAACTTAGCGCTTCTTGGGAGGTAACCTAAGCTTTTGTTAGAACTTTCTTTAATTTTGGTCGCTTTTTAGGAGTTTTGTCTGCCAATGTCAAGATTTAATTGCCCAAAAAGAGAAAAATTAATCACTGCAACCCTTATACAAGAAAACAGAAGAAAAAAATGAGAACAATAGCTTCTCGCGCGCGCGAGGTGTCGCTTGCGCGAGAAGGCCCCTTAGAAATTTTTTTTGAAAAACTTTGAAAACTAGCCTCAGTAGTAACTCGCGCCTAGAATCGCACGCGCAAGGGGCTCGCTAGAGCGGACCGCTCGCACGATTATGGGCCTTAGAAAATTTTTCCAAATTTTAAGCCTCAACTTTTGCTCGCACCAGAGTTTGCGCCCGCGAGGTCTTCGCTGGAGCGGCCCGCTCGCGCGAATATCTAATTTTTCTAACATTTTTCCCAAACACAAAAACCTGGTCTCAGCTTCTCCTCGTGGGGTGATTCGCATGAGCGAAGGTCGCTCACGCGGCCCGCTCGCACGAGGTACCCATTTTGCTATAAATAGGGCTGAGCCCTAATTCTTTTCAGATTCCTCGCTCTCTCTCTCTCTTCATCGTCTCTCTTCTTTCTCTCGCAACTCTCTCACTCTCTCAAGATCTCTCACCTCCTTCCCCCTAAAAGCACTATCAACCACCATCACCACCACGAGACGCCGCCGCCGATGCTAAACACGTCGTCGATTGCAGCCAAAATGCCCACTAATCACAGGTATATACTTGACCCTGAGTTTCTAATCACAGGTACCCACATACCCTTATATATACATACATAGATGGATACATACATATATCTAGATTTGTATATTCATGTATACACACAGTCACAGATTTATATATATATACACACATATATGTGCACACATTGGTAGATTTAGGGTTTGTGATTTTGGGGGGAGGGGGGGGGGGTTTCTTTGAATCCACATAAATACATAAATATATATAGATTTTGATATGGATATGTAGATACTGTTATACATACACAGATTGATACACCCCCAACTTTGACAAACAGTGAATTTCATTTAGGGTTCTCACATTAGGGCTATGATGTAGATCTATACAATAGATGTATATATAGATATCTATTTACAAATACAAGTAGTCCTAAACCCTAAATGTCAACCCATATCAATTTATGTATACATCTTGGCTCTCTATATACATACACCCTGAAATCCTCATAAACCCTAACCCTGAATTAGACACACTGTTTGGGGCTTGAATTGGGAGCTTACTATATCTAAATTAGGGTCATATATGTGTCGATATATTCGCGAATCTAAACTTGGAGACATAGACTGTTCATACACAATTAGGTGTATATTCTGATCCATATACACACACTATTTTTATTAAAGGTTAGTGATTTGAGATTTTTCGTATGTCTACTTTTGTTTGCATGGATATGGGTATACCCATACACATACCCACATATTTATACATAGATTTATGGATCCGTATATATATGACTCTACACATTGACTTAAATTAAACTCTACTCACACACAAATCCTGAATTGGATAGTAGTATTTTCTTTGTTTAGATTAAGACGTCATCATGTGTTTATAACTGCCCACTACACACATACACACACTGAATTTTGAAGGCACATACCCTAGTCTCTGAATTATACAAGCACTGAGGAATCCTTTTAAATTGTTAACTGGGGGCTATGAATCTTTACTCATGGAAGTACGTAAGTACGAGCACATTTATTTGAATATATCCAGTTAACACACACATGACCTGAACCCTAACCATGTGTGGATGGATTTAAGGTTTGTAAGATGGGGAGTGCTACATTTGCACACTAAATTTGGTCGTTGGTTTCTATACACAAAGCCACAAATACATTTGTTGAAACCCCCACACTTGTTGGATTTAATCCATTGTACATATTGGGACAATCATTACTCACTCACAGAAATTAAGATCCGTTCGATAGTCGATTTTAATTCATGATTGTCTAATAAACTTTACAATTAAATCAAGAACAATAGTACTCCTAATCAGCACCTAGTGTATTGATATTTCAATCTGGATCTTTGGAATACTAAAGATACTTGTAAACTTGATTCCAATTGTTACAGACTTTTGATTTTTCCTTTCTTCGTGCTTCTATTGAAACATATCTAAAACCTATGTTACATCATGAATTTCATTTCTAAAGCTTTGACAGAAATTGAACATATACGTCATTTTTTAACATTGATGAACATTAACACGCGGCAAGTGCCCCTTGACTTGCCGCAATGTTTGTGTCCTAGACGGGACAGTAAATGGGAAGGGGGTAGTCCCTTCTCACAATTGTTGGGTGTTCCCCCGTGAACCCCAATTTTATTTCAACTATTGAATATTCATTGATTGTGTCCCTTGCCGGGATTCGTTTTCATTGCAGGTGACCCCTTCCCTTTGTCCCTCGACCCCTCTTTTCTCTTTTCTTTCCTGGGCCTATCCAAGATATAAAGCTGACATTTCCAAAAATTTTCTTTTACCTTTTTCAACTAACTTTTAAAACATGACTAAAAGACCAGTTAAATCTGCCTCATCCTCCCAACCCCCTCAAAAGAAAACAAAAGGCAAGGAAAAACAAACCCAACTGCCCCCTCCACCAGACGACCCTAACCCAAACAAACTAGGCCCTAGATACGCCAACCGAGGCCTAAACCACGAGGCCGCTATCGACGCTGAATTCTTCGTGTCCAATAAAGACACCAAATGGGACCACAATAACCTCACTGCCCGAAAGTTGGCCCCACAGCTCTATTATCGTAATCCTGACCTCAATTAGCTACCCCTGCCTCGTACGCCTCTTTTACCAAAACCTCCAATACCACAAAGCCTCCCTCAGTCAACACGCGTGCATCTCCACTACTATAGACAACCGCCACATAACCCTAAACCCAGACAATATTACTGACATCCTCCAAATCCCCTCCTATTCCTACCAGGTATCTAAATTAAATGTCCTAAATAAAGCCCACTCCTTTATCCACGTTATCCACGTTATCGACCAGATGTGATTTCCTTGGTCACGAGTAAGAGTGAACCAAGGAAATCCACCATGCCCTCCATGCATTTTACCGCAGAGACTGGTTTCATCCAGGTCTCATGATTATGGAGGGCATGCATCTCACCATCCTGGACATTGACCATTCCGTCGACTCCAAACTCCTATTGCCTTACCCTCGCACCATCACGGCCATTCTCCGGGCCAAGGCCTTCGTTATCCCCCCTGACGAGCCGATAGATGGACGTATTCTAGAGTTTGCTTCCACTGATTGGAAGTTCAGTCTGGACCGTCTATATTTAGAGGAAAGGAGGGCCCTAGAGTAGGCCCAGGTGCATTGAGACCAGGAGGCATAGCGTCCACCTTCGCTGGAGGATAGCCCTTATACTTGGACCTATGGGGACGTGTGTGCATTTCGCGGCGAGACCCTTCGACTGCAGTCCTACATGTGCTCATCTTTCTAGCTAGCACATCCAGATTAGCTGGAGGACATCCTAGCCCAGGGAGAGGCAGCCTATCAGTCTGCTTTTCAGCGTCCGGTATAGCAGATAGCTGAGGAGGCAGGTGAGGAAGAGCTGGCTGGAGAGGCTAGAGGTGATGGAGGTGATGGGAGTGAAGAAGATGGCGATGATGCTGGTGACACTGGCCAGGGGAGTACAGGGTTGGAGATTGTGTTAGTGGAGGGAGAGGATGATTGATGTGGGTTTGGAGTTATTGGGGCATTTTTTTTCATTTTTCATTGTATTTGGTGGGTAGTTTAGACAGTTTCAGACATTTGGCATGTATATTTTGTTATTGTTTCTACTTTTCTATTTTCGTTTTCTTCCTCTATTTATTATTAGGATACTGCTATACCTGGCTACGACCGGTTTATTTTGTTAGTACCTTTTATGTCGTTCTTTTCATATTGGTCTGTATTTATTTATTTTTGCTTTTGGTTTTCTTTTTCTTTTATGGTTTGTTATATTCTTGAAGCTTCTGGTTAGTCACACCATTAACGTTACTATTAATTGGTTATGCTTCCACATTCCTAGTTAGCTATATAATGATTGGACTTATTCACTTATGCAATTGTCATAGATTTTATTAATACAGAACAAATTCCAACCCCATTGCACTTTAACAGGAATCTCTTAGGTTCAAGTTTGGGGGAGTTAATGCAGAAATTCTAATTGGAATTCAATATTAGAAATTTAAGTGCATAAGTAGATCATTCTTGATACCCATTCTCGTAATTAATACCATAATTTTGTTTCTTTTTCTAATAACTCAAACTAATAAAGTTTCAGTTGTGACTTATTTTTGGTTTCAGGATTATAGCTCCCACATATCCATATAGCTTACCTTGATCCTCATATCTCATTTTCTTCTCCTTACTATGGACCATCCTATTTCTCCTCCTACTTTACCCGATAGGTCATCGAGTGTGTCGAGTCATTTTTTTTTATTCTAGTTCATCCACCACTGACACTTTACCGAGTCCTAGGGTAGCCAAACATTATGGTCCAGTCGGTCATCTGGGTTGGTGCCATCATCGTCCTCGTATCCCCATAACTAGTTATTCTGATTCTTCTGACGAGGAGGATTTGTTTGGCGATGACCCTACTGCTATCGATGGCCCTTATGGTGCCCCACCTACATCCTCTGAGTCTTCTTCTTCTTCATCATCAGCCGATTATTCGACTAATGACGATGAGATTGAGGATGATGAAGGAGTTATTTCGAGTCTAGCTGCCATGTCTTTGAGTAATCCTGTATCGATCGATGTACCTACACCTGAGGTTACCTACCCATATAAGGACCTACCTGATTATATGCTGGACACTGTTTGACAACGTCCGGGTCACCCTGACTGGTCACCTAAGGACATAGCCTCGATATTTGCACCGTATGCCGGTCCTAAGGATGATAAGGTTGATTTGGGTCCGGGTATCATTGAGGGGGCTGCAGCAGATGTGGTTTCAGAGCTTCCGACTGAGGATGATTTTGATGAGATGGGACCGATGTTCGACCCTGTTGTGCATCCACAGTGGGAGCTGGTGTGGATATCGCAAGTTTTCTTTCTTTTACCCACAGCTTTTCAAAATCAATTTCAAAAATAAATGAGTCACCACTTAATTTTTAAATGGAAAAATTAAGAAACCATTTTAAAAGCAAACTGATCTTTTAGAAACCAGAGATTAACTAGGTCCGGGGATTATGGAATGAGAGAGGAAGGAGCCCGTCGGACTAAAACACCCTCTCTCATCCTATCTTGCGATAGGCCTCTACTCAATATCCTTCTAATCCAATTATTAATTTAAATGTGCCCTCATCTAATATATATGTACAGATATACGTCACAAAAACATGTCTAAAGGGGTGTAAAATTGCAATTGATAAAATATCATTCAAAAGCCACATAAGCCAAGTAGCAGGCAATATGACATGCAATAGGGAACAAGAGAACTTACCCGGGGTCCAGCAGCGATGTTTAAACGTGCAATGCATACAAACAAAAGAAAATCCTAGAAAGAGTCTCTGATCACATTTACATATAAGGTAAGACCTAGTCTAAGGTGTCACGCATGAAATTGAAAAATCAATAAAATCGAGAAATTAAAATAAACTAAAGAGGAGTCCTAGAAATCATACCTTGATAGCGCTATAAAACAAAAGGTTGGTCCACATGCTTCACATAATAATATGATATCAAATAATCAATCCTAATTCTCTAGCTTAGATCTAGCAAGCATGAAATCCAACTTTATTCAATAGCTAGTTCTAATCATGGGCATTAAATGTACATGAATGAATGAATGTAAACAAGAATAAAACGTGGATTTATTCACCAATTTGGGTCACTTAACTTCTGGATTTAAGCTAAGTTATCATTATTCAAAGTATGATTTGGGTCCTAAGACATTATGAGACCATTTGAGTTAAAATAAATAAGATTAGACAAAAACAGTAGCAGTTTTTTATGAATTACAAAGAGCAGACCAGATCTTAAAAAAATGAAAAACCATACTTCCAATTGTTGGATCTTAATTCTTTTTGGATATGATGTGCCTCTGTGAGTCTAGTTTATAACCCAAAAAGAAAATCAAGGTTTTAACGGTTAGATCTCTGGGAACATGGAAAATACTAGACGTCACTCAGGAATCTGCAACTCTCTGTCCAGAGATCTTGTGCGATTTTTAAAAAATAGCAAAAAGATGAGAAACACTTAGATCTTTTTAGGGGATCTTCCTAACACACTAAGGTACTTAGAAAAATTATTGGGGACCCCAGAAACTCTGTTAAAATTCTGATTTATTAGTTTCAAAATGGATTTACTATTCTGAAATTTTGGACAGAGAGTTGCATGTACTGAAATCACAAGACCAAACCATCTTAGCCATGAAATCACCTTAAAACAAAAATCACAGTGGTAGAATATTGTGTTATTAATACTTTCCCGTTGGTTTCACTTGATCTCAACGGTTAGATTTCGAACTAAAAATCTTTGATCAAAAACAGTTTGTGAACTCTCTGTTTTCATTTGTCAAGCTCACTTTTATTTGTTAACCCCAACTATCAAGCCATGAAGTTGGACTTAAACTAACCATTTTCTCCTACCATTTGATGGTGATTGGAGGCTAAAGACCTTCATATTTGTAGATTTCAAATGAAGTATGAATAGACTTCATGAAATCTCAAGATGAGGACTCTAAACCATGGAGATGGGCTTAGACTCAAAACCATTTTCTCCTACCATTTGATGGTCATTGGAGATGAAGACATGACTAATACTCATGGGTCTCAAGGGAATATAGAAAGGATTCCATGAAACATCAAGTTTAGAGGACCCCAAGTCATGAGTATGGACTTGGATCCATCTATTTGCTTATAAATGAAGTGATGATCAAACTTTGACTCCCATGGGAAGCATAGGCTTACATGGAATTCAAAAGATCATGTTCAAGGGATTTCAAGAGAGATGTTGAGAATCTCTAAGAGTCTCAAGAAGGAAGTATGATCAACAAATAAAGCAAAGAAGACAAAGTAGCTTGAGGATTAAAGATTCAAAAAGAAAGAATGTAAATAAACAACTATGGTTAGAGGATCACCTCCAAACTATCCTCAAAAGTTTATCTCCTTTGAAGATCTTCCAAGCTCTTCTTCCTAGTTTTCTAAACTCTCTCTTTTCTCTCCCAAAGAAAGTTGGTATGTGGTGGTTTTTCCCTTGTGTATTGTGTTGTATGTCTCACCCTCTTCTTGTTTTATTCCTCAAGGAAGATCCTCTGTCTTTTATAAAAAAAATTACCAAGCTTTTTTTAAGTGAATCCGGAGTGAAATACAGGTGTAAACATCTCATTTGGTGGTACAATACGTACTTCCTGAAATTAGACAGACTGCTACCCAGGGCGGCAGTCAAAAATCATCTGCGGCAGTCCGTGAATGCCGCCGCGGCACTCTGTGACTGCCGTCGCGGCACTCCGTGACTACCGCCCAGCTCTCAGTAAGTGCCGCGCCAAATTATTGATTGCCGTATTTTTGTCAACCTTACTTTATCTGTTTTTTGTTTTTATCTGCATACATATACGTATTGTACCACAAAATACGGACTTTAAAAATAAACGGCAGTCAGAAAATGTCGGCGGCACTCAGTAAATGCCGGGCCGGCACTCACTGAATGTCGTTCGGCACTCAGTGAGTGCCGCTCGGCATTCACGGAATGCCTCGGAATTCTGCCGTGTGCCATTTTCTGCATAACTTCCCTTTTTAGGTCTTTTCTTTCTTCCTTTTTTCTTAAAGAAACTTATTTTTGAAGATCTTTTCCGAAAATGGTGTTTTACACCTGAATTCTCCTAAATACCTGGTATTTTCTTCTTTCTGTGAAATTTTATCGCGTTTGGAGAACTTTCTTAAGAGCTTGGAATACTTTGAATCTTTTCGGTCCTTATCATCATTGGACGTGGAGGTGACGCTCTCCTAAATTCGACGGTCGGTCAAAATTGGGGTGACACATCCAGGGCCAGTTGATTGTTGAGCACTCCTGGATGCAATAAACCCCTTGAGAGTTCTTAGTGATGGCTGGGATTGAGAGGTCAGAGACTGAAGAGCTTGTAAGTCAAGATCCTTATGCAAAAGGTCACTCTATGGATTTGGCGGAGGAGTGATGATTTTCTGATCAATGAGATCTTGGATCTCATGGGGGAGTCTCGAGCAAGAATCGGTATTGTGGCCTTGAGTCTGGTGATAGGTGCAATACAAGGATTGGTCATATTTGCAAGGTAAGGGTTTTAATGGTGGCCTTGGGTCCAGGGGATTAAGGTGACCACTCTTGATGAGGTGATCAAGGGCCATAGATAATGTCATGTCCAGGTTGGTGAATATTCTTGACCTGCCGGCTCGGCTTAATTTCGGATATGACTTTGAACTTGAGTTGCCTTTTGGGTTGAAAAGTGGGCTTGGAATAACTCTTTGGTTCGTTGGGATTGGGCATGGATATGGGCTTTGGTGAATGGTTGAGCTTGGGTATGGACTTTGAGGATAGGTTGGATTTGGACATGGGCTTTGGTGATTGGTTGGGCTTGGATGTGGATTTTGGTGCTTGGCCGGGTGATCCATTATTCCCTTCTCCAATTTATTCATCACTACCTCATTCAAACCCACTTGCTTTTTGAGTAACTGATAGAGCTCAAGTGTTACCCTCTCCAATTGATTCACCCTTAAGTTCTGTTGCTCAATAGTGGCTTGCAGCTTGTTCACTTTCTCTTCCAAATCTCTTAAGGCCATTGGCGAATCAATCTCAAGATGATGGTCCATATTCTCCTAAAATCAAGAAGATGAACCCAGGAGGTTAGAAGCGTCCTCACTAGGGGATCTGGTTGTTCCACTCTTTCTACAGATTCATGACATGAAAAGGTCCGCATGCAGAATCGATTTTCAGGAGGCAAGGAATTTCGAGGAATTATTTTGATCTTAATTGGAAAGAAGATGTTGTGGGTTTGTATGCTACATGTATGCAATGATATTGGTTAATGTGACAAACATGTTCATGCTTTGATGGTTTGATGCAACTGAATGCATGCATCGCACATATGGCACACGGATGAAATGCACGTGTGTGTGTGCCTACTGTATATGCAAAAGACAGGGAAATTCTAATCCTAACACATAAACACATAAGCACATAAATCTTCACCCATGTCAAGTGTGCTAATTTTTCCTTTCATTGTGATCCTCTTTTCCCTCTCAAAGGTTGGATATTTCAACAGTTTCGAAAAAGTATTTCTTAAAATGATGAGATTTTTTCAAAAACAATTCTCAAGGATTTTGAATCTTTTATTTAAAAATGAGGATGTGAAAATGTTTCTCGATAACGATGATTGGATTGAAATTTTGCTTTAAAATTCATTTGAAGAGCATTTCTTCTAAAAACAATTTCCAAATTTTTTTTTTGAAAATATATCTTAACAGAGGTCAGTTTGGAGCTTTAATCAAGAAGTGAACTCCAAAGATTTTTTGAAAAAGTGATTGAAAACTTTGGAATAAAGATGGCAGAAATCCGTTTGCTTTCAAAGATGGATTTAAAATTCTTCGGGTAGAAGGATCACATTATCGGATTATCACCGTACTTTCCATGAATTTGGATACATACAAGGTCAATGATGCTTAACTAAACATGATATAAGAAGTATAATATTATAATTAGGGTTCGGCACGTTCTCCAAATGTCGTGGATCATGAGGAGAAATTGCTAAAAGGTGATTAAAAGATTATACATCTTTCATCAAGCAAGTATCGTCATCATCTCAAGTAATCCCTTCCGGGCATACAAAACTTCCTAGCACATAACCCTAATCAATAATTGATTTCCTAAGATTGAAAGGTTCTATGGAAGCTACTATGCAAAAGCTGGGCTTTGGTCAAATAAGGGACCCTTGACACACACCCGATAGGATGCTTCATATACCAAATCATGGTATGAGATCAAGGGTGATCACACAGTCCCATGATGACTTGACCGATCGGGTTGCCCCGAGCCTCCAAGGTCATAGTTCCGTGCAATCGACTGGCTGGACATGCAAGTGAAATGCAACAGGCATACAAAGATTAATTAATTTGATTAAAAGAATATTTTTCAAGTCTAATCCTCAAGTGAACCCAAAATAAAAAATTCTGGTCTGCGAAACTAGAGATTCTGGGTTCCATCCCTAGCAGAGTCGCCAGATTGTGGATATCGCAGGTTTTCTTTCTTTTACCCACAGCTTTTCAAAATCAGTTTCAAAAATAAATGAGTCGCCACTTAATTTTTAAAAGGAAAAATTAAGAAACCATTTTAAAAGCAAACTGATCTTTTAGAAACTAGAGATTAACTAGGTCCGGGGATTATGGAATGAGAGAGGAAGGAGCCCGTCGGACTAAAACACCCTCTCTCATCCTATCTTGCGATAGGCCTCTACTCAATATCCTTCTAATCCAATTATTAATTTAAATGTGCCCTCATCTAATATATATGTATAGATATACGTCACAAAAGCATGTCTAAAGGGGTGTAAAATTGCAATTGATAAAATATCATTCAAAAGCCACATAAGCCAAGTAGCAGGCAATATGACATGCAATAGGGAACAAGAGAACTTACCCGGGGTCCAGCAGCGATATTTAAACGTGTAATGCATACAAACAAAAGAAAATCCTAGAAAGAGTCTCTGATCACATTTACATATAAGGTAAGACCTAGTCTAAGGTGTCACGCATGAAATTGAAAAATCAATAAAATTGAGAAATTAAAATAAACTAAAGAGGAGTCCTAGAAATCATACCTTGATAGCGCTACAAAACAAAAGGTTAGTCCACATGCTTCACATAACAATATGATATCAAATAATCAATCCTAATTCTCTAGCTTAGATCTAGCAAGCATGAAATCCAACTTTATTCAATAGCTAGTTCTAATCATGGGCATTAAATGTACATGAATGAGTGAATGTAAACAAGAATAAAACGTGGATTTATTCACCAATTTGGGTCACTTAACTTCTGGATTTAAGCTAAGTTATCATTATTCAAAGTATCATTTGGGTCCTAAGATATTATGAGACCATTTGAGTTAAAATAAATAAGATTAGACAAAAATAGTAACAGTTTTTTATGAATTACAGAGAGCAGACCAGATCTTAAAAAACTGAAACACCATACTTCCAACGGTTGGATTTTAATGATTTTTGGATATGATGTGCCTCTGTGAGTCTAGTTTATAACCCAAAAAGAAAATCAAGGTTTTAACGGTTAGATCTCTGGGAACATGGAAAATACTAGACGTCACTCAGGAATCTGCAACTCTCTGTCCAGAGATCTTGTGCGATTTTTTAAAAATAGCAAAAAGATGAGAAACACTTAGATCTTTTTAGGGGATCTTCCTAACACACTAAGGTACTTGGTAACAATTATTGGGGACCCCCGAAACTCTGTTAAAATTCTGATTTATTAGTTTCGAAATGGATTTACTATTCTGAAATTTTGGACAGAGAGTTGCATGTACTGAAATCACAAGACCAAACCATCTTAGCCATGAAATCACCTTAAAACAAAAATCACAGTGGTAGAATATTGTGTTATTGATACTTTGCCGTTGGTTTCACTTGATCTCAACAGTTAGATTTCGAACTAAAAATCTTTGATCAAAAACAGTTTGTGAACTCACTATTTTCATTTGTCAAGCTCACTTTTATTTGTTAACCCCAACTATCAAGCCATGAAGTTGGACTTAAACTAACCATTTTCTCCTACCATTTGATGGTGATTGGAGGCTAAAGACCTTCATATTTGTAGATTTCAAATGAAGTATGAATAGACTTCATGAAATGTAATACCCTGTATTTCGGTACATTAATAGACCTGGTATTTCATTTCTATACTCGTATAAACTTCTTTTTTCCTTTTTGTAAATTTTGATACCAATCGATTGATAAGTTTCTCAATCGATTGACACTTTTCAGATACCAATCGATTGACATGTTCCCAATCGATTGACATTCAACCGACTAAAAGTGATGACGTGTCATTGTCCCAATCGATTGCCATTTATTCCAATCGATTGACATTGTTTCCAATCGATTGACTACAAATATCTGTTGCCAATCGATTGACTGGTGTCTCAATCGATTGACATAACCTGAGAAATGTTTTCTTCTTTCCTTCAGCTTTAAACGCGTGGCACTCCCATATCCCTATATATACTCGTCCATTTGTGGCCTTGGGTCACTTTGGCAGCTTGAGAGAGAGATATACCTCTTGTGAGATATATACATACATATATCTATATCTATACATATATACACACTCTACACACACACACTGCCTTGGAAGCAGAAAGAGAAGAAAGGAGAAGCAGAAAGAAGAAGAAAGAAAAGAAAGGAGGAGACAGAGAGAGAAGACAGAGACAGAGAAGAGGAGAAAGAGAGAAAGCTTGGAGGTTTCTAGCTTAACACACCCAAACGCACCCTAGGTGAGTTTCTAACTCACTTGGTCCCTTTATATGAAGTTTATATAAGCTCTTATGATGTTTAGATGGGTTACATGCATGTTGTGTACATTTATATATGCTGTTTTTACAATCTGCTGGAGAAGACGTAGTACCAATCGATTGACATGATCTCAATCGATTGACATCAGTTGCATCCCAATCGATTGAATAGGATTTTCAATCGATTGACATTATTCCAATCGATTGACATGTTTATCAATCGATTGATATAACTTTTGTTCCAATCGATTGAACCTCTGTTCCAATCGATTGACATGATCAGAACATGGTTTCTTTTGCCTGTTTATTATATAAGTAGTTTAGTTGTTCGATTTCTGATTCAGAATTCCATTATGCGACTATGGGGTAGACAGGAGTAATGTGACACCAAAGATTTATGGATAATGAATAAAAAGAATATGAAGACATGGGTGACGTGTTGATTCTGATATGAGTTCGATATCCGATTTCTTTTAACCCGAGTAGTCAGGCCACATTGGGAGTTTGTCATTTGTCAATGTAGAATGGAACGTAAGTAGGTTTGGTAAGTTCTGGGAATGGTACGTGGATGGACGATTGGTCATGATATGCTCTTAAAAGCGGTGAACCGGACCATGGTTCTTAAAAGCGGTGAGCTGGACCAAGAAGTCTTAAGATAGACTGGATGATCTATGATATGCTCTTAAAAGCGGTGAACCGGACCATGGTTCTTAAAAGCGGTGAGCTGGGATCACTAGTAGATGACGTTGAGTCGTGGCAATAGATTGATATGCCTTGTTCGAAACGTTATATCCCTGAAATGCGGTGAACAGGACCATTGTTCTTAAAAGCTGGGGACAGACTGACGTGGAGTCCATGACATGCGGTGAGCAGGACCATTGCTCTTAAAAGCGATGGACAGAATAAGGGTGTATCCCTAGAGTTAAACGATTGAGTCTGTTCATGAAAGATCAAAATATGTTGAGTTCAGTATTCGAGTAACAAGACGTTAAGGGTCGGTTTACAAGAATGAATAGAGAAACAAGATATGGTTATAATAAGATGTTAACTCGTGTTTTCATAAGCTTGTGTTTATTTCAGATAACTGGTACCTCGTTAGTTTATGCTCACTCAGCTCTCAGTAAGCTGACGGCCTTTTATTGCCTGGACATTCCCCGTCAAGAACATCCTGCCCCTTATTTTGCAGGTAATGACCAGTACACTGATGAGTGTTATCCAGAGGAAGGCCCCACCGATGACGGTTATGCCAGGAAGAATTATCCTTATGCCAGTTGAAGACTGAAGATGTTATAATTAGATTTCTTTTCGGTTGTTCTGTTAAACCTTTTGTAAGCGGGTACTTGGGCATTTGTTGTCTTCAGACCTGTTGTGATCCTGTGGACCATACTCTGATATTTTGTAATAGTTAGCACTGTGTGCTATTTTCAGTTGATTACTGTTGCTTTTCTTTTGGACTAGTACTGCGTGGTGTGGATTATTAGTGACTTTCACCTGTCATTCCTTATGGACCCATAAAGGAAATTTATTTTTCTCTATTTATGCCGTTCCGGGACGTGACAGGGTTTTTTTGGTATCAGAGCCTGAGTTTGGTACTCTAGGGGGTGATACTGTCGTTCACCGATCATTCCACACCATCTGGTCCTAGTGTTGTTAAGATTCTTTGAGATGAGATATGAGTATAAGATAAGTTCATCTTCCTAACGATAGATAGTTTCCTTTGCAGGATAGCATGGATCCGGAGTTTCACCAGTTTGTGACTGACGCTTATGGAGGACATATTATCCATGGAGATACCGTGGAGCCAGCTGACCCAGAGTTTTATCGTGAGCGTGTGTGCCAGATAGCTAGTCGACATTTGGAGAAGGACATGTGGAGAGCGCTTTATGTGACCGGGAGTACTCACCCGACACAGATGCGCATGGATGCTTACCATACTGCGAGAGTCGGTAGAGACATTTGCCAGGAGATGTTAAGACTAGTTTTGAGTAAGCCAGAGATGGATGAGATTGAGTTGAGAGCTATTGTAGCCGGTCCACCAGAGCCCGTAGTTGCACCAGCAGCAGCTCCAGCAGCCCCACCATCACCAGTACCCGACGTACCCGTCCCAGAGCCAGAGGATGAGCATCTCGATGAGGACATGGACGGAGATGGAGAGGAGGAGCTGATAGATGATGAGGACCCAGTGGAGGATGAGCATGCAGACGATGCAGATGATGATGAACCTGAGGATGACCCCGAGGAGCCAGAGTTCGAGCCAGAGGATCCAGTACAAGACCCAGAGGCTATTGAGACAGACATTGTAGTAGATGAGGATGCGCCCGACGAGGAGGTAGTTGTGCCAGAGGTACCTGTTGTGCTTCAGATACCAGCCGGACTGATTATGCATATGGCAGCCATGGCCGATATGGCAGTAGGATGGATAGCTCAGATGGTAGCACAGCCAGCAGATTTTGTTATAGGAGAGGCCGCGATAGCAGGAGCTCTTGATATAGCCGACGGATTTGCCGCAGTAGCTGTTGATGTCGCTAACCAGGCGATAGCAGATGTGATGGAAGACGATGATGCAGAGATGATAGAGGATTGGTATATAGGGGTAGTAGTCGGAGATCTTGTCGCACCAGTTGAGGATGATCCACTCGAGGAGATGGATATAGACCCAGAGGACGAGGCACCACCAGCAGGATCAGATACTGACGACTTTTGAGTCAGGACCTGCAGGACTTAGTTTTGTTAGTTTTACCAG
This sequence comes from Hydrangea macrophylla, assembly GCA_033977485.1. Taxonomy (NCBI): domain Eukaryota; kingdom Viridiplantae; phylum Streptophyta; class Magnoliopsida; order Cornales; family Hydrangeaceae; genus Hydrangea; species Hydrangea macrophylla. The sequence goes on from CM066994.1 coordinate 84,942,801, forward strand.
GACATGTTGTCCACTAGATTTTGGGAGCTTGAGAGATAGCTATTTGACCATAGCTTTGTATAGTATTAGCTGACTTTAGTTGTTGTAACTCTTGTCCCATATGGTACACAGTTTGACTAGTGTGTACTATACGGTACATCTTTTGATATATATATATATACGAGCAGTACTTTTGGTTATTGTTTGATTGTTGCGTTGTGTTGTGTTGTTTAGTAGAATTGTTAGTCTAGCTGTTTCTTATTCTATCTCGGGTTCGTTTCTACGAGAAGACTTTCAGCTGATCAATATGTCTCTTGTAGGCGATACTCGTTATCATCATGGTAGGACCCTTGAGAAATCACCAAGTGCGTAATGGAGCACCTATTCCAGAGGGAATGGACCCAACCGGAATTTTCGAAGCATTTATGCAGAGGATGGAGCATATGGGGGATACATATAATCACTCCACCCATCAGAGACCTTTTGCACCCCCGCCGCCAAGACAGACTGGAGATAAGTTGTTAGCAAATTTTCGTGGGTTACGTTCCGAAAAGTTTGATGGACTAACAGAACCATGGAAAGCAGAACAATGGATAAGAGAGATGGAGTTAATATTTGAAGCATTGGAATGCAGCGAACAAGAGAAACGTCGCCTTGCTACGTTTCAGCTTACTTATGCCACCGCAGATTGGTGGGAAGCTGAACAAGCCACTATTGGGATCAACGCTGCTAGAGCTATGTCATGGGAGACATTCAAAGGCAGATTTTTGGAGAAGTATTTTCCAGAAGATGAGAGAGATCAACAGGAAAGGAACTTTCTCAATTTGATCCAAGGAGGATGGAATGTACGGGAATACACAACACAGTTCGAGCGTTTATCCAGATTTGCTCAGCATATGATAGACACTCCGCAGAAGAAGGTGAAGAGATTTCACCAAGGACTGAACCCCCACCTCAGACATATGATGGTTGGTTATCTGAACCAGTCATATGAGGAAATTGTTAGATTTGCTACAGGATTAGAAAAGGATGCTAATCCAGTATAGCAACCACAGATAAATCGACCTCAGTCGTCACGAGGGTTTCAACAGAGGAATTTCTATAATCGACCACCGAGAAATACCCAAGGATGGAGACCTCAGGAAAACTTTCAAGGAAACAAGAGAATCTGGGAAGGAACTAGGAAACCGCAGCAGAGTTATAATCGACCTCAACAATATCGCCAGCAGGGGTCACAGCCACAGGCATTACTAACAGCCCCACCCAGCAATAGTGGAGGATGTTTTAACTGTGGAAAGCCAGGACATATTGCAAGGAACTGCACTGCCCATAGATCTAATCGCAGGCCGGATATTATTTGCCGTAGCTGCAACAAACCAGGGCATGTGAGCAGGGATTGTCATGCACCACGAGGAGGACACTACGGAGTCCCAGTGCAAGGAATTCAAGGACCTCCTGATCAGACGAGAATGAATGCTATTATTCCAGGAGAAGTAGGCTTTAATGCTGATGAGCAGCAACATTTGGAAGGTACACTTGTACTCTTTCATAGTCCAGTTAAAGCTTTATTTGATACTGGAGTCGCACGTTCTTTTATTGTTGTTAAGATTGTGCGTCAATTGGGTTTAGAACCCCAGACACTTGAGTCAACACTGAATGCTGTGTCACCATTGGGAGTGACAGTTAAGTTGAGTAAAGTGTGTAAAGATTGCCCTTTGACTTTGGGAGATAGGAATCTTCCCGCAGACTTGGTAGTTCTGTCGATGTCAGAATTCGATGTTATCCTAGGGATGGATTGGTTAACTAAGTACAGTGCCAATTTGGATTGCCCTACTAGGACGATTGTATTTCCAATAGAAGGAAAGCCAACGATCAGATTTCAGTGTCAACCGACAAGCGACCTGTGCCTTACGAGTGGTTTAGCTACGATCATTAGTACGAGTACGGAGCTTACGATGGATCAAATTTCTATTGTACGAGACTTTCTAGATGTATTTCAGGATATTAAAGGACTTCCACCGAAAAGAGAAATAGACTTCTGTGTGGAATTAGTACCTGGTACATTGCCTATTTCTAAGACTCCATATAGGATGGCACCAACCGAGATGTTAGAACTGAAGAAGCAAGTTCAAGAGCTTGAAGATCTAGGATTTGTTCGACCGAGTACGCCACCTTGGGGAGCACCAGTTCTGTTTGTAAAGAAGAAGGATGGAACACTTCGACTCTGTATAGACTACAGGGAGTTGAACATGGTAACGATTAAGAATAGATATCCACTTCCTCGGATAGATGATCTATTCGACCAGTTACAAGGATCAAGGATCTTTTCCAAGATCGATCTGCGTTCTGGATATCACCAGCTGTTAGTTCGACCAGAGGATGTATCGAAGACTGCATTCAGGACAAGATACGGGCATTACGAGTTTCTAGTTATGTCTTTTGGATTGACGAATGCGCCAGCAGTATTTATGGACTTGATGAATAGAGTATTCAGACTATATCTGGATAAATTCATTATAGTGTTCATTGATGATATACTGATCTACTCAAAGACAGAAGAGGATCACAAGGAGCATTTACAGGTTGCCTTGCAGATACTTCGAGATAGCAAGTTGTATGCAAAGTTTAGCAAGTGTGAGTTTTGGCTACAGGAAGTCAAATTCTTGGGACACGTTATATCTCAGGAAGGTATTTCGGTAGACTCATCTAAGATTGATGCAGTCTTAAGCTGGAACAGACCGACAAATGCGACCGAATTTAGAAGTTTTCTGGGCTTAGCAGGATATTACAGAAGATTTGTCGAAGGATTTTCCAAGATAGCAGGACCTTTGACAAACTTGACGAGAAAGGAGACGAAGTATGAATGGACAGACAAGCATGAGGGTGCATTTCAGGAGTTAAAAGAAAGATTGACTTCTGCACCAGTACTCGCATTACCTAAGAGTGGAGAAAAGTATGTGATCTATAGTGACGCATCATACCAAGGACTTGGATGTGTGCTTATGCAAGATTGAAATGTTATCGCATATGGATCAAGACAATTGAAGGTACATGAGAAAAATTATCCTACGCATGATCTGGAATTAGCAGCAATAGTGTTTGCATTGAAAATTTGGAGACACTATCTCTACGGAGAAAAGTTTGATCTGTTTTCCGATCATAAGAGTCTGAAGTATTTGTTCTCTCAAAAGGAGTTGAACATGCGACAGCGGAGATGGATGGAATTACTCAAGGACTATGACTTTTCTTTGCAATACCATCCAGGTAAAGCAAATGTCGTAGCCGACGCTTTGAGCCGTAAACCTCGACTAGTGATCGCTGCATTACTAATTAGAGAATGGAGAGCATTGGAAGAAATTGCTGAATTTGATCTTCAGCCAGTGGAACCAAATAAAGGACAACATTTTGGATGTCTTATGGTACAACCAACTTTGATCAGCCGTATCAAAGAGGCTCAACAGACAGCAAAGGATTTGAAGTTATGGTTCGCCAAGATGTCAGCCAAGGAACCAGAAGTCTGGAGTATTAGTACCGACGGAGATTTACGATGTAAAGGTAGACTCTGTGTACCTAATGAAGAAAGTCTCCGGAAAGACATATTGGATGAAGCTCATAAGTCACGGATGACGATTCATCCTGGAAGTACGAAGATGTACAAGGATATGAAGAGAAATTTTTGGTGGGAAGGAATGAAGAGAGATGTGGTAGAGTATGTAGCTCAGTGTCTTACTTGTAAACAAGTAAAGGCAGAACATCAGAGACCACCTGGACTTCTACAGCCGTTACCTATTCCTCAATGGAAATGGGAACACATAACCATGGATTTTGTGGTAGGATTGCCGAAGTCACAGCAGAATCACGATGCTATATGGGTAATCGTGGATCGACTTACTAAGACGACACATTTTATCGCCTATAGCATGACGTATTCAGTAGAACGTTTGAGCCGAATGTATCTACAACACGTTGTACGATTACATGGAGTGCCTGTATCTATTGTGTCAGACCGAGATTCACGCTTTACTGCAGAATTTTGGAAGAGTCTCCAGACAGCAATGGGAATGACATTGAACTTGAGTTCAGCTTTTCATCCACAGACAGATGGACAGACGGAACGAGTTAATCAAGTAATGGAAGATATGTTACGAGCTTGTGTCATTGATTTTGAGAGTTCTTGGGAGATACACTTACCTCTGATTGAGTTCGCCTATAATAATAGTTATCATTCAAGTATAGATATGGCGCCATTCGAAGCTTTGTACGGAAGACCTTGCCGATCGCCGCTATGTTGGACCGAAGTCAGAGATAGTCAACTTCTTGGGCCAGAGATGGTACGAGAAAACAGTGAGAAGATTCAAGTCGTACGTGAGAAGATGAAGACAGCCCAGACCAGATACAAGAGTTATGCTGACAAACGACGCAAAGACTTGGAGTTTGCCGTTGGAGATCACGTATTACTCAAGGTTTCACCTGTTCGAGGAATCGTTAGATTTGGTCAGAAAAGGGGCAAGTTATCACCACGTTTCATCGGACCATTCGAGATTCTAGAGTGTGTTGGGAAAGTTGCTTATCGCCTTGCGTTGCCACCAAAGATGTCAGGAGTGCACAACGTTTTTCACATCAGTATGCTGAGGAAGTATGTTCACAACCCAGCGCATGAGATCAACTTTGAGGATATCGAAGTCAACAGCGACTTTACGTTCAATGAAGGACCTGTTCGTATTCTGGATCGAGGAATCAAGAAACTCAGGAACAAGGAGATCCCGTTAGTCAAAATTCAGTGGAAACATCACGATGAAGGAGAAGCTTCGTGGGAGCTAGAGTCAGAGATGCGCGAGAAGTTTTCATTTTTGTTTTAGACCTTGTTGCTTTTGATTTCGAGGACGAAATCTTTTGTTGAGTGGTGGATGATGTAATACCCTGTATTTCGGTATATTAATAAGACCTGGTATTTCATTTCTATACTCGTATAAACTTCCTTTTTCCTTTTGGTAAATTTTGATACCAATCGATTGATAAGTTTCTCAATCGATTGACACTTTTCAGATACCAATCGATTGACATGTTCCCAATCGATTGACATTCAACCGACTAAAAGTGATGACGTGTCATTATCCCAATCGATTGCCATTTATTCCAATCGATTGACATTGTTTCCAATCGATTGACTACAAATATCTGTTGCCAATCGATTGACTGGTGTCTCAATCGATTGACATAACCTGAGAAATGTTTTCTTCTTTCCTTCAGCTTTAAACGCGTGGCACTCCCATATCCCTATATATACTCGTCCATTTGTGGCCTTGGGTCACTTTGGCAGCTTGAGAGAGAGAGATATACCTCTTGTGAGATATATACATACATATATCTATATCTATACATATATACACACTCTACACACACACACTGCCTTGGAAGCAGAAAGAGAAGAAAGGAGAAGCAGAAAGAAGAAGAAAGAAAAGAAAGGAGGAGACAGAGAGAGAAGACAGAGACAGAGAAGAGGAGAAAGAGAGAAAGCTTGGAGGTTTCAAGCTTAACACACCCAAACGCACCCTAGGTGAGTTTCTAACTCACTTGGTCCCTTTATATGAAGTTTATATAAGCTATTATGATGTTTAGATGGGTTACATGCATGTTGTGTACGTTTATATATGCTGTTTTTACAATCTGCTGGAGAAGACGTAGTACCAATCGATTGACATGATCTCAATCGATTGACATCAGTTACATCCCAATCGATTGAATAGGATTTTCAATCGATTGACATTATTCCAATCGATTGACATGTTTATCAATCGATTGATATAACTTTTGTTCCAATCGATTGAACCTCTGTTCCAATCGATTGACATGATCAGAACATGGTTTCTTTTGCCTGTTTATTATATTAGAAGTTTAGTTGTTCGATTTCTGATTCAGAATTCCATTATGCGACTATGGGGTAGACAGGAGTAATGTGACACCAAAGATTTATGGATAATGAATAAAAAGAATATGAAGACATGGGTGACGTGTTGATTCTGATATGAGTTCGATATCCGATTTCTTTTAATCCGAGTAGTCAGGCCACATTGGGAGTTTGTCATGTGTCAATGTAGAATGGAACGTAAGTAGGTTTGGTAAGTTCCGGGAATGGTACGTGGATGGACGATTGGTCATGATATGCTCTTAAAAGCGGTGAACCGGACCATGGTTCTTAAAAGCGGTGAGCTGGACCAAGAAGTCTTAAGATAGACTGGATGATCTATGATATGCTCTTAAAAGCGGTGAACCAGACCATGGTTCTTAAAAGCGGTGAGCTGGGATCACTAGTAGATGACGTTGAGTCGTGGCAATAGATTGATATGCCTTGTTCGAAACGTTATATCCTTGAAATGCGGTGAACAGGACCATTGTTCTTAAAAGCTAGGGACAGACTGACGTGGAGTCCATGACATGCGGTGAGCAGGACCATTGCTCTTAAAAGCGATGGACAGAATAAGGGTGTATCCCTAGAGTTAAACGATTGAGTCTGTTCATGAAAGATCAGAATATGTTGAGTTCAGTATTCGAGTAACAAGACGTTAAGGGTCGGTTTACAAGAATGAATAGAGAAACAAGATATGGTTATAATAAGATGTTAACTCGTGTTTTCATAAGCTTGTGTTTATTTCAGATAACTGGTACCTCGTTAGTTTATGCTCACTCAGCTCTCAGTAAGCTGACGGCCTTTTATTGCCTGGACATTCCCCGTCCAGAACATCCTGCCCCTAATTTTGCAGGTAATGACCAGTACACTGATGAGTGTTATCCAGAGGAAGGCCCCACCGATGACGGTTACGCCAGGGAGAATTATCCTTATGCCAGTTGAAGACTGAAGATGTTATAATTAGATTTCTTTTCGGTTGTTCTGTTAAACCTTTTGTAAGCGGGTACTTGGGCATTTGTTGTCTTCAGACCTGTTGTGATCCTGTGGACCATACTCTGATATTTTGTAATAGTCAGCACTGTGTGCTATTTTCAGTTGATTACTGTTGCTTTTCTTTTGGACTAGTACTGCGTGGTGTGGATTATTAGTGACTTTCACCTGTCATTCCTTATGGACCCATAAAGGAAATTTATTTTTCTCTATTTATGCCGTTCCGGGGCGTGACATGAAATCTCAAGATGAGGACTCTAAACCATGGAGATGGGCTTAGACTCAAAACCATTTTCTCCTACCATTTGATGGTCATTGGAGATGAAGACATGACTAATACTCATGAGTCTCAAGGAAATATAGAAAGGATTCCATGAAACACCAAGTTTAGAGGACCCCAAGTCATGAGTATGGACTTGGATCCATCTATTTGCTTATAAATGAAGTGATGATCAAACTTTGACTCCCATGGGAAGCATAGGCTTACATGGGATTCAAAAGATCATGTTCAAGGGATTTCAAGAGAGATGTTGAGAATCTCTAAGAGTCTCAAGAAGGAAGTATGATCAACAAATAAAGCAAAGAAGACAAAGTAGCTTGAGGATTAAAGATTCAAAAAGAAAGAATGTAAATAAACAACTATGGTTAGAGGATTACCTCCAAACTATCCTCAAAAGTTTCTCTCTTTTGAAGATCTTCCAAGCTCTTCTTCCTAGTTTTCTAAACTCTCTCTTTTCTCTCCCAAAGAAAGTTGGTATGTGGTGGTTTTTCCCTTGTGTATTGTGTTGTATGTCTCACCCTCTTCTTGTTTTATTCCTCAAGGAAGATCCTCCCTCTTTTATAGAAAAAATTACCAAGCTTTTTTAAGTGACTTCGGAGTGAAATACAGGTGTAAACATCTCATTTGGTGGTACAATACGTACTTCCTGAAATTAGATAGACTGCTACCCAGGGCGGCAGTCAAAAATCATCTACAGCAGTCCGTGAATGCCGTCGCGGCACTCCGTGACTGCCGCGCGGCTCTCAGTAAGTGCCGCGCCAAATTATTGATTGTCGTATTTTCGTCAACCTTACTTTATCAGTTTTTTGTTTTTATCCGCATACATATACGTATTGTACCATAAAATACGGACTTTAAAAGCAAACGGCAGTCAGAAAATGTCGGCGGCACTCAGTAAATGCCGGGCCGGCACTCACTGAATGCCGTTCGGCACTCAGTGAGTGTCGCTCGGCATTCACGGAATGCCGCGAAATTCTGCCGTGTGCCGTTTTCTGCAGAACTTCCCTTTTTAGGTCTTTTCTTTCTTCTTTTTTTCTTAAAGAAACTTATTTTTGAAGATCTTTTCTGAAAATGGCGTTTTACACCTGAATTCTCCTAAATACCTGGTATTTTCTTCTTTCTGTGAAATTTTATCGCGTTTGGAGAACTTTCTGAAGAGCTTGGAATACTTCGAATCTTTTCGGTCTTATCATCATTGGACGTGGAGGTGACGCTCTCCTAAATTCGACGGTCGATCAAAATTGGGGTGTCTACAGCTGGTTGATTGGTATTTCCGAGCTGGCGTGTCACCCCCTTCAGACATTTTTTGCAGAGTGGACGTCCTGGTCATCTTCTATACGGATTACATCCATGTCATTGTCATGTTCCCACCTGCATAGGGACATTCAGTGACTTGGTTTGGGGGAGAGTATATGGGTTTTCATTTATTTTTAGTTGTAGTCGTTTATTTTGTTTTGTACATTTTCATTTGTTATTTTGTTTTAGTAGTAGGAATTTTTTTAATTCAATTTTACTCGTTATTTCTTTTACTTTTGTTTCTTTATCATTCTTTTCATTCGTTGTATAAAAAAAATTCAAATTATGGAAAATTAAAAAAACAATTTATTCTAGTAGTTTTAATAATAAAGAAAGAACATTTTTTCTTATATGTTTTCTTAATATCAATGTTGCATTATTCTTGTTGTAACTAGATTTCATTGAAATTTGAGATTAAGAGAGTATGTAATCCGATGTCTACTGGAGCTATGAAGGTATGTCTTGAGAACTATATGTCATTAGAATCATTGCTTTATATCTTGTACTTGCATATCTTTTTTCACGGCACGTAGTCATATGGATGCACGTTGATATTGAATTATAATATAACTTGGATTTCTCAATAGTAATATAGAATTATAGACTAAAACCCGGTGAACTTTAGAGCATTTCATCATTTTTGAGGGTTTTTAATTTACTTTTATGGAATATCATTGACATAGCGTATTATTTCGTCGATTAGTCTCAATATTATTTATTTTAATTGAAAGCCGAGTTAGTATTGGCATTAACCATGCTTAATAATAAAAAAAGAGAAGAATCTCTATTTCCTTTGATGTCGTAACATTGAAGAATCATGTGAATCTAGAAAAGGATAATAGGCCATCTGTCTTAATAAACCTTTTTGGCCTTTGACTTTCCTTATAAAATATTTTTATATCCTTTGTTAACCACTTTGAAGCCTTATAATAAGCTTTTTCTTTGTTCGCCTATTATCCTACCCACTCCGATATGGAGTTCGCTACTATAAAAGCTAACCTAACCCATGTCCAAGAGTAGTAAATAATAGTTTTTCATAAAGAAATTGGGCTATTAATGACTCATATAAAGAAGGGTATTGAATAAATAAAAAAATGAAGATGGATATAAAAAGAAAAAAAAATAGATATTGGAAAAAGGATTGAAAAAAAAGAGAGAAAATATGAAGTGAAAAAGAAAAAAATAATAATAGATAGTCGTTGTAGTAAAGCCCTTGTATTTCAAATATTACGGCTATTTCTATCTACCCAAGGACTTTTTGAATCCCTTCTACCTTTCTTTTCTTAGCTATAACCCTTGACCAACATTACAACCCTTGTAAAGTCCTAGTTGATTATAGGGAAACATGAGTTGAACATGGAACAGATAGAAAAAGGGAATAAAAGCATGGTAGTAATAATATTTACTTGACAATCGGTATCTATCCATGAGACTATTTTTCTGTCATGTCATACGTTGTTCCGTGTCATATGCGAGATTTATTTGCTTTATATATAATTATCTCCTTCGCATACATTTGAGTGATTACACCTGTTTCTGAGTGATTTTATTTTAGAGGGTAATTAACTACGTGAGATTTGTAGTCGAGGCATCGCTATATAGTTATCTAGTTTATATTCCAAGTTCATAGTCACTGTGTATCCACTTGATTACTATTCACACACATGCGAGTCTTCGATATATTCTATTGATTCTGTTGATCTATGTTTTCGGATTACTTTCATGACCTGGGTAGATGTATGATTATGTTGCTCTTGATAACTTAAACTTTTATTTGAATTTAGTTTATCAAGGAAGATGTTGATATTGAAATTTTAAAATTTTGCATAAAATTTTTCTTTTACAAGTTAATAAAGATGGTTGTGGGTGACTTGTTGACGAGAACCCTCACGAGACTTCACTCATCCGACTAGGGATACCTAGAGGTTTAAAAGGCTTGTTGCACAAGCTAAGTGCAATCGTTATCCATGTGAAAATGGATTAGAAATTTTTATTATTAGTAGTTTTTATTTTTCTTTTCTATTTGCTCGAGGACTAGCAAAATGTAGGTTTGGGGGTGTTATCGGGAGAGAACAAATCCTAATTATATGCCTTAATTCACATTTGTTAGCCATTTTTATCCCATTTTTGTATAATTTTACTTCATTTTCCACTTTCTGTCAGGTTTTAGAAGAAAGCAATGATTCCAAGCTAAATGGCGTGAAAAAGCAGAAAGAAAGAACAAGGAAAAGCCATTTCGCGGGAGCGGTCCGCTCGTGCGACAATCCAGCCCTTCACTCACGCGGTCCGCTCGCGCGACCTCCCAGAATCGCGCTTGCGCGATCCGTACAAAAAACATAAAACGCGTATTTTGAAGTGCTGATGACCCCTACGTGGACGAAATTACCTAATTACGTCTAGAAAGCAAATTATAGCAGTTTCAGTCGGATTAGGTTTACGAAAACCTTCCTAATCTCTCTACAACTATATATATATCTCATTCTAAATCAATTGAGGGGTTACACACATTCATTCATACATCAACTTTGAAGGCAAGAGGAAGAGAAGATTTAGCTTGAAGGTCTCTAATGGCAACCATCAACTCAATCTTCATGTTTTCATCAACCATGTGCAACTAAATGTCTATTCTAGGGTTTCAATGAAACCCTAGCTATGTAAAGAGGGAATTCTATACTTTCTTATTTTAGGATCTTATGTATTGGATAGTAATTGAACGTTGGTGGATTATTTAGATATAATCAGTTTTTAATGATAATAATCAAGAGTATTTGGGATCTATTCTTGTCTTAGATTTTTCCTTAAGCTTGTTGAACTCAATAGTCCTTGATTTCTGTGATTGATAGGTGTATTTACATACAATAGTGCTTATGTGATTGTGATGTTTACATCTTTTATAATTCATGCCTAGGAAAGATGAGTTATGCTACACCCTAGTTATAGGTAGATAATTCATGTGGGGTGATGTTAATGCCAAAGCACAATGTGCTAATGCCAAAGCACAAAGTGTCACTAAAAGCTTTAGTGACACTTAGATATATGTCACTAAAGCTTTTAGTGACACTTTGTGCTTTGGCATTAGCAATTTGTGCTTTGGCATTAGCACTAGCCTTCATGTGAACCGAAGATGAATTATGCTTAGATTAAACTAGCGATATCCTCTTGTTGATACTATTGGGCTTGTAGCTACGATAAATCGTGATTATCCAATCATATAACTTAAAATAGAAAGTCTAGACCCCCGATGCATAGCTAGTGGTGGATTTGCAATCCTAGATCTCATCCACTCATATTTAAACAATCTTAAATTTTGCACATTAGTTTACTTAGATTCAATTTTAGAATTTATTTTCATAATTTCATAGTTTAATTCATAGTAATAATTTACTCATCAAACAAACAAAATTCTATTTTTCAATAGCTAATTAGATTTAGATTTTATTAATTAAAGGATAAAAATAAACAATCTCTATGGGTTCGACCTTTACTTCTACCATACAAATCTTTAGAAAGTAAAACATACTTTTATATCTTGATTTTGACAAGATCAGGTCTCTTAAATCTGATAGCTGACAAAATGGGGTGTTTTTACACTTCCACATTCAGTGATGCTAGGATTAGCAGGTGAGGCCCAGCCCGGAGGCATCAACAAAAATGGTGGGAATACAGATAAGGGCCATTATGATGATGGGTATTCAGGAGAGGACTACTACGGGGAACTCTATGGATTCGCTAATTGAAGATGGAATTTTCCTAGTCCTCTGTTATCTTTTATATTGTAATGTAATAAATTATTTTGCTGTTGGATTTCATGACACTAGGTGTCACAAGACTATTTATCTTTTATTCTGTTGCTTTTGGGTTTTATTCAAGGTTTGTAATATAATGTTTAATGTATGACACAATAATGTTTAATAGTAGTATGCTGTGTTTGAATTAGATGCAATCCCAATATTAATTTGCTTCTTTTTAATATTTTTGTTGAGGACAATCAGGAGCATCTCTAACTAGTTGCGTGTCCACGGGTCCAAAGGCAGGAAATTTATTTTTCCCTACTTTGCCACTATGGGGAAAGACATGGTGTTTGGGTTGTATTTGTATGATAGTGGTGGTAGGTGCTTCAACAAACAAAGCCTAAAGGTGGTGCTTACCTCTTGTTTTTCATACAGAACCAAAAATGAGAGAGAAGGAAGCTTGATTTGGTGCGGTTTTCAATCTAAACATAGAGGGAAAAGCCTTGCTTTTATAGAAAACCCTACATGGGCTCTGATCCCATGTAGGTAAGCCACTGGTAGATCGGTGCAACTCCGATCTTGATTACCCGATCGTCTTGGAACTTCAATTGTCATCAATTTATGAATTGCTCGTTCGATCTTTCTGATTTAAAAAGTTCTGGACTTATATTGACGCCGTCATCGAATCCGTATAGTTGGATTGACGATTTATGAGACAAAAAATGACTGTATTGCCCCTATCTTTACTAACTTGGTCGTAAAACTTTGGTCGTACACCGTTTCTTCTCTGATTGTCTGATTAGACTAATTCAATTCGTATAATCTCTACCTTTCAGTACACCGAAACTTCGATCGGAGCCCGATTCTCTACTGGTTATCAGAATTTGATTATTCAAAGTCCTGTGGGCTTGTATTGATTCTTGATTTGCCTCAATGTAATCAAATTTGACTTCGATCATCTCAGACTTGATTTTGGTCTTGAATTGCATGCCGAACATGGATTTCGGTTGAAAATGTCACTGATTATCAAAATCAAATGATCTCAGTCTCTATAATTTTCGATCGATGAGCTGTGGACTCTGAACGACTTCAATTTGACGTACAAACATCCCACACTCTAATTTGTTGACTTTTGACTCGAGCCGACCTTGATTATTGACTTTTGGGAGATCCAGAATGCAGTACATTCACATCGACATTGCTTACGATGTTGATTTGTCCTCTAGGAATCCTGATTGAACTTCAGAACTCTTTTTCTTGATTCGCGTGCCCGGTGGGCCCCCTGTGATAGATTTTTTTATTTTTTTGGGTCAAAATGGGGTGTCAATACCAACCACGATCAAAATTACATAAGTATAAGCATAAGCATAAGCATAGACAAATAGGCTCTAAGAACGATTGCGGTGGTGTGAAAATTTGTACCCCCTCTGGCTCAGTTTCTTTAACTATCTTCGAATATCTAAATATTTAATCAAACATCATTAAATACATTGTCTCCTATTAAAAAAAGTAGGTTTAATTACATTCACCTCCCCTGTGGTTTGCCTTAATTACACGAAGCCCCTTGCATTTTGGAAAATTACATGGACCTCCCTTAAAATTAGCATTCTGTAACACTTTTCCCCCCTTAAAATTAATATTTTATAACAATTTCCCCCTTAAAGTGTTCCAAAATACTACTCGGCTTAAAATTAGCATTTGCAAACACTTTCCCCCATTAAATTAGCATTGTATAATACTTTCCCCCTTAAAGTGTTACAAAATACTACTAGGCATAAGGGAGGTCTGAGTAATTTCCCAAAATACGAGGGAGGTCTGTGTAATTAAGACAAACCACAGGAGAGGTGAGTGTAATTAACCCAAAAAAGTATATTCTTCCAAAATTGCCTATTTTGCTTCCTTTTACCAAGAACTAATACTCCTCTATATTTAAGTTTAAGGACATTGTTAAAAAGTGAGTAAAAAACATGCATTTAATATTCAAAGTGTTCTTTAGTTTTGGGATGGCTAAAAAAAGAAAAAGTATTCATATAAAGTGGGACGGAGGGAGTAGTATGAAAATTTAGGATGTAATTAACCCAAAAAAGTATATTCTTCCAAAATTGCCTATTTTACTTCCTTTTACCAAGAACTAATACTCCTCTATATTTAAGTTTAAGGACATTGTTAAAAGTGAGTAAAAAACATGCATTTAATATTCAAAGTGTTCTTTAGTTTTGGGATGGCTAAAAAAAGAAAAAAGTATTCATATAAAGTGGGACGGAGGGAGTAGTATGAAAATTTAGGCTAAGTTCGTGTATGAAAATTGGAAAACTCATAGTGGTGTAGGAGCCCAAACGGCAGAAATATTATCATTTGGTGACCAGACAGCGGAGTGATTGTCGTTCAGTGCCAAATGGCAATCACAATGCTGTTTGTTTTTTTTTTCGCTTCTTTCTTTTGTCTAATATCATAATTGTGGTTTTTTTTCTTTTCTTTTTCTTTCTTTCTTCTTTGGTCCAAACACATTTGATAGCAACAAGAAATAAATAAAAAATAAACCAAAAACCCAAGGCAATGTGATGCACGACCGACTGTGGCTTTGCCGGTTGGACGTGGGCCGACAGTGGTTCTGCCGGCTAGACGCGTGCAGCGCATGCTGATAGTGGCTTTACTATTTGGTTAGGGACGACAGTGGTTATGCCATTTATTTTCGGGAGACGACATTCAATTCTATAGGGTAAATTAACAAAAGGGTAAACTTACGTTCTCTTACTATATGCTATACTAGGCTACCATTTAACAAACACCACTTCGGGATGATCGTAGAGTAGTTAAGCTAATTTACCCTATAGAGTCACACCATAGTAGTTGCTCTAAGAGCATCTATAAATTTAAGTGAAAATTTGTTTAAGTTTAATGCACAAAAAAAGGACACTAACAATGGTGTATAAGCAGAGGGCAGACACAGAACCGTTGGAATACCAAAAGGCACAAGGACATCCATGTGAGCATCACACGACATGTTGTATGTAGTGTGGGACCAGGCGGCACAGTGTGTGCCATATGATGCCATACTCTTTGTGCCGTGTGGTCCCAACGGCTATCCTACCAACGGTTACTTCCAACATATTTTCCTATGGTCCCAACAACTATTTGCAATTGTATTAATAGATTTGAGGAATTTAAATTTTTTTAATTGTTCACTGTCTCCTCCAATAGTTTTTTTATTGTGCATTTTCAAATCTAGTTTTTTATTGTGCATTTTCAACTATCCTTTTAATTGTGCATTTTAAACCTAATTTTTTTTTTTGTATTTTAAACTATAGTTTTTTATTGTGCATTTTAACCCCCCACTTTTTTGCATTTTAAACTGTAGTTTTTTCTTGTGCATTTTAAACTCTATAATTAGAAAAATATTGATTCTTCCAAGCATTGTTGTTACTTGAAAAGCTTACCATTTTTTTTTTACTAAATTATCTTCTTTACCTAATTTTAGTAATAATAAAAAATAGTATGATGAATAGATTGTTCGTAAAAAGAGTACTCGACATAGTTTTACAAGCACTATGCAAATCATATCTCAAGAGCCTCAAGAACACTCGAGTGAAGACTATGTGCGTGCTGTGATGATAACCCGCACGCCTCTGATGGAAAAACTATGATCAACAAACAAGGCCATATGTTCAAAATGTACGGGAATTGGAAGAGTGTGCACTCATTCTACATCCATGTTTCACGCTTCGAACAAATCAAAGGTGTTATTGACCTTTCTAGTTAGTCTCGCCTACTATAGACACCCCAATTTTGACCAAATGTCGAATTTAGGAGAGCGTCACCTCCACATCCGATGATGACAAGGGTCGAAAGATTCGAAGTGTCCAAGCTCTTCAGAAAGTTCTCCAAACGCGGTAAAATTTTCACAGATTGAAATACCAGGTATTTAGGAGAATTCAGGTATAAAACATCACTTCTGGAAAAAATCTTTGAAAATAAGTTTCTTTAAAAAAAGAGAGAAAAGAAAGGACCTAAAAATGGGAAGTTCAACAAAAAACGGCATACGACAGTATTTGGCGGCACTCAGTGAGTGTCGAATGGCGTTCAGTGAGTGCCGAACGACAGTCACTGAGTGCCGTCCCGGCATTTAACGAGTGCCACCGACAATTCCTGACTGCCGTTTGCTTTAACAGTCCGTATTTTGTGGTACAATACGTATATGTATGCGGATAAAAACAAAAAACTGATAAAGTAAGGCTGACTAAAACGCGGTTGTAGACACCCCATTTTGTCGGCTATCAGATTTAGGAGACCCATAGCTTGGTGGTTCACAATGATCGAAAAAGACTCAAAAGGACTCCTGAAAGTTAGTTCTATTTCTCAAAATGCTCAGAATGACCAAAACGCCCCTGAAAGCCCAAAAACTCCCAGATTTGGACCAAAAGTTCTGAAAACATTCTATGTCGTAAGAAAAGTAAGAAAATGAGTTTTTAAGAAAAATCAAATGAAATCGTCAGCTCCCAGAGACCCCCGGAAGTCCCGGAAGTTCTCAGAAAGACCCCGTTGATCGGTTTGACCAAGATTTGACCAAGTTTGAACAAGTTTGACTGAAATCGTCCAAATTCACCGACATCATTCTAGATCACGTGAAAAGTATTAAAATGAGTTTTAAAAGAAGATCACACGAAAACGCCAGCTCCTGGGAACTCCCGGAGATTTCCAAAACTTCCCGGGAATCGCAGGTTTGACCGGTTTGACAAGAATTTGACTTTAGAACCGGGGCACCATAATAATTTTTAAATATTTTTCATGGATACTAGAGGTCAATAGCTTTCCAATGGTATATCGCACATAATTTCTGGATTTAAAACGAATTTATTATGAATTTCCAAAGGTGAAAAAAGGCGATCAAATCGGCTTTTATCGCGAATACCGCAAAACGTTTCAAAGTGACCTATCCCAGAACTATTTTTTATGTAAAGTAGACTCCATTACCTTTCCAACGGTATATCACAACCTCAATTTGGAGTTCGTATGCATTTTCTGTGAATTTCGGACGAAATAGGGCCTTTTCGCGAATACCGGAACCTCTGGGGACCTAAACAGCATTATCTGGACGAAGGAAGAGCAGTGCCGCCGCGGCACTAGCCCACTGCCGCCGCGGCACAGGCCCAGTGCCACCACTGCACTCTCCCCCAGAACAGTATGTTTTTGTAATTTATTTTGGGGGTCCAATTTGATATATTAGAAATCAAAACGACGTAGTTTTGGTTTCCAGCTTATTTTGGACCAATGGGAGACCATTTTAAACTTTTTAAAACTCCATTTACCACCCCTCCTTTGCCTATAAAAGAAGCCATTTACTTCCATTTAGAGGAGAGACATGGAAGCTTAGAGAGAGCTTAGGAAGAAACTCTAGAAAAATATAGAGAGATAAAGAGAAGAAGTAGTCTTCTTCTTCCATTTTTTCCAATCAAAGTGAGTTCTAATCTTGTTTTCCTCCACCATTCTTCTATATACTTCATCATCAATATACCCAATTACCATTCTTAAGCATTCTTGAGTTAGGAAGATACTTCCATGTCCAAATGTCAAAATCTATGAGTAAAACACCAAGCTACAAGTCCAAAATCACATTGATTATCATCTATTGATTGTTATTTACTTGCTTGTTCATATTATGTTCATCTCTTCTTACCTCATTTCTTTTTGATTTTCTTTATTTACTTACTAGTTCATCATCATCTAGATGATGTCATGAAGTTTGAGGTGAGTGAATCCTTATGGATAGTAGCTCTTGACCTTAAAAATATGTTTGATAGATGATGATTATAACTTCAATACCTCCAAGGTATCCTTGAAGTTATGTTCAAAATAAAAATGAATCTCTCAAATAATATTGGGAGTTCTTTGATGATTCAAGGTTGGATGAGGTTCTAAGTGGTCACATGGTCATCTCAAGAGTTTAAGTTCATGCTTTGAACATCTATTTCAAAACCCCAATCAAGAACTCAAACTCTATTTCAAAACCCAAATCCATTTTCTTCAAGAATGATCCAAAACAGTGAGATGTTCAGATTCAAAGATTTGTTTTGAATTAAATACTTGAGTTATGATGATGAAACCACTTGGAAAGTCTTCCTAAGACATCATAGTTTGTCTCCAATATTTCCCATCAATTATAGAGATGTGAAAGTATTATTTTCGGATTTAAGAAGTTCATATTCATAATCCGCCTCTGTTCTCACAGAATGTTTACCTGACTTCTTGCACTTATTCTGGATGTTTTCGTCACTATACATATATCTTTTCTTTTTTTTTTTTTATTTATGAAACTTGGGTGTCTTAGGAAACTTTTGGTATATAATGGGTCATCATAAACGATTTCTTTGATTTATGAAAAATCATACAAAATCAGTCAACAGTGCAGTTTTTATTTCTGAGTCATGTGTACATTCTGATTTATTTCTTTTAATCTGTGATAGCTATTGAGGTTTGGCTTTTTGGGTTGTTTTCTAGACACAATGAGGATGATCTATGATTTTTCTCACATTTTTCTAGGCATGTTTGACCTCCCATTATGATGCTACAAAGTAATGCATACAGTCTGTCCACTATTCACAGCATGTCATTTTTTTGACTTTCACACTTTGATGCAACACTCTCTTGTATCTAGATGAACCCATATCCCATAAACATGTTCTTTACCACTTTTAGCATGCTATATCATATCATGTATCATCTATCCTCTCATGTATCATACTCCCATAGGTTCTTGAGTTTGGTTTCCAAATAAAACCATGTTTTGCAAATACTTGGGAAGTTCTTGAAATGAGTTAGGAATTGATATTCCAAGTGGTTAGAATATTCATCCAAGTTCTGGAAGTATACTTTCAAAACCCCCATTTCAAAACCCCCCTCTTAAACCCCTCATTTTGATTTCAAGAAATAAACCTTGTTTTTCTCAAAACCCTAAAAAACAGTGAGTTATTTAACTTCAAGGAATTATTTTGAGTTCAATACTCAATGTATAAATGAAAGACCACTTAGAAAGTCTTTCTAACTCATTATAGAACATCCATGATTTTTGGCTTGACTTGGAAATACTTGAAAATGGTCCATTTGGACCCAAACATTCCTTCTAGACATTCTGCCTCTGGTGTCACAGCAGCTAGGTCCAATTCCAACCCCTTTTTCAGAAAACCTTTCCAAACGAGGTGGTCCTAACTTATTTTTCCCTTAAACTTCAATGTATTAGGGAACTGTCTGTATAAAATGGGCCTCTAGATCATTCGTTTTCTGTTTCTAAGATTTTTCAACATTTCAGTCGACGGTACGGACTCTGTTTCTGAGTGACCTCTGTTGTTCATATGATTTCTCTCAATCTGTGATAGTTATTAAAGATTGGCTTTTTGGGTTGTGTTCTAGACACAATAAGGAAGATCTCCATATAAAACCATGCACTGAAAACATTCCTAACCCCTCTTTGTAATTTTCAAAAGATCTAGTTACTGTTCTGTCCACTATTCACAGCAAGCACATTTTAACTTTCATTCTCTGATTTGATGCTTATATGCATTCCAAATTAGTTCATATCTTAGGAAGTAATTCATACTACATTTGTACATATCCCATATTGATTTCTACATTTATTCATACACATTCTAGACTTCTAAGTC
Source organism: Hydrangea macrophylla (assembly GCA_033977485.1). NCBI lineage: Eukaryota > Viridiplantae > Streptophyta > Magnoliopsida > Cornales > Hydrangeaceae > Hydrangea > Hydrangea macrophylla. Next base: position 84,962,640 of record CM066994.1, read on the forward strand.
ATTCTAGGAATCCATGAACACAAGGCACACTACAACCTTAGCACATTCTAGATGCTTACATTACATTCATGCAAGATTTGGGGTTTTTGTAACTCCTAATCGAAGAAGATTATAAGGAATGAATTTGATCACACGTTCATGCTTCCCCTCAATCTAATCATCCTTTCTCATCCGTCCCGGGGATTGAGAGATCTTCTTTTCTCAAAGAATAACATGCATCATACTAGCTTGCTAAGCATATTTTGATTTCTTTGATTATTTGTTTCAATAACAATTCATGCCCCCCCCTTTAGATTAGGAAGTCTTGATTATTTGATACATGATTAGATGATTTTTCCTAGGTTTATTTGTGTGATCTTTCACTTTATATTGTATGATATTTGACTTAGATCTTATGAATGATATCTTATCTTTTGATTTTCAATTTCAAGTTTCTTATGTGATGTAATATACTATCATAATATTAATTGTCGAACCAAACATAGTAAAAGATGATTATTTGGATGCTAATTGAGGCCCGTCGAAAGACGGGGCGAGTTGAGGGTGTTTTAGTCGTGACAAAGGCTCCTTCCTCTCTCGTACCAAAACCCCGAACCAAGTTATGAAGGGCCGGTGCCCTTTATCCATTTGGGTGAGTCAAATTAGGTTTCTTGGTTCCTTAAAAACCAAGTGGCGACTCTGTATCTGTTTTCAACAGACCAATTTCTTTCTTTAATCCAAATCAAATTTCCAACAAAAACAAACGAAGTGGATGAGCGATTCCGTGTGTCCAGAATCTGGCGACTCTGCTGGGGATTTTTATTTTAAAACAAAATAATACAGAGGTTCGACTCATAAGAAGCATCCTTAAAATCATCTTTTTACTGTGTTTGGTTCACCGCATTGCACTCTTGCATTTCCCCCCTCCGACTGTGTCTGAAACGCGGCGCTGACATTGTTCAGGTCTTGCTGTGCCAGGGCACAAGTCACCGTTGATACTGTACCTTCCAAGGTATATCAAAAAGAGTAAACACTTCCGTACTGTCTCTCTGACGGTATATTGGAACTCTCGTCAACGGACCCTCTTTGACTAAACCCTGCCTTTGCATATAGATTCCTGTAGAGCCTTTCATAGGGCTGTTGATTTATCTTTTCAGATAGGACAATATGATATAACTACTGTATGCCCTGGTGGGATTACTTGCGCGGTGTAGACACTTATGTGGCATAGAACAGAACCTCTTTCTTATGATTCCCAAGGCAATTACTCACATGTGATCACATTGAGTTGACCTGCCTAGGCACCATGACAAGGATGTCTGCTCCATGCTCACAAAGATATACACCGCAAACCTTGTTTGTTGGTCCTAAGACATAGGAGTATGAAAACTCACTAGACAGTATGATCACCATCATCACCTGTTCCCGTCATATATCCCTATTTCTTCCAGAAACTCTGCCCAACTCATCAGGATATCCCTGTTTTCCTAGAAACTCTGTACGAATCACCCAGATTTCCTAGAAATCCCTATTTTCCCCCAAATTACCCAGAAATCTCAGTTTCTTCCAAAAATCCCGATATACTTGTGTCCCCCAGATACCCTGTTCGAATTACCCAAATCTTCCTGCTTCTCCCAGAAATCCTATTCGAACTCCCCAGGTATCCTTGTTACACCCAAAATCCCAGAAAATCCATGTTTCTCCTAAAACTCTACCCAAGCTTCTCATAAATCAAAATTTCCTAGAAATACCCAAGGTACTTGTTTCTCCCAGAAACTCTGCCCAAATCACCCAGAAACGCCCAGATATACTATCCATATTTCTCAGAAATACCCAAAATACCAGTTTCTCCTAGAAGCTCAGTCCAAATCAACCAAAAATCCCTATTTCTCCCAGAAACTCTATCCAAAATTCCCGAAATATCCCATAATTCCCTGTTGTCCCTTGGTGATCATACTGGAAAGAAAGGTTAGCACACTCTATATGGTTAGGACCTTACTTACTTAACTGCTATATGTTAGAAGTAGGGGCATCATATAGATTAGGGCCTGCATCCGCATGCTTGTCTCATGTGCATACACAATTCATGTCAGTTCGTTTGCACGCACGTCTTGTCAGTCTCACATGTGTCAGTCTCTATACATCAAATGCATACTTATCATCATTCCTACCCATCTCAATCGTTGTACAGAAGTCGTATACTTACTGTAACCGTCCTCGGTTTGCATCGTTAAATCCTTCAAAACTCTGATCATCTCTTCCTGATAGGAGTCCATAAGAAGTGTTTCGCGCATCTGCTAATTTGGACTTTTACTTCTATTTGTAGAAAACCGTAGCCCCGGGTAAGGACACTGTTGTACCTTCCCAAATTTATTATCTTGATCACGGGCTAGCACAGACCATCATCGATCCACCAATGGCCTATAAAGCTCTGGAAGAGAAAGTGAACAAGCTACAAACCACGGTTAAGCAGTTGAGTTTAAGGGTTAGTCGATTTGATAAAATGGCACGGAGCATTAGCAAAGAGCTGCTTGAAATGGGGACCAGAATAGAGGATGCCATCATAGAAGAAAAGTTCAAGAAGGATGAACCCCAACACCAGTCCAAGAGGCCTAAATACCCCCGACACTCTCCGGGTGTCAACACCCTGTGCAGCCAACCCATGGCATACCCTCATCGGCCATACCAATCCTCTAACCAAACCACTAGTTGCCCTTACCAGAAAAAGCAACCCCGTACCTTTGCCAAACTAGATATCTCCCCCTCCATAGCCTTAGGCTGTCTGCTAAAAAAGGGACACCTCCAACTCCTTCAGCCTCGTGCCGATCCTCCACCACCTAATTGTGACCTGTCCAAACGATGTGCCTACCACCAAGGCCCGGGCCATGACACCGATCAGTGCGCATACGTCTCCGCCATGATATCTAGGACCTCATCGACCAAAACATCATTGAGCCACCACCCATTCAACCCCATGTCACCTAAGCCCCTGGCTTACCTATTCGAATGATCCCCTTCGCTGAGGCCCATGAATGTTGAACCTGTGTCGGTGAAGTGATGGTGTTTGGGACTCTTGCTAGAAAACCAAATGAAGATGCTCTTTAAAAAAAAAAGAAATAAAAAGAATAAGTGAGTCACTGTGACATTCCATTTGAGACTGGGTCGAGTCTAGTCGAGTCTGTTGTATGTTTTGTCTATTTTAAGTTTAGTCTTGTGGTCGAGTCTATCTGTCATCGAGTTGTTAATGAGTCTGTAATCCTTCTCTACTGATGGAATGAAGTCTCATTTTGCCTAATCTGATGTGCCTAGTCATAGATGCATGAATCGCTGAACTAAAGTGTCACTTTTCAAATTACCATGGATATTACTGTGCTAAAAAAATAAATTTTTTTACTCAAACAAAAAAATCCTGAAAGGTCAAAGTCAATTTTGCGCTGACACCGATGAAGAGCCGAGAATTGAATAGTCTTACTTTAAGAATTCAAAGATGCTTTTGCTCAAATCTCGAAAAGACATACTTGGAACTGATTTGGGGCTTGCCCAACATCCTTTTCAACCATTTTAAAGCCTTGGGCCCAACCCAATTGATAGCCATGCGAACCTGTGCGGACTTGGTCCTTGATGGTAGCCAAACGTTCAGTGAGTTTCATCTCCACTTTAAAAAAAAAAAAAAAAAAAAAAAAAAAAAAAAAAAAAGCTCGCTAGGTTGAAAACCTGAAAGGGCACCTAGGCAAAAGTTAGAGCTGAAAAAGGTGTTGATTTCCAAGATCCGACCTTAGCCAGTCAAAATGATGGGGAAAATGAAAGAAAAAATTTGGTGATACAGAGAATTGTACACTTCAAGGTACGTCATAAGAACATGCCTAGATCACATTTCAAAAGGCTCGGAACGACCACAAAAAATTCTGAGAACTGATATGCACATTCTGGAATTCTGAAATTATAATCAAAAGATCTCATAAGAATCAACTATGTGAAAAGGAAAATTGACTGGCTAGGCGAAAGTGAAAAGGATCAATCCTCAAAACAAAAGAAAAAGAAAAAGAAAAAGAAAAGAAAAGAAAAGAAAGGGAGATGGAAACTGAATCCTCCTCTTCAAGCCTACCATAAGTAACCCAAGTTTGAACTTCTTTGACGATTGGTTTAAAAAACCCTCATACCTCAAACCCCTTCTTTCAAGACCTTGCCTTGAACTACACTCGACCTGATTCCCACTCGGGGATACATAGGCAACCACATCAGTTCGGTCGCTCCACCCATAAAAATAGCCCAATTTCTTTCAAGCTTCGGCCCGAACTACGTTGGACCTGATCCCCACTTGGGGGTACGTAGGCAGACTTTTCAAAAAAAGAAAAAGAAGGATGGCTCGCTAGGTCGAAAATCCGAAAGGACGCCTAGGAAAAAATTAGAGCTAAATCCAAAGTAAGCAATAACAAAAGAGAGAAAAGAGCTCGTTAGGTCACCTCACTGGTGCCTAGGCAAAAGTTATGAGCATTTGAGAGATTAAAGTCACGGTCCTTGCCTCAAGCCAGAAATCACCTTCCACACTAGGGGCAAACTATGGCTACTCGCCTCGTTTGCCTAAATTTTACTATCTACCCTTCATACAAGGGGCAAACTTCGGTCACCTACCTCGTTTGCCCAAAACCTCCAATGAACCTTCCTCCAAACTAGGGGCAAATTTCGGTCATTTACCTCATTTGCCTACCGATCCCACTTCATGCCCTTCAAACTAGGGGCAAACTTCGTTTGCCACCCGATCCCTATACACCAATGGTAAGCCTTCAAGTCACAAACATTGTCTTGAACAGATGGAAATGGAGCATCTTTTATTCAATAAGCTAAGGCACTAATTCAAAGCACATCTTAGGAGAAGCAAGGAAATTGATTAGATTAGTAGGGAGGAATTTTCAAAAATAAGATTCACCATCAAAGTGATGCCACGTTAAGGTGAGAAGTAAACACAAAAGAGAAATGGTACATCATTTATGACAAGAGCACATTAAGTTTTGGCAAGTCGAGCTTGTTTCATTTCAGTGTCGAATGTGTCGTCCTCGTGTGTTGATGTCTGTTAGTCGTCAAGTCTGTCGTAGTCTCAAATAAGTGAGTTGATAGTGACTAATAATGAATTTTCTAAATAAAGTTATAAATTTTTTTTAGGAGTGTTCCAAGGACAATGCAAGCAGGAGTACCAAACACGATTACTGCACCAGTCAAGGCGTCAGCATGAGAAGCGTCCAAACTTGGGGAAAATTTCATCCCTTTCCAAACCGCCAAAAGTTAACCATCATCTTTTAGCAACATAAGTCCATGAGTGGCTGTTGATCTTTCATCTTTCTTCATGCAACATAAGTCCATGACTGGCTGTTGATGATCTTCCTTTCTCCTAGCAACATAAGTCCATGAGTGGCTGTTGATCTTTCATCTTTCTTCATGCAACATAAGTCCACGAATGGCTGTTGACGATCTTCCTTCATCCTAGCAACATAAGTCCATGAGTGGCTGTTGATCTTTCATCTTTCTTCATGCAACATAAGTCAATGAATGGCTGTTGATGATCTTCCTTTCTCCTAGCAACATAAGTCCATGAGTGGCTGTTGATCTTTCATCTTTCTTCATACAACATGAGTCCACGAATGGCTGTTGACAATCTTCCTTCATCCTAGCAACATAAGTCCATAAGTGGTTGTTGATTGTCTTCCTTCGCTCATGCAACATAAGTCCATGAGTGGCTGTTGATGATATTCTTTCATCCTAGCAACATAAGTCCATAAGTTGCTATTGATTATCACCCTCCATCAGTGTCAAACCACCACAAATCATCTCTGTCACAAACAAAATGATACCTTGACTCCCATTTAATGGACGTATTTCCTTCTTCCTAGCAGAGTACATTATCCTTTAGCTCCCGAAGGCCCTAACCGGCTCTTTTGGATTGAGCATTATAGAATCTGACCAACCACGAAAAATTCAGAGATGAATCCTGGTTCTAGGTCAAGAATTGAAGAGAGATTCTCAGAGAGTCCATCAGCTCCCTAAGGCCCTAACCGGCTCTTTTGATTGAGCATTACAAAATCTGACCAACCACGAGAGATTCAGAGATGGATCCTGGTTCTAGGTCAAGAATTGAAGAGAGATTCTCAGAGAGTCCATCAGCTCCCGAAGGCCCTAACCGGTTCTTTTGGATTGAGCATTGCAGAATCTGACCAACCACGAGAGATTCAGAGATGGATCCTGGTTCTAGGTCAAGAATTGAAGAGAGATTCTCAGAGAGTCCATCAGCTCCCGAAGGCCCTAACCGGTTCTTTTGGATTGAGCATTGCAGAATCTGACCAACCACGAGAGATTCAGAGATGGATCCTGGTTCTAGGTCAAGAATTGAAGAGAGATTCTCAGAGAGTCCATCAGCTCCTGAAGGCCCTAACCGGCTCTTTTGGATTGAGCATTACAAAATCTGTCCAACCACGAGAGATTCAGAGATGGATCTTGGTTTTAGGTCAAGAATTGAAGAGAGATTCTCAGAGAGTCCATCAGCTCCTGAAGGCCCTAACCGGCTCTTTTAGATTAAGCATTACAAAATCTGACCAACCACGAGAGATTCAGAGATGGATCCTGGTTCTAGGTCAAGAATTGAAGAAAGATTTTCAGAGAGTCCCCTACCATCCCCAGTAGAAGACAATAGAACTCCGAACTGATTCTCCAAACTTGTCATCATAAGGATCGGCCAACGTTTGAAAACATCACCCGCAGTCAAATCACCCCGATTCCCAGGGCAAGCACTGTCTATTCACAATTCAAGGATCCGTGTCCACTGATTATCATGAGATTTCTCACCTATCAGTCATTATGAGTTTCCTCACTTATCGTGAGCTTCTTCGCTTCGGTTATCTCACCTGTCAATTATCGTGAGCTACCCCACTTATTATGAGCCTCCTTACTTTGGTTATTATAAAACTGTCGGTTATCATGAACTCCCTCACCTATGGGTTATCCTTAGTTGTCATCCTCAAAGACCCCACATCCGATCCCATTCGCTTGTAAAGCACACTTCCCGTAATTTGAGAAGTTTGCCCCGAAACCCAGAGTCTTTTCAGACCGTGGTCGGCCACTGCATCATAGTCAGAAGCACTAGCACAACACAAGTCCACTCGGAATGGCACATACCCCATAGCACCTGCTCATACTAGGGTCATAACACTAGACATGATAGGATTCACAACACAATTCATATCATATCCATGCATTGCATACCATCCTCATAGCATAGCATCCGCTTGGTTGTTGTGTATGTACATGTGTGATTCATTCCTTTATGCCCCGAACTACGTCCTGGTCTGATTCCCCTTGGGATACAAAGGCAGCTCACGCAGAGCACGAACAACACTAGCCTCAGCATCATTGCATCTTTTGCAATGCTTTTTTTTTATCCTAAATCTATAGCCTCCAAAAGACTTGTCTCTTCAAAAGCTTTGGCACTCGATTGCGACATGCGTTGCCTCGCAAGTTCATGCCAAAGAGGGGCAAACTGTAGACACCCCATTTTTTTGACTATCAGATTTAGGAGACCCATTGCTTGGTGGTTCACAATGATCGAAAAAGACTCAAAAGGACTCCTGGAAGTTAGTTCTATTTCTCAAAATGCTCAGAATGACCAAAATGCTGCTGAAAGCCCAAAAACTCCCAGATTTAGACCAAAAGTTCTGAAAACATGCTATGTCATAAGAAAAGTAAGAAAATGAGTTTTCAAGAAAAATCAGATGAAATCGTCAGCTCCCAGAGACCCCCGAAAGTCCCGGAAGTTCTCAGAAAGTCCCCGTTGATCGGTTTGACCAAGGTTTGCCCAGGTTTGACCAAGGTTTGACCAAGTTTGACTGAAATCGTCCAAATTCACCGAGATCATTCTAGATCACGTGGAAATTATTAAAATGAGTTTTAAAAGAAGATCGCACGAAAACGTCATCTCTTGGGAACTCCCGGAGATTTCCAGAACTTCCTGGGAATCCCAGGTTTGACCAGTTTGACCATAATTTGACTTTAAAACCGGGGCACCATAATAATTTTCAAATATTTTCATGGATACTAGAGGTCAATAGCTTTCCAATGGTATATCGCACATAATTTCTGGATTTAAAACGAATTTATTATGAATTTTCAAAGGTGAAAAAAGGCGATCAAATCGGCTTTTATCGCGAATACCGCAAAACTTTTCAAAGTGACCTATCCCCAAACTATTTTTTATGTAAAGTAGACTCCATTACCTTTCCAACGATATATCACAACCTCAATTTGGAGTTCGTATGCATTTTCTGTGAATTTCGGACGAAATAGGGCCTTTTCGCGAATACCGGAACCTCTGGGGGCCTAAACAGCATTATCTGGACGAAGGAAGAGCAGTGCCGCCGGGGCACTGGCCCACTGCCGCCGCGACATAGGCCCAGTGTCGCCGCGGCACTCTTCCCCAGAACAGTATATTTTTGGAATTTATTTTGGGGGTCCAATTTGATATATTAGAAATCAAAACGACGTAGTTTTGGTTCCCAGCTTATTTTAGACCAATGGGAGACCATTTTAAACTTTTTAAAACTCCATTTACCACCCCTCCTTTTCCTATAAAAGAAGCCATTTACTTCCATTTAGAGGAGAGACATGGAAGCTTAGAGAGAGCTTAGGAAGAAACTCTAGAAAAATATAGAGAGATAAAGAGAAGAAGTAGTCTTCTTCTTCCATTTTTTCCAATCAAAGTGAGTTCTAATCTTGTTTTCCTCCACCATTCTTCTATATACTTCATCATCAATATACCCAATCACCATTCTTGAGCATTCTTGAGTTAGGAAGCTACTTCCATGTCCAAATGTCAAAATCTATGAGTAAAACACCAAGCTACAAGTCCAAAATCACATTGATTATCATCTATTGATTGTTATTTACTTGCTTGTTCATATTATGTTCATCTCTTCTTACCTCATTTCTTTTTTATTTTTTTTATTCACTTACTAGTTCATCATCATCTAGATGATGACATGAAGTTTGAGGTGAGTGAATCCTTATGGATAGTAGCTCTTGACCTCAAAAATATGTTTGATAGATGATGATTATAACTTCAATACCTCCAAGGTATCCTTGAAGTTATGTTCAAAATAAAAATGAATCTCTCCAATAATATTGGGAGTTCTCTGATGATTCAAGGTTGGATGAGGTTCTAAGTGGTCACATGTTCATCTCAAGAGTTTAAGTTCATGCTTTGAACATCTATTTCAAAACCCCAATCAAGAACTCAAACTCTATTTCAAAACCCAAATCTATTTTCTTCAAGAATGATCCAAAACAGTGAGCTGTTCAGATTCAAAGATTTGTTTTGAATTAAATACTTGAGTTATGATGATGAAACCACTTGGAAAGTCTTCCTAAGACATCATAGTTTGTCTCCAATTTTTTCTATCAATTATAGAGATGTGAAAGTATTATTTTCAGATTTAAGAATTTCATATTCATAATCTGCCTCTATTTTCATAGAATGTTTACCTGACTTCTTGCACTTATTCTGGATGTTTTCATCAATGTACATATATCTTTTTTTTTTTTTTTTTATTTATAAAAATTGGGTGTCTTAGGAAACTTTTGGTATATAATGGGTCATCATAAACGAATTCTTTGATTTATGAAAAATCATACAAAATCAGTCAACAGTGCAACTTTTATTTCTGAGTCATGTGTACATTCTGATTTATTTCTTTTAATCTGTGATAGCTATTGAGGTTTGGCTTTTTGGGTTGTTTTCTAGACACAATAAGGATGATCTCTGATTTTTCCCACATATTTCTAGGCATGTTTGACCTCCCATTATGATGCTACAAAGTAATGCATACAGTCTGTCCACTATTCACAGCATGTCATTTTTTTGACTTTCACACTTTGATGCAACACTCTCTTGTATCTAGATGAACCCATATCCCATAAACATGTTCTTTACCACTTTTAGCATGCTATATCATATCATGTATCATCTATCCTCTCATGTATCATACTCCCATAGGTTCTTGAGTTTGGTTTCCAAATAAAACCATGTTTTGCAAATACTTGGGAAGTTCTTGAAATGAGTTAGGAATTGATATTCCAAGTGGTTAGAATATTCATCCAAGTTCTGGAAGTATACTTTCAAAACCCCCATTTCAAAACCCCCCTCTTAAACCCCTCATTTTGATTTCAAGAAATAAACCTTGTTTTTCTCACTTGCAATCTTACACCCCTTTAGACATGCTTTTGTAATGTATATCTATACGTATGTAATAGTTGAGGGCACATTTAAATTAATAATTCGATTAAAAGGATGTTGAGTAGAGGCCTATCGCAAGATAGGATGAGAGAGGGTGTTTTAGTCCGACGGGCTCCTTCCTCTCTCATTCCATAATCCCCGGACCTAGTTAATCTCTGGTTTCTAAAAAGATCAGTTTGCTTTAAAAATGATTTCTTAATTTTTCTTTTAAAAATTAAGTGGTGACTCATTTGTTTTGAAATTTAAAAGAATTTTAAAAGGAAAAGATGTGGGTAAGAAAAATGCGATATCCACAATCTGGCGACTCTATTGGGGATCGAACCTAGAATCTCTGGTTTCGTAGACTAGCATTCTGATTTTGGGTTCACTTGAGGATTAGACTCGAAAATATCCTTTTAATCGAATTAATTAATCTTTGTGTGCCTGTTGCATTTCACTTGCATGTCCAGCCAGTCGATTGCACGGAACTATGACCTTGGAGGCTCGGGGCAACCCGGTCGGTCAAGTCATCATGGGACTGTGTGATCACCGTTGATCTCGTACCATGATTTGGTATATTAAGCATTCTATCGGATGTGTGTCAAGGGTCCCTTATTTGACCAAAGCCCAGCTTTTGCATAGTAGTTTCTATAGAACCTTTCAATCTTAGGAAATCAATTATTGATTAGGATTATGTGCTAGGAAGTTTTGTATGCCCGGAAGGGATTACTTGAGATGATGACGATACTTGCTTGATGAAAGCTGTATAATCTTTTAATCACCTTTTAGCTATTTCTCCTCATGTTCTGTGACATTTGGAGAACATGCTGAACTTGATTATAAGATTATATTTCTTATATCATGTCTAGCTAAGCATCATTGACCTTGTATGTATCCAAATTCATGGAAAGTACGGTGATAATCCGGTCATGTGATCCCCCTACCCAAAGGATTTCTTTTCACTTGATCATCTTGGGAGCTAAGGTTTTCATTCACCCTTCCAAAAAAAAAAAATCTTTCTTTCTCCTTTCAAATTAAAGTTCCCAAACTAACCTTTGTTAAGGCATATTTTCATTTGATCACTTTCACAAGAAATAAATTCGAAAATCCTTGAAATTATTTTGGGAAGAATGAGTTTCAAAATAAAAGCCCAATCATTTTTTATAAAAGAATGTTTAACACCCTCAAAAGCATTCTCAAGCATTGTTTTCAAAAACCTTTTTACCATCCAAAAATGCTTTTCAAATAAATTTTAAAAATTTTGAAATGTCCAACCTCTGAGAGGGTAGTGAGGATCACAATGAGAGGAGAAATCAGCGCACTTGACATGGGTGAGGATCTTATGTGCTTATGTGTTAGGATTAGGATTTTCTCTTTTTTGGCATATAAAATAGGCACACACACACACATGCATTGTATCCGTGTGACATATAAAAAGGTTTTTTTTACTAAACATCTTTTAAAAATGTATCTTTGAGTGACAAAAGAAAGTGGGCAAAAAGTCTTGAAAAGAAAATTTCAAAATTTGTTGTAGGAGCAAAAATAGCAAACCAAGCGTGGTTTAGAGACCCCACGGCGAGGCTAGTAAGAAGGGAACACGCTAACATGGCCGAAGAAAGAAATAACGAAGAAATGGCTGGGTTAAGGATACTGGTAGAACAACAAGTAGAGCAAATGAGGCGACAGGTGGAAAACATGAACCGTATGATGGGGATGATAGAACAACTGAATCGCCGACCACCGCATGTAATTCCGCCCGTTATAGACCCACCTTTGGGATGAGGGGAAGGAGATTTGTTTGATGATCAAGAGGCACAATGGACTGATGCACTACGAGCCAACAGAGACAGAGAGAAAGCTGAGAAGGAGAAGTTACTGACTGAGAAAATAGAAAAGTTGGAAAGGGTGATGCACAAGGCTCAGGGAGTTGATACCTATCTGATGGAACTGGAAGGGTTGTATGACGGAGTACGTGAGACACTGCCTGTTGGGTTTAAGATGCCAACTTTTGACAAATTTGATGGGACCGGCAATCCTCGCAGCCATATAAGAATGTGTATTGGGGCTTTCCAACCAAGCGGCTTAAGCACAACCATGATGGCGGTCCTATTCCAACAAACTTTGATTAGAGCTGCTCTATCCTGGTATCTCACTCTCGAACCAAGCAAAACCAAGGTGTGGGAGGAAGTGATTAAAGCATTTGTGGCACAATACGAGTACAATCAAGATTTGGATATCACTGTCCGAGATTTGGAGACCACTAGGCAAGGGAGCAAGGAATCATTCGCCGAATACCTGAGCAGATGGAGGGGAAAGGCAGCTAAAATGGTACAAAGGCTGTTTGAGAAGGACCAGATCCGAATGCTGATGAAGAATCTACAGCCAGTGTATCAAGAAAAGATGAGATTCCAGTCGATCAACACCTTTGTTGAGGTTTTTGATGTCGGGACAAGGATAGAGGATGCAATCCAAGAAGGGGTAATCAAGAAGGAGGAGCAACCAAACCGGTACAGGAGGCCAAACTATAGGGGTCCAACGGAGGACAAGCGGGAGGTCACTCCGGCCCCACCGATGTCAATGCACTGAATGGACCAGAGAGGAAATTTGACATAGCACTGAGGAGAGGAGGGGATAAAGCACCAAGGAAGTTCTCAGATTTGGGAGTGTCACTGTCAACCGCCCTCGATAGGCTGTTAGCCAAGGGGCATCTCCATCAGTTGGAACCTCGACCCCTACCAAGTCCGCTTCCGCCAAATTTTTAAGGGGACCTCTTCTGTAAATTTCATCAGCAGAAGGGTCACTCAACGGATAGGTGTATGAGATTAAGCCACGAGATTCAGGACCTCATTGATAACAAGGTAATTTCAGAACCCCCCACCAAAACTCCGAATGTTACTAGAAATCCGCTTCCGAATCATCGAGCCGTGCCACCACCGTAGGGCCTTTATCTCTTGGGGATAGAAGAAGCAACCTTCGATCCGTCTAGGCTAATCACTAAGACCGGGACACCAAGAAAGCCATACCAGCTACCTGAGGATTTGACAATCTGTGCATTGGAGGATCAGCCGAAGGAGAATAAAATAGGACAGTCAGACTGGTGGATCCAAGGGAGTGACGATCGAGATGTGAGCCAGGTGGATGATGATCTTTGGTACGAAAGTGACAAAGAAACAGAGGTGGTAGAGGGTACTTTGAAAATTGATTCAAAAGTTGACAATCTGTGGGCAAGGGAAGAAGTTAGTCATTTAACTCGGTTTGGCAGACACTTTAAACCGCATGAGCTAGAGGAGGATCATCCGGGGAGAGATCTAGAGAAGGGAAAAGGGAAGATGAATGAAGAAGAGGAAGAAGACAGGGTTCTAAGGCAGATGAAGAAGACTCAGGACAATATCACCATTTAGGGGTTGCTGATTGCCTCCAAACGCCATAGGCAGGCGGTCCTAGATGCTCTGAACCAATCTGACGTGTCTATCGACACAACCCCGGAGGACCTCAAGGGCTGATCGGCAAAATCCCAACTTTGACTATTACCTTCTCATCAAATAACTTGCCTCCGGGAGGGCCCGTATGTAACAAACCATTATATATCATTGTTGAATGCTTGGGGAACGTCGTGTCTGCTTGCCTGGTTGACAATGGATCAACCCTCAACGTATGTCCTTTCTGAACGGCTAAGCGAATGGGCCTGGATGAGTCGACATTTACACCGTCTGAGCAAAGGGTAAGAGCCTACAACAACACTCAGAGAACAGTCATGGGGGTAGTCCTTCTTCGTCTCATTATCGGCTCTTTTGGAAAAGAAGTTGAATTCCAGGTCATCGACATCCCCGCTTCCTTCAACCTGTTGCTAGGTAGGCCTTGGTTGGACAGTTTGGGTGCTATACCGTCAACGATCCATCAAAAGGTTAAGTATGTCTGGGAGAATAAAGTCTGTGATATCCTCGGGGACGGCTGGGTTCGTTCGCTCGAAGCATCATCAAGTGCACCGATTCTAGAACTACAGCTGCAAGAAGAAGAAGCAAAAATAGGAGGGTTCGAGTTCATCAGCATGCTGGAAGAGGAAAAGCCAAGAGAGTTTCTACCGCTCCATTTTGATCAGTATGCCATTCCAGTGGTCGCAGGGATCATGAAGAGAATGGGTTTCTTTCCAGGATTAGGGTTGGGGAAGAACCTTCAGGGCATGCCTGAATTCCCGCTCATTCCGACTCAGACTCACACTCACGGCCTGGGGTACCAGCCGACAAAGAAGGAACTAAGGGCAAAGAAAAAGGCCGTCTATGCACCACTAGACCCTTACCTGAAGACGCTCAATGGATATTTTATGAAGGAAGGAGAAGATTTCCCCTTCTGTGACTTCCCAGATCCATGGATGGACCAGAAAGACAAGTGTTTAAAGCCGGGGTTCGAGATCTTTTTCTCCCATGAATTCTCCAAGTACAAAGACCCGTTTTTGCAAATGCCTGAAAAGTCTGCTACCGTCAACGATTGGATTGGTGTACTGGATGGACCGGTCATGCAGGACCTGTTGAGCGAAGAAGGGGTGAAAGCCGAAGGAAAAGGGAAAGAAGACAAGGGCCTGAAAGTCGAGATTGAGGAGGAGAATGATGAGGATGCGCCGGAAGAAGATCCGAAGCCAGAAATGGAAGATAATATGGAAACCGAAGGGCTGCCGGGTTACAACACTATGGAGCTCAAGAAGGGGGCCAACAAGGAGTGGGTCTTTGAGTCTAGTGATAAGTATCTCCCTCACCCAGAGTCTATAATGGCCCAAATGAGGCGTCTTACTATCGCTATGTCTGTTGTAATCACTCCTAACAAAATCAATAAAAGCATGACTGATTCCGCCTACTCGAATGCGCTCAATGAATGTGATGAATGTGAAATACCTGATGAATTGCAAAAATTAGTTGAAAAAGAAAATGAATCTGCATGCAAAATCATAGAGAACACCCCAACAATTAATCTGGGAAATGAAAATCACCCTCAAAATGTTTTTATTGGCTCAACACTTAGCAATGAAGAAAGCAAAGAACTAATAAATCTACTAAATGAATTCAAAGATGTTTTTGTGTGGTCTTATAATGATATGCTAGGTATTGATCCAAAAATAGTCCAGCACCACATCCCTCTATTTCCTAATTCAAAACCCATAAAACAAAAATTGAGGCGAATGAGGCCAGAATGGGCACTTAAAGTAAAAGAGGAGGTTGAAAAGCAATTAAAGGCCGGATTCTTGATGGTCACCGAGTATCCTGAGTGGATCGCTAACATTGTACCTGTCCTAAAGAAGGATGGTCATGTTAGGGTATGCGTTGATTTTAGAGATTTAAACAAGGCGAGCCCTAAAGACGATTTCCCGCTACCCCACATCGACGTGTTAGTTGATAACACTGCGGGACACGAGCTTCTATCTTTCATGGATGGATTCTCTGGGTATAATCAAATCCTCATGGCACCCAAGGATAGGGAGAAAACCACGTTCATCACTCCGTGGGAGACGTACTGCTATAGGGTCATGCCATTCGGACTCAAGAATGCGGGTGTGACCTATCAGAGAGCTGCCACCACTTTACTACATGACATGATCCACAAAGAGGTGGAGGTATATGTGGATGATATGATTGTGAAATCCCAAGAGAGGGGAGGACACCTAGAGGCTTTGAGAAAGTTCTTTGAGAGATTGAGGGAGTTCAAAATGAGGCTAAACCCGCTGAAATGTACGTTCGGAGTCACTACTGGAAAATTACTGGGATTTCTCGTTACTCAAAGGGGAATAGAGGTGGACCCCACCAAGATAAAAGCCATAACGGAAATGAACCCACCAAAAGGTGAGAAAGAACTGAGAGGATTCTTGGGGAGAATACAGTCCATCAATCGCTTCATTTCCAAACATACCTTAACCTGCGACCCACTTTTCAAGCTGCTCAGAAAAGGAGAGAAATTTAAATGGGACGCCCCTTACCAACAAGCCTTCGACAAAATCAAAACCTATCTCCAAAACCCACCTGTCCTGTCACCACCTTCGCCTGGGAGACCCTTGCTACTTTATCTCTCCGTATCCGAAGATTCGATGGGGTGTATGTTGGCCCAGGAAGGAGAAGAGGGGCACGTGGAGAAGGCCATTTACTACTTGAGCAAAAGAATAGTCGGATATGAGTTAAAGTATTCGCCTTTGGAAAAGGCCTATTGGGCCTTGGTTTGGTGTACCCGTCGCCTTCGCCACTACATGTTAGCCTTCCCTGTAATCCTGATATCCCAAATGGACCCATTAAAATACCTATTCAAAAAGCCCGTCTTGACCAGTAGAATTTTCCGCTGGACCATGATGCTAGCTGAGTTCAACATCAAGTATGTCACCGCCAAGTCTGTGAAGGGAAGGGCTGTCGCTGAGTTTTTAGCCGACCTCGCTATAGAATCCAAGGACGAGGGAGAATTTAAGTTCCCGGATCAAAGAATAATAGAGGTAAAGGAGGACCTGTGGAAAATGTACTTCGACGGAGCAGCCAACCAACTAGGTTATGGAGTTGGAATCATTCTCATAGCGCCTGATGGGGCCCCTACCCCATTAGCCGTCAAACTCAAGTATAACTCAACCAACAACACCGCGGAGTACGAAGCGTGCATAATTGGGATGGAAGCAGCCTTGGCTTTGAAAGTCGAACAGATTGATGTCTTCGGAGATTCCAATTTGGTCATATCCCAAGTCCGAGGAGACTGG
Organism: Hydrangea macrophylla; assembly: GCA_033977485.1. Lineage (NCBI taxonomy): Eukaryota > Viridiplantae > Streptophyta > Magnoliopsida > Cornales > Hydrangeaceae > Hydrangea > Hydrangea macrophylla. Next base: position 84,979,589 of record CM066994.1, read on the forward strand.
AGAGTAAAGCATGAGAAATTGAGACCTTCCCATGATTACCTGGAAAGTCTGAAAGCACAGTTCAAGAAGATTTCTTTTTACTACCTCCCACATGAAGAAAACCATCTAGCCGACTCCTTGGCTACCTAAGCTTCGATGATCCAAATCCCTTCCAAAACTGCCATGATCCCGCTATCCATAGAAGTGAGGAGTCAACCGTCATTCGAAATGATCGCGGCCATAGAAGGAGAAGATGAAGTGCCTTGGTATGAAGATGTGTGGAAGTTCATTAAAAAAGGCGAATACCCCAAAGGAGCCTCAGAAAAGGACAGAAAAGCGATTCGACGATTCGCCGCTCAATTTGTGATTTACGCAAATAAGCTATGGAAGAAATCCTACACCGGGTACAATCTGGAGTGCCTATATGGGAAAGAAGCTAAGAGAATGATGGAGGAAATACATGATGGAGTATGTGGACCCCACATGAATGGGCACATGCTGGCAAAGAAGACCATCCGACAGGGGTATTATTAGACGACCTTGGACAAAGATTGTTGCGAATATGTTAGGAGGTGTCACAAGTGTCAAATTCATGCAAATCTGATGCATACCCCGCCGTCACAACTCTATAGCATGACCACCCCTTGGTCATTTTCCGTGTGGGGGATCGATATCATTGGTGAGATAGTTCCGAAGGCTTCCAATGGGCACTAATACATAATTGTGGCAATCGATTATTTTACCAAATGGGTAGAGGTAGCCTCGTATGCAACTTTGAAAGCCAAAGACGTGGTGAGTTTCATCGAGAAAAACATAATCTGCAGGTATGGGGTCCCGAATGAGTTCATCTCCGATCAAGGCAGTCATTTCCAAGGAGAAGTTATCCCGCTCTTAGAGAAGTATAAGATCACTCGCCATCAGTCATCCCCGTATAGGCCTCAGACGAATGGAGCAGTAGAAGCAGCAAATAAGAATGTTAAAGCAATCTTGGAGAAAACGACGGATACATACAAAGATTGGCATGAGAAGCTGCCATTCGCACTATGGGGGTACCGGACCTCTGTAAGGACTTCTACAGGAGCTACACCTTATTCACTGGTTTATGGCATGGAAGCCGTTCTCCCAGTCGAGGTGGAGATACCCTCTCTTAGGGTTTTGGCAGAGTGCGAGATTACCGAATCAGAATGGATACGAGGAAGGTATGAGGAGCTGATGTTGCTCGATGAGAAGAGGCTGGCCACGATAAACCATACTCGGGGGTACCAGAAGAGAATAGCTTGTGCTTTCAACAAAAAGGTCCGCCCAAGGAAGCTTGCTAAGGGTGACCTAGTCTTCAAAGAACTGAAAGTGCCCGTTTATGACCCCAGAGGAAAATTCAAACCCAACTGGGTCGGGCCGTACATTATAAAGACTCTCCTTTCTGGAGGGGCGACCTATCTCATGGACCTGGACGGGGTTGAATTTAAGCAACTAATTAACCTCGATCGCCTCAAGAAATATTTTGCTTGAAACTGTTTCTTTCAAAACCTCCTACCTTGATGAACTACGCTCGACCTGATTCCCGCTAGGGGATACGTAGGCAACCTACTCGGTTCGGTCATTGAAAATAAAAATAGCCTGAGTGGCATCTTCCTTCAAGCCTTAAACCGAACTACTGCAGGCCTGATACCCATTCCGGGATAAGTAGGCGGGCTCTCAAAAGCCTACGGCCCATGAAAACCTAAAAAGAAAAAAGCCCTATGCTAAACTAGGGGCAAACGCCAGAACCCCTTCGAAGCCCTAAAACCAGGGGCAAACTTCGTTTACTGGCCGAAGAACCCAGATACAAGACCCGCCTTTGGATCACCTGGCTATTAAAATAAGTACTATAAAGAAACAAACGAGAATTCATGGTATAGAAGGAGTAAAGCTGTAAAAAAAAAAAAAAGACATTGAAAGGAGAATCCTTCATAAAAGATTAATTGAAGGGGTGAGCACTTTGATTAAACATGTTAGAACTTTCCTAAAAGATGACAACACTTCTTGAAGAAAAATAAAGGAAATCACATTCAAAAGCATAAAAAGAGTAGGCAGGGTCTGTCAGAAAGGTTTGTAAAATGGCAAGCTTTTCCCTGTTTTCGTCTACTTTATTATGCATATGTCTGTTAAGCCCGCCTCGCGACCAAGGCCTGGATCTCTAGAAGATACTGGGCAGTAGGCACAGTCAGAGCCGGAATCCTCGGGCACGGAGCAGCCATCCTGCTGTGCCAAGCCTCAATGAAAGCCTTCACAATAGAAGGGCGCAAAGTGGACCCCCTGGTGAAATCAGCAGTCACAGATTAGTAGTATCCTGCAAAATTCCAAACTGACGGACCACCCATCGGGAATGTAGAAAGTAGTAGCACGCAAGCCTGGTAGCCAGATGCCGGGTCGCCCAGGAAGACGTATAGCAATGGACCGATAAATCCACTGCGGACAGATCCAGCAGATATCACTGGGAGAGAGGCCTTGAAGCCAACCAAGCCATGCATCGGCGGAGTGAAATAAGTTGTGAATCTCCATACGATCGTAAGGAAGTGACCCAAGAAGATGGGAAGGGTGTATAAAGAGGTCCAAACGCTCCATGAGCCAAATCTGTAGAATAAAAGGTGTCCCGGCAGATAATATGGCCCCGGTAGCATGAGCATGGTCCAGTCCTACCAGAGTCTCGCCGAGAACTAGCATGACTGCACTCTTCATCTCCCTCAAACCACAGGCAATGGATATGAGAATATCGGAGGACGACTGAAAGAGAAAGTAAGAAAGTATAGCAATCGATAGAGCGCTACGCCGTATAACTTGATACCCACCATCGTAAGGATCCCCAATGGGAGCATAAACCGAGGAGAGGCACTCAAAGTCGACCTGTCTATCGTGAATGAAAGAGCCCGCGGCACTGCGGGATATATGGAGAAGAGCCGCCAAGTCCTGAACATACCCAGCCTACACAGGAGTAACAGTCAGATCCGCAGAAGGGTCAGTATGAAGGATATCACTGAACTCATCAAACAAAGGACAGATCTCTTGATGACTGAAACGGAAGACGTGGAGTGAAGGATCCCAACATTGGATAGTGGCTTGAAGCAAACTTTCGTTTAGAATCATTCATCGGAAGGAGAAGAAATCGTTTAGCCTGAAATACTCGAAGTTGAGCCTATCGATACCGGAAAGGGTATCCATCCATGGGAAAAGGATTTGAGAGCTAACGGGGGCCATTTGAGATAGGGGAGAATGAAAGAAGGTGGTGTTTTGCGGAGTTTTGAAAAAAAGAGGGTATAAATAGAAGTAGATCTGCCTGAAGTCAGGGCGGCACTCGGTAAAGTGGAACGGCACTCGACGAAGTGCCGCACGGCAGTCTGTGAGTGCCGTCGCGGCATTCGCTGACTGCCGCTGCGGCACTCACTGACTGCCGCTGCGGCACTCACTGAGTGCCGCTGAGACCTAACTGAGTGTCGTTACGGGTTTTTTATTGACCAGGATCTGTTTGTAACACTTTTAGCCCACCTGCAAACAGAAAACTAGATAAAGGACAATAAAACGCGCGCTTCTTGCAGCACGTGCAACAAAGACTAAGCCATGATCGCATACATTCATTCATTTCATTCATGAATAAAAGAGATAAAAGCATTCAAAGATCAAATAAAAGGGGGGACCAAGCCATGGTCCCACATACGCCAGGCAAGAGAAAATGAAAAAGAGTTTTTAGGATGATAAAAGGACCAAGCTATGGTCACGCATACGGTGAAAAAGCATAATGAAAAGCAGAAAATATAAAAAAAAAATCCAAGAGCCTATCCTACCGGGTATCCTAAAGCCGCCATAAAAAATAAAGTGTATGTATATATACAATCATGTGAATAAAGTATATATCCTCCCAGAACACTCAAAAAGAAAGAGAATAAGAAAAAGCAGGATCAGCCTCGACCCCGGCCGCGAGTCTGACGGGTCACGCGCCTGAGGGGCTCCTCCTCCGACTCTGTCCCGCTGCCTCCACTGCTCCCTCCACGTCCACCGCTACCGCCGCCCCTGCCTCGACCCCCGCTGCTGCCTCGGCCACTACCGCCGCCTCTGCCTCGATTCCCGCTGCCTCCACCTCGTTCGGCATCGCCATCTCCGGGAGTGTCGGTGAGGGGAATGCCGAAATGCTGGAGCTACTGCTGAAGCTGCCCCACCTGCTGGGACAAGACTCTGATCTCCTCCGCCTATAGTGAGAAAGGATAAGCCCAGAAAGTGTTGAAAGAACGAATGAAATGCTAAGAATAAAGGCTGAGAATAATACCTGAGTCCTCAACTGAGCCGTCGCAGTCGCCCGAGCTCCCTCAACCTAAAAACAAGAACCAAGAATAAAGATTAGTAAAAGAAGAGGTAATCAAAGTCAAAGTCAAAATGAAAGACGGGGATAAGTTTCTTACCATCCACTCTCGCCCGAGAACCCAATGCCGCACGCTGTGGGCATACGTCAAACCCTCCTCTGCGTAGGCACGCGGTACGACGTCATAGTGGAGAGGAATAGTAGGGGCACCCTGTGAGAGCCGGGGGATCGTCGTCAAGAAAGGCTCGCCAAACGAGATGGTCGACATGGTCCAATCCCACTCAGGTAAGGGAGGAGGACGAGCCACGGCAGGAACAGGCTGCAAACAAAAACAAAAACAATAAGATTAAAACATAAGTAAAGAATGAAAGAAAACTCATGAAGGAATCATTTACTCACCCGAGTCACTTCCATCAGAGGGAAGTTCGACATCAGCTTAGCGGCGCGGAACGCTGGGTATCCAGTGGGGGGATCCACAAAGTCATGAATGCCCAAGCCCATTAGAGCAACCGTCAGCTCGCTACCCTGGAGTGTGTCTGTGGCTCTCATAGAGTCGGGAGGAGGGAACGGCACAAAGAATCCCGGGGCTGCCAGTGACTACCTAGTCACCCTCTCTCCCAAGTACCACGCCTGGCCCTCTGGCCCATCGAGGAGTTGTCTCGTCGGATCATATCCAGCCGACTCTCGGATCTTCGCACAAGCCTCAGGAAGCACCCTAAGCCAGGGCTGCCAGTGAACGTGCTACTCCCTCAAGTTCGTCAGGAAGTTCTTGAACAAAACGAAGTCGTGGGCCCCGGTCTTTCACCCGACCCTGTCCTTCGCCCATTTCAACCCCTGGGGCATGATAAGGGCGTCTGCCTCACGCGTCTCAGGGGACATCATGCGGAGGTACTCGTGGGACCAAATCTGTAATAAAAAAAAAGGGGGGAAGGGTTAGTCTCGCAATTTAAATAAATTTCTAAAAGCATAATAAGTAGTGCAATATAGAAAATGGTATACCTCCCACACTCTCCAATAGCCACTAGTGGAGGCCGGCCTGTCCCGGGAGATGTCACCCATATGCCTGTACTAGACGGCTAACCCTGCACTAGCCCAATCATACTCATCAATCCGGTCCAGGTGCTCCAGAGACGCTACCAGGGAAACAGAGACCCGATCACCCTTGGTGCTCAACAGAGAGCACCCCATCATGTACACGAGAAAACCACGGGTCATCTGCTCATCGGTGAAATCCTGTTGACCCCTGAATGTATCCATGAACCATCGGGCTGTGACCAAAGGCTCATCTGGAACCACTCCCAACAATGGCTCCACCTGGTCCCACTCCTGATCCGTCAGATACCGTAAGCGCTCTCCGTCGAAGGCAATCCCTGTGATCATCGAGAAGTCCAGAGGAGTCATCGTCATCTCCCCGAATTCGAAATGGAAAGTGCTGGTGGTGTCCCACCACCGCTCCGATAATGCATGAATCTGCCACAAGTCATTGAAGCTCTTCGTCAAGAGTTTGACGAAGTCTCCAAACCTGGTCGAGTCCACCAAAGCTCTCACCGTCTCACTCAGCTGTGTATACCACTCATACCCGTGAGCGAGGCTGCCATGCCCCTTCAGCACCTTGGGCTGCAGCTGCAAGAAAAAAATCCCAAGTTTTTGACATTAGTAATTGGATAAAAAGAAAAGTAAAAAATAAATAAATAAATAAAAATTAATATAATAAATAAAACAGATGATAGTCAGGAAACAAGGAAAAGCGACATAAAAAAGGAGGGAAGGAAAGAAATGGAAAAATCTGGAAATACTTGCAGAAATTTCACAAGCATGGCACTCATTTGCGTTCAGTTCAGTAGATGTTCACAAAATAATGAGAAGAAATAAGAGAAAGCACTCAACGTTCTAGCAAGGTTTCGCATTTTTGAAATACATGCACATATGAACATATGAAGATGCAAAAAAAATTTGAGTCCAAAGGAAGCGTAATTTTAAAGAGAAGTATGTGATCACAAGCAGTCAAGAATCAGTTTTGAATGATAAAAGGCGTTTGGAACGCTCAAGAAAATTCACGAGTTCAGTAAACACGAGTGAAAATAATAAATTTTGCATTCATCGAGCACGATAGTCATAAAGTTCGTGAGAAGTACGATGAAATGCAAGCTCTTGAGTAAAGTATGCATGAAAACGCTACAAGCATGGCATTTGAAATAAGACATCCAAAGTTATGATTCACTATACAAAGTTCTAGCAGAAGAAAAGAAAAAGAAAAAGGGGAGCGTTTACCTCGCGCTTGAACGCGCGGGCAGATAAGTGCTTGTCCGGGTCCCGGAGCAAAAGTGTGGCGTCAGGATGATGGGTGGCCGTGTACTTGGCCTTCTTCTTGTGCCCCGAACCGCTCGCCATGACCTGTCAAAGAAAAGAGAGAATTCGTGGGTTAGATTCTTGGAAATTTCAGAAAAAATGAGGGAAGAAAAGAGATTAATCAAGGTTTGATCGAGTAGAACTAACCTGTGAGTATTGTAGATCAATACAGAAGAAAAGAGAGGATGGGGGAAAATTTCTCCAGAGAGATTCCGAGCGAGAGAAGATTGAGAGAATGAGAAAAATGAATTGGATCCGCCGGTTTTAGCAACTGCCGCTCAAACGCGGCACTCATTTTTCTATGCGCGGCAGTTGGTAAAATGCCGTGCGGCACTCACCAAGTGCCGCAACGGCACTCCGTGACTGCCGCACGGCAGTCACGGACTGCCAAGAAAAGTCGCGTGTGCCGCGGATATGTCGGTTCAAGAGATCTTTATTTCCCCCCCAAGAATTCAAATCAAGTCCCGAAAATTGAATTTGAGCCCCCCAAAATTTGCCCTCATTGCACTTTTGGCCCCCCAAAATTTGTAGTCAATTTAGGTTTAAATTGACAACAAATTTAAAAAATTAGATTGAATTTGAGCCCGCAGGTTCCAAGTTTTAAAAATTGAAATAAATTTTGGCCCGTGGGCTCCCGACTTGGAAAACTTGAAATAAATTTTGGCCCGTGGGCTCCAGATTTCAAACGTAGAAATACACTTGAGCTTGTGGGCTCCAAATTTCAAAAACTTGAAATAAATTTTGGCCTGTGGGCTCCTGATTTCGAAAAGTTGAAATAAATTTTGGCCCGTGGGCTCCTGATTTTCAAAAAGTTGACCTTCTGGGAATATAACAGATTTATATTCTCGATCCACGTAACAGATTTGCATCGATCCTTGTTTTGAGAGTGTAACGGATTTACATTCTCGGTTCTCGCAACAGATTTGTGTTAACCCTCATTTTGGGAAGATAACAGATTTATATTCTCGATCCACATAACAGATTTGCATCGATCCTTATTTTGAGAGTGTAACGGATTTACATTCTCGGTTCTCGCAACAGATTTGCCTTAATCCTTATTTTGGGAATATAACAGATTTATATTCTCGATCTACGTAACAGATTTACGTCCATCCTTGTTTTGAGAATGTAACGGATTTATATTCTCGGTTCTCGCAACAGATTTGCGTTAACCCTCATTTTGGGAATATAACAGATTTATATTCTCGATCCACGTAATAGATTTGCGTCGATCCTTATTTTGAGAACATAACGGATTTACATTCTCGGTCCACGTAACAAATTTGTATTGATCCTCGTTTTGGGAATATAACAGATTTATATTCGCAATCCACGTAACAGATTTGCATTGATCCTCGTTTTGGGAATATAACAGATCTATATTCTCGGTTTTCGCAATAGATTTGCGTCGACCCTCGAAATCAAATCAAAAGCATCTTCATGCCCCCGGTAATAGAATGAGCATAGGTCAAGAATTAGGTGATCTTCCCTGACTAACACGTCACGTAAAATGCGTCGTACGCATGGCGCTTGTATGACCAGGTCAATTCAGAAAATACCATTGCATGGCTCTTGCATCACGATAAGATAAGGTGCATTCATCCGTATGGTTAGTTGTGCTTGTGTATACTTGGCTCCTGCCCGAACTACGTCCTGGTCTGATTCCTGAATGGATACGTAGGCAGCTCACCGTTGAGCACGACCAACATGAACCGTTTGTGTAGCCATTTTCGCAACGCATTTTGTTTTTACCTAAATCCGACAGTTTGGTCAAAGGCTTGTCTTCACATAAGCTTCGACATTCGCTTGTGAAACGTGTTGCTCCACAAGCTCTGTCGAAGAGGGGCAAACTGTAGACACCCCAATTTTGACCAAACGTCGAATTTAGGAGGGCGTCACCTCCACATCCGATGATGACAAGGGCCGAAAGATTTGAAGTGTTCCAAGCTCTTCAGAAAGTTCTCCAAACGCGGTAAAATTTTCACAGATTGAAATACCAAGTATTTAGGAGAATTCAGGTATAAAACATCACTTTTGGAAAAAATCTTCGAAAATAAGTTTCTTTAAAAAAAGAGAGGAAAGAAAAGACCTAAAAAGGGGAAGTTCATCAAAAAATGGCATACGGCAATATTTGGCGGCACTCAGTGAGTGCCGAACGGCAGTCACTGAGTGTGGTCCCGGCATTTACCGAGTGCCGCCGACAATTCCTGACTGTCGTTTGCTTTAACAGTCCGTATTTTGTGGCGCAATACGTATATGTATTTGGATAAAAACAAAAAACTGATAAAGTAAGGCTGACTAAAACGCGGCCATTAATGATTTTTCGTGGCACTTACTAAGAGCCGCGCGGCAGTCACGGAATGCCGCAGCGACTTTCACAGAGTGCCGCAGCAGCATCCACTGACTGTCGCAAGAGATTTTTGACTGCCGCCCTGTGCAGCAGTCTATCTATTTTCAGGAAGTACGTATTATACCACCAAATGAGACATTTACACCTGTCTTTTACTCCGAATTCACTAAAAATGCTTGGTAATTTTGTCTATAAAAGAAGGAGGATCTTCCTTGGAAGAACAATATACAAGATAGAATATACCATTACACTACAACTTTTTTGGAGAGAAAAAAAAGAGAGTTTGGAGAGCTTGAAGAAGTGTTTGGAAGATTTTCAAAGTAGAAAAGCTTTGAGGATAGCTTGGAGGTGATCCTCTAACCATGAGTTATTTATTTTCTTTCTTTCTTTTAAGTCTCTAATCTTCAAACTACTTAGTTTTCTTTGTTTCATTTTTTTGTGTGTCTTTTTTTCACTTCCCTCTTGAGACTCTTAGAGATCTTCAATATCTCTCTTGAAAACTCTTTGAGTTTGATGTTTTGAATCTCATGTAAGCTTATGCTTCACATGGGAGTCAAAGTTTGATCATCACTTCATTTTATAAGCAAATAGATGGATCCAAGTCCATATTTATGATTTGGGTCCTCTAGCTTGGTGTTTCATGGAATCCTTTCTATATTCCTTTGAGGCTCATGAGTATTAGTCATATCTTCACCTCCAATGACCATCAAATGGTAGGAGAAAGTAGTTTTGAGTCTAAGCCCATCTCCATGGTTTAGGTTCATTATGTTGAGATTTCATGAAGTCCATTCATACTTCATTTGAAATCTACAAATATAAAGATCTTTAGCCTCCAATGACCATCAAAAGGTAGGAGAAAATGGTTTAGCTTAAGTCCAACTTCATGATTCAATAGTTGGGATTAACAAATAAAAGTGGAACTTGACATTGAAACAGTGGATTCATAAACCGATTTTGATCAAAGATTTTTGGTTTGAAATCTAACCGTTGGAATCAAGTGAAACCAACGGGAAAATGTCAATAACACAATGTTTTACCATTGTAATTTTTTGTTTAAGGAGATTTCAAATTTAAAGTGGTTTGGTCATGAGTTTTGTACAGTCACTACAATCTGTCCAGAGTTTCAGAACAGTAACACTCTTTTAAAATGGGTAAATCAGAACCTTAATAAAGTATTTGTAACTCAAAATACTTTTTTCTAAGTAGATTAATGTGTTAGGAAGTCACCCTAAAAAGAACAAAGCATTTCTGATTTTTTTGCTATTTTTAGAAAATCGTGCAAGAACTCTGGACAGAAGGTTGTAGAATACTGAGTGATGTCTGGTTTTTATCCGATTCCCGGAGATCTAATTGTTCAAACCTTGATTTCTTTTTGGGTTATAAACTAGACTCACAGAGGTATATTGTATCCAAAAATCATTAAGATCCAACCGTTGGAAGTATGGTTTTTTCATTTTTTAAGATCTGGTCTGCTCTCTGTAATTCATAAAAAAACTACTACTGTTTTTGTCTAATCTTATTTATTTCAACTCAAATGGTCTCCTAATGCCTTGGGACCCAAATCATGTTTCGAATAATGATAATTTAGCTTAAATCCAGAGGCTAAGTGATCCAAATTAGTGAATAAATCCATGTTTTATTCTTGTTCACATTCATTCATTCATGTACATTAATGCTTATGATTAGAACTAGTTATTAAATAAAGTTGGATTTCATGCTTAATAGATCTAAGCTAAAGGATAATGATTGATTGTTTTGATATCATATTATTATGTGAAGCATGTGGACTGATCTTTGTTTTGTAGTGCATTTGAGGTACCTCTAGTTTATTTCATTTGTTGATTTTCTTGATTTTTGACTCCATGCGCAACACCTTAGACTAAGTCTTGCCTTATGTGTTTATATGCGTTAAAGACCTTTTCTTAGGTTTATTTTATACGTATGCATTGCATGTTTAAATTCGCAGCTGGATCCCGGGTCAGTTTTCTAGTTCCCTACTTGCATGTCATATTGCTTGCTATCTGAATTACATGGCTTTTGAATGATATTTTATCACTTGCAATCTTACACCCATTTAGACATGCTTTTGTAATGTATATCTATATGTATGTATTAGTTGATGGCATATTTAAATTAATAATTCGATTAAAAGGATGTTGAGTAGAAGCCTATCGCAAGATAGGATGAGAAAGGGTGTGTTAGTCCGACGGGCTCCTTCCTCTCTCATTCCATAATCCCCGGACCTAGTTAATCTCTGGTTTCTAAAAAGATCAGTTTGCTTTAAAAATGGCTTCTTAATTTTTCTTTTAAAAATTAAGTGGCGACTCATTTGTTTTGAAATTTAAAAGAATTTTAAAAGGAAAAGCTGTGGGTAAGAAAAATGCGATATCCACACCTACTCATGGTTGATATGCCAAATTATGGTTAATGTTTAATGGAGTCATGGGTCAAGCGGTGGTGGGACATGACTCACATGTTTCATTTACCGTTAGTTGAGCTAGGCATCACCCCTTACAATTTTACTTTCATGATAGGTGCGCACGTGACAAGAATTGCTATATACTACTTTAAGATAGTAAAATCCTTTGTATGAGTATAGAAGATCATTAAAATTTTGTATTGTACTATAATTACAAGCATTAGTATTAAAGATGGTGTTCTATTGCCTCCATATAGTGATGTAGCATATGGAGATTCATCACCCACTATCGAACGTTACTTTCCCGGGGCATCGTTTGAGGTTGTTATTGCATATCTTGGCGTTGGGAATCGGTTCGATCATGTTGTCATTGGTAGAGCATTCCTATTCTACACTATTGGTGCACTCTTTTCCCAAATGAGAATTCTACAATTCATATTAGATGGCTATCCTACATAGATGATGTGAATAAGATCGTCAATTATGATTGGGTGTCTGCTATATTGACCCGTATATATATACTATGTACTGGACATTTGTTGTCGATGTGATATAAGAAATATGGAGTGCTATTGGCATTTCATTGAGGTATACCATTGGTCAATTTTATTTTTGCCTAACAATCCATTCATATGTTTATAATTTTTTGACACTAAAATCCAACTTCCTAGTATATCTAGTACTTCTTCTATGAGTACACATACACATCGACACTAGTTCTACGTCATGATGAGACGGACTATTGGCTCAGGTTAAAAAGATGGGCCCATGTAGAGAGCGTAAACCATGGCTAGGGGTAGTGTGATATTTAAATATAAGTCGTACCATCAACAACTGAAAATGATATCGGTAGAGGCAATATGTTGGACGTTGTACAACAATTCACAATGGAAGGTACAAGACTCCATCTAGAATGTGTATAAAATGTCTATGCAAAGACTATTATCGTGGGATCCGTTACTCGGGCGCACATGGTATTTAGGAGATTAGTTTTACAGGCATTTGACCGATACTATTGTTATTCCACAAACCCCCTATCCTATGAGCTGAATATCTAAAGAAAACTACGACGTGCTTCGAGGAAAATGACTGGGCATCAGCCTCTAGTTTCGTCACCATCGTGACTTAGTCTGAATCTGATGACTATTTCAACAAAGTATCACGAGGCCTAGTAGTCCCTCTACTCACTCGCTATGTGAACACGTATGGTATAGGTTATGCAGTTGTTTTTCCCTCGCATATCCGATTGTCATAGCCGTCTATACTAGATTACAGCCCAGGTGTTTATTATACCCAGACATCAACTGCTTCATCGTCACAATCATAGCTAATCCAAACAATGCCTACTTATTTTTTAGTTGTTTGTTCGAATTAATAATATCTTATATATTTTGGTAATTTCTTTGATTCAAACTTAATCTTATTTTAAACATCTCAAAAAAGGCCCCTTGTAATCCTTACTAAAACTTAGTTAGCATACTTAAAATCTATTACAAAAGCTAAGGTGTTGTCTCATGCATATAATATTGTAAAACATCTTTTCCCATACTATAAAAAAGATTTAACCTTTAAATTCTAATAAGAAGTTGACTATATAAAGAGTGTAAACATGCAAGAATATTGTTAAACATCCCTTTTCCCTAAAGATAGCGGTTAAACTTTGAACCTATTAAACTCAAATGAGAAATAGAATCTAATCTAAAGATTACAAACTTTCATATTAGTTAGTCTACCATTGTCATGCCCTGGAGCAGCAAAAATAGAGAAACTAAATTTTTTTTTGGGTCCGTAGGCCATGACTAGTGAATGTCACATGACTGTCCGCTACACAGTTATAACAAAAGAATAATGATAAAATAAAAAGTTCCAAGTTCAACATGTATAACATAGGATTACTAAGCTATTACATTGGAGTCTGGAATAAGAAATAGAACTAAACTCTTAAGGCAACATATGCCTGATTACAAAACATATAATAGAGTCTGATAAAAATAGAAATAGAAAGAACTATGGTCCATCCTAGTCTTCAACTGGCGTAGACATAGTCGTCAGCATAATAGTCCTCCCTGACGTAACCATCCTCAGCGGGGCCATCCTTTGCTTAGTCTCCCTTCGGGTAGAAGCCTTCATCACAGAGTCCTTCCCCAGCATTATCATAAACATAATTGGCTGGACTGGGAAAATATCCAGGGCATAAAGCACCATCAGCTAATGAAAGCTGAGTGAGTAAAATACTAACAAGATACCATAGTTACGAAGTTATTACAAGATTTTTGAAACGATACAGGCCATAGTTCTACTAATAATATCTTCTCTTATTGTAATAACTTGAGATTTTGAATAATTATTTATTATTAGATTTTAGAACTCCATTAAAAATTTGGAATTTTTTAAAATATATTTGGATTTTTAGTCACAGGGGTATTTTGGTAATTTTTACCTATGATGTAAGTCTTGACCAAAAAGTTCAAAAATGAGATTTTTGGATTGAAAGGAGCATATGCTCAAATGATTCACTTTTGGTATTTTAACTTTTGCCATAACTGGTACGGATAGTGAGGTATAGCAGTTTATATGTGTGGTACCTTGTGCTTTAAGGGTTGTACCAACTTACTTACTATATGTAGACTATAGAGGGAGTTGGGAGATTTTTTCATTTTCTCTCTATCTCTTCTCTTTCTCTCTCTTGTGGACATGATAGCTCAAGCTTCCATGTGGTTTTCAAGATTTGACCTTGGGTTTGATCTACTTTCTTTCACCTCTAGCTTAACCCCTTGGGAGGAAAATGATCCTTACGGCAAGGAGAACATAGGGATGCCTTTATTTGGCAAAAGCCCAAATAATTTTCTTGGAAGAATTTCTCCAAACTTGAGGTAGTTCCACATAACTCTTTCCAAACGTGTATTGTGTGTAAGTTAGTGTAAATCTAGAACACTACCAAATTTCAAGCATGTTTGCTATGTTTTTAGTTCAAACCTGGCTTTCTTGATTCTTTGCCTATGTGGTCTTGATGTTTATGTGTTTCCACTAAGTGCTTATGTGCCTTATGTGTTTGCTTGGTGATTGAAAGCATGTCTATAAGCTTTACTACAAGTTTTGATAGCATGCTTAGTAGAAATTTTAGAATGATTTTCCTATGCCTTGATATTATGAAATGATGTTAATATACATTAATATTAACATAGATATTGTTCATTTTCATTCTTGAGAATGAACATGTCAATGAACACAAAAATGCACGAAAGGATTTTGAGAGAAAGACCTCCTTGTGTGGGGCTTTCTATTTGGAAAGGGAATGCTCTCCATGTGTGGGACTTACAAGATTTCAAAATGAGAAAACCCTCCTTTTGTGAGGATTTTGTTTTCAAGATTAGATAATCCAGTTGTGGGTGTAAATGTGAGGTTTGGATTCATTAGGAACGCCATCTCCTTGTCTTACAAACCATAGGAATCGTAAGTTAAAGATCCCTATGAGGTGGTTAAAGGTCCCCATAAAGTGGTGACCCATAGACTAGGTGTTGTGTTGATAGTGAGTGTTTGGCAAACTCATGAAAAGGCCTACGAACGACATTGCATTGCTTCGGCAACTTCTTCATTTCATTTATTACACTCATATATGTAATACATGGGGTTGTGTTTGCTATATGTTTCTACTGGGCCATTGAACTCAGGGAACTACATATTTCCCTATTTCAGATAATATTGAGGAGGGCAACACTTGGTCTTGATGACTCGCGTAGTCAAAGATTGAAGATCCCGTGTGTGGGAATTTTGTACTTATGTAATACATAGTTTATCTAATGTAACTTGTTTAGAGTTAGAACCTCGATACTTAGGTTTGAAATGCTATAGTTGCATGGTTAAGATTTTGCAAGTTAAGTTTTCATGTAGTAGTTTTAATATCGGACACTTGTTAGTCCGTGCTCCGATGAACTTGTATTCGTGTTGAAATGGGGTACATGTTATCCCCCTCATTCAAAACTTGCTACGTTGATTTTAAAACCATGTTAGGGTCTATTGCATTAGCATCAACATGTAATCGTGACATAAGTCATTCCTTTTGTAATATTGCATACATATATGTTAATGGTTGAACCTCTTGATTCCACCTATATCTTATTTCGGTTGAGAGTGTGTTCATAGATCTTACCCTCTTTTATCTTTGGTTTTGGAAGCATGTTTATGGATTCAGACTTATGAGGTTATAAGTGTTCTGCTGCAGAATCCTCTGCTACTAAAGAAATGGTTGACTGAATGGGGGTCCAGTCGACTGGATTCATTAAGTATTGAATCAATTTTCTCTATTATAATTACAGTCGACTATATTACCCAAGCAGTTGACTGGATTTACCCTCTAAGATTTTTAGCTCTCGGTAAATGGAAAAATAGTCGACTTACAGTCGACTGGGTGGCACCAGTAGAATAGATTTTCACTGCTCCTTTGCAAACCCTGTCGACTGGACTTCTACCAGTCGACTGGACCAATCATTTTTCAAAAATGTGCTCTCGAAATTTTCAAAACCTGTAAACCGGACCTATTATCAGTTGACTGAATTAGTTATTTTTCTAAAAGTTTTCTCTGCATCTCAGAAAACCTGTCGACCGATGCCCCGATTAGTCGACTGGATCTGTAGTTTTCTAATAATCTTGTTTTAGACATGTTTTAAAGAAATTGTTGAGTTAACTAATCACCCTAACCCCCATTTTCGGGATTTAGGGCGTTACAGAATGGTATCAGAGCATAACTGGGTCGAATACTTGGGGACACCGGGTTTATGAGTCCTGCATTATTTAAAATTTGAAGTTGTTGTGCAGACATGTTTACTTGTTAAGTATTATGTGCCTTCACGATAATGTGTTCACATGCTTACATGCTTGTGCTACACACTTACTTGATATAACATGTGACTTGTTTAATTATGCTGTACTTGTAGAAAACTTTGGAACATTAAACTCTGGAATAACTTTCATATTCTTAAATTATGTTGAAAATTCTAGGTGTAACTCTAGAACTTCCAGTAGTCTTTTTCTCTCTTAGTGAGTAGTAATTAGTCTTGCCTTATGGAGTTACTCCTTGGCATCGTATATTAGTAATTCGAATCACTCTTTTGAGAGTTAATCTAATCGTTTGAGATTGTTTTGACATTATAAGAAAAGAATCATACTTTTTAGTATTTTGTCTTGATGACTCTTTGTAGTATATGATAAGAGATGTAAAACGGCTTTAATAACTCATTTTTATTTAATCTTGGTAGATCTGATTGTAAATTTAACTTATTGATTTAACTATACAAAACATACATTTTATTTGATATATGAGGTGTTAACTAAATCTATGAGCTATTTTTTACAATAATAAGTTTAAATCCAAGTTTAGATCATCTAGGTCAAGTTAAATAAGCGTTAGAAAACATGAATTCAATGAGTTTGACTTGAATCACAATTAAAAAAATGGATTGAAGGGATGCCCAATTAAGAACGTGCATGGAAGTTTAATAAATCTCTATTTCATCACATAATCCTAACTAAAAGTCTACTCTAATATACTAATATTGAAATCGAAGCAATATAATAAAACAAACATATTAATTAAACTAAGAAATATATAAATAAAGAGAAGGAACATTAGAACCTGAATTAAAACTTCATTGAATTTGAAATTGCGAAGAAAGTTTGTTATCTTTTTTAATACAATCATAAACCCTAGCTATGGAATGTAGAAGAGGAAGAGAGGAGGAAAACAACCCTAATGTACCCTACTCCTAAACTATCCTAACCCTAAAATATAAAATATATTAAAAAGCTGCTCATTTTTGTCCATAACACCCATATATAAAGATTACATATGGGTTGGGCTTTTATTTTCGAGCTGGGCTTTTCACTGATTTTGATTGCTTTTGCACTAATGGGATAATTGACATATCTCTTCACTCGGACCTCAGATTGACCTCCTATTTATGGCTACGCGATCGTAACTCGTACTTCTACATTTTATATTTCTTGGTAAATCTTCCAATTTTGAAGTCTTTAATGTCGAAAATGGCATTTTCTCAGCTGCTTTTGTTGTTCTCTCCATCAAAATCACTTTTTATGTAACGGCTGCTTTCCATGACTTGTAAAATAGTGTAAATCCACATGTTTGAGTATCAACATCATAGAAAACACTTAATAATTGATATGCATCTAAATCAAGGGTCCACCCACGTACAATCCCAGAACTTAACAAACCTATCTAAGTTCCATACTAACATTGATACATGACATCCCATTGTTGCTTGACTACTCTGATTGAAATGACATGGATGTTAAACTGATTTTCGATCGACATATTATCTAACGTCGTAATATTAATCCATTAATCTTAATCATACTATACTCTCATGCCACATTATCTCTTTGTTATCGCATAGTCGCATAACGAAAGTATATAATGATAATTGAACAGTAAACAATTCATATAATAACTAATAGAAGCTATCCATATTCTACAACTTCCAATCGATTGGGACAAAGGTCCAATCAATTGGGAGAAAAATAGTAACAATCGATTCGGTCACAATTAATACCAATCGATTGGATGCTTTTGCAATCAATTGGGAGTCATCCTATGCCAATTGATTGGATAAAAGTCCAATCGATTGGGTCCTATGGCAATCGATTGGGAAATAGCCCAATCGATTGGGACTTCGTCTTCTCCAGTGAGATGATAGTCTAGAGTTTTAAACGTTGAAGAGACAGTTTAGCTATGTCTTTCCTTCTTTAAATCATGTAAAACTCATAATGAAAGAGACCAAGTGAGTTTAGAACTCACCACAGTATGTGTGTATGTATGTGTGAGCTATAGAAGTTTGGAAGCTCAAGTTTTCTCTTTCTTCTTTCTCTCCTCCTTCTATGTCTCTCATTCCTTTCTCTGTCTCCTCTTTTTTCTTCTATATTCTTATTCTTCTTTTCTGTCCAGACAGTATATGTGTATGTATGTGGGTATGCGGGTGTATATATATGTGTGTATTTAAGTGTATATTTATATGTATGTAGTCTCTCTCTCTCTTTCCAAATTCTATAAACCAGACCCAAGGCACAAAATGAATCCATATATATAGATAAATGAAGTACCACGCGTTAAAACTTCATGCAAACTTGAAGACCAAGTTCAACTCCCTACCAATTGATTGGGAGCAGGGGCAATCGATTGGTATAAGATATTTATGAAGGTAGTTGATTGGTAAGAGGGCAATTGATTGGGAAGAGAAGAAATCGATTGGGATATAGAAAGTGGCAATCGATTAGGAAATATGCCAATCGACTGAGACATCAAAATTACCAACAGAAGGGTAAGGATCATATATGTATACATGAATAATACCAAGTCTTATTTATTAATACACGTACGAAAATAAGGGTATTACACTTCTACCTTGCTTGATTGGTTTGGGGTCAACGAACTCGGAGTTATACTCAAGAGTTTGACATGAATTAGTTTTTATTTTAAATTTTTTAATTTATGTTTTAATGTTTTAGAAGTGAACTTGATGTTTTACAATGTTTGAAAGTGTTTAAAACTCGAGATGATTGATTGACTTCTAGGCAGCATTCTACAGTAGGGAGGAATTCTGCCCAGAGGTCATTCGACAGGGGTAGTTCAACCGGTAGAAAGGGGTAGTTCAACCGGTCAAAAACCCCTTTGGTTTTCTCTTAGTTCTCCTACTTAGGGTGTTTTGGTTTTACTTCTAATTAAACATGAGGGGTACCTTTGGGACCCCTTTGATCAATAAAAGTGTTACTTTTGAAAATTAACTTTGTTAGAGCGTGTTTTGGTGTGTGAGCTTAAAATCTCTTTGAAAATGTTTAGAAGGTATTGAGTTCATGAGTCAAAACTTTTAGTAATGAGATTTTTGGAACTTTAATGACTTGAGACATAACTTGGTGGCATGCCACGTGTCCTAGAATCATCTGTGCAGGTTTAGGGCTTGACATTTAGTTGTATTAGAGTAATAGGCTTAGAACTTTGGGTGCGAGAGACGACAACTTGAGTGTATGAAACTATGATGAGTACTTAGATGCATTGCAGGGATGTATATGGATATTGATGATGTGATATAAAGTTGAAATATGACTGTTGCATGTTATTTTGGCATAACATACATAGTATTTATGTGAGTTGATTGATAGGTAAGAAATGGATCCTAACTGGGAGCATTCACCTCACTAGAGGATGGACCATTTGGAAGACGTGGTGAGTAATTTTGTAAGGTCGGTAAGTGACCGGATAATAGTAGGAGGTGATAGACCATCAAACCCACAACCACGACAAGAACGAGTATTATCGAATAGTTCTATAAGCGAAAGCCAAGACAATTTGAGGGAGGTCTATATCCATCACTAGCCAATCATTGGTTGATGGATATGAAAAGAATTTTTTGAGCTGTGGATTGTACTGATGATGAAAAGATTGTGTGTGCTACCGATAGAATTGGTGGACAAATCAGCTTGCTCAAGGACTGCTAAAGGCATAGGGGAGATTCGTGAAGGAGTTTAACAAGCAGTACTTTTCGGCATCCACAAAAGCATAAGTGAGTTTGGAATTTTCCAACTTACAACAAGGAGACATCTCAGTCAATGAGTTTGCTACAAAGTATAAGAACTTTTTTTTTCTGGAAAAATGGTAAATATATTCCAAAAAGGGATGGACAAAAAGTACAAGAGGCATAACCCAGGATGAGACAATAAAAACTCAAAACATGAAGACATGAGACAAAGCTCCAAACCTAAGAAGTTATAAATGTGTTATCCAGCATGTATAAGCTTACTGAAGCCAAGGATAGTATTTCCTAGGATATTACTCTGAATGGGAGTTTCAACCTTTCTAATTTGGAACTACCTTAGAATTGCTAACCCTCTTGTCCATTGGCATGATATTGTTTGGTTTTCAAGTTGTATTCTTAGGCATAGTGTCATACTTTGGATTACTATCCAGCATAGGTTGGCCACACATGACCAAATATACAAGGTCACCATTGGTCCTCTTGCTTGTATGCTTTGTCATAGCCAAATGTAAACACATGACCACTTATTTTTTGCTTATCCTTATTCTTCCTGTATTTGGCAGGATTTGATGCATAGGTATGGAATGAGGTGGACTGGCAATGACTGGAACGATATAGTTTTATGGATGTCTCAATAATGGAAAGGGAAGAAGGTTCAGCAAGTTATTCCTAGAATTTGCCTTGGTATTACTATGTATGGCTTATGGAAAGAAAGAAATAGTAGGACTTTCAAGTATACTTCCAGCCCTAAGGAAAGCTTGCTTAAGTCTCTATTAGGGTTAAATGGAAATTCCATCCTAACATTGATGCTATAACCCAGAATTGAACCTAAGTATTTTTGTTCCTATGTATAAACTCTGGTTATAATGTTAAGTTTAAGTATAACAACTTACTCTATTTTGTACACTGATCCGTACCAAGGGAGGTGGATAAAGCCCAAAAATTTGATGAAGGATTGAGAGATAACATCCGAAGTCGTGTTGACACTCATCAACATCGGACTGTCGCTAATGTACAAGATGTGGCTTTAATCATTGAAAGGGATATCGAGAAATATAAGCAAGGACAACAAGCTAAGCGATCGAATGAAGATAAGGGAAAATGGCAAGGTTTCTTTAAGAAGGCATTTTCAAGAGGTTTAGGCTCTAGTACAAGACGTCAAGGGGGAGAGTGTCTACTCTGGAGAGAATTTTCCATTCTATTCGATATGTAATCGTCTTACACGAGGGTTTGCCATATGACATTGGTATACAATATTTTTAAGAAGATGGGATATATTGCTAGATATTGTCCACACGTCAGGGCCAGAGCACGACAGACTCTAATCAGGATATGAGGAAAACATGCTACACATGTGGTGTGCTAGGACATCACTCTGAAGATTGCCTAACAAAGAAACAATAAGGCACAAGCTCAATGGCTACAACCTGAGCAAGATTTGGAACCAATGTGGATAAGGGAAAGGTGGTCGAGCCAAGGTAAGGGAGGTTTTTCCAATTAGTACCGGGAGATGTTTTAGACATCAAGCCCATTGTATTAGGTATATTACCAATTTGTTCACATCCAGCTCATGTTTTAATAGATTTAGGGTCAACACATTCGTTTATTATACATGGATTTGTAAACATCTAAATAGTATGTCCGAACCCATAGGATATGAATTGTCAATATCCTTACCTCTAAGTAAGCCCATGATGACTTCTTCAGTATTCAAAGCATCTGATATTCGGTAAATGATATGGAGCTGACCGTTGACTTAATACCATTGACCGTCAATTACTTTGATATGATTTTGGGTATGGATTGGTTGTTCATAAACCAAGCCTCTATCAATTGTGAACAGAAAAGAGTTATTTTCTAACCACTAGGACGGGGATAGTTTATCTTTCAGGGAATTGGTATTGTGGCACCACCATTCTTAGTATCGGTGATTCAGGCAGGCAAACTATTGAAGCAGGGTTTTCAGGGATTCTTATATTCTATGATTGACATATGTGACACGGGAATTACAGTGGAAGACATATTAGTGGTACAGAAGTTTCTAGATGTATTTCCTGAAGACTTGCCAAATGAGCTAATAGAGCGAGCAATTGAATTTACCATTGAGGTAGCTTCAGGATCTCACTCGATATCAAAGACACCATATAGAATGGCACCGGTAGAGCTAAAAGAGTTGAAGATTCAGTTGTAAGAACTTTTGGACAAGGGAATTATTCAACCTAGTGTATCGCCGTGAGGTGCACCTGTCTTATTCATAAAGAAGAAAGATGGAACTATGAGAATGTGCATTGACTATCGGGAGTTAAACAAGCTGATTATCAAGAATAAGTGTCCGTTGCCCATAATCGATGATCTACTAGACCAACTTCAAGGAACTCAAATATTTTCTAAAATTGACTTGCGATCAGCTATCACTAGTTGAAGGTAAAGGAAGAGGATGTAGAAGAGACTACATTTACGACCCGCTATGGCACTAAGAGTTTCTAGTCATGACATTTGGGGTTACTAATGCGCCAACGCCATTCATGGACTTGATGTATCGGGTATTTAAAGATTATTTGGATGAGTTTGTAATTATTTTCATAGATGACATCTTGACATATTCTACAAGCGTAGAAGACCATGACAGACATTTACGATTAATTTTACAAAGACTTCAAGAAAAGAAGCTGTTTGGGAAGCTGAAGAAGTATGAGTTTTGGTTGACATAGATTGCCTTTTTGGGGCATGTGATATCAAAGGAAGGTGTATTAGTAGATCCACATAAATTTGAAGCTATAGCTAATTGGAATTCGCTAACAAATGTGCAGAGGAAAGAAGCTTTTTGAGGTTAGTTGGTTACTACCGGAGGTTTGTGGAGCATTTATCAAGAGTTGCAATGCCTATGACTCGACTGATGAGAAAAGATGTACCAATTATTTGGAGTCCCAAGTGTGGGGAAAGCTGTATGGAGTTGAAGACTCGAC
Source organism: Hydrangea macrophylla (assembly GCA_033977485.1). Lineage (NCBI taxonomy): Eukaryota > Viridiplantae > Streptophyta > Magnoliopsida > Cornales > Hydrangeaceae > Hydrangea > Hydrangea macrophylla. The sequence goes on from CM066994.1 coordinate 85,002,525, forward strand.
TAATGTCAGCACTGATCTTGACTATTCCTTCGGTTACTAAGGGGTTTATTATTTACAATGATTCTTCACATCAGAGATTGGGATGTGTATTGATGCAAAACAATAAAGTAATTGCGTATGCTTCACGACATCTGAGACCACATGAGATCAATTACCTGACACATGATTTGGAGTTAGGTAATTTATGCTTTGCAAATTTTAGTGGTATTATTTGTACGGGGAGAAGTGTAAGATTTACACCAACCACAAAAGTTTGACTATTCCTCCCTGCTGTATGTTGAAAACCCTCTGGTTTCTCCTAGTTCTCCTACTCAGGATGTTTGGTTTTACTTCTAATTAAATATGATGGTGCCTTTGGGACTCATTTGACCTATAAACGTTTTACTTTCGAAACAAACTTCGTTAGGGTGTGTTTGGTTGTGTGAGTTTAAAATCTCTTTGACAATGTTTAGAAAGTATAGAGTTCATGAGTCCAAACTTTTGCTAATGAGGTTTTTGGAGCTTTAATGACTTAACGTGCCTTGGTGGCATGCCACATGTCCTAGAATTGACTTTGTGGTTCTGGGGTGTGGCATCTTCCCCTCCCCCCACTGGTTGGTCATGAATTTAGTGAGAAAAAAAATATATATGCTGAGACTTTGTTTGGTTCTTGGACTTAGAGAGGGAGAGGGAAAAAGGAAAAAGAACCTAGATGAAATTCTTTTCCTTTGGTCAAGAAAGATAACGATGAGAGGATTTGAATCTCCATAGGTGATTCTAGTTGCTTGCCCCCTCCAGTTATTCTTCAGTCGGAATGAGTGGGCATTGTTGGGTTTTGCTGTGGGCCAGTGTGGGGCTTTGGGGCTTTGGTGTGTGTGTGTGTGTGGGGTGTGTGTGTATTCACTCCGAATCCAGGTAAGTATAAAAAAAAAAAAAAGAAATAAAGATAATGATGAGAAAAATAGGAAAGAAAAGAGAATAATTTAGAAAATAAATTAGATATTTTAAATATTTGAGAGTCATTTCCCTTTCATTATTCCTATATTACAATTATATTTTATATTTGTTTTTTTTAATGTTACGAGCGTTATTTAAGTATGGAGAAAAATACAAGAAAATTGTTTTCCTTCTTGGTATTCTGTCCCCTTAGCTTTTCCTTCTCTAAATCTGCAAACCAAATAGAGCCTAAGGCTATGGTTGGTTCTATAGATTTTGTGAGGGAAAAGAAAAAAGAAAAGTAAAAATAGAGGGATAGCTCTTTCCTCCGTATTTTCCTCAGTGCTTTTCTCCATGCTTAAATTAAGTTGGAAATGATAATTTTTGACATATACTTGTAAGGGATATTTGGTCATAGACCCCTAAAAATTAATTTTATAGCCAAAAACCCACACGATTTGGCCATGTTTTAAAAAACCCCTTGCTACTTCTTTTTTTATTCAGCGAAAATCCCCTTTGATAGATAAAAACATATAATATTATCTGTTTAACGAAAATGATCATAATTTCCTCATTTTTTTGGCCTTTGCGATGATTAATTTTAATTTATTTGTATTTCATGTATTTTTTTGAGATCTACGCATTGGACTTGGAATTTTTAAATTTTTTTTTTTTATAAAAGGATAAGTTACAGCCTGGTTTTGGGATTTATCTATCTAACATATAATATTATTGTTCAATTTTAAACCACCATAACTTTCTCAATTCTTAGGCTTTTTGGCTGATATTTTTGTAATTTCCTGCATTTTTTAAGATCCATGCATCTACGGTGCCAATTTTACGAAAATAATATATTTTTATTATATTTATGCAAAAAATACAATTTTCCATATTTATTTAATGTTTAGTTTTTTTTCTCAGCATTTCATAGTCAATATAGATCTTGTTTGATTGATCTCATTTTGCTGATTCTAAAATATCAAATTTTACAATAAAAATGAACTTGAACAAAAGTTGCAGCAATTTGAAGCTGTTTTGACATAAAAAGAACCTAATAAGTTGAAGAAAAATAGCATGAGTTTTATCTAAGAACAAATTTTTTTTTTTGAGGGGATTATGAACGAAGCTCCGTATGTAAATAAAGGAAGAGTAATATTTGGGATACAACCTTCATACAACTTTCATACAACCTCCCCAAAAGATGTGTCTATCTCTCTCCTGTGATGTCACTGGACCCCACAGTGACACAGGAAAGAGATAGACACATCTTTTGGAGAGGTTGTATGAAAGTTGTATGAAGGTTGTGTCCCAAGTATTACCCATAAAGGAAAGAGGAAGGAAATATGCTTACAGAATTCAACAATTTTAATTTTGGTTCTTACTCTTTTTTCTTTTGCTCTCTTACACTGTTTTTTCCTCACTAATCAAACAACGAAAAGTGTTTATTTATTTTTTTCCCTTTTTTCCTCATGTAATCCATAAACCAATTTGGGCCTAACAAAAGTATTTTTCTTCATTTGGTTACCAACGATAATATATACCTTTTTTCTTGAGTGACAATGATATTTTAATTTTTTTGGACTTCAAATGTTTTTTTAAGTGTGGAGGAAAACACTAGGGAACTAATTTTCTATTCTTTTCCCTTTCTATTTGTGAATCCACAAATTAGCCAAACAAAGTCTTAAGTAAAAGGTTGCTTCCAAAAACTATTTACCCCACCATCTTTTCTTTTGTTAGCCATCTAGGATAAAGGCTAACACTGTTTTCCCTTTGGTTTCGTTTCTTTTCTCCCTTCCTTTCCCTTCCCTCCTTTTTACCGAAAGTTCACCAAAAAACACTATGATCATATAAGACAAATGAAGGAAAGGGAAAGACCCTAAAGTATATAATAGAAAAGAACCACTCAAAGAATTTGTACAAGTGTTATTATTACCACTCAAGTGGTTTCCAAATTTTAGCTACGAGTTATTTGTTCAATTAACTTTCATAAAGAGAGAAGAAAGTTGAAGGACAGAATTCTTTACGCATGATAGCTCCAAAGTCTTATTACCCAAACAAAATAAGAATATTTTTTTTTTCAAATGGAAAAGCATGGGGATGATTTCTTTCTTCAGTTAACTTTCTGAAAGAGAGAAGAGAGTTGAGGGCCTTTCAAGACGTTAACTCCAAATACAATGCCTTTGGTTGATTAGGCCTCAATTTTAGATTTTTGGGAAATTTTATCTGTCAAACTCTAATATAAACAAATAATATCATATGTTTGGCTTACATATTTGCACTTTAAACAACCAACTTTATCAATTTTTAGCCTTTTTGGGTATTTACACTTTCTAAATTTTGTGTGTGTGTGCATGTTTTTTTTTTTTTTTCTATGCATTAGACTTGCCAATTTTGCACAAACAGATAATTTTGAGCCTTGGTTTTAGCCTCTTTTTTTTTAGTGAAAAGGGGGGGGGGGGGGGGGGGATTTTATCTGTCAAAATCTGATACAAGCAGTTAGAATAATCTGTTTGAGGTTCAAAACTATCAGTTAAACATGTAATATTATCTGTTTGAACAAACAATCTTATACAAACAAAGAATATAATTTGTTTTTGGAAAGAAAAATATAATTTAATACAAACATATAATGTTATTTGTTAGGATTAAAAGGCCATTAGTTTCACAAATAAATTTTTGTGTGGTATTTTTGGGTTTTTTTTTCAAGATCTATGCATTGAAATTGGCAATTGTTGCCATAACATATCATTTGAGCCTTTTCGATTTAGAGTTTTATCTGTAAAAATATTATATAAATAAATAACATTATTTGTTTAAATTAAATGACCATAACTTTTTTTTTTTTTTCATTTTTTGGCATTGTAGAGTGATTTATTATTTATTTTATTTCTATTTTTCCTTTTCAAGATTTATGCATCTTGATTCCACAAAAGAAGTCTCTATTTTTGTTAGATTTATGGAAAAAATGATTTTTGCTTTTTAGTTCAAATTTTATATTTTTTTTCTTCTTCGGAGGAGCACTTTTCCAATAACCTCTCTCGGAAAGCAACCCAAGAAATTCTCCTCGTCGCCTCTTCTGCAATCGTGGCCTTCTCGGATTCCTACTAGTCATCTGCAGCTTAGATAAGCTGGAAGGTGGCTAATTGGTGTTTTTCATCATCATCACATCTGATAGTTTCAAAGATCCGATCCTTGTTTTGTAACCACTTCTCAGCCTCCCATGACTTGGCCATTCTGTCGAATGTGTCAGAGCGAAGGGCTCGGAACCTTTCAAGTATCTTGTCTCTAGTTGGCTGTTGTGGTGCAACTTGGCGATTAGCATGGTAGTTGTTGTGGTTGCCATTGTTACTACTGCCAGTATGCTCTAAGCGTTGGAGGAACGCTTTAAATGCTATACTAGGGTCTAGACCCTCGGGAAATAAGAGCCATGTCTCGCTAATTTCTAGCATTTCTGGTTGTGTCTTCCATATCGATGATCCTGTTGAAGACCTACACGAGTGTCTTAACATCACTTACCAATTCCAAAATTCAAATACAAGACATGTACCATCATATAACTAGTTGTAAGTTGTCATACCCCAACCCACCACGGGTGGATTGGAACATGTGTAATGGCGCCACAAAGGCCCAATCATCCCTTATTAACGTTCCAAAACAAGGTCTAGACTTAAAATTGGAAAAGTTACCTCCAGACTTCACATTAACACTTGAACCGAGTAAAAAATTCGTTAAAAATACTTCCAAGGTTAAGAAATCAAAAGTACCATTTTTGTGGGTTATTAGGACCCTTGAGGTTCTCCCTTATCAAGTTAAAAGTCAAAAGAAACATCAGAAAAACCAAGTTTTAAGGTTCTGCCAGAGAAGTGTTCGATCTGTCGACCAGGTTAATTCGATAAGTAGAATGGGACCTGGGCAGAATTCCCAGCATTTTCTGCAGAATTTTTCCTAGTGCCCATTCCCTGCATTCTCAAATCTATCATATAAGTCATAAAGCTTCCACCAAAATATTCTAGACTGGATTTAAGTGTTTGTAACACAAATTAAACCATTGTGTGCTTACAACCTCATTCAAAACTCATGGATTACCAAATTAAAACATAACATACATCTTTCCATTTCTTAACTTAGCATAAGCATAAGAACTAAAAATGAGTTTTAAGTCTCAACTGCAAATCCGAACTCATCAACTTGATAAGTCCTATATCAACACATAAATTGTGGATGGTAAGGTACTATCGACGTCAATCCTCCTAAACATATATTACAGCCCAATTTCCTTCCAAACCACACGTCTATATTTCCCAGTCCGATTACATAATTTACAAGGGAATTATAAATATGAAGTAACATATTCATGATTAAACATAAGAACATATAAGTATTCCTCGACCCCTTCCTGCGATCCATTCACTTTCACTTCTCATCTCGATCCATACCTGCAGTGGTTATTCAATAACCAGAACAGAAAATAATATTTGTTTAAGCTTTCGCTTAGTGAAAGAGTTAATCATGTGATTAAATGTAATAAATATTCCAATGCAACAACCACTCATGTAAAGCATAATTTATAGTCTCCGGTCTACCAAGTATTGGTTCACCCCGGTAACGGACTTAAATGTCCTATACCCCAACACATTTATCGCTCATATCATTGCATTCATCCCTACACAAAGGATTTACTCTACCACTACACAAAGGGTTTCACTTACCCCTACACAAAGGACTTTTCTTTTCTTTTTTGGAATTTCATACTTGGTGAACCATTACCAGGTAACCTTTGACCCACATATTCACATAAGCGCATAATCAACTCAAATATCAATTCTTGAACAACTACACATGATTTTCCACTTTCTAGCATACATATGATATAACAACTATGAATTCAACCTTCTAAATTTCATATTGGCACATTAAGCATATTTACACATTCAAAACAAGATTAGTTACATTCACCTCCATCGATTTTCACTCTAGAAACCCAATTTCCAACTTAATCCAAGACCCACTTGAGTTCCTACATATTTTTAAAATAGAGAAATGCTATGTTTATCGATTGAATTCACCGAAAAATTCTACCGGGTTGACATGGCATCCACTTGTCATAATATGTATCAATTGGTGCCCCCCTATAGTAGAAGACAAGATCTTCTATACATATATAGACTGTATCCCCTCTATTTGTATGCTTAAATATTGGACCTATTTCTATCCAAAACCATAAGATGAGAGAGAGAGAGAGAGAGAGAAAGAAAGAGAGGGAAAATAAAGGAGACAAAGAATGGTTAAAAAATTGCTTGTTTCCTTCGATTGAAATTGTCAATTTGACCATCAATTGGGGATCTGTAAATTTTTGCTTTAAGAATAAGAGTCCATTTCTCAAACTGATCTTTTTCTTTCATAATCAACTGAAATTTTGGTTGTAAAGATATTTTGTTTGCAGCAACAATTCATCGATATGAAAATAGACTACAAAAGATTAGCAGAACAGTCCTGCAAACATTCGATGAAGATGATTAGACCCCCCAAAAAAATAAAAAAAAAATTAAATAAATTGACCTCCAAAGGGAATAACCATGTTAATACGCTAATTATTTTAATAAATGACATAGATGAAAATGCATGAAACCAATTATAAGATACTGTACTACTTTGGTTGCTCTCTCTCTAAACATTTGCTTATGAGAATCTATCATTTATTGAAAATAGCAAAAAATTTGGGGTTTCCTTCAAAACCACAATTGCCTTGTCAAAATCAAAGACGTGTCATTGACACGTGGGTGTTGATATCAGCCAGTAAAGATTTTTGGAGGATAAATTTGGTGCATGTAGCAGCACTCTTTCGGAATAGTATAATTTATCGATTAAATCTCTATTACCAAACTACTTAATTAAGGTGAAATTAACTACATAGAGACATTAATCTTACCTTTCTTTACTCAATTAAAACTCCAATTGGTGAATAAGTTGAAGTCTTCCTACCCAATTTGGAAGTTCCAAGCCAGATCCACTTGATGGATACATGTTCTTCTCTTTCTTCTTCTTCCTTTCTTCTAATTCTCGTTAGTAATTCAGTTAAGGTACTGAATTGCTGAGAATTCTCAACTCCTATTCTTTCTTTCAACCTTTCAAAATGATCCCATGGTTACCACGAAGCCCAAAACCCCAATTTTCGTTCACTCTCTTTCTTTTCTTTCCTTCCTTGTGGTTTAGATGGAGAATGAGCTGAAATGGACAGCTCCTCCCCCCCCCCCCCCCCCCCCCCTCTCTCTCTCTCTCTCTCTCTCTCTCTCTCTCTCTCTCTCTCTCTCTGCGTGTAGTTTCAAGGACAAGAGTTGGGCACCTCATGCTTGCCACACATGTTCCACAAAGTTCCATTAAGCCCTGTTTGGAGTGACTCAATTACACCTGTATAGTTATATTGTGTACCCAAACTACACTTCTAATGGGGTCCAAAACTCACTTAAATAATGTACCCAACATGTGATCCCAATTATATGTTTTCAATGTGAAGTTACTAAATCAACCTACCAATTATAAAACATGTCCATTTATGCTCTCACAAGGGTACTCAAACTAGCCACATAAATAAACACGAATAATAATATAATATTGAAACTACTAATCAATTAAGCATGTAAAGTAATCATATGGCATCAACATGCATTATAATGAAACAATTAGATTTACATGTCTACCATTTAAACACATAAATGCAAATATATACAATTTATGTAATCTGACCTCATCGGGTTCCACTTTTATTTCTGGCCACCTCTAGTGGAACTTTTACTTGTGTCATCAACGGGCTCACAACTTTCTCTGGTGAGTTTACTACCTACCCTGACCACACATTGATATCAAATAAATGCACAATAATGCAAATAATGATATAAATCATCTTTTCTGGGTCGGGGAGTCACATAAGTTCAATACATTAATTAATAAATATCATCACAAACAATGAACTAATTAAGTACAGATAGCAAAAATCATTCTCCTGATATATACATAGTCAAAAATATTTACACGTGGTATAGTTAGAGATATTTACAACACATTTACACATATATACCATTATCCATCTATATTTACATAATTTACACAAACAAGGCAGGCTACAAGCCCGATACATTCTAAATAAGAGAGACTAGATCCTAGGAATCCTATCTCAAAAATCCTCCATGTCAGACTCGTATAGGGGAGTCTCATCCTCTGGAACACTGCTGGGAGAATGGCTCCGTAGCGAATCCCTATTGTATCTGGTTCATCTCATCCACTTCTATACCCTCATCGTCCTCCATAAGTATAGCCTTTCCATCCATGTCGTCCTCCTCAGGATCTTCCTCGTCCTCCCCATCTCATCTCCTATGTCATCCTCATCGTCTCTGTCATCCATGAGATCCTCATCCTCTGGCACCAACTCCAGCTCCTTATCATTTCCATGCTCCTGCTCCCCAGGATCTTCATCATCAGCATCCACTCTGGGTCTACAACCTCTACAGGATCATCCTTTTCTTCCTCGTTGTCCAAAGGAATAGCTGGGTCTTTAACAAGCTCCTCTAGCAGTGGTACTGGTATGTGCTACTGAATAAGAGGCTTAGGTACAAATGCTGGTACTAGGGGTTCTGGTATAAGTGGGGCTTGAGTTAGAGCCCAAGGTATTGGTAGGGCCTATGCAGGATCTCCCAATATAGCCTGTAACTCAGCAACATGGAAGTTTCCATCGTGATAGATCATTTGGGCCATCATACTGTATATAAGCTCCAAAGTGTGGGCACGATGTCGTGCACCCATGTGAATTCTAGTTGGGTAAAGTAGCCCGTCTACAAACATAACATGCCATAGGTGCTCCTTTAACCACTGGCAGGTTGTAATCCTAATGCACTACTGATAAAATATTGAAGTATAAAACTTATATGTATCATAACACCTTCCTCAGATTCTTGAAATAGAAAGAGTACATGTGATCTGAGCCAAAACCATTTCTTATATTGAAAACATAAAACTTCTCAAAGCCAGTACACGTGAGCACTTAGGAGGGCGCGCCTGCTCGATCGCACATGAGCGCTTGAGCTTTTTGAGCCCTCGCCTTTATAAAACTGAGGATCCTTTGCCTTTTGACATGGAACCAGTTTTTACTCTAAGTACATACATGCATAGCTCATAATACAATACTTAGAAGCATATATAAACATATGTAAACACTTAAACATAGCTACCAAAATCTGGATACCACAAATATAGCATAAGATTCCATATAATTTGCATGCATGTATATGGATTACAAGTATTAGTACACTCGAGCACTCTAACCATGGGATCACTCAGGATTGGCCTGATAATCCACGCAAGCACTCGAGGAAGCTCGAGTGCTTGGGTTGCATGATTTCTCAACAGTTGACAGTTCAAAACAGATTTCAATTTAGACATTGTTTGAGCTTTTGCATATCAATGGATCATCCAATGGATCATCTGGAAAACATCATTTTATATATGTACAAGTGAGTAGAGATACTCAATTTGATCTAGATGATGATAGACGATATATATATATATATGTATGTGTATGTGTATTTATGCCTTGAATGAGATTCAAACAAGCTTTTTTTGCGATTTCCTCCTTTTGATCTTCTTTCTCCTTCTTTACTTCAATCTCCAACAAGTGTAAATGTATAGGGATGTAGACACCCCATTTTGTCGGCTATCAGATTTAGGAGACCCATAGCTTGGTGGTTCACAATGATCGTAAAAGACTCAAAAGGACTCTCGGAAGTCAGCTCTATCTCTCAAAATGCTTAGAATGACCAAAATGCCCCTGAAAGCCCGAAAACTCCGAGATTTGGTCCCAAAGTTCTGGAAACATGCTACGTCATAAGAAAAGTGATAAAATGAGTTTTTAAGAAAAATCAGATGAAATAGTCAGCTCCCAGAGACCCCCGGAAGTCCCGGAAGTTCCCCGAAAGTCCCCGTTGACCGGTTTGACCAAGGTTTGATCGGAGTTTGACCAAGTTTGACCAAATTTGACCGAAATTGTCCGAATTCACCGGAATCATTAGAAAAGAATTAAAATAAGTTTTAAAAGAGAATCGAGCGAAAACGTCGGCTCCTGGGAGCTCCCGGAGATTCCCAGAACTTCCCGGGAATCCCAGGTTTGACCAGTTTGACCAAGATTTGACTTTAGAATCGGGGCACCAAAATAATTTTCAAATATTTTTCATGGATACTAGAGGTCAATAACTTTCCAACGGTATATCGCACATAATTTCTGGATTTAAAACGATTTTATTATGAATTTCCAAAGGCGAAAAAGGCGATCAAATCGGCTTTTATCGCGAATACCGCAAAACTTTTCAAAGTGACCTATACCCGAACTATTTTTTATGTAAAGTAGACTCCATTACCTTTCCAATGGTATATCACAACCTCGATTTGGAGTTCGTATGCATTTTCTGTGAATTTCAGACAAAATAGGGCCTTTTCGCGAATACCGGAACTTCGGGGGGCCTAAACAGCATTATCCAGACGAAGGGAGGAGCACTGCCGCCACGGCACTGGCCCAGTGCCGCCGCGGCACTCCCCTCCAGAACAGTCCATTTTTGTAATATGTTTTGTGGTCCCATTTTGATTAATTGAAAGCCAAAACGACGTAGTTTTATGATTTCAGATGTTTGGAGCCAATGGGAGTACTTTCTAAATCCCAAAAACACCCCAAGTTGGCCTATATAAACACCCCATTACTCCTCATTTTAGGGGAGTCAAATGTGAGTTTTGGAAAAGTTTGGGAGAGAAAGTTATAGAGATAAGGCTAGAGTAGAGATAAAGAAGCTTTCTTCTTTGATTTTCAAAAACAAAAGTGAGTTCTAACTTTGTTTTTACTTCATTACTTCCATTTACTTCAACATTCAATACTCCTAACCACCATTTTAGTGAGCATTCAAGAGAGTGGAAGCTTCTTCCATGTCTAGTGTCATTACATATGAGTGATACACCAATCTACAAGTCTCATGCTTCATGAATATCACATTGATTATCATCTATTGATTGCTATCTACTTGCTTGTTTATTTATTGTTCATCTCTTCTTATCTCATTTCTTTTTTATTTTCTTTATTTACTTACTAGTTCATCATCATCCAAATGATGACATGAAGTTTGGGGTGAGTGAATCCTTATGGATAGTTGCTCTTGACCTCAAAAACATGTTTGATAGATGATGATCATAACCTCAATACTTCCAAGGTATTCTTAGGATGTATTGAAGTTATGTTCAAAAAATAAATAAATCTCTCCAACAATCTTGGAGGTTCTTAAATGATAAGTTTGATGTAGGTATTCTAAGTGGCTATGATCCTTATTGAGTGTTGAAAATATGTTTTCAAAACATCTATTTCAAAACCCCTCTCAATCCCTCTCATTTGGTTTCAAGAAACAAAACTTTGTTTTCTCCAAAATCTTCAAAACAATGAGTCAAAACAGTGAGTGAGTTGAGTTCAAAGATTTTTCTAGAACTCAATACTCAACATATGGATACAAGGCCACTTAGAAAGTCTTCCTAACTCATTGGAGAACACTCATGATTTTTGGTTTGACTTGGAAGTACTTGGAAATGGTCCATTTGGGTCCCAACATTCCTTCCAAACATTCTGTTTTTGCTGTCACAGCAGCTAGGTCAACTTACGACCTCTTTTCCAGAAAACTTTTCCAAAAGGGGTGGTCCTAACTTATTTTTTCCTTAAAATTCAATGTCTTAGGGAACTTTCTGTATAAAATGGACCTCTAGATCATTCGTTTTCATTTTCTAATATTTTCTAACATTTCAGTCGACAGTACGAACTCTGTTTCTGAGTGACCTCTATTGTTTATATCATTTCTCTCAATCTGTGATAGCTATTCAAGATTGGACTTTTGCGTTGTGTTCTAGACACAATAAGGAACATCTCTATAAAAAATCATTCATTGAAAACATTCCTAACCTCTCTTTTCAAATTCCAAAATATCATGCTACTGTTCTGTCCACTATTCACAGCAAGTACATTTCAACTTTCATTCTTTGATTTGATGCTCATATGCATTCCAAATTAGTTCATATCTTAGGAAGTAGTTCATACTACATTTGTACACATCCCATGTTAATTTCATTCATTCATTCATACACATTTTAGACTTCTAAGTCACTCTAGGAATCCATGTACCCAAAACACACTACAACCTTTGCACATTTTTAGATACATATATTGCATTCATGCAAGATTTGGGGTTTTTGTAACTCTTAATCTAGGAAGATTATAAGGAATGATCACGATCACACGTTCATGCTTCCCCTTTGATCTAATCATCCTTTCTCATCCGTCCCGGGGATTGAGAGATCTTCTTTTCTCAAAGAATAACATGCATCATACTAGCTTGTTAAACATATTTTCATTTCTTTCTTATTTGTTTCAAGAACAATTCATGTCCCCTTTAGATTAGGAAAACTTTATTATCTGATACATGATTAGATGATTTTTCCTAGGTTTATTTGTGTGATCTTTCACTTTACATTGCATGATATTTGATTTAGTTTTTATGAATGATGTTTTATCTTTAGATCTTCCATTTTCAAGTTTCTTATGTAATGTAATATACTATCATAGTATTAATTGCCGAACCATACATAGTATAAGATGATTATTTGGATGCTAATTGAGGCCCGTCGAAAGATGGGGCGAGTTGAGGGTGTTTTAGTCGCGACAAAGGCTCCTTCCTCTCTCGTACCAAAACCCCGAACCAAGTTCTTTGGTTATGAAGGGCCGGTGCCCTTTATCCATTTGGGTGAGTCAAAATTAGGTTTCTTGGTTCCTTAAAGACTAAGTGGCGACTCTGTATCTGTTTTCAACAGACCTTTTCTCTTTCCTTGATTCAAAAATCAATCAAGTTTCAAAAACATAACGAAGCGGTGGAAGCCCGGTGTCCACAATCTGGCGACTCCACTGGGGACTTTATTTTCAAAACAAAATAATACAGAGGTTTGACTCATAAGAAGCATCCTTAAAATCATCTTTTTACTGTGTATGGTTCACTGCATTCACTTCTGCATTTCCCCCTTCCGACTGTGTCTGAAACGCGGCGCTGACATTGTTCAGGTCTTGCTGTGCCAGGGCACAAGTCACCGTTGATACTGTACCTTCCAAGGTATATCAAAAAGAGTAACAACCTCCGTACTGTCTCTCTGACGGTATATTGGAACTCTCGTCAACGGACCCTCTTTGACTAAACCCAGCCTTTGCATATAGATTCCTGTAGAACCTTTCATAGGACTGTTCATTTATCTTTTCAGATAGGACAATGTGATATAACTGCTGTATGCCCTGGCGGGATTACCTGCGCGGTGTAGACGCTTATGTGGCATAGAACAGAACCTCTTTCTTATGATTCCCAAGGCAATCACTCACATGTGATCACATTAAGTTGACTTGCCTAGGCACCATGATAAGGATGTCTGCTCCATGCTCACAAAGATATACACCGCAAACCTTGTTTGTTGGTCCTGAGACATAGGAGTATGAAAACTTGCTAGACAGTATGATCACCATCATCACCTATTCTCGTCGTATATCCCTATTTCTTCCATAAACTCTACCCAACTCATCAGGATATCCCTGTTTCTCCTAGAAACTCTGTCTAAATCACCCAGATTTCCTAGAAATTCCTATTTCTTCCCAGATTACCCAGAAATCTCAATTTCTTCTAGAAACTCCGATATACTTATGTCCCCCCAGATATTCTTGCTTCCCCCAGAATACTCAGAAACCTCAATTTTTCTTAGAAATTCCGGTATACTTGTTTCTCCTAGAAACTTCGTCCGGCTTACCCAGATATACCTGTTTTCCCATAAGCTCTGTCCAAATCTCTCAGGTTACCCAAAAATCTCAATTTCTCCCAGAAACTCTGGTGTACTTGTTTCTTCCAAAAACTCTGCCCAGCTTACCCAAATTTTCATGTTTTCCCATAAGCTCTATCCAAATCTCCAAGATTTTCCAAAAATTCCAGCAACTCCATCCAAACTCCCCAAAAATGCCTAGATGTACCAATTTCTCCCAGAAATTTAGATTTCCCAATTTCTCCTAGAAGCCTAGTCCAAATCAACCAGAAATCCCTATTTCTCCTAGAAACTCAAATGAATTCTAGAAATTTCTCCGAATCTTCCAAATCCCTGTTTCTCCCAGAAACCCTGTCCAAAATTCTCGAAGTATCCCAGAAATCCTTGTTATCCCTTAGTGATCATACTGGAAAGTAAGGCTAGCACACTCTGTATGGCTAGGACCTTATTTGTTTAGCTACTATCTGTTAGAAATAGGAGCATCATATAGATTAGGGCTTGCATCCGCATGCTTGTCTCATATGCATACACAATTCATGTCAGTCTACATGCACGTACATCTCGTCAGTCTCACATGTGTCAATCTCTACACATCAAATGCATACATGTCATCATCTTCACTCATGTCAATCGTTATATAGGGGTCATATACATACTGCGACCGTCATTGGTTCACATCGATGAATTCTTCAAAATCTCTGATCATCTCTCCCTAATAGGAGTCCATAAGAAGTGTTTCGCGCCTCCGCTAATTTGAAATTTTACTTCTATTTGCAGAAAAATTGTAGCCCCGGGTAAAAACACTGTTGTACCTCCCCCAAATTCATTATTGTGATCACGGGCTAGCACAGACCATCATCGATCCACCAATGGCCTACAAAGCTCTGGAAGAGAAAGTGAACAAGCTACAAACCACTGTTGAGCAGTTGAGTTTAAGGGTGAGTCGATTTGAGAAGATGGCACGGAGCATTAGCAAAGAACTGCTTGAAATGGGGACCAGAGTTGAGGATGCCATCATAGAAGAAAAGTTCAAGAATGATGAACCCCAACACCAGTCCAAGAGGCCTAAATACTCCCGACACTCCCCGGATGTCAACGCCCTGCGCAGCCAACCCATGGCATACCCTCATCGGCCATACCAATCCTCCAACCAAACCACTAGTTGCCCTTACCAGAAAAAGCAACCCCGTACCTTTGCCAAACTAGATATCTCCCCCTCCACAGCCTTAGGCCGTCTGCTAAAAAAGGGGTACCTCCAACTCCTTCAGCCTCGTACCGATCCCCCACCACCTAACTGTGACCTGTCCAAACGATGTGCCTACCACCAAGGCCCAGGCCATGACACTGACCAGTGCATACGTCTCCGCCATGATATCCAGGACCTCATCGACCAAAACATCATTGAGCCACCACCCATTCAACCCCGTGTCACCTAAGTCCCTGGCTTACCTATTCGAATGATCCTCTTCGCTGAGGCCGATGAATGTTGAACCTGTGCCGGTGAAGTGACGGTGTTTGGGACTCTTGCTAGAAAACCAAATGAAGATGCTCTTTAGAAAAAAAAAAAAAAAGAAATTAAAAGAATAAGTGAGTCACTGTGACATTCCATTTGAGACCAGGTCGAGTCTAGTCGAGTCTGTTGTATGTTTATTCTTGTGGTCGAGTTTGTCTGTCATCAAGTTGTTAATGAGTCTGTAATCCTTCTCTACTGATGGAATGAAGTCTCATTTTGCCTAATCTGGTGTGCTTAGTCATAGATGCATGAATCGCTGAACTGAAGTGTCACTTTTTAAATTACCATGGATATTACTGTGCTAAAAAAAAAAAAAAAAAAAAAAATTTTTTTTTACTCAAACAAAAAATCCTGAAAGGTCAAAGTCAATTTTGCGCTGACACCGATGAAGAGCCGAGAATTGAATAGCCTTACTTTAAGAATTTAAAGATTCTCTTACCTCAATCTTGAAAAGACATGCTTGGAATTGACTTGGGGCTTGCCCAATACCCTTTCCACCATTTCTACCATTTCAAAGCCTTGGGCCCAACCCAATTGATAGCCATGCGAACCTGCGCAGACTTGGTCCTTGATGGTAGCCAAACATTTCAATGAGTTTCATCTCCACTTTCAAAAAAAAAAAAAAAAAGAAAAAAAAAGAAAAAGAAAAGCTCGCTAGGTTGAAAACCCGAAAGGGCACCGAGGCAAAAGTTAGAGATGAAAAGGTATTGATTTCCAAGATCTGACCTTAGCCAGTCAAAATGATGGAGAAAATGAAAGAAATAAAACAAATGAGAGAATCGTATGTGCCTAGATCACATTTCCAAAGGCACGGAACAACCACAAATAAATACTGAAAAATGACATGCACATTTCAGAATTCTAAGATTGCGATTAAAAGATCTTGCAAGAATCAGCTGCATGAAAAACAAAATTGACTGGCTAGGCGAAAGTGAAAAGGATCAATCCTCAAAACAAAAGAAAAAGAAAAAGAAAAAGAAAAGACAAGAAAAGAAAAGAAAAGAAAGGGAGATGGAAACTGAATCCTTTTATTCAAAGCTACCATAAGCAACCCAAGTTTGAACTTCTTTGACGATTGGTTTGAAAAACCCTCATACCCAATTTCCTTCAAGTCCTTGCCTTGAACTACGCTCGACCTGATTCCCACTCGGGGATACGTAGGCAACCACATCGGTTCGGTCGACACCATCATAATCAAACCGTTTTCTTCAAGCCTTGCCATGAACTACGCTCGACCTGATTCCCACTCGGGGATACGTAGGCAACCACATCGGTTCGGTCGCTCCACCAATAAAAATTAACCATTCCTTTCAAGCCTTGCCATGAACTACGCTCGACCTGATTCCCACTCGGGGATACGTAGGCAACCACATCGGTTCGGTCCCTCCACCAATAAAAAATAACCATTCCTTTCAAGCCTTGCCTTGAACTACGCTCGACCTGATTCCCACTCGGGGATACGTAGGCAACCGCATCGGTTCGGTCACCCCACCTACCCAAAAATCATCCCGCTTCTTCCCAACCATGCCCGAACTACGTTGGACCTGATCCCCACTTGGGGGTACGTAGGCAGACTTTCAAAAAAGAAAAAAAGAAGGATGGCTCGCTAGGTCGAAAATCCGAAAGGACGCCTAGGCAAAAATTAGAGTTAAATCCAAGGTGAGCAATAACAAAAGAGAGAAAAGAGCTTGCTAGGTCACCTCACTGGTGCCTAGGCAAAAGTTATGAGCATTTGAGAGATTAAAGTCACGGTCCATGCCTCAAGCCAGAAAATCACCTTCCGCACTAGGGGCAAACTTCGGCTACGCGCCTCGTTTGCCTGACTTTTACTATCTACCCTTCACACAAGGGGCAAACTTCGGTCACCTACCTCGTTTGCCCAAAACCTCCAATGAACCTTCTTCCAAACTAGGGGCAAACTTCGGTCATTTGCCTCGTTTGCCTACCGATCCCACTTCATGCCCTTCAAACTAGGGGCAAACTTCGTTTGCCACCTGATCCCTATACACCAATGGTAAGCCTTCAAGAACATTGTCTTGAACAGATGGAAATGGAGCGTCTTTCATTCCATAAGCTAAGGCACTAATTCAGAGCACATCTTGAGAGAAGCAAAGAAATTGATTAGATCAGCAGGGAGGAATTTTCAAAAATAAGATTCACCATCAAAGTGATGCCACGTTAAGGAGAGAAGTAAACACAAAAGAGAAATGGTACATCATTTATGACAAAAGCACATTAAGTTTTGGCAAGTCGACATTGTTTCATTTTGGTGTCAAATGTGTCGTCCTCGTGCGTCAATGTCTGTCAAGTTTTTGAGTCTGTTGTAGTCTCAAATGTGTAAGTCAATAGTGACTAATAAAATTTTCAAATCAAGTTATAAAGAGCATGCCAATACAAGCAGGAGTACCAAACACTATTACTGCACCAGTCAAGGCGTCAGCATGAGAAGCGTCCAAACTTGGGGAAGATTTCATCCCTTTCCAAACCATCAAAAGTTGACCTTCATCTTCTTGCAACATAAGTCCATGAGTGGCTGTTGATCTTTCTTCATGTAACATAAGTCCATGAGTGGCTGTTGATGATCTTCCTTTCTCCTTGCAACATAAGTCCATGAGTGGCTGTTGATCTTTCTTCATGCAACATAAGTCCATGAGTGGCTGTTGATGATCTTCCTTTGTTCATGCAACATAAGTCCATGAGTGGCTATTGATGATCTTCCTTTCTCCTAGCAACATAAGTCCATGAGTGGCTGTTGATCTTTGATCTTTCTTCATGCAACATAAGTCCATGAGTGGCTGTTGATGACCTTCTTTCATCCTAAAGCAACATAAGTCCATCACTCTCCTCTTTCAAAATCAAAACCTTAACGGCCGCAGGCCATCTCCGTATCCCTCATCACAAATAGAATGATACCTTGACTCCCATTTAAAGGGCGTATTTCCTTCTTCCTAGCAGAGCATATTATCCTTCAGCTCCCGGAGGCCCTGACCGGCCCTCTAGGATTGAGCGCCAAAAGAAATTCTCTGAGAACCCTTCATCATCCCCCGAGGACAGAAACCAATAGATACCAGCTCCCAGAGGGCCTGACCGGCCCCCTTGGATTGAGCGCCAAAAGAGATTCTCCGAGAACCCTACATCATCCCCCGAGGACAGAAACCGATAGATACCAGCTCCCGGAGGCCCTGACCGGCCCCCTTGGATTGAGCGCCAAAAGAGATTCTCCGAGAACCCTACATCATCCCCCGAGGACAGAAACCGATAGATACCAGCTCCCGGAGGCCCTGACCGGCCCTCTTGGATTGAGCGCCAAAAGAGATTCTCCGAGAACCCTACATCATCCCCCGAGGACAGAAACCGATAGATACCAGCTCCCAGAGGCCCTGACCGGCCCCCTTGGATTGAGCGCCAAAAGAGATTCTCCGAGAACCCTACATCATCCCCCGAGGATAGAAACCGATAGATACCAGCTCCCGGAGGCCCTGACCGGCTCTTTTGGATTGAGCATTGCGAGATTTGACCAACCATGAGAGATTCAGAGATGGATCAAAAATTGAAGAGAGATTCTTAGAGAGTCCATCAGCTCCCGAAGGCCCTAACCGGCTCTTTTGGATTGAGCATTACAAAATCTGACCCACTACGAGAGATTCAGAGATGGATCCTGGTTTTAGGTCAAGAATTGAAGAGAGATCCTCAGAGAGTCCCCTACCATCCCAGCAGAAGATAGCAGAAGTCCGAACCGATTCTACGGACTTGTCATCATAAGGATCGGCCAAAACATCACCCGCAGTCAAATCACCCCGATTCCCTTGGCAAGCACTGTCTATTCACCATTTAAGGACCCGTGTCCACTGATTATCATGAGCTTTCTCACCTGTCAGTCATTATGAGTTTCCTCACTTATCTTGAACCTCTTCACTCCGGTTATCTCACCTGTCCATTATCGTGAGCTACCCCACTTATCATGAGCCTCCTCACTTTGGTTATTATAAAACTGTCGGTTATATTGAACTCCCTCGCCTATGGGTTATCCTTAGTTGTCATCCTCAGGGACCCCACATCTGACTATATTCGCTCGCAAAGCACACTTCCCAAATTCTAGAAGTTTGCCCCTAAACCCAGAGACTTCTAAACCTTGATGTCCTTATCCGAGTCACCCACCGCATCACAGTCGCAAACACTAGCACAACACCAGCCCACTCGGAGTGGCACACCCCACAGCACTTGCTCATACTAGGGTCACAACACTAGACATGATAGGACTCATGACACAATTCATATCACATTCATACATTGCATATCACTCTTATAGCATAGCATCCGCCTGATTGTTGTGTATGTGCATGTATGATCGATTCCTTGCCCTGAACTACGTCCTGGTCTGATTCCCCTGGGGATATGTAGGCAGCTCACGCGGAGCACGACCAGCACTAACCTCATCATCCTTTCATCTTTTGCAACGCTGTTTATCCTAAATCTATAGCCTCCAAAAAGTCCTGTCTCTTCAAAGCTTTGGCACTCGCTTGCGACATGCGTTGCCTCGCAAGTTCATGCCAAAGAGGGGCAAACTGTAGACACCCCATTTTGTCGGCTATCAGATTTAGGAGACCCATAGCTTGGTGGTTCACAATGATCGTAAAAGACTCAAAAGGACTCTCGGAAGTCAGCTCTATCTCTCAAAATGCTCAGAATGACCAAAATGCCCCTGAAAGCTCGAAAACTCCCAGATTTGGTCCCAAAGTTTTGAAAACATGCTATGTCATAAGAAAAGTGATAAAATGAGTTTTTAAGAAAAATCGGATGAAATCGTCAGCTCCCAGAGACCCCCGGAAGTCCCGGAAGTTCCCCGAAAGTCCCCGTTGACCGGTTTGACCAAGGTTTGACCAGGTTTGATCGGAGTTTGACCAAGTTTGACCGAAATTGTCCGAATTCACCGGAATCATTAGAAAAGAATTCAAATAAGTTTTAAAAGAGAATCGAGCGAAAACGTCGGCTCCTGGGAGCTCCCGGAGATTCCCAGAACTTCCCGGGAATCCCAGGTTTGACCAGTTTGACCAAGATTTGACTTTAGAATCGGGGCACCAAAACAATTTTCAAATATTTTTCATGGATACTAGAGGTCAATAACTTTCCAACGGTATATCGCACATAATTTCTGGATTTAAAACGATTTTATTATGAATTTCCAAAGGCGAAAAAGGCGATCAAATTGGCTTTTATCGCGAATACCGCAAAACTTTTCAAAGTGACCTATCCCCGAACTATTTTTTATGTAAGGTAGACTCCATTACCTTTCCAACGGTATATGACAACCTCGATTTGGAGTTCGTATGCATTTTCTGTGAATTTCGAACAAAATAGGGCCTTTTCGCGAATACCGGAACTTCGGGGGGCCTAAACAACATTATCCAGACGAAGGGAGGAGCACTGCCGCCGCGGCACTGGCCCAGTGCCGCCGCGGCACTCCCCTCCAGAACAATCCATTTTTGTAATATGTTTTGTGGTCCCATTTTGATTAATTAAAAGCCAAAACGACGTAGTTTTATGATTTCAGATGTTTGGAGCCAATGGGAGTACTTTCTAAATCCCAAAAACACCTCAAGTTGGCCTATATAAACACCCCATTACTCCTCATTTTAGGGGAGTCAAATGTGAGTTTTGGAAAAGTTTGGGAGAGAAAGTTATAGAGATAAGGCTAGAGTAGAGAGAAAAGAAGCTTTCTTCTTTGATTTTCAAAAACAAAAGTGAGTTCTAACTTTGTTTTTACTTCATTACTTCCATTTACTTCAACATTCAATACTCCTAACCACCATTTTAGTGAGCATTTAAGAGAGTGGAAGCTTCTTCCATGTCTAGTGTCATTACATATGAGTGATACACCAATCTACAAGTCTCATGCTTCATGAATATCACATTGATTATCATCTATTGATTGCTATCTACTTGCTTGTTTATTTATTGTTCATCTCTTCTTATCTCATTTCTTTTTTATTTTCTTTATTTACTTACTAGTTCATCATCATCTAAGTGATGACATGAAGTTTGGGGTGAGTGAATCCTTATGGATAGTAGCTCTTGACCTCAAAAACATGTTTGATAGATGATGATCATAACCTCAATACTTCCAAGGTATTCTTAGGATGTATTGAAGTTATGTTCAAAAAATAAATAAATCTCTCCAACAATCTTGGAGGTTCTTAAATGATAAGTTTGATGTAGGTATTCTAAGTGGCTATGATCCTTATTGAGTGTTGAAAATATGTTTTCAAAACATCTATTTCAAAACCCCTCTCAATCCCTCTCATTTGGTTTCAAGAAACAAAACTTTGTTTTCTCCAAAATCTTCAAAACAATGAGTCAAAACAGTGAGTGAGTTGAGTTCAAAGATTTTTCTAAAACTCAATACTCAACATATGGATACAAGGCCACTTAGAAAGTCTTCCTAACTCATTGGAGAACACCCATGATTTTTGGTTTGAATTGGAAGTACTTGGAAATGGTCCATTTGGGTCCCAACATTCCTTCCAAACATTCTGTTTTTGCTGTCACAGCAGCTAGGTCAACTTACGACCTCTTTTCCAGAAAACGTTTCCAAAAGCGGTGGTCCTAACTTATTTTTTCCTTAAAATTCAATGTCTTAGGGAACTTTCTGTATAAAATGGGCCTCTGGATCATTCTATTTCATTTTCTAATATTTTCTAACATTTCAGTCGACAGTACGAACTCTGTTTCTGAGTGACCTCTATTGTTTATATCATTTCTCTCAATCTGTGATAGCTATTCAATATTGGACTTTTGGGTTGTGTTCTAGACACAATAAGGAACATCTCCATAAACAATCATGCATTGAAAACATTCCTAACCCCTCTTTTCAAATTCCAAAAGATCATGCTACTGTTCTGTCCACTATTCACAGCAAGTACATTTCAACTTTCATTCTTTGATTTGATGCTCATATGCATTCCAAATTAGTTCATATCTTAGGAAGTAGTTCATACTACATTTGTACACATCCCATGTTAATTTCATTCATTCATTCATACACATTTTAGACTTCTAAGTCACTCTAGGAATCCATGTACCCAAAACACACTACAACCTTTGCACATTTTTAGATACATACATTGCATTCATGCAAGATTTGGGGTTTTTGTAACTCTTAATCTAGGAAGATTATAAGGAATGATCACGATCACACGTTCATGCTTCCCCTTTGATCTAATCATCCTTTCTCATCCGTCCCGGGGATTGAGAGATCTTCTTTTCTCAAAGAATAACATGCATCATACTAGCTTGTTAAGCATATTTTCATTTCTTTCTTATTTGTTTCAAGAACAATTCATGTCCCCTTTAGATTAGAAAACTTTATTATCTGATACATGATTAGACGATTTTTCCTAGGTTTATTTGTGTGATCTTTCACTTTACATTGCATGATATTTGATTTAGATCTTATGAATGATATTTTATCTTTAGATCTTCCATTTTCAAGTTTCTTATGTAATGTAATATACTATCATAGTATTAATTGCCGAACCATACATAGTATAAGATGATTATTTGGATGCTAATTGAGGCCCGTCGAAAGATGGGGCGAGTTGAGGGTGTTTTAGTCGCGACAAAGGCTCCTTCCTCTCTCGTACCAAAACCCCGAACCAAGTTCTTTGGTTATGAAGGGCCGGTGCCCTTTATCCATTTGGGTGAGTCAAAATTAGGTTTCTTGGTTCCTTAAAGACCAAGTGGCGACTTTGTATCTGTTTTCAACAGACCTTTTCTCTTTCCTTGATTCAAAAATCAAACAAGTTTCAAAAACATAATGAAGCGGTGGAAGCCCGGTGTCCACAAGGGAGGGGGGTGGATGAAATGTGTGTGTATATTTATATGTAGGAGGATATATGTAGGTGTTGATTACACTATCATACAATCATGCGTATGAGTGAGATGCGTGATCTCTCAGAACCCTCTTCTCTAACTCTCTACATGCTTTCTCTATAACATAGAAAATGAGTTACTATAATAAATGTGAAGCAAGAGGGGGTATTTATAGAAAAGGAATGGCTAGCTCAAAACACAGTGCGAGTGATCGTGCTTTCTTGAGCGCACGAGCAGTACAAGGCTCTACTCGAGCGCTTGGGTAATTTAAATCTCTAGTCCTTCTAAAGGCTCAACGGTTCTTGCAACAGTTCATGAAAGATCTAGTATCTAAGCAAGTCCAATTCACTAGTACATATACGTATACAAATGCTGATTTTCAAAAATTACAATAATTAATAGGAAAATACAAAAAAATGGGCCGGTGTTACATTTTATAACATTGGGTATTTATGTAATACCCGTAATTTTCATTGTACTTTTATATTACTTTTGATATAAATAAGATTCAGTTTGTTTGTCTTTGCCTTTCATATACCGCCCTTTCTAATTGATTGAACTTGTGTCCATATCAATCGATTAAACTATTCTCAATCGATCAAACTTGTATCTTTTCAATCGATTGAACCATTTCAATCAATTGAAAGTCTACCGACCTGAATCTAATATGTGGAACCATTATAATCGATTGAACATGACTCAATGATTGAAAATTGATTGAACCCTGATCGACCTATTTTCAATCGATTAAAATGGTGTTAATCGATTAAAAGTATTATTATAAGTCTACGCAGGGTGCTGCCACCTGCCCATCCCTTTGCCTATAATGTCTATTTCGCGCGCGCGCGCGCGCGCGTGTGTGTGTGTGTGTGTGTGTGTGTGTGTGTTGGTTTAGACGGAGAGAGAGTAAGAGAGAGATACACCAATATATATACATGCAAACATACACTCATATATATACACTCATACACTTGAATATATATATACACAAACACTCACACACTCTTTGGGAAGGAGAGAAAAAGAGGGCAAAAGGAGAAGACAGAGAGGAAAGAAGAGACTCGAGAGACAAAGGAGGAAGAAGTATGAAAGATCACTCCGAGGAACCCGCGACCACTGGCATCACCAACTTCACCCATGAGTTCCTACACTCACCTAGTAGCATAGATATATAGGTATATATGTGTTTGGTAAGAAAGAACGGACCCGAACGTGCATGCAAGGTCCAGTTCAGTCCTGAGAAGAAAATGACTTCTCAATCAATTGAACCTGGTTTCAATCAATTGAGAGTAGGTCCCAGTCAAGTGATTGAACATGTTTCAATTGATTAAAACTGGCCCCAACCATTTCAATTGATTGTACATTGTTAAATGTTTAGTCTATTATACCTGATTAACTATTAAGCTATTTTATATCATGCATTGATTGTTGGTAGTAGTATTGGAATAATACACATTGAATGATGGGCTTAATGTATTAAACAATATAACCATTTGTATAATGATGATATAATGTTAACCGAATTGAGAAGCCAACGTGCATAGTAGTGGGTCTATCGACCACAAATGCCGATACTGTATATGTTAGTACGTGTGGATGCAATTGCGAAAATTGTACGATGTTGAGTGTGGGATTCAGTTATAGGTCGAGAAAGTCAGGACTGAGTGTCCAACGTACATATGATAAAGTTGGACTGTGTATCAGGTTTAGGAAGGTTGTATGATATGGGACTTCGTGTCGAGTTCAATACAGTAGGGCAGAATGGCTAGTATGTATCAAGACGGGATGGCCAGAGTGCATCAGGGCGTGTTGGCCAGAGTATGTATCGGGGCATGTCGGCCAGAGTACACCATGTCTTGTTGGTCGGAATATACCAGGGTGTGTTGGCCGAAATGTATCAGGGCATGTTAGCCAGAATATACGGGGGAGTGTTGCCCAGTATGTTTATGACATGTTGGTCAGAGTATGTCGGGGTGTATCGGCCAGATTGTATCAAGGCATTTTGGCCAGAAAGTTGGGGCTTCATGTCGGGTTTGATAGATTGTGATGTATGGGGCTACGTGACAAGTCAGTAAGGTGTGGTCTGAGTTATGAGTTAAGTAATTATGGGATGTAGAGCTACATGAAAAATGTGGACCCAAGAGTCCACAGTATGCTTGTGAGAAAATGTCAGTTATTGTTTATAATGGGCTAGTACATACATACAGGCGAACGATGGGATGATCCTTTAAAGATGTTATTTTATGTACTGCATATCTATAGATACTCTGTAAGTGTGGATACACGTATTAGTTCTGTCGTTCTTAACAGTGTCCCTGGACCAATCCAAGGTGCACACTTCAAGAACTAGAACTCATCATGATCCTAGAGACAAAAGAGTTGCCACCTAATTTTTATCGGGAATTAGGAAACCAAATTTTGACTCGCTAAAAAATGAATAAGGTTACTCGCCCTTCTTCACCAGAAACAAGGTTCGGGCGTCTTGGTACGAGAGGGGTAAGAGCCCAAGTAGGACTAAAGAACCCTATCCTCGCCCTACTGAATGGTAGGCATTGTCTCAAATATCCTTGTTCTTAATTCATAATAGGTGTTTTTTCCTCAAAGATACTAGATAACATGTACATGGCAAAACGAACATGTAATAAAAATCATTTCAAGAGACTAAATCAAGTAGCAATCGGATGCATATGCAATACAAGAGAAAAGTATACTCATAGTGGCTAGTCCTACCCAGGACCAATGCAAGTAAGAAAACATGCCATGATATGCAAAAGGGAATGAGAAGACTTTCATTAAGTTGACTCAAGTGGAGTCACAAAAGCAAAAAGAAAGAAAATGTGAAATGAATCATGCAATAGTCCAGATAAGATGTTTCCATCACATAAGCACATAAACGGAGACTATTCTAAAGGAATTGTGTCGTTGAAAACAAAGTTATATGCCTAGAAAAATTCTAAGAGAAGGGTAGAGAGAAATACATGATACATGGGCACAAAGCCTCATGTATACAAGGAAAATCCACAAAATCGATGTCTGGATCCACGTCATTCAATTCTCTGCATTCGGACACAAAAGAATACCCAAGCATTGCAAAAACACAAGCAATCAAATGATATGCATGATAAACAATAAGAAATATCATCAGTCTAATAAACCTTATCAAAAGTGGTCTTAAACATGAGTTAGGATAAAATCCTTTTACAGAAAGTTAGATACATGTCTTAGGGATGTTTCCAAAATGTAAGACCTCAATGGCATTTTTGAAGTTCAAGAAATAAGAGTTTTGGTCAGGACTATCCACTGTTCTTGTGAAAATCATAATTAATTCTAAGAAAATCATATGAAGGTCTAATTTGGTGTAAAAAAAGCTATTTCATTGAAGTTTATGACAAAAACAAATCCACAGACATTCTGTAACCATAGGTCTCTAAAAAATCACTTTGACCAAACTCTACTATTCTGGAAATTTGGTATCATTTTACAAAATAAATGCAAAACATAATAAAACTTCATGAATCATGTAAATTTGATCTAAGCTTTTGATCTCTCATCCATTTATCCTAGATGATTTATAATCAATGTTTTATTCA
This sequence comes from Hydrangea macrophylla, assembly GCA_033977485.1. Taxonomy (NCBI): domain Eukaryota; kingdom Viridiplantae; phylum Streptophyta; class Magnoliopsida; order Cornales; family Hydrangeaceae; genus Hydrangea; species Hydrangea macrophylla. The sequence continues at coordinate 85,029,273 of CM066994.1, forward strand.
TCAATGGTTGTTGAACGATCAAGGTGTGACCATTTTGTATACATAATCATAATTGTGATAAAACTTAGAAAATTGTAGAATAGTTACATCAAATTTAAATGCTTAGAAAATGACTTTAACTCGATCGTATGCTCACAATTTTGCATTGACATGTAGATACTATCATAGATTTTTTAGAATTCAAGCACACAAAGACTATGTTCAAATCTATCTACAAATTTTTCAACAATGTTAAAAATGGTATATGGATCCTAATGATTCTCAAAACGGATCGAATAAAAGCTAATTCATCAAAGTTTACCCAAAAATTTGAAAACTATCAAACTACGAGTTTTGATGGACCAAATCTTATGGAAAATATTAATCTATTTTGCTGAATTTTAACTAGTTCATTTAAAAGTGTGAGAAAAGCATCTTAGGTGACTAGTCAAATTCATTAGAGAGATCAAACTCATAAATCAACTAGATTATCATAATTCCCCATCAATTTTGCCCCCAAGTTCTATGGAAAACTTTAGATCATGGATCAAACGGTCTTACAAATATCCGCTTGGAGATGAAATTGAAAGTAGGTGATACGAACCCCGCCCACGAAGTGAAGGAATCCGTACGAAATTTGACCCCAGATCGGTTCTCTAAGAAAAGGAATGGATGGAATGTGTTGGCACCACAAACAGTTGTGAAAGACTGTTTGATAAGTTGAAGGTTGAACGCCACAGATAAATCTAATAAGTTCAAATAGTTCTAAAACAAGCCAAAGAGATTACTCTCACTTTTTATCTCAAAATAGTCTGCCTTTTTCCATTACTAGAAACATAAATATATAGTGGGTTGGAACATCCCTCCAACCATAAGATTTAAATGCAAAGTTGGTTGGAAAGAAATAAATGCAAGTAGTTGGAACATCCTTCCAACCATAGGATTAAATACCAACTCGTTTTCTTAGCATACCTAATACAAAAGACCACTTTAACTTATCAAAAGGTTGGAAATATAGATAAACTCCCAACTAACAGTCATATGATCAAACTCTCAACTACCAACCAACTAATTTGATGAAATTGATCCAAATCAGCCCTCATTATTACAAGCATATATTAGGTTAATGAATTCTTTTCCCCTATTTGGGCCACTCTTGGAAATCATAGATTCAGCCCAAATTTCTCGGATCAGCCCAATAAGTGCTTCTTTAAACCTTTTAGCCCTTGCCCTTGTGATTGGCCCAACTGGAACATGTAATGGATCCTTTAGTGCCCCTTGTTCCATATCATTCCCTCCCTCTTGAAAAGGATTTGTCCTCAAATCATCACCTGCATCAAAAGGACTTAAATCAGTAACATTGAAGGTAGCACTAACATTGTACTCACCTGGCAAATCCAACTTGTATGCATTGTCATTGATACGCTCCAGAACTTGAAAAAAACCATCACCCCTCAGAAGTAGCTTAGAACGCCTTTGTGTCGGGAATCTTTCTTTCCTCAGGTGCAACCAAACCCAATCTCCGAGTTCAAAAATCAATTGTTGTCGCCCTTTATTAGCATGTTTTGCATATTGCTCTGTCCTCCTCTCAATGTTGAGCCTGGCTTTCTCATGTATCTGTTGAACAAATTCAGCATTTTGCTTTCCATCTAAATTAACACATTCAGATAAAGGTAATGGTGTTAAATCCAATGGAGTTAAAGGATTAAAACCATAAACAATTTCAAATGGTGAAAACTTAGTAGAAGAATGAACAGAATGATTATAAGCAAACTCAACATGCGTTAAACATTCTTCCCAAGTTTTGATGTTCTTTTGAATAATGGCCCTCAACAAAGTAGGCAAAGACCTGTTTTCTACTTCTGTTTGACCATCAGTTTGTGGATGACTAGTAGAGAACAATAACTTAGTTCCTAACTTACACCACAAAGTCTTCCAAAAGTAACTTAAGAACTTAGCATCCCTATTCGAAACTATGATTCGCGGCATTCCATGTAATCGCACAATTTCTCTAAAGAACAAATCAGAAACATGTGAAGCATCATCAGTTTTGTGACATGGAATGAAATGGGCCATCTTAGAAAATCGATCTACAACCACAAAAATGGAATCTCTACCTCGTTTAGACCTAGGTAAGTCTAGTAAAAAGTCCATCGAGATATCAATCCAAGGCGCACTAGGGATGGGCAGTGGAGTGTATAAACTGTGTGGTTGCACTCGAGATTTTGCTTGCCTACATATGACACACCTATCACAAATTCTCTCAACATCCCGTTTTATATGTGGCCAATAGAAATGTTCCTGCAAAATAGCTAAAGTTTTGGTAACTCCAAAGTGTCCCATTAACCCTCCACCATGCGATTCCCTCACTAATAAATCTCTCAAAGAACAATTAGGCAAACACAACTTATTCTCTCGAAACAAGAAACCATCATGCCTAAAATACTTCCCACTTGCAATTTTCTCACAAGCTTGATATTCAACACTAAAATCAAGGTCATCAGCATATAACTCTTTAATATGTTCAAACCCAAGCAATTTAGCATCGAGAGTAGAGATTAGGGCATACCTGCGGGAAAGTGCATCTGCCACGATGTTTTCCTTACCTTGTTTGTACCGAATGACGTATGGAAACGTCTCAATGAACTCCACCCACCGTGCGTGTCTCTTGCTCAGCTTGTGTTGGCCCTTCAAATGTTACAAGGATTCATGATTAGTGTGAATCACAAACTCCTTAGGCCATAGGTAGTGCTGCCATGTCTCTAAAGCTCGAACCAATGCATGCAACTCCTTGTCATAAGTAGGGTAGTTCAAGGCTGCCCCGCTTAATTTTTCACTAAAGTATGCAATTGGTCATCCTTCTTGCATTAGAATAGCACCAATCCCTAAACCTGAAGCATCACATTCAATCTCAAACATCTTTGAAAAGTTAGGTAAAGCCAATAAGGGTGCATTGGTCAGCTTTTGTTTGATCAACTGAAATGCCTTCTCTTGTTCTTTACCCCATTTGAACCCAACATTCTTTTTGATGACTTCAGTGAGTGGTGCGGCTATGCTGCTGAAATCTTTCACAAACCGCCGGTAAAAACTAGCAAGTCCATGAAAACTTTGAACATTTCCTACACTTGTGGGACTCGGCCAATCTTATATTGCCTGCACTTTCTCTTCATCAACCTGTATACCTTGTGCACTAACAACAAATCCCAGAAATACAAGTTTATCGGTGCAAAAAGTACACTTTTTCAAATTAGCAAATAACTTTTCTTCCCTAAGCACATCTAAAACAAATTTCAAATGTACTTCATGATCAACCAAGTTTTTGCTATAAATGAGGATATCATCAAAGTAGACAACAATAAATTTGCCTATAAATGCACGTAAAACATGGTTCATAAGTCTCATAAAAGTGCTTGGATCATTAGTCAAACCAAAAGGCATGACTAACCATTCATACAAACCATATTTTGTTTTAGAGGCAATTTTCCATTCATCTCTTTCTTTCATTCGAATCTGATGATAACCACTCTTTAAATCAATTTTAGAAAACACACAAGAACCATGCAGCTCATCTAACATATCATCTAAACGAGGGATAGGATGACGATACTTTACCGTTATGTTGTTGATGGCTCGGCAATCAACACACATTCTCCACGTCCCATCCTTCTTAGGTACTAACAATACTAGAACTGCACATGGACTAATACTTTCTCTGACGTACCCCTTTTGTTCAGACATTGGCTCGCTATATGACCCCTGCCTTGGCATTTAAAACACTTGATATCACGATTTCAAGTGTTGGAAGAATCGAATTTTCCCTGATTCCCATGGCTAGTCCTTTCTTGCATTTGTTCAGTTTTGGGCTTAGCCGTGACTTGCTTCTCTTCCTTTTGTATGAAACTCGGCATCCAAGAAGAACTTGAGGTAGGATTACGTCGTGCGTTGCTGCCCCCCTCTTGAGTTGGCGCTCAATCTTGACAGCCCTGTGTACCATATCTTCAAGTTCCACATAATGCTGCAATTCTACCAAATTGGCAATTTCTCGGTTTAATCCACCCAAAAACCTAGCCATTGTTGCCTCCCGGTCCTCCTCTACATTTGCTCGGATCATAGCCATTTCCATTTCCTGATAATAATCATCTATACTCCTGGTACCTTGTCTAAGGCCTTGCAATTTCTAGTACAACTCCCGGTAGTAATGACTCGGCACAAATCGCCTCCTCATTACAGTTTTCATTTCTTCCCAGGTTACAATGGGTCGATCTCTATTTCTTCTCATGTTTAACACCAATTGATCCCACCAAACAATAGCATAGTCAGAAAACTCAATGGCTGCAAGTTTGACCTTTTAAAGCTCAGAATAGTTATGACAATCAAACACCAATACCATCTTCCTTTCCCATTCAAGATAAACCTCCGGATCGTTTTTACCTTGAAATGACGGAATCTGCTTCTTAATACTACCCAAATTGTTATCTTCCCGATTCCTAGCATCTCTAAACCGCCCACCATTTCTCCTATTGTTGATAATTGGATCTCGATCATCTTCCTCACCAAACCCTTCCCCAAAGTATTCCTCCTCTTCATCTCCCACTCCCCTCGGATGAAATCTCTCCCTTCTTTGTGCATTAGGAGCAATTCGTGGCTACCCCCGTTGTGTCCCCTCTTCTACCCTATCCAACCTATAATGCAACTGCTCTAGTTCTGCCCTCATCATCCGTCTCATTTCCCCCATTAAAGCTTGGATTTGTAGATTTGGAACAACAGGTTGTTGAACTTCGTCATTTGTGCCTCTTTCTTGATTTTTTTCCATGCTTTCTACAAGAACGGGTTAGAAAGAAAATTGAACAGATCCTCACTACACTCCCTTACGTGTTTCACTCAAGAATACAATTCACTCAATTTCTCTCGTGTTTCACTCAATAAATTTGGCTTTTACCCTCTAATGTGCTCACCACTCTTGCCTTTTTCCACTCGTAGTAATTCTCGCTTGGTTCTTATCGAGCTAATCGAACAAGAGTCAAATTTTCAGTGGCAATTCACAAAGGTTTATACCAAAGGAATTTAGATTTTGAAGCAACAGAATAACGATCTCGGAAAATTAGGTTCCAAAAGCACACGATACCAATTTTTTAAAAAAATTTCCGCTGTGGAGTAAAGTTGGATTTGGACTCCCTAAAACATAAATAATGAGAACACGAATAAAAATTTTAAGTCGGGTTTTTGGTATTCTTTTTTTTTTTTTTTTGTTTTTTTTTTTCGGATCCTTTCTTTTTGTTTTTGATCCTTATCTTTCTTTTTTTTTTTGATTCAAGCACCCGAATATTGACTGAGACACACAAAAACTAAAAAACTAAAATTCGGAAACAAAGCTAAATTCGGACTCAAATCAAACAAGAAAAGGGAAACTGATATTAGGATTTACTGATCATAAACAAAAGAAGACTCAAGAAAATTGGTAGTAAATAAATAAAGATAGCAAACCTCACTTAGAGCCAAGCTTTGATACCAACTGATACGAACCCCGCCCACGAAGTGAAGGAATCCGTACAAAATTTGACCCCAGATCGGTTCTCTAAGAAAAGGAATGGATGGAATGTGTTGACGCCACAAACAGTTGTGAAAGACTGTTTGATAAGTCGAAGGTGGAACGCCACAGATAAATCTGATAAGTTCAAATAGTTCTAAAAGAACCAAAGAGATTACTCTCACTTTTTATCTCAAAATAGTCTGCCTTTTTCCATTATTTGAAACAGAAATATATAGTGGGTTGGAAAATCCCTCCAACCATAAGATTTAAATGCAAAGTTGGTTGGAAAGAAATAAATGCAAGTAGTTGGAACATCCTTCCAACCATAGGATTAAATACCAACTCGTTTTCTTAGCATACCTAATACAAAAGACCACTTTAACTTATCAAAAGGTTGGAAATATACATAAACTCCCAACTAACAGTCATAATGATCAAACTCTCAACTACCAACCAACTTATTTGATGAAATTGGTCCAAATCAGCCCTCATTATCACAAGCATATATTAGGTTAATGAATTCTTTTCCCCTACTTGGGCCACTCTTGGAAATCATAGATTCAGCCCAAATTTCTCAGATCAGCCCAATAAGTGCTTCTTTGAACCTTTTAGCCCTTGCCCTTGTGATTGGCCCAATTGGAACATGTAATGGATCCTTTAGTGCCCCTTGTTCCGTATCAGTAGGAATTCTAGGTACGTAATTGGAATAATCAAGAGCAAGGTATGAACATAGGAATCATCATTCTCATAGATCATACTTCCAAACCATCATAGAATTCAAAGTAGATACATATATAATCATGTATGCATGGATCTAGACTAAATATAATGAATTCAAATTGAAATCAAATTTAAAAATCAAAGTGAAAATCAATCTCGAATCATAAATTATCAACAAAATCAAGGAAGACTTGGATCTAGCTATGTGAGTATGTGAAGAATGAGAGAAGAAGAAGATGAGTGATGATGCAATTTTTTGGGTAAGATAAATTAAAGCAGATCAAGGAAAGAGAAGTAGTGAGAGATAATGTGAGACCAGGTTTGTAGTGGTTCAGCCCTATTAATGAAAGAACCTACGTCCACGTGTGCATCTGATCACGTTCACTATATTGTAAAAAAGTCAGGGACCTTTGGTGAACCAATAACAGTTTGGAGCTACCAGAGGTCGGCTGGGCACGATTGTGATTGCTATAGGGGTGGTATATAGACTAGAAGTCAATCCCTTTCTATGGGGGTGAGTGGTCTCTTTTATAGATACAAGAGACCTACTTGTACAAGGAAATTAGACAGATTAGGTAATACAATCTGATTTAGGATTGATTAGCATCAATCGTGGGGGTTTCCTAATTAGATTAGGAAATAATTTACACTTTCCATTAGTCTTCTAACTTGCATAGGAAACTATCTAGAACATTCTGGATCACATTCTGGGGCTGAACCATGCTGCATCCTAGACAGACCGGGCTAACGTTATAATCCAGACTTGTTTGGTCGGGCCTCGAGATACTGGGTCTACCACTTAGAATGAGTCTGCTGACCTGTCTTGGACTGTTTGATGACTGGCTGATGCTGCCTGATCCAGGGTTCAGTTGCTAAGTAGAACTGCTCGGTCATAGAGTAGAGCTAATTTTGGGTGTATCAGTAATTTCCCATTTCTAAGGTTGGCTTGATGCTATATTGAGCCATGTTTGGAAATATGTTGATTGCTCAAGAAAGTTATCATGGAACTTCTGAGTTTTTTGAATTCTCAAGAACTAGCTAAGAGTTGAGACTTAGCCTAGTTCGGAATCTTTAAGTGCTTGGGAATTGCCTAAGAGTTGAGACTTAGCTTAATTCGGAGTCTCTAGCTTGAGTTAGCTCCCAGGATGGTTATCTTCTGCCCATAAACCTTCGTCAAGGTTGTGGGTAGAAGAATTTGACTATGTTGGAAAAGCCGACCTAAAGCATGTTGCCTTAGGGTCCTTTTTATGTTAGGTCCCCAGGAAGTTTATCTTCTACCTAGCAAGCCTTCGTCAAGACTATTGGGAGAAGAGTTTGACCATGTTGGAAAAGCCAACCTAAAGCATGTTGCTTTAGGGTCCTTTTTTACTCCTCTATCATGGGCCAACCTAAGAGGTTTCAATTACCTCTATCGTCAGTTTGGGCCAAGTGCAGTTAGCGCCTCTGAGTATTGTAGGCACCCGAGTTGTCTAAGAGTTTTACTTAGTTAACCCCAAGGCCTGTAAATACTCAGTGTGACTTCCTATTAGTTTTTATTCCGTCTTGCGCCCCAAGCTTTTGTTAAGGTAGGTATTGCGGGAACAATTATTATAGGCAGCCGACCTAGAACGTTGGTAGTTCCAGGGTCTTTTAATGCCCCTGGCATGATCCTGAGGTCTTTTGGATGCCTCGGGTGTTATCTTGAGGTCTTTTGTTGCCTTGGGTATGATCCTGAGGTCTTTTCAGGAGCTCTCTAATAGTCTGTGGAGCCTCGTACTATGATCGGGAAAAAGTTTCACCGTAGTTGGTCTCGTCTAGACTGTTGGACAGGAGGTCGGGTCGGGATGACCGAGCTCCTGGTTACTCTGAGCTAGAGGCAAGGTCGAGATTACTAGACCCAAATTGCAGTGATTTGGAGATCAGGTCAGGGCTGTCGAACTCAGACCACTGTGAACTTGAGGTCAGGTCAGGGTTGCGAGACTCAGACCGCTATTGTACATTGAAGGAACTTCCAAAACCATCGGGCTTCTTTACGTTATTCTTCTCGGGATGATCCTACTTTCACTTAATTCTTATAGGCTTATTGCTTTCTTACCCAGGGTCTTTGGTCTTTAGAAATTCTTCAGTGTCAATGTGTTTTCCAACTCTTTCTGAGAGTTCAACGAAGGTTGCCGGTCAATTTTGGTGAAACGACGTGGCGCACTTGGTGTATTGAACTCCCGAGCAGAAGGCTATAATGGCGACTGTCTTATTCAGGTTGGGGACTTGAAGCTTCTACTGGTTGAACCGATCGGTGTAATCCTTCAATGACTCTCCCCTCAGCTGTCTGACAGTGAGTAGCTGGGTGTCATGTTGTAGCCGGTCAAACATGCCTATGAACTGGCAAATAAACTATTTGCTGAGCTCTTTGAAATGATCGATCGGGGTTTTAGGGAGTGGAAACATTGTGCTGCTGGGCCTTTCAAAGTGCTTGGGAAGGCCAGGTAGTACAGTTCTTCAGCATTGGTGGCCAGGGCCATCTGAGCCTAATAGGTCCAGACATGGTCGACCGGGTTTTCTGAGCAGTTATAAGAATCTAAACAAGCTATTTAAATTTGCATAGGATGGAAAACCTCATGATCTGGCTGGAGAATGGTGACTCAGTCTTGGTGTTGGCAAGATTCTGAGTAGGGTTTTGGCCCAGCTTTTTTGCCATTCTGTCAATCTGTTTCTCTTAATCCTTGATGTAGGCCACCACACCTTCCCGACCGGTATCCAGGATGTAGGTTGGGTCAGTGGAAGAGGCTTCCTTCTCATGGTATGCTGTCTCCTGGGATCGGGCTTGGCTATGACTCGAGTTGATTGTATGCCTAGGATCACTTCGACTTTTGTGGTCCTGGACCGATTCCCTGGTCATATGCTCCTACCTCTTCGCTCGAACAACACACCTTTAGTTGACAATTTCTTTTGCACTCCAATACAGTTCAGGTTCTTCTGGGCATGTTGTCGGTTTTAGATGGGCTCCCGACCAAGCACTGCACTCCTGGGTTGTGATCCGACTGGTGGTGGATTGTTTCGTTTGGCCAGCAGGGCTTTGATTTGCTACTAGGTTTGGCGCTGGTCCACCAGGAGCTGTACTAAAGTTGCGGTGATCTGCTCAAGTGTCAGGATTGCTGTGGTCAGCATTGGGGCTAGTGAAACATCTCAGTTAGCCTGCTGCATAGCCTTTTTACACTTCTTCGGAGGTATGACTATAAGCCAAGAGATTTACTATTTGAGACTTCTGTCATTTCCCACAGACGGCGCCAAGCTAATGATGCAATTTTTTGGGTAAGATGAATTAAAGCAGAACAAGGAGAAAGAAGCAATAAGAGATAATGTGTGACCGAGTTTGTATGTGGTTCGGCTCTATTAATGAAGGAACCTACGTCCACATGTTTGTCTGAGCACATTCACTATATTGTAAAAAAGCTGGGGACCTTTGGTGAACCAATAATAGTTTGGAGCTACCAGAGGTCGGCTGGGTAGGATTGTGATAGCTATAGGGGTGCTATGCAGACTAGAAGTTGATCACTTTCTATGGGGGTGAGTGGTCTCTTTTATAACAAGAGGCCTACTCGTACAAGGGAATTAGACAGATAAAGTAATACAATCTGATTTAGGATTGATTGGCATCAATTATGGGGTTTCTTAATTGAATTAGGAAACAATTTACACTTTCCATTAGTCTTCTAACTTGTATAGGAAACTGTCTGGAACATTCTGGATCACGTCTTGAGGCTGAGCCATGCTATATCCCAGACGGGCCGGGCCAGCGTTATAATCCTGACTTATTTGGTCGGGCCTCAGGACGCTAGGTCTACCGCTCAGGATGAGTCTGCTGAACTGTCTTGGACTGTCTGATGACTGGCCGATGTTGCCCCAATCCAAGGGTCGATTGCTGAGTAGAACCGCTCGGTCATAGAGTAGAGCCAATTTTGGGTGTATCAATGAGTGTTCTAAAAAAGAAACTAAAATCGATCCAAGTCTTATAGATCTATATAAAAAAAGCAAGGTTTAGAGATGAATTATGGTGTTTACCTCTTGGAGTATTCTCAATTATACTTCAAAATTGAGTTTGAAGGATCTTCTTCTTCAAGTGTTCTTCAAGCATCCATTCATGGTGAAAGCTTAGGGAGGCAATTGACGTCTAAGTTCTTTCTCAAATATCTAATCTAATTAGCCTAAGATTAGTTTTAGAAGAATTCAATTCATAGTTCGCTTCTCTATCTAGAATTCTCTTCTCCAATTCAAGTATAATCAAAGTATGATCTTATATATATGCTATGGTTTCTCTAGGATATTCCACCATTGATCAAATATGATCCAATATGATCTCATATGGATCTATATATAGTGTTTTTAAAGCATAATTCCTATGTTTCAAGGTTAAAAGAGAGATTTTAGAGATGAAAATAGGGCTAAAATGGTCATTTCAGTGCCTAAACGCAATTTCTGGGTTATTTCTTCATAGTGGGAATCTCCTTGAAGGATCTAGAACTAGATCAATGTGATGGAGAATAGGATATATAGGTGGTAGTTAATGGGAAAACGTCCACCCCCTAACCCTAAACCGCCACTTGCTAAAAAGGTTCCCCTGGTTGCCCACAAGCTATGTTTCAAAAATCATGCGCATTGCTTTTCCAGATTTTCGCAAAAAAATTTTTGTTGTCCAAAATCGTCCATTTATGTACTGTTGGAAAGTTGTCGAGTTGAATTTCAGTATAAAAATATTCTGAGACGAATTGAAATGAGAATTGAAGGTCAATTAAAGTCTGAAAGTTCTCCAAAACTTTCGTCGTCTTTTTGAAATCAAATGACTTTCTTTTCAAAATTACTTTCCAATGCGCATCAATTTTGAGTTTTTCATTGAAAAAGAATCTCTAGTTACCTACAATAGTATACTTAAAACATTTCATGTTCATTTAACCCTGATTGAATATGAATTCTGGGAGACATATTTGATAAAATTGGGCTTTTATGCATGAAAAGGGCTTTTTGATCTTGAAGTCACTTTTTGAAGTTTGATCTTTCAATTGTGTGGAATCTAGTACCTTTCATGGGGTACTTTTTATAATTGAATCCTCCAAGGAGTTATCCACCCTAAATCCTAATAGTGCGTGACACGAGAATTTTTCTGTGTGCGCTTGTGTGCTATACCCAAGTGTAGGTAATCATGCAAGTAGTAATCTGGTAAAGTTCAGGTCGATCCCACAGGGAAGATGTTAAACTAAATACCAAGATTAATCTCCAATAGGAAAAGAAAAATCAATATTTAAAAAAGTGCAGAACACTAAGTTCCACAGTTTATCAGCTGCTAAAGATAAAGCAATTGAACTTAATTAAACTAATGACTAACTAATTAATTGAAGTGATATTTTAAAACGTGTTTTTCTTAATATAAAGGAAATGTTAGGATTACACAAATTCACCGCAGCCTAGCCATCTACCATGCGCTTACGTTGAAGCTCAATGGAGTACATCTTCCACAGTATTCCGTATTTTTATTAGGATAAAGAATCCATAGCCCTTTCATGACCGGGACAATGTCATCACAATTAAGTTTGAAACACATAAAAGCGGTTTAAAACAATAGTTAAGACTCGCACCTACAATGGTGTTAGCATTGAGGGTGGTTTGCAAAATGTATTGAAGAAAAATGCTTTAAGGCTTTAAGTTCAGAGACTGTTTTGACAAACTGAGCGTTTGAGGACAGTTTGATAACAAATCTGTAAAGCAGAAAGTCTAGGGTACTGCATAGAATGTTCTCAAGAATTAGAGAGTTCGATCGATCGACATGCCTTCGATTGATCGACAATCTTCATTCCTCGATCGATCGAAATATCTTCGATCGCTCGGCAATGTCACTATTCTAATCGATCGAAATAACTTCGATCGATCGAACACAGGAATTATTCTGCTGTATGGCAGAGGCTTAAGATCACGATTTCATCGTGATCTCCCAACCTGGGGACTACTCAGACATGGTCTGGAGCATCACAGAGTCGTTTTTAATATAAAGATCCATTAAAGTCTTGTTTGGTTGTATTTTAAACATGAAAACTATGAAAACTAATGTTGTAAACTTATCTAACATGCAAAACTACTAGTTTAACAGATTGAACCGTGATAAACTATGAGCAAAATATAAGTAAAGCAATACGAAGTAACCTGGAAAGATGAACTTGTATTAAACTACGAGAAATCAAGACAAACAATACTGATTTTTGATAAAACCTACAAAAACAAGAAGAACCTCTCTTCTCCCTATATGAAACTGATAAAAAGAAGAAGTAGGTGTCGTTTAAGACGTATACAATACGACTATATATACACAAATCTATTGCTAGGGTAACAACTTTGTTTCTGCTATGTGCGCATAAAAATCTGATAAAAGCCATGTTCGATCGATCGAACATCTCTCGATCAACTGAACGTCTGGAATCTTCGAGCGCTTGAGCTGAATTTGATCGATCGAAACCTCGATCGCTCGAAACCTCCTTTTTATGATTGAGTTGTCTTCATTAAAACCAAGCACGTCCTTTTATCATTCTCATCCAATTCTTCACACAGCAATAGAAATTTGCACAAATAACCACTAAAACAATACCACTTATCAGAGTTTAATCAATTTGTGTACAAACTGGCATTGCAATTCAGATTGTAGATAAACAAAGGAATTGTAAACTAATTTAGTGTATTTTCTTCTTTTAGCGCGGTTGTATTTTACAAATACCCCCGCTTATCAGTGTGGTTAAAATTGTGTATCTATAGTAAGTAGTAAGTATTTGCACTCACTCAGCTTTCGTAGTTGACGGCATTTTATGCTGCTGGATATTCTACGTCCACCTGGCCAGGGTTATGAGTATGCAGGGGATGAGTACCTTGCAAGAGGCTATGAAGAAAAAACCTATGATGAGGATGGCTACGCTAGAGATGGCTACTACTAAGCTGAAGGCTAGGAGCTTTGCCGTATATAGTTTATGTTTATATCTAGAGACGACTGTAATAGTTATAGTTATAATCGGCAAGTGTGCCATAATACTTTATTTCTACTACTACTTATGTTTTGTAATACCTAGTAAACTCTAGTTATATATGTCGACCCTAGAACTTCCTTATGCATCGTTTGATTCATTACTCTGATGGTTAGACTTTGATTATGGACAATATGGTGACTTTCAACTGTCATGGCCTATAGGTCCAAAAAGGAATTTGTTTTCCCTATTTTTGCTACTGCGGGGTGTGACATGATTTTTGGTATCAGAGCCTAGGTTTCGTAGTTATATTCACTAATTATCCCACATTTCTTGGGTTTGCACCCTAAGATTCTTTGACATAAGTGTTGACTTTAAGTAGTGGTTTGGAGATTGTCCATATTGAGTCTTCCTTTAATAGTTGTAACTACTATGTTTAGTTGTGAACTACTTTTTGTGATTATTTTTGGACTAATGACTAACTAATAGATGTCTGTATAGGTACCCAATCTTACTGCATTGATGGCATAGAGAACTACCTGAAATCATCCCATATAGATTGATGATGCACCTCGAGCGCCTCAGGCTGCTAACCCGATATGCATGTTTGAGGCCTTTCTATGTAGGATGGAACAAATCAATAACCCTAATGTGAATTCCCTAATGTGAATTATGGAAATAACCATGGACCACCTCCGAGGCTAGTCAAAGATGGAATAGTGGAGCATTTTCATCATTTTTGTCCAAAGAAGTTTGACGGGAATACTGAGCCATGGCAAGCAGAACTTTGGGTCCGAGAGTTGGAAGTGATCTTTGACACTTTGGAATGTAGTGAAGTAGAGAAACTTTGATTGGAGACATTCTAGTTGACCTATGCGGTGGCCGATTTGTGGGAATCAGATAAGGCAACCTAGGAGAGGATGTGGCAGGAAGAAGGCCCTGGATCACGTTTAAAGGGCTATTTTTAGAAAATTACTTTCCTCAGATGGAGAGAAACAAGAAGGAAAGAGAATTCATTGAGTGAGGTAAGGGAACCAGACCGTAAGGCAGTATATGGTACAATTTGAACGGTTGTCCTGATTTACCCTTCATATGATCGATACTCCAGAGAAGAACTGACAGTATCACCAAGGCATCTCGCTACCACTATAACGAATGGCTTTGAATCATTAAGGTCAAACTTTTAAGGCTATGGTAGGAATGGTAATCGGTCATGAGGATATTAACGGTCGAGAACAAGGATGCTTTGGGAATCTACCACCACCCAAGAATAACCAAGGGTAGAGACCTCCAATGCAGTTCCAAGGGAACAAACGTAATTGGACTAGTGAAAGGAAGCCACACCTGTGTTTCCCTAGAACCGCTATGCTGTAACTATAACCCAAGCACCTCCCCTGTAAGGACTACCTTCTGGCACTAGAGGAAATACCAGTGGATGCTTTAACTGCAAAAAGCCAGATTATTTGGATAAGGACTTTAGAGCTCCCAAGAACTATAACCAGTCGAGCATTCTCTATTATAACTATGGCAAGCATGGCCACATCAGTAAGGACTGTCGAGTACCCCATAGGGCATATAATGGGCCAGCTGCTTAAGGTCAAGTTGGATAAACTTGTTTGAATGCTATCATCCTAGAGGATGCGGGATTTGATGAAGCCGAGCAGCAGAACATGGAAGGTACCCCAAGCGCTTGGTGTAGCGCTGGATGCAGTATCACCTTTGGGAGTAACCATAAGATTAGGGAAACTGTATAGGGAACTCTCGAGGATAAAATTCTTCCTGCAAATCTAATCATTCTGTTAATGAAGGTATTTGACATCATCTTAGAAATTGATTGGCTCACGAAGTATCATGCTAAGTTGGATTGTGCCAACAAGATGATTACCTTTTCAGTACCAGAAAGTCAACCTTTTTATTTTCAGTGCAATCCCTCTAGTGATGCTTTTCTCACTAGCCGTCTAGTAGTTATTGAGAGCTTGAGATCGGAACTCACTATGGTATAGATTCCTGTAGTCCTAGACTTTGAAGAAGTGACTCGGAATATTTTAAGAGAGAGATTGACTTCTATATGGAGTTAGTGCCCAACAATTTACCGTTATCGAAGGCTCCATATTGGATGGCACCAAAGGAGATGCAAGATTTAAAGAAGTAGGTTCCAGAGTTGGAAGATCTCAAGTTTGTTTGACCACACACATTACCTTGGGGAATAATATTCGTTAAGAAGAAGGATGGAACTCAATGACTTTGTATCGACTATATCAACAAGATCACAATTAAGAATAATTACCCACTCCCTAGAATCGATGATCTGTTTAATCAACTGCATGGAGCGACGACTTTCTTGAAGATTGATCTTTTTTAAGGAAATCACCAACTGTTTGTTCAACCTGAAGTTATTTCAAGCACTACTTTCAGGATGCGGTATGGGCATTATGAATTCTTGGTCATGTCTTATGAGATTAACCAATACCCCATCGGCATTCATGGACCTAATGAACAGAGTATTTAGGCCTTACATGGACCAGTTCATTATTGTGTTCATTGATGATATCCTGATCTACTCAAAGACCGACGCTGAACATGAAGAACATGTAAGGATCATACTACAGGCCCTCCGAGATAACCACTTGTATGTAAAGTTTATCAAGTATGAGTTTGGCTGAAGGAAGTTAAATTTCTAGGACATGTTGTCTCACAAGATGGAGTAGCTATAGACTCATCAAAGAGAGGCGCAATTCTAGATTGGAATAGACTAACTACTGCAACAAAAGTCAGAAGTTTCCTTGGTCTAGCTAGATACTATTAGAGATTCATGGAAGGATTTTCCAAGATCGTAACTCTTCTTACCAGACTGACGAAGAAGTATTTGAAGTTTGAATGGGGTAATAAGCATGAACCTGCATTCCAAGGATTAAAAGATAGATTGACTACAATGCCAGTGCTTCCAATACCCAAAAGTGGTGAGCAGTTCACCATTTATAGCGATGCATCACACCAAGGACTTAGATGTGTTCTGATGCAAGATGGGAAGGTAATCGCATATGGATTGTGACAATTGAAACCCTATGAGATGAATTACCCTATGTATGACCTTGAGCTAGCCACAATTTTCTTCCCACTCAAGATTTTGAGGCATTACTACCTCTACGGCGAGAAGTTTGATCTGTTTTCAGATCACAAGAGTCAGAGATACTTGTTCTCTCAAAAGGATTTGAACATGAGGCAACGACATTGGATGGAATTATTGAAGGACTATAATTTCACATTACAATATCACCTTGGAAAAGCGAATGTAGTTGCCGATGCCTTGAGTCAAAAATCCTAGAAGGTAATTATAGCCGCTCTTATGTTTAAAGAGTGGCAAGCATTGGAAACATTGGCTGAATTCAATATTCAAGCCTCAGAGCCAAAGGAAGGACAAAACTTTGGATGTCTCATGGTTAGGGGTGCATATGAGTCGAGCCTAGAAGGACGGTACTTTGAATGTCTCATGGTTAGGAGTGCATATGAGCCAAGATTTTTGAGCTCAGATCGAAGGATTGTAAACTTCCTCAAGCTCGACTCGAGCTCGACTAAAATGTAAACGAGCCAGCTTAAACTTGGCTTGATAAAAATTATGTCAGCTCAAGTTTGGCTCGAGCTCGGCTCGATTAAGGTTAAAGAACCGAGCTCGAGCTCGAGCTCAAGTTTGAACTCAAGCTCGATTATGAGCTCGGCTCAAAAGGTGAATTTTTATTTATTTTTGTGTGTGTGTGTGTTTATATGCTCCAACAATGAATTCATTTAATTATATATATATATATATATTTTGTGTTCTAAAAGGCTCCTACAATGGCCTCTATATATGTATGTACATCAGACATGTAATGTTGCTGCACTTTCAATAAACTAAAAAAACCTCCAAAAATAATCAAAGCTCATCTCGAATTAAGGGAAGAAAATGAGGGAGAATTGCCTAATTACTTGTCTCAATCTTAGCAAGGCTCACAAGTTCATAAGTCACAAGTCTCAAAGATCACAATTCACAACATAAAAAAACACACAAGGACATCAATTTTCATAGTTTCTCGACAATAATTTCCAACAACCTAAATATTATAACTCCATAATGTGAAAAGAAAAAAGGGAGAGAGAGAGAGAGAGAGAGAGAGAGAGAGAGAGAGAGAGGAATAAGGACCTCTATAACAACTTCCTCTACTAGTTCCTGAAAGAAAAGGAAAAGGCAAATAGTGTTATAACAAATTATATGACACAAGGAAGATATTATAACTTTGTTTTTCCGACTATATAAAGAGAGTAAAGATAAGTAAGCAAATTGGATCCCATCATACCAAAGCCTAGCTAAGGAAAAGTGTAATCATGGAAATGTTCTTCTGAATCTTTCTAGAAATGAAGTAAAAGTAAAAAAAGAGATCATTATCATGAAAATAAATTTCTGAGTAAGAAAACATGTAAAAAGTAGTAAATGGGAAAAAGCATTTTACCTTAGAAACTTTTTTATCCCACGAGAATGACGCGCCTAATTAGCTCTACATAATAGAACTTGCACAACATCCGCCTTTAAAGACGCATGATAGGGATCAATATTCCTACCACCAACACTAAAGGCCGACTCAGAAGCCACTGATGTAATAGGAAAAGCCAGAATATCGCTTGCCATCTTTGATAAAATACGATACTTAAGCTAGATTGTTTTCTACCATTCAGTAGCATCAAAATTATGATTATAAATATAAACATTTTTCTCCATGTATACATCTAAATCTGATTTTGTTGGTTGAACTGTGTCAACTTGCCTAACATAGGATGATGGAAAAATTGGTTTAAGTTAAAAGTTTAAACGTGCGGCGGAAAAGTCAAGTTATAAAAACTTAATGGTAGCCCAGGATCTACTACTCGTTAATTCCATAGATGCGCACAAGAGGGGACAAGAGTTATACCTTAGTGTCTTGAACCAAATTATGATTTTCTTCTTCTTCCTTGGTGATGCAGCAGCCTCCACTAGGTTGTCTTCACCCTTATGTCTCCTGCGGATGCTTGCCGGAGAGCCTAGAGATGGTGGGATCAGAGGGTAGATTCTGAAGGGAATGCTTACTCTGAAACAGAGGGTAGATTCTGTCTTGACAGTATATGTTCACAACCCTATGAATATGACATACCCAAGATACCCAGGTATTGATCTTCTATAGACCTCACTGATTGGTAAGTCAAAGCAGTCATATCCACAATCTGTGTTCATAATCGTCTCAAGATTAAGAACATGTACCTTATACAAGTTATGAGTTCCTATCGATTGATTGACAGTCTTGAGTGTCAATAGGAAAGCTCAGGTCCGTCAATGCACTATAAGCACTAGCATATTAACTAAGAGTTAAACTCTAGTGATTGAGATTAATCACTCCATCCAATGGTAGTTAATCATGCTACAGTGTAAACCTGATGAGATATCCAGTCTCATCATCCACTGTGACACATTCTAAGTAACAAAGAATAGTAATTTGTATCTCACTTGTATGTATCTCATACATACACGAATTACTTACTATGATACTTAAGGATAACAATCATCTCATAAAAGAAACATACATAACTAAATGTAAAGCTGATATCCATATATTAAAATGCCAATGTCTCATATATAAAGTAATAGTTTGAGGGCACAAACCCAACAAACTCCCACTTGCACTCATAACCATTCAGAACTACATTTAAGACCTAGACTATCTAGATGACGATCAAAGACCTTCTGTGGCAAGTCCATTGTAAACGGATCAGCAAGATTGTCAGCGGTGGCAATCTTGGTGACAGTCATATCTCCACGTTGAACAATATCTCGGATAAGATGATATTTCCGCTCTACGTGCTTTCACTTCCCGTGGTTTCTTGGCTCCTTGGATTGAGCCACTGCCCCACTATTATCACAGTAAAACGTAATAGGTGAAAATGACGCTGGTACCACCTCGAGCTCCATAAGGAACTTCTTGAGCCAAACAGCTTCCTTTGCGGCTTCACAAGCAGCCACATACTCAGCTTCTGTAGTTGAGTCTGCAATGCATTTCTGCTTAATGCTCCTCCAACTAACAGCACCACCTCCCAGGGTAAAGAGATGTCCGGATGTTGACTTCCTCGAATCTTTATCTGACATAAAGTCCGAGTCAGTATATCCTACTGGAATTAACTCATTACCGCCGTGCATAAGCATGTAATCTTTAGTCCTTCTCAAGTACTTAAGAATGTGCTTAACGGCTATCCAGTGCACTGGACCTAGATTCGATTGATATCTGCTAACCATGCCAACGACAAAATAGATATCTGGTCTAGTACATAACATCGCATACATGAGACTTCCAACTGCCGAAGCATATGGAATTCCTGCCATGCGATTCCTCTCCTCCTGTATCTTAGGACACTGGTCCTTGGAGAACGCTAAACCATGCCTGAAAGGTAACAAACCTTTCTTCGAATTATCCATTGAAAACTTAGTTAACACTTTATCGATATAACCAGCTTGAGATAATCCCATTATCTTTCGCTTATGATCCTGAAAGAGCTTTATCCCTAGAATATAGCTCGCCTCTCCTAGATCCTTCATATCGAAAGTACTAGCTAGCCAAACCTTGACTGTTGATAATGCCGCTATATCATTTCCAATGAGTAGAATGTTGTCAATGTAAAGCACAAGAAAAGCCACCACTTTTCCTTCACACTTCTTGTATACACAAGGTTCATCCAGATTTTGTATAAAACCAAACGACTTGACCGCTTGGTCAAATCGGATGTTCCAACTTCTAGATGCCTGCTTAAGCCCATAAATGGACTTTTACAACTTGCATACCAAGTTACCTTTCCGACCAGCTATGAACCCTTCTTGTTGTTGCATATAGATGTCCTTCTCAAGATTGCCATTCAAGAATGCAGTCTTGACATCCATCTGCCAGATCTCATAATCTAGGCATGCAGCAATGGATAGGAGTATCTTGATGGACTTGAGCATGGCCACCGGCGAGAAGGTTTCCTCATAGTTAATGCCCTCCCTCTGAGTATAACCTTTCGCTACAAGCCTAGTCTTATAGGTCTCAACCTTTCCATCAGATGCTCTTTTCCTCTTGTAGACCCACTTACAACCAATGGGTTTAATATTGGCTGGAAGTTCTACAAGATCCCAGACCTGATTAGAATCCATAGATTCTAATTCAGCCTTCATAGCTTTAACCCAATGATCTGAATCAACATCAGCCATTGCCTCTTCATATGTGGCAGGATCAGATTCAGATTTTATGGAGACAGCTTCAAAAACTTCTCCTAAGAACATGTATCTATCAGGCTGACTGATAATCCTCCCACTACGACGAGGTACCGATGCGGAAATGGGTGCAGAAGTGGTATTTTCTTGATTTACATCGCTATTAACTGCGGGTTGGACTGAGGACTCTCTTTTTATTTCTCTCAGATCTATCCTTCCCTTAGATTTATGGTTCATGATATAATCATCCTCTAAGAAAATAGCATTTGTACTAACAAACACTTTCTGTTCTCTTGGATCATAAAAATACCATCCATAAGTACCCTTTGGATACCCTACAAAATAACATACTTCTGATCTAGAATCCAACTTGCTCATCTTTTCTTTCAGCACATGTGCCGGACACCCCCATATCCGGAGATGTTGCAAAGCAGGCTTGCGCCCAATCCACAAAGTCGCCGGAATATCGAAATGAAAGAATAAAGCCTCCGTGTGGTGGTCAATGTTCGATCTTTCGATTAATCATGACTTGTCCGCTATGCAACTCTTGCAAAACAAGTTATGACTCTCGAGCCTATTTGATCTCTAAGCTTCTGAATAATGCCTCGTGTGGGATCCCTTATCCATAGTTTAGCTAGTGTGTACCATTAACTAGGATCCAATCACAACCGTGTCAAGTAGCACCTTCGTGTGGTGGTCACCCTCTAATACGTTTGATTGATCCTATCAAAGGAAGTTCACATCTAGTAACCAATGAGTAATGCACCCTCCGTATGGAATGATCACCCCTGACGAGGTGACATAGAATGCACCACTCATATTACAGTGAACTGTTAATGGAAGATCGTTGGTGTTTATTAATAAGACCCTCTCCCACTAGATTTAGAAATTAAGGATTTTGCTTTTAAAAATGTTTCCACACATTGCCCATAAACATCCAATGTTTACTAATGCGCTGAAATGGTTTTTGAATTTTATTTTAGAAAACTTGTTTTACGTGTATGCAAGTAGTAACAATATAATTAAATGCCAATCACAAACCAAGCACATAAAACAAAAACTAAAATTGAAAATAAAGACATCCAAACAATGCCTTTATCTCCCATGGCTCTATCGCCATAGAACCTCCTTTTGGTGTGATCGCCTCCAGCTCCATCTTCATGGACAACGGCTCCTTGCTCCATCTTTATGGATTTTCTAATTCTATTACATTTGTCCTATGCTTCTTTCGAAGCTTACAATTTATCTAGAAATAGAAATAGCAACAACCAAATACAATAAAGGCTAGGGAAACCGGTGCGACTTTCCTTTTCGTAGGATTGAAGTCACAGCGCCCTTTACATATGCCTTAAAACCAAACCAAACTTAAATTACAACATGCACCAATCTCAAACAATTTAAATACAAAATATTCAAATGACTTGGTACCATGGGAGATAGCGACTAATCTAGCTGCAAAAGGGTTAGTCGTACACGCATCCATACATACATAACAAATATATGTAACTATTGGAACACTTAATTGATTCACATAGTATATAAACTCTTTACATACTGAATTAGAACTTAAAACAACATCTTACTTCTCTGTCACAGTTCGATCGATCGAAGACCGTTCGATCGCTCGAATCTTCGATCGATTGAACACTGTTCAATCGCTTGAACAGTCTGTTTCACATAGTGATTTGAAAATTTTACAGAATATTTTAAAATTAAAGTATTTAATTTCAAAAACACTTTGAAATGTAAAATAGAGAACCTGACAAAGAATCTGTCTCGATCGATCTAACTTTATTCGATCGATCGAACACTAGAAGGTTTTGATTGATCGAAACCTGTTCGATCGCTTGATTACAGAGAATGTTCGATCGATCAAAACATGTTCGATTGATCGAACCCGTCTTGCATCCTATGCAATCATAGATTTGTACTCTGCTGCGATGACAGTGCAGAAATAGATCTGTGACGATGCAGTTTCGAAAACAGTTCTAAAATCAACATGCCAATTAAAATAGTGTTCCAAAAACGCATCTATAGATCCAAACGAGCGTGGCTCTGATACCAATTGATGGAAAAACCAGTTTAAGTTAAAAGTTTAAACGCGCAGCAGAAAAGTCAAGTTATAAAAACTTAATGGTAGCCCAGGATCTACTACTCGTTAATTCCATAGATGCGTACAAGAGGGGACAAGAGTTATACCTTAGTGTCTTGAACCCAATTCTAATTTTCTTCTTCTTCCTTGGTGATGCAGCAGCCTCCATTAGGTTGTCTTCACTCTTATGTCTCCTGCGGATGCTTGTCGGAGAGACTAGAGATGGTGGGATCTCTAATAGAGAGGAAAAAGAAGGTTTGGGGCTCTAAAAATAGTTTCTGCAGCTTCTGACATTCTAAAACGACGAACTCCTTTTCCAGAATGCAGCTGCCGTATTTATAGATTTCCAGAACCGGCCTAGACTTTGAGCGATCGAAGATCTTCAATCGATCGAACCTTCGATCGATCGAACCCTTCTCGATCGATCGAGACTGCCAAGACTTCAATCGATCGAATATACTTCAATCGATCGAACTTGTCTTGACAACTTCCTCATGTGTCTTTCCAAGTATCCTGATGGAGCTAATAGTGGGACCTCCTAGGCTCTTTATTGTTGGCTCAGACCAGTTTGTTAATTACTGTGACCAAACTCTTTGATCAACAAACTAACTAACTGGTCAGTTAACGGTTACTCCACTATAAAATGATAACTGAACTCCAACGTAAAAGAACATATCCGAAGCGTTAACTAGACTTGTATGTTGTACTAATGTCCCTCTACCTTCAGCATTCGTAATCGTATTCAGATAGTCGGATAACTGTTACTGTCAACCTGAATCATGATTACTTCTTGTATTCCTTGAGTCCCATTCACCTCTCATGATTACCAAACATGTTGATAACTCTTATCAACAAGACTGCAGTACTCAGTAATCGATTTGGTGACATTCTTAAGGGAATGCTTACTCTGAAACAGAGGGTAGATTATGTCTTGACAATATATGTTCACAACCCTATGAATATGACATACCCAAGATACCCAGGTGTTGATCTTCTATAGACCTCACTGATTGGTAAGTCAAAGCAGTCATATCCACAGTCTGTGTTCATAATCATCTAAAGATTAAGAACACGTACCTTATACAAGTTATGAGTTCCTATCAACTAATTGATAGTCTTGAGTGTCAATAGGAAAGCTCAGGTTCGTCAATGCACTATAAGCACTAGCATGTTAACTAAGAGTTAAACTCTAGTGGTTGAGATTAATCACTCCATCCAATGGTAGTTAATCATGCTACAGTGTAAACCTGATGAGATATCCAGTCTCATCATCCACTGTGACACATTCTAAGTAACAAAGAATAGTAATTCGTATCTCAGTTGTATGTATTTCATACATACACGAATTACTTACTATGATACTTAAGGATAACAATCATCTCATGAAAGAAACATACATAACTAAATGTAAAGCTGATATCAATATATTAAAATGTCAATGTCTCATATATAAAGTGATGGTTTGAGGGCACAAACCCAACATAGGATTCATACCTTGACTGTTCTGAAATTTTCCCACGGCTACTAGTGCTATTAGAAGACCCAACTTGTTGACCACTCCCTAGTGTAGATGTCTCAATATTACTTGCTAAATGTTTTGAAGCATATTCATTGTAAAACTCAAGTAAAGCGTCTTTAACCACACCAACATAGTAAGATGCTTCCTCCTCAGGATAGACTTCATGAAAACCATAATGTATCAACATCATCTTATACCTTGGATCTAAAAATGCACGTATTTCCATCAACAAGTTACATTCATTTCAATACTTGTCAAATTTGTCAGACATCCTGAAAGCCATTGATTTTATAAAATCATTATCATTCACTAACCTTTCATTTATCACTTCTTTGATCATCCATACTTCTGTAAGAAACAAATTTGAAGTAGGGTAATTGCTCCTAGAAATATTATTTATAACCTCATCGAAAATTCCAAGAATTCACACACATTTTCAACCTTTACCCATTCATTGAGAGTAGGAAGAAATGTGTAGCCAAGGTCTCTCTCTTGATATCTTGCGAACACTTCTTTGAACTCCAAAGCGGTGGCTAACATTGAATAAGTGGAACTCCAACGGTTGGTATAGCCTAAGACCAATTTTTTGTTAGACAAGCACAATTGCTTCTTAATATCACTAAACATTGCAAGACGGGCTTCTGTAAGAACCACATATTTCACTCTTATGGACATTATCAAAGATATTTCCTATCTCTTTGAGTCCCTCTTGAACTAAAAGATTAACTATATGTGCAGTACAATGCACATGAAATAACTTACCATCTAAAGCCAAATTAATTTTTGATGCAAAATTATCTTTTAAGACTCTCAAGGCCACATCATTGTATTTTACATTATCAACTGATATAGTCGTCACCTTCTCTACAATTCTCCATTCCACAAGATAGTTGTAAATAGAATCAGGAACAACAATTCCAGAAATTGGAGGTGGTACATGAACAAAATTCAAGACACATTTTTGTAACTTCCAATCATTTATGAAGTGCCCTATGATGACATGTACTCAACAGTCTAAGCATTCGAACTCCACATATCTGTTATGATACTAATTTTTGAGACATGTTTTAACAAAGCCTTTATTTTGTTTTTCTCATTCTAATAGCTGTTTACACAATCTTGCTTGGCAAGAGTGCATGAAATCCTTTACCATTGTGGCATGCCAGTGCGACAGAACATATTAAACATATATTGCTCCACAAAAGTGAATGGTAACTCCATAATAAGTACCATATGTGCAAGTGTCTCTCGCATTTTTGCATGATCATACTTAAAGTTCACAATAGAAACTGTGTCAGGTCCAGTGCTACAAGTAGTTAATTTACGTTGATTTGAGTCAACAAGCTGCTTAGCCAGACAATTATCTAGCTGCCTTCGGAAGTGTAAAGTACCCCCTCCCTTGAAAATTGTAAGGCGATTTGTACAATACTTACATTCTAATTTTTGATACCACATACTACAATTTTAGTAAACTCATACCATACCTTAGATGTTCTCTTTCTATATTCTTCTAAGATGGTGCAAAGCCTAAGGGATCCTCCTCGTCCTTACTTTCTTCCTCAAGATTTATAGCTTCTTCTTCTCCTTCTTCTGTGACATTTATAGCATGATAGGTTGTTGTACTTGGTGTCAATTAAAATGGGCTGGGAACATCTATTTCTTTTTTTGCCACTCATGCTCTATCATCGCCATATTCTAAACAATAAACAACAAGCATTAGCATATTTCAAATGAAAAAATGAATCAAAATAAATTACAGTCTTTATCTACAAGCATTATCATATCTCAAATGAAAAAAAAATACAGTCATGATCAACAAGCATTGTCATGTCTCAAATGAAAAAAAATTACAGTCATGACTTATGATCAACAAGCATTAGCATACCTCAAATGAAAAAAAATAAACAAATAAATAAAACACAGTCATGAATCATGATCAACAAGCAGCATCATATCTGAAATGAAAAAAAAATAAAAAAAATAAATACAGTCATTGACTCATGATCAACAACCATTCGCATATCTCAAATGAAAAAAATGATAATAAATAAAATACAGCCATGAATCATGAATCCATGATCAACAAGACAACAAGGATTATCATATCTGAAATGAAAGAAAAAAAATACAGTCGTGATCAAATAACAACCAACTACCATGCATCCCCGAATGATTCAATTGATTGGGAAATTCATAAAACACATTCAACAACCAACTATGTATACGTGTGGACTGAGTTACAAACATATACGAATCTGAGATTGAACAAAAAAATTAGGAAAAAAAATTCAAAAAAAGCATGTACGAATCTAAGATTGAAAAAAACTTACTTACAGTCGCGAAAGTCGCCAGAGTCAGCTCTCATCGCCGTGAGTGGACAGAGATCAGTGAGCCGTGAAAGTCGCCAGAGTCGGCTCTCCTCACTGTGAATGTGACCAAAGTCAGCGTAGAGACTGACGATGGAGAAGAAGAAGATGCAGTCGGGAAGATGGAGAAGAGGAAGGGAGAGGAAGTTGGAAAAGAGGAAGAGATGGAGTCGCCACCGCAGAGAGCTAGAGAAGAATGAAGATGGATATGATTTTTAGGGTTTTCTTTAAACATATACAGGGTATACTCAAATGAAAATTTTTCTTATTTGTTTTGGACCCCCAAATTTTTATAATTATTACTATTACATACTATAATATGAGTATATGTACATATACTATGCAAGCCTTCTTATAAGCTTGTAGATGAGCTCATTAGCGAGCCTATTCACAAGCTTTTTCTTAAGCCTACTTAATGAGCCTTAATCGGTCATGTTCGCGAGCTAGCTCATGAGCTTTCATGTATGCTCAAGCTTGGCTCGTTTATTAAACGAGCTTGTCATTTAGGCGTGAGCTTTGGCTCATTTATTAAACGAGCCGAGCCGAGCTGACCCGAGCCGAGCTGAGCCAAGACATTATAGAGCCGTACCTTGAGCCCTTATTGACTGACTCAGCTCGTATGCACCCCTACTCATGGTGCAACCAACCCTCATTAGTTGTATTTTGGAAGCACAAAAGAGGAATGAATGACTTTGACAATGGTTTGCAAGCGTCGCAGTGAAAGAACCCGAGAATTTATAGAGACAGACTTTTTGTGCCAGTTGAAGATGATCTTAGAAAGGATATATTAGATGAAGCACACAAGTCACGTATGATTATTGAATTAGGAGGTACAAAGATGTACAAGGAATTGAAGAGGAACTTTCGGTGGGAAAGAATGAAGCAAGAAGCTGCTGAGCATGTATCTTAATGTCTTACGTGTAAGCAAGTGAAAGCTGAACACCAGAAACCAACCAAACTTCTACAATCTTTTCTATAACAACCTTATTTTTTTTTTACGAAAAAGAATTGTTATTATTATTTTTATTTAGTGTATTGTTTAATATTTAATGAGTGTGGCGTGTGGGCGTGTGTAGTGTGAGGGCCGGGTATGTGTAGATAGATGTCTGTGTCATGTGTTTATGCAACTATATGGGAGGGGTTAGATTGGATCATATGATTAGATCATTAGGGTAATAAAAAAAGAGAAACCACATAAGAGAGAGAGAGAGAGAGAGAGAGAGAGAGAGAGAGAGAGAGAGAAAGAGAGAGTGAGAAGAAGAAGAAGAAGAGGAAGAAGAAGGAAGAAGGAGAGGGGCTCGGGTTCGTGGGCACGTGTGAAATCGCGGAGTGTTCGTTGTTGTCAATTTTTGATCCAAACTAGGTGAGTTACATATGTGTATCCAGGTATATATAAATATATACGTGTTATATATGTATACGCGAGTAAATCAAACTCTTACATGTTTAATTTAATTGTTGGGTTAAATTTTTGCATTGGATGCACATTGTTATTTTCACAATTAATATAGATTTTTTTGTCGGACTTTGTGATCATGACGTTAGTATACTCATAAACGTTATGCGGATAGTAGTTTGATGAACACATATTTGGGATACTCTTGATAAATACCGAAATTTATGTAGAATTCATTTTTTTATTAATCTAACAGTTGCTGAAACTTCAGAAAAATATTGGAAAATTATGGCTTAGGATTTTAACATTCGGTTCGCTAGCCCTGTGTAAAACGTGATTTTACACACTTTTCATGTCTTGAGTTTTCCTTGATTCTGCATCGTTTGATCTATACATTTAAATTACAGTAGCAGTTTTTATAAGATTAAAACGTGTTGATTGTCTAAGTTGATTTATGCATCGGGACGAACTCGTATTCATTATTATGATATAACGTGAAATTATGTTGATGTAAGCATTCTCATCTAATATTGGGTTTCAGGAATTTGTGAATGTAAGACCATCTTTGTAAAGTCTTTCAAATAGAAGTTAATATTAGGAAATCCCTTGAGTGTTTACCACTGCTCCTTATGATTTTAGGCGATGACTTCGTGGATGACCCGTCCTTGTGTGATTAGACGGCGACTACGTGGATCACCCGTCTCTTCATTTTTTAGCCTTCTGCCTAGCTTGTTGGTCTATTTCATGTGTATTTAGACATTATTTATTGATGTCAAAAACACAAGGACTAGCCTTTCGGTGTATACTCAAATCCTAGTGATACCCCATGGGAGTTGGGACCGGAGTGGGAGTTAGTATAATGTTAGGAGACACATGATATATATGTGTAGGCTGAATCATGGATGGGTGGCTGAAGTGGTGAACATAAGGTGTAATTAGCTAAAATACTTTTGGTGCTTAAATTGTGGCGATACGTTGTATTGTAGTTCGTTATATCTTGTTGAAGTCAAATCCTAAAAATTATAAATAGTCATATCAAACAACTTCTATGGGTATCCGTTAGTTTAAAATGTAGTCTTGTATGTGTACCGTAACATCTTTGGGAATGTTGTGATTTAATAATAAATAGGATCAAGTTAGTAAATTAGATAAATTGGTCACTTAACTTCACAATTGAAGGCCGTTTTGCATAACCTGACGTAAAACGACAATCAGAGCAATTTTCGTGTTTTACACTTTTCCTAAAAACATCGACTTGACACCGTTTTAATCTATTTTCAGAATCTATTGAACATCACACATTTAAGAGCTGAAGTTTAATAATTGATTTATGACTTAAGTGTTTAGAACTAATGAACGGGGTCATGTGACTTCCCTTGGAAAGTTTATTCTGAAAATCTTTCGAGTTTTAAATTTTGTCTAATTCCATTTCCTTCTTGGAGATAAATTTATTTATGTAAATAGCATTCAAATTATGATTTTTGATTATTGTACTAACTTTGATTTATGAAGGATGGTAGGCCCACTAATGTGTTTTCGGGTATTGGCTTACCATAGCTAAGAAAGGTAAGTATTTATTCAGTTTAGTTCCAGTAGGAACTCTATGGCCGCCACATAAAAGGGAAACTAACCCTTGTCCCGTTATGTGAATAGAACTACTTTCTTGCCGAATCTTTCACGTATTGTTGCTATGTTGGTTTAAGGGATCATGAACGATCCCTAAGACTGTGTGTGACTAGCTTTATTTAACTTATACTAGTCATGTGACTGACCTGTTGAGTTTTTCTCACTGGTGCGTTCTTTTTGGAGCGTAGCCGATCGAAATTTGCAGGGATAGTAGGAAGTTCGTGGCATCTGGTAGCAGGAGTAATGTGGAGTTCATATTACCATCTATTGTTTTTTACATAGTTTTAGTATTTTAGATTTTGGCATTGTGGGCCATTTGACAAATTTTCAGACATTGTTTGAGTGAAATTTTGGAGAGATATTATTTATGGTTTGGAGTCGGATTTTTTAACCTTGGGTTTTTATTCTTATTGGTTGGATATTTTATCGTCAATATTGCTCTTGTGAGTTATGATTTATCCCGTACAGACTGTGTGATGTTTTACATTACGATCACCTATAATGATTGGACAACTAGATATTGGTTTAGGGTTCTCCCTTGATTAGTAATTGGTTGTCTGAAAATTGGGGGTGTGACAATTTGGTATTAGAGCCAAGTTACCATAGACTAGAGAGTGTCTAGGTAATCTTTAGAATGTGGTTAGTGGGTTGTTAATTACAGTGAATGAGTTTGTGTCAGATATTTATGTTTGTGTGGTTATATTATGAAGGTTATGGATGGAGGCTACAATACCCATCATGAAGCTCAGGCTGGAGCTGGTGAGAGTTCTGGAGGAGATGGGGCAAGAAATACCAACTTAGTGTAGGTTGATGTGGGGGCTATGATGAACCAGATTCTCTAAGCTGTGCAGAACAATTAGTAGGGAAACCAGGGTAACTCGTTTGCTAAAAGGAACAAGGATTTTGTTTCTATTGGCAGGCGAACATTTGATGGGGAGAAGGGTCCATTGGCAGCACATGCTTAAGGTGTAGAAGTAGGAGTTGGCATCTCAGCTGTTAGAGGGTGCAACCTTGTCATGGTAAGAGTCTGTGCGGGATCAGTATGATGTGGCAGAAATGACATGGGAAGAGTTTAAGGTCGAATTTGAAGAGAGCTTTGTTCCTAGAGCAGTGCTGTCACAATTGGCAAGAGAGTTTCAAGATCTTACTCAGGGTACCATGTCAGTGATGGAGTATGTGAGAAAATTTAATGAACTTTTTTACTATGTTCCATATCTCATTGGTATCGACGAGGTACCAGTGCAGAAATGGGTGAAGAAGTGCTATTTTCTTGTCTTACATCGTTATCAATTGCGAGTAGGACTGAGGGCTCTCCTTCTATTTCTCTCAGATCTACCCTTCCCTTAGGTTTATGGTTCATGATATAATCATCCTCCAAGAAAACATCATTTGTACTATCAAACACCTTCTGTTCTCTTGGACCATAAAAATACCATCCATAAGTACCCTTTGGATATCCTATAAAATAACATACTTCTAATCTAGAATCCAACTTGATCATCTTTCCTTTCAGCACATGTGCTGAACAGCCCCATATCCGAAAATGTTGCAAAGAAGGCTTGTGCCCAATCCATATCTCTCGTGGTGTCCGGGGAACAGATTTGCTTGGTACTAGATTTAGTATGTATGCAACGGTATCCAAGGAAAAACCCCAAAGGAATAATGGTAACTCCGAATAACTCATCATTGACCTAGTCATGTCTAAAAGAGTCTGATTCCTTCTTTCCACTACACCATTCTGCTGAGGCGTACCAAGTGCAGTCAACTATGATAGAATCCCATTCTATACGAGGTGATAAATAAACTCATTAGAGAGGTACTCACTACCTCGATCAGAATGGCCTTGATATGTGTGCCCAATTGCTTTTCCACTTCAGCCCTAAACTCTTTGAACTTTTTAAAGGCTTCAGACTTATGCTGCATTAGGTACACATATCCATACCTAGAGTGGTCATCAGTAAATGTTATAAAATACTCATAACCACCCCTTGCTCTAATATTTATTGGTCCATACACATCAGTATGAACTAATTCCAATAATGCATTGGTCCTATTGCCCTTTGCAGAAAAGGGCCTTTTGGTCATCTTACCCTCTAAACAAGACTCGTAGACTTCCATTGGTTCGAGAACCAAATTGCCTTAGACCCCTTCTTTGACTAGTCTGCTAATCCTAATTAGATTGATATGGCCAAGCCTTATATGCCAAAACCTTGCTTGATTAGTGGAAGGTTCCTTTCTTTTAGATGGTACAGTTACCATTGAGTTACTAAGTTCCATGCAAGAGTCTTTAGAAACATTAGGAGTAATCACACACACTAGAACATACAAAAAACCATTTCTTTTGATCACAACTTCAGTTCCAAAATGAAAAGAATAACCTTTATTCAATAAATTAGAAACTGAAATTAAATTACGTCTCATTGAAGGGACGTAAAGTACATCTAATAGAATCAAAACTTTGTTGTCTAAAAATTCTAAAGATACTACTCCTACTATAATTGCAGAAACGGTTGCGCTAGATCCAAGAGTCAGCACGATTTCTCCATCACTGCATTTCCTGGTTGATCTGGACCCCTATAATGAATTAAAGATATGGTTAGTCGCATTAGAATCAGTGCACCAATGTGTGAAGTATCCATTATAAAACTTTCTTCAATCACATGTGATTCAATCATACCTTGAACTCTTGTAGCTAAGAATTCTAGACAGTTCCTCTTCCAGTGGCCTTTCTCGCCACATTGGAAACACTTTCCTTTGCCTTGGCCACCCACCTTCCCTTTGTCCTTACCTTTTCCCTTAGATTTTGTAATGTTAGGGATCGGTCCAACACTTGGACCACTAGTACTAGCTTTCTTCTTCCCTTTCTTACCTTTCGGTGTAAATCAAGAAGAGGAAGGGCTTTTCTTAATGTTCAGAATGTTGCACCCATGTTTGATCGCCCCTTCTGCTACCAGTAAAGAACTTATCAATTCACTCATTAAGAAATTCATTTGATTCATATTATAGTTAAGTTTAAATTGAGTGAATGACGACGACAACGAATTAAGGATCATATCAACTTGGGTCTGTGCGGCGATGTTGGCTTCCAAGGTCTCCGGTTCGTTCAAATAACCAATCATTTTTAAAATATGTTCTTTGACTGCAGTCCCTTCTGACATCTTGGCACTCATTATCTTCTACATGGCAACCTGTCTGGTAGGTCTGCCATGATCCCCAATCATCTCTTTTAGGGATTTGATAATGGCACTAGCAGAATCATTCGACTGGTATTGGTGTTGCAACACATTAGCTATAGAGGCCAATATATAACAACAAGCCTTCCCATTAGACTTCTTCCATTTATCGAAATCGCGTCTAGCAGCAGCTGTATCATTTACAGTGAGTTCTTCGGGGCATGTGGTGGTGAGGGCATATATGTCAAGGCTGCATTTCCATTCAGTGTAATTATTCCCAGTTAACTTGTTCTGAGTGAGTATAGTGGCAAGTGGACTAAATGCAGATCTAGACATTATGATTACTGAAAAATCAAAAGGCAAAATAAATATGGATATCAGAATTTGACAGTTTGAAATAAAAGAATCCTTAAAACTCTTAATTTAAAACAAAGTCGTCAAAATATCAAAATGAAAGAATAAAGCCTCCTTGTGGTGGTCAATACTCGATCTTTTGATTAATCATGACTTGTCCGCTATGTAACTCTTGCAAAATAAGTTATGACCCCCGAACCTATTTGATCTCCAAGTTTTTTGATAATGCCCCATGTGGGACCCCTTATCAATAGCTTAGCTAGTGTGTACCATAACTAGGATCCATCACAACCACCTCAAGTAGTGCCTCTATGTGGTGATCACCCTCTAACATGTCTGATTTATCCTATCCATAGGAAGTTCACATCTAGTAACCAATGAACAGTGTATCCTCCGTATAGAATGATCACCCCTGGCGAGGTGACACAGAATGCACTACTCATCTTACAATGAATAATTTATGGAAGATCGTGGGTGTTATTAGCATGACCCTCTCCTACTAGTTTTAATAATTGAGGATTTTGCTTTTGTAAAAATTGTTTTCGCACATTACCCATAACCATCCAATGTTTATTAATGCATAGGAACTATTTTTGAATTTTATTTTAAAAAACTTGTTTTAGTGAGTGAAAGTAGTACAATATAATTAAATGTCAATCACAAACTAAGCACATAAAACAAAAACTAGAATGAAAATAAAGGCATTCAACAATGCCTATATCTCCCATGGCTCTATCTCCATAGAACCTCCTTCTTAGTTTGATCTCCTCTAGCTCCATCTTCATGGATTTTCTAATTCTATTACATTGGTCCTATACTTCTTTTGAAGCTTACAATTTATCTAGAAATAGAAAACAACAATAAAATAAAAGGCTGAAAAAATCGGTGCGACTTTCTTTTTCATAGGATTCACTACAACAAAAATGGGTTTTTGCAACAAAGCTTGACAAGGAAAGATAAATTTTCTTGCTAAAAGTATAGTATTAACAAGAAAATATTATTTTGTTGTCAAATGGTTGAAAGACATATACATTTGACAAGGAAAAATTTATTTTCTTGCCAAAAGTGTAGCTTTTGGCAATGAAAATTTATTTTCCTTGCCTATAGTGAATTTTTTTTGCAACGAAAAAGCAATTTCCTTGCTAAAAGTATGTTTTGGCAAGGAAATTATTATTCCTTGCCTAAAGTGAAGTAAATATTTGTAAACATACTTTCTGGCAAGGAAATGTGTTCCTTGCTAATACTTGCTTTTAGCAAGAAAACTTATTTTCCTTGTTAAAATATACTTTTAGCATTGAATTATTTTTTTCCTTGCCAAAAATTATGTCCAAAATGAATTTTTTTTAAGAAAACATATTTTGCAAGGAAATGCTTTCCTTGCTAAAACAATTAAAATAGTCGATTGATTTTCCCCCAATAAATTGACTTGATGCGCGCTATATATGTCAAAATTGAAGCTAAGCCCTCTCAAACCACACCACTGCTGATTGATTTTCCCCCAATTGAAAACCCTATCTCCCTTTACTGCTTCCCCGCAAACCACACCAATTCCGACCACACGCTGCCACCACTGCCACTCGCACGCTACCACCACCGCCGCTCGACCACACGCTGCCGCCACTGCCACTCGTACGCTAGCTACCACCACCGCCGCTCGCACGCTACCAGCTGCTCCTGGTTTTGTGTTTCACTCCGCACCGTTGCTTACTCGCTGCCACTACTGTTGTATTCTCCTACCATTGGTAAGTATTTTATTTTTGTATATATACATATAGACACACACATATGCATATATACACACATATAACTTATTTGATCATCATTGTATATATACATTATATACACACACATTTACTTACCAGTTTTGTATACATATATAGTATGTCAGTACATCCCAAATCTATATCGATTTGTGAGTGCCCTGGTAATCTGAGTAGTTTTCCTGTTCAATTAATTAAGTTTAGGACTTTAGGTTTAGTTCAATCACACCAAAAAAGATGAACATGTTACTGTTAATTTTTGCTTTTGTTGTGAATTTGGATCAGCTAGATCCTGTTGTTGAGTGCAGAGATATGAAATACAATGCTTTTATTTCTTGTCTAAGTTTTTATTTGTGTATCTGATTGTTTAGTTTGGGATTTTATTTCTTGTTTTGCTTCAATAATCACTGGATTCAGAAATTTTAACTAAAAAAATTTGGCCATGATATGCCAAGGCACACTCATCATGTAATGCATGCCTTCGTATAGTTACTTTTGGTTGAAGGTCTTTTTTTTACCCTAGTGGCTTTGTGACCTTCTACTGTGTTTTCTGCCTCTCATGTTGGTTAGTGGTAAATGGTAACTTTCACATTATGCCAATCCTATTTTTTTTTTGGGTAGATGAATACATTATGCCATGGACAACACTTCAGTGCACTTTAGTACAGTTTGTGATATAACATTGGTTTCCTTGTATACAAGTGACTTTATTTTCTTCTTTTTTTTTGGTTTCCAATACTACTTACTGTCATTGTATAGGTCTAGTGACTTTTGACCAAATTGTGAAATTTATACAACACAGAAAAGGAACAGCAAGAGCAAGATATCACTTAACCAAACTGTGACCCGTCACATTATTTTTTTATATGAAGCATAGAAACATCTTCTTCTTTCTCTTTTTCATCCTCATCTTGGTTTTGTCACCAAGCCTCCAAGTTCACCTACAATGAACTGAAAAGGACTGTGATATCTCCTTTAATTCCTTTTATTTGGAGTATATAAAAAAAGTTTCAACCAAAAAAGTATATCACATGGTTCATTTGTATATGAAGAAAATGAAAAAAGAAACATGTCATCAGATATGTTTCTAATGGTCCCCCCATAGGTCATGGTTATCCCCAACTAAGAATATTTATTGTATAAATCACATATTATTCTCTCTTCAAATATGTATGTATACCTTCTACATACAATTAGGGCATGTTTGGGAATAAATAAACCACGATTAGGTTCAGTCCTACTATATAGATCTTATTATTATTATTATTATTATTATTATTACTTTTATTATTATTATTATTATTATTTATCTAGTTCATGTGAAAACCAACATGATATTAGTTTAAAAAAGAACCTATTTTAAGACTCATTTTGGATCTGGCATGAACATCCATGTATGAATTAAAGTGCTGTTAAAATACTTATTTTTTTCTTTAAGTCACAATTATTTTTGGAAAACTTTTAATCTTTAAAATTATGTAGATGTAGAAGAAAACACTAAGGAACTACCTTTCCTTGTTCTTTTCCATTCCTTTTTCTTTTCCTTCGATTATTCCTAAAACCAAACGAAGCGTAAAGTTGAAATTCTCTAGTTCACTTAAAGCACAGAATATGTCATGGATATTTGAGAAAAGTAAATAAGCCAACAAATTGGGAATGGATGAAACAAGATAAAGGGGAATCCTAAACTACATAGTTTGGATCCCAAGGCTTTGTTTAGTTCATGGACATTGTGAGTGGCACGTGTCATACAACATACATTGCTATCTATATATTTAGCACTATATCCAAATGGTAACAAACTTCATAATTAGAAGGAGACATGTTTGTTGTGGGCTTATTCATATTGCTAGTCAACTACTTGTTGTAATGCTTATAAAGAAATTTGCTAAATCATTTACATTGAACTTTCATGTGTTATTAGATATGGATAAGAGTTGGATACCATTGACTGTTACAGGAATGGGTAGATTGAGTAAGCAATATACAAATGGGGTAAAATCATTCATCGAGTTTTCACGTGCAGTTAAGGACCGTGAAGGCAATATTCGGTGTCCTTGTACAAGCTGTGTGAACTTTCTAATGCAGCCAGTTCCAACTGTTCACGTTCATTTGATCACGAACGGGATTATGAAATCATATGTTCACTGGGTGGAACATGGGGAACCTCAAGTCTCGCCTAGCAGTGCCGAGAGTCAAGGTTATGATTATCAAATGGAAGATAATGATAGTAGGGGTCCGGATGGCATGGATGAAATGGTAGAGGATCAAGTAAGGGGTGAGCCGGCCGATACTGCCCAAAGGGAGGGGGGTGTGGAATTTTGATAAACTAATAGATGATGCAAAACGTGACCTCTACCCGGGGTGCAAGGACTTTACTCTATTAAAGTTCATCGTTAGTATACTTGATGTAAAGGTATTGAACAATTGGAGTAATAAGTCACTTAACATGCTTCTCAGGTTACTTATGAAAGTTTTACCAGAGGATAATTTGGTTCCAAAATCGACATATGAAGCAAAGAAGATACTACGTGACCTAGGCATGTCATATGAGCACATCGATGCATGCAAAAATGACTGCGCCCTCTTTTGGAAGGAGAATAAAAGCCTCGATAAGTGTCTGGAATGTGAAGAGTCCAGATAGAAGATACATTATGGCAAGGGTAAGAAGATCCCCCATAAGGTTTTGCGTTACTTTCTGGTGACGCCGAGGTTGCAGAGATTGTACATGTCTAGGAAGAGAGCATCAGATATGAGATGGCATAAAGATAAACGTGTGGATGACGGTGTATTGAGACATCCGGCCGATAGTACTGAGTGGAAGGAGTTAGATCGGCAGTATCCGGAGTTCTCCCAGGAGCCGAGGAATGTGAGGCTAGGGCTAGCCACTGATGGGTTCAACCCTTTCGGGAACATGAGTACCTCTTATAGTATGTGGCCTGTGATCCTCACATCCTACAACCTGCCACCTTGGATGTGTATGAAAGAGCCATTTTTTATGATGTCGTTACTTATTCCTAGGCCGTCGCAACCAGGGAAAGCAATTGACGTTTACATGAGACCGTTGGTGGATGAATTAAAGAAATTGTGGAAAAATGGTGTATTGACTTATGATGCCTCAACTGGTCAGAATTTTCAAATGCGGGCATCTATATTGTGGACAATACATGACTTTCCTTCATATGGTAACATATCTGGCTAGAGTACGAAGGGTTATATGGCTTGTCCCATTTGCAATGATGAACCATATTCAGAACGCTTGAGAAATAAGATTGGGTACACTAACAATCGCTGCTACTTGCCCAAGGATCACCCTTGGCGAAAGAGTAAGGCCTATAATGGTAAGCGTGAAACAAGGACTAGATCCCTCGAGTTACCGATTGAAAAAGTACAAGCTCAATTAGATCGGATACCGGTTGCAAACTTGGGAAAGCTTTCAAGCAATCATAAAGAAGTAAACTGGAACAAGGTAAGCATCCTATTTGAGCTTCCGTACTGGAAGGATCGGAAGCTTCGACATAACATCGATGTGATGCATGTGGAGAATAATATTGGTGAAAGTATCGTCGAAACTATGTTGGGCATTGATGGGAAGAATAAGGACACAGACAAGGCACGGTTGGACTTGCAAGATTGGTGCATTAGAAAAGAGTTGCACTTGCAACAACGTCCTGATGGATCTTATGTCAAGCCTCGTGCAATTTTTTCACTGACCCCAAAGGATAAAGAAGGTTTTTGTGAATTTTTTAAATCTGTTAAGTTTCCAGATGGATATGCGGCGAACATATCGAGGTCAGTGAGCACAAGAAATGGTAGATTAGCGGGCCTTAAAAGTTACGACTACCATGTACTCCTATAGCGAATCCTGCCAATCGGGATGCGTGGTTACATTGACAATAATTTTAGTACAACACTATTTGAGTTGGGCAACTTCTTCCAAGACATGTGCGCTAAAACATTGAGGATGGGAGATTTAGAGAAGCTTGAAGAAAGGATAGTCCTTATACTCTCCAAGCTTGAGAAATTGTTGCCTCCAGCTTTCTTTGATGTGATGGTCCAATTGGCTGTTCACCTACCTCGAGAGGCCAAGCTTGCAGGACCTGTGCATTATCGGTGGACGTACGCAATTGAAAGGTATATGTTATTGTGATATATATGTGGTTTTAACTCTACTTTCTCAATTGTCTTAACTAATACCCATTTTTTCGAAGGTATCTCGGAACTTTGAAAGGATACGTTACCAACCGAGCTCGTCCAGAAGGTTCGATGGCGGAGGCTTATATTGTCAAAGAGTGTATTACTTTTTGCTCAATGTATTTAGATGAGATCGAAACCGTGTTTGATAGACCTGAACGAAATGTAGATCGTGGTGAACTTGGCCCGGGCATGATGGTATTCACAAACCTAGCCCGTCCTTTTGGCTTGGTATCGAGGTCTCGTAATATCTCACAAGAATTCAAAGATAATGTTCACTGGTTCTTGCTTTTCAATAGCCCCGAGGTGGAGCCGTATTTCGAGTAAGAGGCTAATTGAGGGTAGATGTTATTATTGTTAGCCATGCTTAGGGTAACTATTTTTAATCTATTCCACATGTTGTTTTGAGTAGGGAACACAAGAATCAGATCCCAACTGGACACGATATCACACAGATACAACGACGAGCATTCCCTAACTGGTTTCGTGATTATGTAAGACATTAATAATTATTGTGACATACAACGACGGTTATAATTGCTTAACTCTATTCTAATGCATTTGTATGTAGGTCAATACCTTGAAAGTTACCGGCTCTTTAGAACAAAACGACCAACTGTGGGCCTTGGCAAATGGCCCAAATGTGATAGTGAAACAATATTCAGGATGCATAATCAATGGCATAAGATTTCATACTAGAGACCTTGACAACCGCCGTAAGAGCCAAAATAGTGGTGTACATGTACAAGGGGAGCACGACAACCAAATACATGATTATTTTGGTCATATGTGCAGTGTTTGGGAATTCGAGTACATGTGCGGCAATAAAGTTGTTTTGTTTGAGTGTGAATGGTACAACACCAGTACCACTGGTAGGAGAACAATCTGAACTGATTCACATTGCACAAGCATTGATGTCACAAGTCGGTGGTATAAAAATGATCCTTTTATCTTACCTAGCCAAGCAAAATAAGTGTTCTACCTCGATGATACTAAGTTTGGCAAACCTTGGAAAGTCGTGCAACGGGTTGAGCATAGGGGAGATCATGATGTACCAGTGGTATCAGAAGAACATGGAGATTTACCGAAACAGAATGATGCATTCCAACTGGATAAAACCACTGAATTTGTCCCAATTGTCGATGATAATATTGCTCAATATTGTAGGGATGCTGTTGAGTCGGAGGTCATTCCTAACGTCGATAATGACGTAAATATAGATATGGATTATAATAAAAATGTTGAAGCTGAAGGAGAAGCTAATCGGCATAGTAACTTTGATGATGATATAGATAATGACATAGATTATATTACAGATTATGATATAGACAATGATATGGATTATAATTCAGATGCGTAACTTTTGCTTTAATTATGATGTGTAACTTTTGCTTTATGATGAGTAAATGCGCTTAATGACATTATGATTTTACTTTTTTTGTTACTGTACGTATTTATATATCATTTATAGCTCTTAATTTGCTTGATATCTGTTCTAAAGTGTAATAACGTGAATTATCATTGATAGTTTCACGAAATGCCTAAAGGCGGGAAAAATTGGGTCAAACCGAGTTATTTAGCCTCAAATAGACTAGCATATGAGAAGGAAAGGGAAAAAAATATCAATGCAAACAAACTGAGATTAGAGGCCTTAGGGTTGAAGCATTTTCCAACTTCTTTTAATGGGTCAGACCATCCAAAACGCACGAATAAGAAGGGGAAGACAAATTTGAGGGATGCTCATTCTGATGATGACTATATTCTGTCAGACGATGGAGATGATGAGTCGGTTGACTCTTTAGAACATGAGGTATTATGCTCGTGTTTTCTTCAAGGGTAGAGTTTGA
Source organism: Hydrangea macrophylla (assembly GCA_033977485.1). Taxonomy (NCBI): domain Eukaryota; kingdom Viridiplantae; phylum Streptophyta; class Magnoliopsida; order Cornales; family Hydrangeaceae; genus Hydrangea; species Hydrangea macrophylla. The sequence continues at coordinate 85,070,046 of CM066994.1, forward strand.
TTTTTATATAATGTCATTTATCTCGAAGTCTTTACATATTTAAAGTCTTTACATAATCCATTGTATCCTTTTTCAGGTAAGTGTGATGCCGCCAGCACGTCGCCTTACATTTTCTGAGCCTTTGGTCTCCCGACCAGTTCATGGGAGGGATGCACCACTTGAGGGGAATACTATGGCCACTGATATGGGTGTTCAGGACATTTTGGGGGGGGGGGGGGGGGCTCTTCTTCAGGTCGGGCCCATCCTCAGTGAGGCACGAGCTAGCAACGTTGGTATAATCTCAAAATTACTTAGATCTATCATTTCGCGATATGATTTACTTGATCTCTTCATTATCTAATTGAATAACAATTGTGTTAAACAAGATCATCGACCAATAAATGGGGGCTTTCACGATGCATTGGGACTGACCGCCGCATTGAGAGAGAAGGCAAGCTTCTGGTGCTCATCCCTCCAGAGTTTAGGCAGCCGGTGGGGCCGTATGCTACTTCTTTTGCTTCCGCTACAGGCATGCAGATTAGACAGAATCTACAATGCCCGGGCGTCTGTAGATGGTTTAAAGTCCCCAGAAACTTCAGTCGGCCCGATAATTCAACGCGTCAACGTAGTAAAAACAACTCTAAATGTATAGATATACTTCAAAGGATACGCTATATGATACGTAATCATCTATAATGTTATTTTCAGGATAAGTTCAATGTACAAGGCGATGAGGTGGTTGTCCAGAAAGCGATGAATGCAAAATGTGGTGCACTACTTAGTCATTGGAGTCACAGATTGTACAAGCAGTACAAACATCTAAGAGACATTGAGGGTAAGGAATATGCCAGGAACAACCACCCAAAGAATTGCAACCTTGATCAATGGCTAGATTTAATTGATAATAAATGGAGTGACCCAAAGTTTCTGGTAAGCAAATCATTTGTAAACAAAATCCAAACATAAGTTTGAAGATTATGAACAAAATAATTTATGTTTATATGTTGTTTAATGTTCCACGCAGCACCAATCCACCATGAACTCGGCCAATCGAGCGCTTTCAAGGACAAATCACTCATGTGGCTCGAGTTCGTTTGCAACTAGGGCTCATAAGATGGTGCACATTATTTACTTGTTAAAATTATACTACTGCTATACATTATTAATTACTAACTTTATACTTAATAAATCAGTTAAAAGATGGAGATATCAATTTTCCGGACTTCTACCACTCTTGTCACTTCAGTAAAGCGAAGAACGATTGGGTGTCTTCAGACTGCAGGACTTACCATGTAAATATACTCTCTTTAATAGTAATAAGTAGTTGAATGATTCAAATTTATATATTAGAATTGATTAATAGAATGTATTTTTTTTTTAAAAAAAAGATAGGAGGAGATGAAAAAGCTACAACAAGAACGTAACTTGCAGCCCAATTCAAAACCATTAAGTGCCGAGGAGCTATCTGTTCAATGTTTTGGTGCAAGATCTGGTTTGTTGAAGGGACTCGGCATGAGACCTTCCACTTCCTCTCATTCCACGACCACATCTGTTGAGGCTCGTGAGCATGTCAAGCATCTTGAGCAAAAGATAGAGGAGATGGCTGCTCAGATGACAAGCATGTATCAATGGATTCAGAGACATGGTTATGACGGCCCCGGGGGCTCATCTGCAGTTGATGGAGCTTCTTGGTAGGTAGCACTCTCTCTCTCTCTCCCTCTTCCTCCCCCCTCCCCCACCCCTCTCTCTCTATCTCTCTCCCCCTCTTCCATTCCTCCCTCCTTCTCTCTCTCTCTCTCTCTCTCTCTTCCTTCCCTCCCTCTCTCTCTCTCTCTCAGACTTTCTCCCTCTTCCGTCCCTCCCTCCCTCCCTCTTTCTTTCTCTATCTCCCCCTCTTCCTTCCTTTTCTCCCTCTCTCTCTCCCCCTCTTCCTTCCCTCCCTCCCTCCCTCCCTCCCTCCCTCTCTCTCTCTCTCTCTCTCTCTCTCTCTTCCTTCCCTCCATCTCTCTCTCTTTCTCTCTTCCTTCCCTCCCTCTCTCTATCTCAGACTCTCTCCCTCTTCCGTCCCTCCCTCCCTCTCTCTCTCTCTCTATCTCCCCATCTTCCTTCCTTTTCTCTTTCTCTCTCTCTCCCCCTCTTCCTTCCATCTCTCTCTCTCTCTCTCTCTCTCTCTCTTCCTTCCCTCCCTCTCTCCCTCTCTCTCAGACTCTCTCCCTCTTCTGTCCCTCCCTCCCTCTCTCTCTCTCTATCTCCCCATCTTCCTTCCTTTTCTCTCTCTCTCTCTATCTCCCCCTCTTCCTTCCTTTTATCTCTCTCTCTCTCCCCCTTTTCCTTCCCTCCCTCCCTCTCTCTCTCTCTCTTCCTTCCCTCCCTCTCTCTCTCTCTCTCTCTCAGACTCTCTCCCTCTTCCGTCCCTCCCTCCTTCCCTCTCTCTCTCTATCTTCCCCTCTTCCTTCCTTTTCTCTCTCTCTCTCAGACTCTCTCCCTCTTCCGCCCCTCCCTCCCTCCCTCTCTCTCTCTCTCTATCTTCCCCTCTTCCTTCCTTTTCTCTCTCTCCCTCTTCCTTCCCTCCCTCTCTCTCTCAGACTCTCTCCCTCTCTATCTCTATCTCTCTCTCTCTCCCTCTCTCTCTCTCTCTCCCCTCGTTTTGAATATATCTAATTTTCTTTCTTTTTTTAATTTCTTGAAGTTTTCCATTTATAGTTTACATATAGAGAACTTAAACTATAATTACCTAGATGTTATCCTGAAAGTTAGGAGAAATATATTTCTCAAGATGAGTTTGAAAATATACATTTCTTATAAAGCACACAGTTCTAGAGTCCTAGATGCTTTGAAAATATGCTGTCCTAGATGCTTGAAAATATACATTTCCTATAAGCATGATGATGTTTCATACTATTGTCAAAACCTTAATTTGGTAACACTCTTAAGAGACGAACTAAGGAAGCCAAAATCTAGGGGGAGAGAGAGAGAGATGGGGGGGGGGGAGAGAGAGAGAGAGAGAGAGAGAGAGAGAACAAAGAAGTCAAAGGGAATCATGTATATGCTATGTATACATACACACACACAAACACATTCATACACGTGGGATGCAACTTTAATAGAATCATAATTTAATGAAAGAGGTGAATTCAGAAATTGTTAAACAGTGATGGGATAAATTGTAAAAGTACGCCTTCTATTATAAGGCCTATGCAAAAGAGATAGCTTAGGCTGTCTTCTTTTGGCTGGATGTGTCGTAAAGGAGGAAAGGTTAAGAATCTAAGCCTTTCTAATCATCTTGTGCACAAAGTTGAATCTGCGCTCTTGATTTCGTGATTTTATTGATGTCCATTGATGCTCAATAGTCTACTTAGTTATTCATTGGGAGAGTTTATCAGTTCAACGTATGCTATCCATATGTTGACTGCTATCATGTTGTGTCCTTCAATTATTGTTGTCATTCATGTATTGGAGTTGATGGTTGAAGAATCATGCTTGAGGAATGAAGAGTCCATGTTGCATGTGCTATAGGGAAATATATATATAAAGAATCATGTTTTTTTCTCTTCTTTTATTAATTTATAAGATATTAATGTTATTCTTTTTTTTTATGCAGATGTCGCGTAGAATTGGAGGATTGCTCCTTAGAGTGTCCAACAGTTCATTATTGTCTTTATGTTGTGGGACTTTTATTGTTTTTACTAAATGTGTATTGTGGGACTTAATTAGGGTTTAGGATGTCGGATATATAAAAATTTATGTTATGTTGGATTCTTTTGTGACCGATTATGTATTTTTCGGATATATCAAACTTGTGTAATGTTGGATGTGATGTTTAATATTATTTTATGTTGGACAAGTTTGAATTATTCTATATTTATAAATTGAACAGGTTTTGAAATATTACAGGATTAAAAATAAATATTGAATTGCACAGGTATTGTTGGGATTACTTTTAAGAGAACAAAATGGGCAAGGAACTATATTTTCGTTGCTAAAAATAACATTTAGCAAGGAAATTATTTCCTTGTCTTAGAGTTATTTAATTGGCAAGGAACTAATTTTGCCTTGCTAAAAGTCTCCTTTTGCAAGGAAATTATTTCATTGCCTTATGTTAATATTATTTGCAAGGAAATCATATTCCTTGTTAAAAATGATTTTATCAAGGAACATATTTCTTTGCCTTAAACTTGGATATTTAGCAACGAAATTTTTTCCTTGCCAATTGTCCAAATTACAATACATAGCCAGGTTTTTTGCAAGGAAATTAGGCATTTAGTAACGAAAAACCTGAGCACTAGCAAGGAAAAAATTTCCTTGCAAAATGTAAGAATTTGCAAGGAAATTTGTTTTCGTTGCTAGAAGTTTTAGAGAGGAAGCTTCTGCAAGGAATAAAACTTTCCTTGCAAAAGGGTTTTGCAACGAAATTGTGGCCTTTTGCAAGGAACTTTTTCTTTGCGAAAACCTATTTTTGTTGTAGATATTGAAGTCTCAACGCCCTTTACACATGCCTTAAAACCAAACCAAAATAAAAACAACATACACCAATCTCAAACATTTAAATACAAAATTTAAAAGGACTTGATGTCGTAAAAGATAGTGGACTAATCTTGCTGATAAATGGTTAATCATACACATAAGCACGCATATATATAACAAAATATATAACCATTGGAATCAATAATTTATTCGCATACACCATAAACTCTTTATGCAAGTAATTAGAATAATAAAATAGTATCTCTGGACCACCGAGGTGGTAGCCTAGTTGGACGGGGCCAATATTCCTTACCCCAAGGTCAGGAGTTCGAATTCGGACGTAAGTTGAAAGCGCTTGCGTGAGTAAAGCCTGATTTCTGTTGTCTGTGGATAGGCTTCTGGCTCACTGGTCGCTTCGGTGGGGGTGTGGTGACGGGCTCGCCTACACAGGCAGTAGCTTTGGCTCAAACCGGACATTCCACATCGGGGAGGGGCTCCTATGGTCACGCCCAAGGAGGGTTGTGTTGGAAAAAACGGTTTAAGTTCTAAGTTTAAACGCGCAGCGAAAAAATCAAGTTATAAAACTTAATTGGCATGCCCGGATCTACTACCCATCAACTCTATAGATGCGCACAAGAGGGGACAAGAGTTTATACCTTAGTGTCTTGAACCAAATTCTGAAATCTTCAACTTCCAGCAGCCTCCACTAGATGGCCTTCACTCTTATGACTCCTATGGATGCTTGCAGGAAGGACTAGGGTTGGTGGGAACCCTAATGGAGAGGATTGGAAGGTTTTGGGAAACCTAAACAGTTTCTGCAGCTTTTACGTATAAAAACGACGACCTTCTTTTCCAGAATGCAGCTGCCCTATTTATAGATTCCCAGAACCGACCTAGACTTCGATCAATCGAAGTGACTTCGATCGATCGACACTTCGATCGATCGAACCATTCTCGATCGATCGAACCTGCCATGACTTCGATCGATCGAACGAACATACTTCAATCGATCGAACTTGTCTTGACAGCTTCCTCATTTGCCTTCCCATGCATCCTAGCGGAGCTAAGAGTGGGACCTCCTAGGCTCTTTATTGTTGGCTCAGATCAGTTGATTAATTCCCATGACCAAACTCTTTGATCAGCAAATTAATCGACTGATCAGTTAACGTTTACTCCACTATAAAACGATAACTGAACTCCAACGCAAAAGAACATATCCGAAGCGATGACTAGACTTGTATGGTGTACTAATGTCCCTCTACCGTCAGCATTCGTAATCATATTCAGGTAGTCGGATAAACAGTTACTGTCAACCTGAATCATGATTACTTCTTATAATCCTTAAGTCCCATTCACCTCTCATGATTACCAAACATGTTGATAACTCTTATCAACAAGACTGCAGTACTCAGTAATCGACTTGGTGACATTCTCAAGGGAATGCTTACTCTGAATCAGAGGGTAGATTCTATCTTGACAATATATGTTCACAACCCTATGAACATGACATACCCAAGATACCCAGGTGTTGATCTTCTATAGACCTCACTGATTGGTAAGTCAAACCAGTCATATCCACAGTCTGTGTTCATAATCGTCTCAAGATTGAGAACACATACCTTATACAAGTTATGAGTTCCTATCGACTGATTGACAGCCTTGAGCGTCAATAGGAAACTCAAGTCCGTCAATGCACTATAAGCACTAGCATATTAACTAAGAGTTACACTCTAGTGATTTGAGATTGATCACTCCATCCAATGGTAGTTAATCATGCTACAGTGTATACCTGATGAGATATCCAGTCTCATCATCCACTGTGACAAGCTTTAAGTATCAAAGAATAGTAATTCGTTTCTCATTATATGTATCTCATACACACACGAAATACTTACTATGATACTTATGGATTAAACAATCATCTCATGAAAGAAGCATACATCATAAAATGTAAAGCTGATATCCATATATTAAAATGCTAATGTCTAATACATATAGTAATGGTTTGAGGGCACAAACCCAACAAACTCCCACTTGCACTCATAGCCATACAGGATTACATCTGAGACCTAGACTATCTAGATGACGATCAAAGACCTTCTGTGGCAAGGCCTTTGTAAACGGATCAGCAAGATTGTCAGCGGTGGCAATCTTGGTGACAGTCACATCTCCACGTTGAACAATATCTCGGATAAGATGATATTTCCGCTCTACGTGCTTTCCCTTTCCGTGGTTCCTTGGCTCCTTGGACTGAGCCACTGCCCCACTATTATCACAATAAAGCGTAATAGGCGACAGCAACGCTGGTACCACCTCGAGTTTCATGAGGAACTTCTTGAGCCAAACAGCTTCCTTTGCGGCTTCACAAGCAGCCACATACTCAGCTTCTGTAGTTGAGTCTGCAATGCATTTCTGCTTAATGCTCCTCCAACTGACAGCACCACCTCCCAGGGTAAAGAGATGATCGAACGTCGACTTCCTCGAATCTTTATCTGACATAAAATCCGAGTCAGTGTATCCTACTGGAATTAACTCACTACCACCGTACATAAGCATGTAATCTTTAGTCCTTCTCAAGTACTTAAGAATGTGCTTGACGGCTGTCCAGTGCTCTGGACCTGGATTCGACTGATATCTGCTAACCATGCCAACGGCAAAGTAAATATCTGGTCTAGTGCAAAACATCGCATACATAAGACTTCCCACTGCTGAAGCATAGGGAACTCCTGTCATGCGATTCCTCTCCTCCTGTGTCTTTGGACACTGGTCCTTGGAGAATGCTAAACCATGCCTGAAAGGTAACAAACCTTTCTTCGAATTATCCATTGAAAACCTAGTTAGCACCTTATCGATATAACCAGCTTGAGACAATCCCATTATCTTTCGCTTGCGATCTCGAAAGAGCTTTATCCCTAGAATATAGCTCGCCTCTCCTAGATCCTTCATATCAAAAGTACTAGCTAGCCAAACCTTGACTGTTGACAGCGCCGCTACATCATTTCCAATGAGTAGAATGTCGTCAACGTAAAGCACAAGAAAGGCCACCACTTTCCCTTCACTCTTCTTGTATACACAAGGTTCATCCAGATTCTGTATGAAACCAAACGACTTGACCGCTTGGTCAAATCGGATGTTCCAACTTCTAGATGCTTGCTTAAGCCCATAAATGGACTTTTGCAACTTGCATACCAAGTTACCTTTCCGACCAGCTATGAACCCTTCTGGTTGTTGCATATAGATGTCCTCCTCAAGATTGCTATTCAAGAATGCAGTCTTGACGTCCATCTGCCAGATTTCATAATCTAGGCATGCAGCAATGGATAAGAGTATTCTGATGGACTTGAGCATGGCTACCGGTGAGAAGGTTTCCTCATAGTCAATGCCCTCCTTCTGAGTATAACCTTTCTCTACAAGCCTAGCCTTAAAGGTCTCAACCTTTCCATCAGATGCTCTTTTCCTCTTATAGACCCACTTACAACCAATGGGTTTAATATTGGCTGGAAGTTCTACAAGATCCCAGACCTGATTGGAATCCATAGATTCCAATTCAGCCTTCATAGCTTTAACCCAATGAGCTGAATCAACATCAGCCATTGCCTCTTCGTATGTGGCAGGATCAGATTCAGATTCTATGGAGACAGCTTCAAAAACTTCTCCTAAGAACATGTATCTATCAGGCTGGCTGATCATCCTCCCACTACGACGAGGTACCGGTGCGGAAATAGGTGAAGAAGTGGTGTTTTCTTGATTTACATCGTTATTAACTACGGGTTGGACTGAGGGCTCTCCTTCTATCTCTCTAAGATCTACCCTTCCCTTAGGCTTATGGTTCATGATATAGTCATCCTCCAAGAAAATAGCATTCGTACTAACAAACACTTTCCTGCTCTCTTGGATCATAAAAATACCATCCATAAGTGCCCTTTGGATACCCTATGAAGTAACATACTTCCGATCTAGAATCCAACTTGCTCATCTTTCCTTTCAGCACATGTGCCGGACACCCCCATATCCGGAGATGTTGCAAAGAAGGCTTGCGCCCAATCCACATCTCTCGTGGTGTCCTGGGAACAGATTCGCTTGGTACTAGATTTAGTATGTACGCAGCAGTTTCCAAAGCATAACCCCAACGGAATAATGGCAACTCCGAGTAACTCATCATCGACCTAGTCATGTCTAAAAGAGTCCGATTCCTTCTCTCCGCTACACCGTTCTGCTGAGGTGTACCAGGTGCAGTCAACTGTGACAGAATCCCATTCTGTATGAGGTGATCAATAAACTCATTAGAGAGGTACTCGCCACCTCGATCAGATCGAATGGCCTTGATATGTGTGCCCAATTGCTTCTCCACTTCAGCCCTAAACTCTTTGAACTTTTCAAAGACTTCAGACTTGTGCTGCATTAGGTACACATATCCATACCTGGAGTGGTCATCAGTAAATGTTATGAAATACTCATAACCACCCCTTGCTCTAATATTTATTGGTCCACACACATTAGTATGAACTAATTCCAACAATGCATTGGTCCTATTGCCCTTTACGGGAAAGGGCCTTTTGGTCATCTTACCCTCTAAACAAGACTCACAGACTTCCATTGGTTCGAGAACCAAATCGCCTAAGATCCCTTCTTTGACTAGTCTGCCAATCCTATTTTGATTGATATGGCCAAGCCTCATGTGCCAAAGCCTTGTTGGATTAGTGGAAGGTTCTTTTCTTTTAGATGGTATAGTTACCATTGAGTTATTAAGTTCCAAGCAAGAATCTTTAGAAATATTGGGAGTAATCACATACAAACCATTTGATTTAACACCAGAACATATAAAAGAACTATTTCTTTTAATCACAACTTCAGTTCCAAAATGAAAAGAATAACCATTATTCGATAAATTAGAAACTGAAATTAAATTACGTCTCATTAAAGGGACGTAAAGTACATCTGATAAAATCAAAACTTTATTGTCTAGAAATTCTAAAACTACAACTCCTATAGCAACCGCAGAAACGGTTGCTCTAGAACCTAGAGTAAGTACGATTTCCCCATCACTGCACCTCCTGGTTGATCTGAACCCCTGCAATGAATTACAGATATGGTTAGTCGCACCAGAATCAATGCACCAAGTGTTTGAAGTATCCGTTATAAAACTTACTTCAATCACATGTGATTCAATCATACCTTAAACTCTTGTAGCTAAGAATTCTGGACAGTTCCTCTTCCAGTGGCCCTTCTCACCGCATTGGAAACACTTTCCTTTGCCTTGGCCACCCACCTTCCCTTTGCCCTTACCTTTTCCCTTAGATTTTGCAATCTTAGGGACTGGTCCAACACTTGAACCACCAGTACCAGCCTTCTTCTTCCTTTTCTTTCCTTTCGGTGTAGATCGGGAAGAGGAAGGGCTTTTCTCAACGTTCAAAACGTTGACCCCAGGTTTGATCACCCCTTCCGCTGCCAAAAGAGAACTCATCAATTCGCTCATTGAAAAATTCATTTGATTCATATTATAGTTAAGTTTAAATTGAGCGAATGAAGGCGACAGCGAATTGAGGATCATATCAACTTGGGTCTGTGCATCGATGTTGGCACCTAGGGTCTCCAGCTCGTTTAAATAACCAAACATTTTTAAAACATGTTCCTTGACTGGAGTCCCTTCCGACATCTTTGCACTCATTATCTTTTGCATGGCTACCTGCCTGGCAGGCCTGCCATGCTCCCCAAACATCTTTTTCAGGGATGTGATAATGTCACTGGCAGAATCATTCGATTGGAATTGGTGTTGCAACACACCAGCCATTGAGGCCAGAATATAGCAACGAGCCATTCCATTCGACTTCTTCCATTAGTCGAACTCGCGTCTGGCAGCTGCCGAAGCATTTGCCACGGGTTCTTCAGGGCTTGGGGTGGTGAGGACATATATGTGATCCTCCGCAGTTAACACGATGTCAAGGTTACGTTTCCATTCAGTGTAGTTGTTTCCAGTTAACTTGTTTTGAGTGAGTATGGTGGCAAGTGGACTAAATGCAGATCCAGACATTATGATTTACTGTAAAAATCAAAACAAAATAAATATGGATGTCAGAATTTGACAGTTTGAAATAAAAGAATCCTTTTAAAACTCTTATTTTAAAACAAAGTCGCCGGAATATCGAAACGAAAGAATAAAGCCTCCGTGTGGTGGTCAATGTTCGATCTTTCGATTTATCATAACTTATCCGCTATGCAACTCTTGCAAAACAAGTTATGACTTCCGAACCTATTTGATCTCTAAGTTTATGAATAATGCCCCGTGTGGGATCCCTTATCCATAGCTTAGCTAGTGTGTACCATTAACTAGGATCCAATCACAACCGTCTCAAGTAGCGCCTCCGTGTGGTGGTCACCCTCTAACACGTCTGATTGATCCTATCAAAAGAAGTTCACATCTAGTAACCAATAAGTAATGCACCCTCTGTATGGAATGATCACCCCTGGCGAGGTGACACAGAATGCACGACTCATCTTACAGTGAACCGTTAATGGAAGATCGTGGGTGTCAAAATAAGACCCTCTCCCACTAGATTTGGTAAATTAAGGATTTTGCTTTTAAAGAAAAAATTGTTTTTACACACTACCCATAAACATCCGATGTTTACTAATGTGTTGAAAACGGTTTTTGAATTTTATTTTAGAAAACTTGTTTTGCGTGCATGCAACAATGTATTATACGCCAATCACAAACCAAGCACATAAAACAAAAAACTAAAATGAAATATAGGCATTCAAATAATGCCTCTATCTCCCATGGCTCTATCTCTATAGAACCTCCTTTTTGGTTTGATCGCCTCCAGCTCCATCTTTATGGACAACGGCTTCTTGCTCCATCTTCATGGATTTTCTAATTCTATTACATTTGTCCTATGCTTCTTTCGAAGTTTACAATTTATCTAGAAATAGAAATAACAACAAAATAAAAGGCTAGGGAAACCGGTGCGACTTTCCTTTTCGTAGGATTGAAGTCGCAGCGCCCTTTACATATGCCTTAAAACCAAACCAAACCAAACATAAATTACAACAAGCACCAATCTCAAACAATTTAAATACAAATATTCAAATGATTTTGTGCCATGGGAGATAGCGACTAATCTAGCTGCAAAAGGGTTAGTCGTACACGCATCCATACATACATAACAAATATATGTAACTGTTGAAACACTTAATTGATTCACACAGTATATAAACTATTTACATACTGAATTAGAACTTAAAACAACATCTTACTTCTCTGTCACAGTTCGATCGATCGAAGACCGTTCGATCGCTCGAATCTTCGATCGATTGAATACTGTTCAATCGCTTGAACATTCTGTTTCACAGAATGATTTGAAAATTTTACAGAATATTTTAAAATTAAAGTTTTTAATTTCAAAACACTTTAAAACTGTGAAACAGAGAACCTGACAAAGAATCTATCTCGATCGATCGAACTTCATTCGATCGATCGAATACCAGAAGGTTTCGATCGATCGACGACTGTTCGATCGCTTGAGAACGGTATGTTCGATCGATCAAAATATGTTCGATCGATTGAACTCGCCTTGCATACTATGCAATCACAGATTTGTATACTGCTGCGATAACACTGCAGAAACAGATCTGTGACGATGCAGTTTCGAAAACAGTTCTAAAATCAACATGCAAATCAAAATAGTGTTCCATTAACGCATCTATAGATCCAAACGAGCGTGGCTCTGATACGAATTGTTGGAAAAAACGGTTTAAGTTCTAAGTTTAAACGCGCAGCGGAAAAATCAAGTTATAAAACTTAATTGGCATGCCCGGATCTACTACCCATCAACTCTATAGATGCGCACAAGAGGGGACAAGAGTTTATACCTTAGTGTCTTGAACCCAATTCTAAAATCTTCAACTTCCAGCAGCCTCCACTAGATGGCCTTCACTCGTATGACTCCTATGGATGCTCGCAGGAAGGACTAGGGTTGGTGGGAACCCTAATGGAGAGGATTGGAAGGTTTTGGGAAACCTAAACAGTTTCTGCAGCTTTTACGTATATAAACGACGACCTTCTTTTCCAGAATGCAGCTGCCCTATTTATAGATTCCCAGAACCGACCTAGACTTCGACCGATCGAAGTGACTTCGATCGATCGACACTTCGATCGATCGAACCATTCTCGATCAATCGAACCTGCTATGACTTCGATCGATCGAACATACTTCAATCGATCGAACTTGTCTTGACAGCTTCCTCATTTGCCTTCCCAAGCATCCTAGCGGAGCTAAGAGTGGGACCTCCTAGGCTCTTTATTGTTGGCTCAGATCAGTTGATTAATTCCCATGACCAAACTCTTTGATCAGCAAATTGATCGACTGATCAGTTAACGTTTACTCCACTATAAAACGATAACTGAACTCCAACGCAAAAGAACATATCCGAAGCGATGACTAGACTTATATGGTGTACTAATGTCCCTCTACCGTCAGCATTCGTAATCATATTCAGGTAGTCGGATAAACAGTTACTGTCAACCTGAATCATGATTACTTCTTATAATCCTTAAGTCCCATTCACCTCTCATGATTACCAAACATGTTGATAACTCTTATCAACAAGACTGCAGTACTCAGTAATCGACTTGGTGACATTCTCAAGGGAATGCTTACTCTGAATCAGAGGGTAGATTCTATCTTGACAATATATGTTCACAACCCTATGAACATGACATACCCAAGATACCTAGGTGTTGATCTTCTATAGACCTCACTGATTGGTAAGTTAAACCAGTCATATCCACAGTCTGTGTTCATAATCGTCTCAAGATTGAGAACACATACCTTATACAAGTTATGAGTTCCTATCGACTGATTGACAGCCTTGAGCGTCAATAGGAAACTCAGGTCCGTCAATGCACTATAAGCACTAGCATATTAACTAAGAGTTACACTCTAGTAATTTGAGATTGATCACTCCATCCAATGGTAGTTAATCATGCTACAGTGTATACTTGATGAGATATCCAGTCTCATCATCCACTGTGACAAGCTTTAAGTATCAAAGAATAGTAATTCGTTTCTCATTATATGTATCTCATACACACACGAAATACTTACTATGATACTTATGGATTAAACAATCATCTCATGAAAGAAGCATACATCATAAAATGTAAAGCTGATATCCATATATTAAAATGCTAATGTCTAATACATATAGTAATGGTTTGAGGGCACAAACCCAATAGGTTGCTACGCTGGTTGCCCCCTTCTCCACTTTCTTTTAGCAAAAAAAAAAAAATAGTATCTCTGGTTTTCTACCACAAACTCATTTAAAATTTTCAAAACACTAGGTAAATTATTTTAAAACTTTTAAAACTGTTCAAAAGACTCCTGGACAGATAACCAGTTTTGATCGATCGAAGCTTGTTCGATCGGTCGAAACCTACGGGATCAATTAATCAAAATAATTTCAATTGTTTGAACACAGACAGTTTCAATCGATCAAACAAGTTTGATCGATTGAAACTGCCTTGAATCCAATGCTATTACAGATTTGTCTTCTGCTATGAAACTGTTGTAAAAGTAGATTTGTGATGATGCAATTTCAAAAATAGTACTAAAAACTATCATGCAAATAAAACTAGTGTTCCAAAACGCATCTATAGATCCAAATAAGTGAGGCTCGGATACCAATTGAGGAAAAAATTAGGTTTAAAATCTAATCAAATGCATAGCAGAAAAATAGAGTTATAAAAACTTTATTGGTAGCCCGGATCTACTACTTATCAATTCTACAAATGCGTATACAAAAAAGGGAGAAGAGTTATACCTCATGGCTTTGGTCGATCGAACCTTCGATTAATTGAACCAATTTTGATCGATCAAGCTTGCCTTGACTTCAATCGATCAAAACCTTTTCAATCAATCGAAACTGTCTTGACAAGATCCTCTTGTGCCTTTCCAAGCATCCTAGCAGAGCTAAGAGTGGAACCTCCTAGGCTCTTTATTGTTGGCTCAGACCAGTTGTTAATTTCCATGACCAACATGACCAAACTCTTGGATTAGCAAATTAACCAACTGGTCAGTTAAAGTTTACTCCATTATAAAATGATAACTAAACTCCAACGCAAAAGAACAAATTTAAAGTGATAACTAGACTTGTATGGTGTACTAATGTACATCTACCATTAGCATTCGTAATCATATTCAAGTAGTCGGATAACAATTACTGTCAACCTGAATCATGATTACTTCTCGTATTCCTTGAGTTCCATTCATCACTCAAGATTACCAAACATGTTGATAACTACTTATCAACAAGACTGCAGTTCTCAGTAATCAACTTGGAGACATTCTCAAGGGAATGCTTACTCTTTAACAAAGGGTAGATTCTATCTTGACAATATATGTTCAGAACCCTGTGAACATGACATACCCAAGATACTCAGGTGTTGATCTTTAAGCCCTCACTGATTCGTAAGTCAAAGCAGCCATATCCACAGTTGTGTTCATAATTGTCTCACGATTGAAAACACGTACCTTATATAAGTTATGAGTTCCTATTGACCATGACAGCCTTAAGTGTCAATAGAAAAGCTCAGGTCCGTTAATGCACTATAAGTACTAGCATATCAACTAAGAGTTAAACTCTAGTGATTAAGATTCATCACTCTATCCAATGGTAGTTAATCAATCTATAGTGTAAACCTGATGAGATATCCAATCTCATCATCCACTACAATAAATTCTAAGTATCAATGAATAATAATTGGTATCTTACTTGTTATGTATCTCATACACACACGAATTACTTACTATGATACTTAAGGATTAACAATCGTCTCATGAAAGAAACAAACACAATGAAATGTAAAGCTGATATCCATATATTAAAATGTCAATGTCTCATACATAAAGTAATGATTTGAGGGCACAAACACAACAGTTTTTGTGGATAGATGAGTATAAGAAAGCATCAAGGAGTTAAAGTAGTGGTTGACCACTGCACCCATTTTGACTATTCCGATCGAAGGTGGAAAACTTGTAGTGTTCATGGATGCTAGTGGGACTGGTTTAGGTTGTGTTTTGATGCAAGAAGGAAAAGTTGTTTCATATGCTTCTAGACAATTGAAGCCACATGAGAGGACATATCCTACTCATGACTTAGAATTGGCAGCGGTGGTGTTTGCATTAAAGTTGTGGAGGCACTACCTCTTTGGAGAGAGATTTGAGTTGTGTACATATCATAAGAGCCTCAAATATTTATTTTCACAGAAGGAACTAAACATGAGACAACAGAGATGGGCAGAGTTCATCATTAGCTACGACTTTGAGATTCTTTATCATCCAGGGAAGGAGAATGTAGTGGCCGATGTGCTTAGTCAGAAACATAGCATGATGGCTTCTATGATGGTTATGGAGTGGAAGTCTCTTGAGGTGCCTTTCATGATATTCAACTAGTGCGGGAGAATGAAAAGGTGTATATTGGAAGTTTATTGGTTTAGCCGACCCTAGTAAGCAAGATTCGACAGATTTAGTGTTGAGATAAAGTTTTGTTCAGTCATCTCAATGATTTGATTATGGATTTACTTGATGAATGTTCGACGGATTGGACTATGGATTCAAATGGAGTCTATGTTTTCAAGGTAGGTCATGTGTGCCTGATATTATAGAGTTGAATAAGGAAGTTCTAAGTAAGGCACACCAATCTCGATACATTATTCACCCTGGTGGGACCAAGATGTATCATGACTTAAAGCATACATTTTGGTTAGAAGGTATAAAGAGAGTCATGGGAGAGTTTGTTTCTAAGTGCGTGGTGTGTCAACGGGTGAAGGTGAAACATCAAAAACCACCTAGCTTGTTGAAACCCTTAGAAATACCTATATAGAAGTAGGAATGCATTTCCATGGATTTTGTGGATGGGTTACCGAGGTCCAAGAAAGGAAATGAGTCAATTTGGGTCATTATAGATTGACTCACAAAGTCTGCACATTTATCCCTATCAGTGTGCATCGTACGACAAACAAGTTAGCACATTTGTACATTCGGTAGATAGTACATTTGCATGGGACTCCAATCTCGATTGTGTCTGACCATGATCCAATTTTTGTGGCGAAGTTTTGGGAGAGTTTTCAATGAGCTATGGTGACCCAGTTAAATCTTAGTACTGCTTTGTCCCTCATACCGATGGATAGACTGAGAGGGTTTGCCAGATTCTTGAGGATATGTTGAGGGCTTGTGTTCTCGATCTTGGTGGTAGTTAGGAAGAACACTTGCCATTGGTAGAGTTTGCTTACCATAACAGTTACCATTCTAGTATAGGAATGGCACCTTTTGAAGCATTGTATAGGAGGTCATGTAGATCTCTAGTGTATTGGGTGGAAGTAGGTGATGTACCTATTTTGGGTCCAGAGATGGTTCGGGAGACTACTGAGAAGGTGAGTGTTATTCGAGAGAGGATTAAGACTGCTTAGAGTCGGTAAAAGAGTTATGCTAATCGGAAGTGCAAGGGTGTAGAATTTGAAGTTGGAGATTTTGTGTTCTTCAAGGTATCCCGATGAGGGGTGTGATGCGTTTTGGTAAGAAAGGGAAGCTTGATCCGAGGTTTGTAGGGCCTTATGAGATTGTCAAAAAAGTTGGAGAGTTGGCTTATAGAGTATTATTGCCACCGACATTGGGGGCAATACATAATGTGTTCCATGTATTGATGTTGAGGAAGTGTGTGAAGGATCCTACACAAATTATTCATCCAATGGAGCTTGAGATTACTAATGATCTCACGTACGTTGTCCAACCTATCACTATCATCGATCGAGATGTGAAGTATCTGCGGAGGAAAGTAGTGAACTTTGTGAAGGTGCAATGGAGTGAGAGAATGAAGGATGTTATTTGGGAACTCTAGGAGAAGATTCAAAATTCGCATCCTAAACTGTTTGATTAGTGTTCATGCGTGTTGCAAATCTCGAGACGAGATTTTCTTTGAGGTGTGTATAATGTAACAACCATATTTTTTTTACCAAAAGGAATTGTCATTATTTTCTTTATTCATTTTTTATTTAGTTTGTTGTTTAATATTTAATAAGTGTGGCGTGTGGGCCATATGTAGTGTGTGGGTGTGTCGTGTGTGTATGAATTGTGTATGCAACTATTTGGAAGGGGTTAGGTTCGATCATAGGATTAGATCATTACAGTAATAAAAAAAAGAACTAGAGAAAGGTAGCCGCATAGAGAGAGAGAGAGAGAGAGAGAGAGAGAGAGAGAGAGAGAGAGAAAACGAAGAAGAAGAAGAAGAATAAGAAGAAGGAGAAGGGGCTCGGGTTCGTGGGCACGTGTGGAATCACGGAGTGTTCGTTGTTGTCGATTTTCGATCCAAACTAGATGAGTTAAATATGTGTATCTGGGTATATGTATATATAAGTATGCATATATGTATACGCAAGTAAATCAAACTCTTACATGTTTAATTTAATTGTTGAGTTAAATTTTTGCATTGGATGCACATTGTTGTTTTCGCATTAATATAGATTCTTTTGTGGGATTTTGTGATCATGATGTTAGTATATTTGTAAACGTTATGTGGGTAGTAATTTGATGAACACATATGTGGGATACTCTTGATAAATACCGAAATTGATGTGAAATTCGTTTATTTATTATTCTAACAATTGCTGAAACTTCAAAAAAAATATTGTAAAATCATGGCTTAGAATTTTAACATTCTATCTGCTCATCCTATGTAAAACGTGATTTTGTACACTTTTGTGTTTTGAGTTTTCCCTGATTCTGCACTGTTTAGGCTGTATAGTTAAATTACATTAGCAATTTTCGTAAGATTAAAACGTGTTGATTGTCTAAGTTGATTTATGTGTCAGAATGAACTCGTATTCGTTATTATGATATAACATGAAATTATGTTGAGATGTAAGCATTCTCATCGTATGTCGGGTTTTATGAATTTGTGAATGTGAGACCATCTGTGTAAAGTCTTTCGGATAGAAGTTAATATTAGGAAATCCTTTTAGTGTTCACCACTGCTCCTTATGATTTTAGGCGGCGACTTCGCCGATGACCCGTCCTCGTGTGATTAGATGTCGACTACGTGGATGACCCGTCACTTCATTTTTAAGCTTTATGCCCGGCTTGTTGGTCTATTTCATGTGTATTTAGACATTGTTTATTGACTTAAAAAATGTAAGGACTAGCCTTTCGGTGTATACTCAAATCCCAGTGATACCTCATAGGGTTTGGAACTGGAGTGGGAGTTAGTATTACGTTAGGAGACACTTGGGTATAAGTAGAGGCTGAACCATAGATGGGAGACCGAAGTGATGAACATAAGGTGTAATTAACTAAAACATTTGTGGTGCATAAATTGCGGCTATACGTTGTATTGTAGTCCGTTATATCATGTTATAGTTGAATCCTAAAAATTAATAATTGTCATATCAAACAACTTCTGTGGGTATCAGTTAGTTTAAAATGTAGTCTTGCATGTGTATCGTAACATCTTCGGGAATGTTGTAATTTAATAATAAATAGGATCAGGTTAGTAAATTAGATAAATTGGTCACTTAACTTCATAATTGAAGCCCGTTTCGCGTAAACTGAAGTAAAATGACAATTTGAGCAACTTTTGTGTTTTACACATTCCTAAAAATGCCGTCTTGACACCGTTTTAATCTATTTTTAGAATATGCTGAACATCACATGTGTAAGAACTGAAGTTTAATAATTGATTTCTGACTTATGTGTTTAGAACTAATGAACGGGGCCGTGTGATATCCCTTGGGAAGTTAATTCTGAATATCTTTCGTGTTTTAAATTTAATCTAATTCCAACTCCTTGTAGATAAATTTATTTCTTTAAATAGCATTCAAATTATGATTTTTGATTATTGTACTAACTTCTATTTTTGTAGGATGGTAGGCCCACTAATGTGTTCATCGGTATTGGCCTACCATAGCTAAGAAGGGTAAGTATTTATATATTCAGTTTAGTTCAGTAGGAATGATATGGCCGCCACATAAAAGAGAAACTACCCCTTGTCCCGTTCTGTGAGCGGAACTACTTTCCTGCCCGATCTTTCACGTATTGTTGTTGTGTGGTTTAAGGGATCATGAGCGATACCTAAGACTGTGTGTGATTAGTGTTATTTAACTCATACCTGTCATGTGACTGACCCGTTGAGTTTTTCCCGAGGGTGTGTTCTTTTTGGAGCATAGCCGATCGGAAGTTGCAGGGATAGTAGGAAGTTCATGGCATCTGGTAGCAAGAGCAATGTGGACTTCATATTGGCTTCTATTTTTTTTTATAGAGTTTTAGTATTTTAGATTTTGGCATTGTGGGCCATTTGACAAATTTTTTGATATTGTTTGAGTGAAGTTTTAGAGAGATATTAATTATGGTTTGGAGTCGGATTTTTAAACCTTGGGTTTTTATCCTTATTGGTTGGATACTTTACTATTAATATTGCGCTTGTGAATTATGATTTATCCCGTACAGACTGTGTGATGTTTTACATTACGATCACCTCTAATGATTAGATAACTGGATATTGATTTAGGGTTTTCCCTTAATTAATAATTGGTTGTCTAAAAATTAGGGTGTGACACTTACCAATTCCCATATGGAAGTGGGGACATATAACCATGGACTTCGTGGTAAGTTTTCCAAGGTCACAGCAAAATCACGACGCTATTTGGGTAATTGTGGACAGACTTACCAAATCGGTGCATTTCATAGCTTATAGTATGTTGTACCCAGTCGAGCATTTGAGCCGGTTCTACCTACAATAAGTTGTGTGACTACATGGTGTACTTGTCTCTATCGTGTCAAACCGCAATTCAAGATTCACTATAGAATTTTGGAAGAGTCTATAGTCAGAAATGGGAAACACATTAAGCTTGAGCACCGCCTTTCTCTCGCAGATCGATGGACTGACTAAACGAGTTAACCAGGTGATGGAAGACATGCTTTGAGCATGTGTAATTGATTTTGAATGCACATGTGAGACTCATCTATCGTTGATCTAATTCGCATACAACAACACTCACCATTCAAGTATAGGGATGGCATCCTTTGAGGCATTATATGGAAGACCATATCGATCGCCTTCATGTTGGGTAGAGGTTGAAGACAATCAACTACTTGGACTTAAATTAGTTCAGGAAACCAATGAAAAGATCCAGATCTTTAAAAAAAGGATGCGGACAACGTAGAGTAGACATGAGTTACGCAAATAAACGCCATAGTAGTTTGGAGTTCCTCGGCGTTAGCGATTATGTGCTATTCAAAGTATCTCCAGTGCAGGGAATTGTCAGATTTGTACAGAAGAGATGAAAGTTATCATCGTATTTCATTGGTTTGAGATCCTCGAGTGTGTAGGAAAGATTGCCTATCGACTCTTATTGCCACCTAAGATGTTAGGAGTGCACAATGTCTTTCATGTTAGCATATTGAGGAAGTGTGCTCACAATTTAATCATGAGATCAACTTTGAAGACATCGAGGTTAATGATAATGTATCATTCCACGAAGGACTAGTACGAATTTTGGACCAAGGAGTTAGGAAACTAATGAATAAGGAAATTTTGTTGGTGAAGGTTCAGTGGAAGTTTTACAACGAAGGAGAAGCTTCTTGGGAGTTATAGTCAGAGATACGTGAGAAGTACCCAAAATTTGGTTAGTGATGCTTAATTCAAATTTCAGGACGAAATCTTTATTTAGTGGGGGATGATGTAATACCTGCAATTTTCATTATACTTTTATATTACTTTTTATATAAATAAGATTCAGTATGTTTATCTTTACCTTTCATATACTGCCCTTTCCAATCGTTTGAACATTCTTTAATCGATTGAACTTGTGTCCATATAAATCAATTGAAGTAATCTCAATCGATCGAACTTGTATCTTTTAAATCGATTGAACCATTTCAATTGATTAAAAGTCTACCAACCTAAATCCATGACGTGGACACATGTACAATCGATTGAATATGACACAATCGATTGAACCATGACCGACCTATTTTCAATCGATTGAAAGTGTTATTGCATGTCCGCACAGGGAGCTGCCACCTACCCTTTCCTTTGCCTATAAATATGTCCATTTCGTGTGTGTGTGTTGGTTTGGACAGAGAGAGAGTTAGAGAGAAAGAGATGCATCAATATATATACACACTCATATATATATACACACAAACACTCACACACTCTCTGGGAGAGAAGAAGAAGGAGAGAAGAAGAGGGCAGGAGGAGAAAACAGAGACGGAAGAAGAGACCCGAGAGAGAGAGAGAGAGAGAGAGATAGAGAGAGAGAGCGAGACAGAGAGAGACTACTTTGAGGAACTCGTGGACACCCCCAGATCACGGTGTCACCGACTTCACTCATGATAGCCTATACTCACCTAGTAGTGTACATATGTAGGTATATGCGTGTTTCGACAAGAAAGAACAAAACCCGAACGTGCATCCTAGGTCTAATTCAGTTTTGAGAAGAAGATGACTTCTCAATCGATTAAACTTGGTTTCAATTGATTGAGAGCAGGTCCCAGTCAAGCGATTGAACAGGTTTCAATCGATCGAAACTGATTGTTAGAAAATAATTATTGAAAGAAAAAACCATAGGATAAACGTCGGCTTTGAGGTGCGATTGATTGTTTTCTTTAAAGAGATATTTGTCCCTACTCCAAGAGTTTGCTAACGGGTTCAAGGCAAATCCCCTTCAGGATACAACAATGCTGCTAAATTCTAAAGATAACAATTCTGGAGAATTTTCTTGTATTTTTCTTGAAATATAAACTGAATACAAAGAGAAGATAATCTAGATGTATCTCTGTCTTTCAGATTGTTCTGAGATAGACTAAAGATATGAGGAAAATCTACTTTAAATATATATGGGTTTGCTGTATTTAAAAGCAAGAGGTAGCCTTTTGAATTGTTGAAACTTTTCATTAAAGTTACAACTATTCATCAAAACACACAACCAGTCATTAAAGTTTGCAACTGTTCATTACAGTCTACAAATGTGAACAATGCACCATGAGATGCCACCAAACTGTCCATCTACATTTAACTTCCCATCATAAGATTGTATCACATGCTTCTCACTTGCACTATATATGTTATGCGCAAACAGAAGTAATTCCATATATTTCACTACCTCTTAATAACTGGGGTATATAGAAGAAGTGATTAATTATTTAGTGCTTCTCTGTACACATTCATTTAATACATAGATTATTATCATACTACACTTTTTCGTTACTATATTTAATGTTATAAACTACTACATACATACACCTACATATATAAACATATAGATGTTTGTATGTATAAATCTAACATTCCCCCACTAGGTTGTAATATTTAAAATTTAAATCAGTTTATAAATGAAAAGTCATGCATAGAAGAGGGTACCTCTCGGTTTTAACCTTCAATTAGTGCAAGTGTCTCAAAGTTTGAACGAAGTACCTAGTGGCCTTAGCTTAAACCAGTGCTTCTATAAGTTAGAACCGAAAACACCACACACATATGATATTACTCAGTTTCTATGAGAAAATCTTAACTAATTTAGAACTACTATGGCCATGTGCTACATCATGGTTTAGTGAACATTTATAAGAACATCCCTTGATTCTTGTTAGAAGTGGCACCACTTCTATGTTCACAAAGGTGAGGTTCTAAGAATCTGTCTCCACTACTTAGACATTTTATTCAAAACTAAACTTCATTAAGAGTATATAATTCATCCTCCTAAACGTAGCAGTCAACGCTGAATCTCTTTAGGCTTTAAAGTTCAGTGCTCTTTAGTCACATTACAGTAATGTATCATTACCCGTTAAACCTTTAAATTAGTGACATGCTAAAATAAGGTTGGGTTACCATTATCGATGACTATATTAGAAGGGTTTTAGCCCCATACCATGTGTTGTTGTCCGTACCAATTCTCTTTTAAGCCCTTTAGTAAAAGGATGTGTCAAGTTATTACTTAACCTTACATACACAATAGTTATGACTCCATCTAAGATTAATTGTCTAACACATTCATGTCTCAAACTAATATGTCTAGGCTTTCCATTATATACACTACTATATGCTCTAAACATAGTAGCTTTACTATCACAATGCAAAGAAACGGCTGACATCTATTGTGGCCATAACTCTATTTCTAATAACATATTTCTTAGCCATTTTGCTTCTTTGCTTGCTGCTGCTAAGGCTATAAATTTAGATTCCATAGTGGAATATGAAATACACGTCTGTTTCTTAGAAGCCCATGAAATAGCTCCTCCACCAAACATAAAAATCCATCCAGATGTTGATTTGTTATCGCTAGCACTACTGATCCAACTAGCATCAGTATAGACTTCTAATATTGCAGGAAAGGATGTGTAAAAGGGACCCAAATCTTTAGTTCATTTAAGATATCCAAGTACTCTTCCATTAGCTTTCCAAGGATCCATACTAGAATTACTAGTATACCTTGAAAGTTTGCATACAACAAATACTATATCTGGCCTAGTATAATGCATAGCATATATTAAGCTTCATATTGCCCCAGCAAACTCAAGATGTGCTATTGCTCTTCCAGAGTTTGCATTTAACTTGAAACTTGAATCATATGGTGAACTAACTTATTTAATTCCAAGGTGGTTATATTTAAGAAGCACTCTCTCTATATAGTGTGATTGACATAGTGCATAGCCCCCACTATGATTTTTTACCTGAATGCCTAATATTGTATCCACATCATTAAGATCTTTCATTTTAAAGTTTGAGGTTAGATACTTTTTCGTCTCTAAATACCAATCATGTTGGTTCCAAATATTAGTAAGTCATCAACATAGAGGCATACAATTACACTATATTCTTTTGCAAATTTAGAATAAATACATTTATTAGCACTATTATGTTTGAAACCGTTGGATAGAATTATGGAATCAAACTTTTTATGCCACTGCTTTGGTGCTTATTTTAAACCATAAAGTGACTTTACCAATTTGCAAACTTATCTTTCATTACTAGGTAGAACAAACCTTTTGGTTGTACCGTGTAACTTCCTCATTAAGGTCACCAATTAAAAATGCAGTCTTTACATCCATTTGATGTACACACAAATTATAATTTGAGGCAAGAGCTTTAATTTATTAAAAAAAATAGATTGTTAAATGTTTAGTCTATTGTACCTGATTGGTAGTTGTATTAGAATAATATACACGTTGAATAATGGGCTTAATGCATTAAATAGTAGAACCATTTGTATAATGATGATATAATGTTGTTAACTGAATTGAAAAGTCGGCGTGCATAGTAGAGGGTCTATCGGCAGTAGAGGTCGATACTATATATGTTGGTGCATGTGGATGCGATTTCGAAGATCGTATGATTTCGGGTGTAGGATTTAGCTATAGGTCGAGAAAGTCAGGACTGCGTGTCCAACGTACGTATGATAAAGTTTGACTATGAGTCAAGTTTGGAGAAGTTGTGTGATATAGGACTTGGTGTTGAGTTCAATACAGTGGGGTGGAATGGCCAGTATGTATCGGGGGTATCAGGGCATGTTGGCTAGATTATGTATCGAGACGTGTTGGCCAGAGTGTACCAAGACGTATTGGCTAGAATGTATCAGGGTGTGTTGGCCGAAATGTATCAGAGCATGTTGGCCAAAGTATACTGGGGCGTGTTGGCTAGTGTGTATATGGCGTGTTGGCCAGAGTATGTCAAGCCTATCAACCATGTTGTATGAAGGTGTTTTGGCCAGAAAGTTAGGACTTCGTGTCGGGTATGATAGATTGTGATGTATAGGGCTACATGACAAGTCAGTAAGGTGTGGTTTGAGTTGTGAGTTAAGTAATTATTGGATGTAGAGCTATGTGCGAATGTGGACCCAAGAGTCCACATTATGCTTGGGAGATTGTCAGTTATTGTTTATAGTGGGCTGGTGCATATATGTTGGGATTGTGCCTTCAAACTTGGTCTTTATGTGTGTGACATTTGGCATTTTATATATGAATATCATTTATACATTTAATTGTATATGTTTCATGAGATGAATGTTTATAATCCTTAAATGTCATAGTAAGTAATTTGTGTATGTATAAGATACATGCGCATAATTACTAGTCTTTGATATTTAGAATTATCACAGTGGATGATGAGACTGGATATCTCATTAGGTATACACTTGAGCATGATTAACTACCATTAGATAGAGTGATGAATATCAATTATTAGAGTATGACTCTTGGTTAATATGCTTGTGCTTATAGTGCATTGACGGACCATGAGATTCCTATTGACATATAATATTGTCAACAACCGATAGGAATATACTCATAACTTATATACGGTATGTGTTCTTAATTTTGAGACAATTATGGACACAGACTATGGACATGACTGCTTTGACTTACTAATCAGTGAGGTCTTCGAGATTAATATCTGGGTATCTTGGGTTCATAGGGTTGTGAACGTATATTGTCAAGATAGAATCTACCCTCTGATAAAGAGTAAGCATTCCATTGAGAATGCCACCAAGTTGATTATTGAGAACTACAGTCTTATTGATATGTAGTTATCAACATGTTTGTTAATCATAAGAGGTGAATGAAACTCAAGGAATGGAATATGTAATCATTATTCAGGTTGACAGTATCAGTAATCCGACTACTTGAGTATGATTTATGAATTCTGATGGTAGAGGGACATTAGTACACCATACAAGTCTAGTTATCGCTTCGGATATGGTTTTTTGCGTTGGAGTGCAATTATCGTTATATAGTGGAGTTAACGTTAACTGATTTGTTGGTTAATTAGCTGATCAAAGAGTTTGGTCGTAGGGAATAACAATTAGTCTGAGCCAACAATAAAGAACCTAGGAGGTCCTACTCTTTGCTCCTCAAGAACACTTGCAAAGGCAGGAAGAGGAGTTTGATCGAACTAGTTTCGATCGATTGAAGTTTGGGTCCTTTGATCGATCAAAGATGCTTCGATCCATCAAACATTTAATCGATTGAAAGTGTTTCGATCGATTGAAACCTGTAGGTCGGTTTAAAAATGCATAAATAAGAGAGTTGCATCTAGAATAAGTTAAGAACGTCATTTTACCGCCCCAACTCTCTAGAAATCAGTTTAGGGTTCTCCAAGTCTCATATATCCTCTCTATTGGGTTCCTACAAGCCCTAGCTTCTCCGACAAGCATTTCAGGAGTCATAAGGGTGAAGATCACCTGGAGGTAGCTGCTACATGCTAAAGGAAGAAGACAAAATTAGAATTGGGTTCAAGACCAAAAGGTAATGCTCTTGTCCCCTCTTCCCTACGCATCTATAGAATTGATAAGCAGTAGATCCAAGGCAACCAATAAAGTTTTTGAACTAGTTTTTTCACTGCGCATAAAATTTCATTTTTTGTATAATATATCCTTCAATTGGTGTCAGAGCCCAATTACATGATGTTTTAGGACAATTTTTTGAAGCACTAGTTTTGATTTGCATGATGTTTTAGGACCATTTTTTGAAACTGAATCGTCACTGATCTGCTTCTGCAGCACTTTTGCAATAGAAAACAAATCTGTGATTGCATTAGATGCATCGCAGTTTTGATCTATTGAAACTGTCTACGTTCAATCGATTGAAAGTGTTTCGATCGATTGAATAATGCAGACTTCAAGCATTCCAACTTATTTTGATTGATTGCAAACTATCATGTTCGATCAATTGGTCTCTGTTCTATCGATCGAAAGGTTTTCTCTATCCAGATGTTTTTCATAATTTTAAAAATCATTTATTTTAATTTTTCATACTGTTCTAAAAAATTTAAATCAATTTGTGAAATTTCTAGTTCAATTGATTGAATGTTTGATCGATTGAAGTTGCTTCAATCGATCAAAGTGTGATAGAGAACTTACGGTGTTGTTTTTATGTTCTAATTTATTCCATGAAGCTAGACTTTGTGGAATATGCAAGTTAATTAGAGGTTCTAATAAACATATATTTTGTTATATGTGCGTGGTTGTTTGTGCAACTAACCCTTTTGTAGCAAGTCAGCCCGCTGTCTCCCATGGCACAAAGAACATATTTTAAATTTAGTTTTTAATGTTTGTGACTGGAGTAATTTTTGTTCTAGCTTGGTTTTAAAGGCATTTGTAAAGGGTGCTGAAACTCCATTCCTGCGAATAGAATTTTTTGTAATAGAATAGGAAATCCATGAAGATGGAGTAGCATGCTGAAGTTCATGAAGATGGAGCCGGAAGTGACCAAGCCAATTCGATGGATCTATGAAGATAGAGCCATGGGAGATAGAGGCATTTGTGAATGTATTTATTTGATTTTAGTTTTTTGTTTTTATATTCTTGTTTGTGATTGGCATTTTAAATATTGTCACTACATGCATGCAAAAATGAGTTTTCTAAAATGAAAATCAAAAACCATTTCAACTCATTAGTAGACATTGGTTGTCTATGGGAAATGAGCGGAAACACTCAAAAGCAAAATCCTTAATTATCAAATCTAGTGGGAGAGGGACTTATTATAACTCCCGCGATATTTCATTAAAGGTTCATTGTAAGATGAGTGGAGTACTTTGTGTCACCCAGCTATGGGTGATCATTCTATACGAAGGGTACAATACTCATTGGTTACTAGATGTGAACTTCCTAAAGATAGGATCAGCAAGACGTGTTAGAGGGTGATCACCACACGGGGGCACTACTTGAGGCGGTTGTCATTGGATCCTAGTTAATGGTACACACTCGCTAAGCCATGAATAAGGGATCCCAGACGGGGCATTATTTAGAAACTTAGAGATCAAAAGGGTTCAGGTGTTATGACCTATTTTGCAAGAGTTGCATAGCGGACAAGTCATGATTAATCAAAAGATCAAATAATGACCACCACACGGAGGCTTTACCCTTTCGTTTTGATATTCCGGCAATTTTTGTCATTAAATAAGAGTTTTAAGGATTATTTTATTTTATACCTTCTAATCTTAACATCTATATTAAAATGTCTATTATTATCTTTCAGAATTTATAATGTCTGGATCTGCATTTAGTCCACTTGCCACCATACTCACACAAAACAAGCTAACTGGAAACAATTACATCGAATGGAAAACGTAATCTGGATATCGTTTTAACTATAGAGGATCATATACATGTCATCACTACCCCATGCCCTGATGATCATGCGGCAAATGCTTCGATAACTGCTAGATATTAGTTCGACAAATGGAAGAAGTCGAATGGGATAGCTCGTTGCTACATTCTGGCTTCTATGGTTGGTGTGTTGCAACACCAATTCCAATTGAATGATTCAATTAGTGCAATCATGACCTCCCTAAAAGGAATGTTTGGGGAGCATGGACGACCTGCTAGGCAGATCACCGTGTAATAGATCATGAGTGTGACAACATTGGAAGGAACTCCAACAAGAACACGTTTTAAAAATGATTAGTTATTTAAATGAACTGGAGACTCTGGGTGCCAACATTGACGCATAAACCCAAGTTGATATGATCCTCAATTTGTTGTCTTAATCATTTTCTCAATTTAAACATAACTACAATATGAATCAAATGAATTTTTTAATGAGTGAACTGATGAGCTCTCTTTAGTCAACGGAAGGGGTGATCAAACCCGAGGGCAATGTTTTGAATGTTAAAAAAGGCGTTTCTTCCCATTCTAATGCCCAAAGGCAAGAAAGGAAAGAAGAAGGCTAGCACTAGTGGTTCAAGAGTTGGACTAGTCTCAAAGATTGCAAAATCTAAGGGAAGAGGCAAAGGCAAGAGGAAGACGGGTGGTCAAGGCATAGGAAAGTGTTTCCAATGTGGGGACAAAAGACACTGGAAGAAGAACTGTCCGAAATTTTTAGCCACAAGAGTTTAAGGTATAATCGAATCACATGTGATTGAAGTAAGTTTTATAACGGATACTTCTAACACTTGGTGCATTGATTCTGGTGTGACTAACCATATTTGTAATTTGTTGCAGGGGTTTAGATCAACCAGGAGGTGCAGTAATGGGGAGATCATGCTAACTATAGGTTCTAGCGCAACTGTTTCTATGGTTGCTATAGGAGCAGTAGTTAAAGAATTTGCAGACAATAAGAATTTATTATTATCAGATGTACTTTACGCCCCTTTAATGAGATGTAATTTTATTTTATTTTCAGAACTTTCAAATAAAAATTATTCTTTTTCTTTTGGAACTGAGGTTGTGATCAAAAGAAATGGTTCATTTATGTGTTATGGTATTAAGTCGAATGGTTTGTATTTGATTACTCCAATTATTTCTAAAGATTCTAATATAGAACTTAATAACTCAGTGGTGGTTACACCATCTAAAAGAAAGGAACCTTCCACAAATCCAACAAGGCTTTGGCATATGAGGCTTAGCTATATCAATCTAAATAGGATGAATAGACTAATCAAAGAAGGGATCTTAGGCGATTTGGTTCTCGAACCAATGTAAGTATGTGAATTACGTTTAGAGGGTAAAATGACCAAAAGGCCCTTTCCCACAAAGGGCAATAGGACCAATTCATTGTTAGAATTAGTTCATACTAATGTGTGTGGACCAATAAATATTAGAGCTAGGGTGTTTATGAGTATTTCATTACATTTACTAATGACCACTCTAGATATAGATATGTGTACCTAATGCAGCACAAGTCTAAAGCCTTTGAAAAATTCAAAGAGTTTAGGGCTGAAGTACAGAAGCAATTAGACACACATATCAAGGCATTCGATCTGATCGAGGTGGCGAGTATCTCTCTAATGAGTTTATTGATCACTTAGTACAAAATGAGATTCTATCATAGTTAACTACACCTGAAACGCCTCAACAGAACAGTGTAGCAGAGAGAAGGAACCGGGCTCTTTTAGACATGACTAGGTCGATGATGAGTTATTCTGATTTTACATTAGTTCTTTGGGGTTATGCTTTGGAAACCGCTATGTACATACTAAATCTAGTTCTAAGAAAATCTATTCCCATGACACCATGAGAGATATGGATTGGATGCAAGCCCTCCTTGCATCATCTTTGGATATGGGGGTGTCTGGCACATGTGCTAAAAGAAAAAATGAGCAAATTGGAAAAAACGATCAGAAGTATAGAACTTTTTAGGGTATCTAAAGGGTACTTATGGATGGTATTTTTATGATCCAAGAGAGCAGAAAGTGTTTGTTAGTATAAATGTTGTTTTCTTGGAGGATGATTATATCATGAACCATAAACCTAAAGGAAGAATAGATCTGAGAGAGATTGATGGAGAGCCCTTTAATCCTCCAATAGTTGAAAATGATGTAAGACAAGAAAATACCACATCTTCACCCACTTCTGCCTCAGTACCTCATCGTAGTGGGAGGTTTATCAACTAGCCTGATAGATACATGTTCTTGGAAGAAGCTTTTGAAGCTGTCTTCACATAATCTGAATCTGATCCTGCCACGTACGAAGAGGAAATGGCTGTTGTCGATTCAGTACATTGGGTCAAAGCCATGAAGGTAAAATTAGAATTTATGGATTCCAATAAGGTCTGGGATCTTGTAGAACTTCCTGCCAATTAAACCCATTGGCTATAAATGGGTCTACAAGAGGAAAAGAGGATCTGATGGAAAGGTTAAGACTTTAAGGCAAGGCTTTTAGCAAAAGGTTATAGTCAAAGAGAGGGCATTGACTATGAGGAAACTTTCTTGCCAGCAGCCATGCTAAACTCCATCAAAATACTCTTATCCATTGCCGCATGCCTAGATTTTGAGATCTAGCAGATGGACATAAAGACTGCATTCTTGAATGGTAATCTTGAGGAGGACATCTATATGAAGAAACCAGAAGGGTTCATAACTGGTGGAAAAGGTAACTTGGTATGCAAGCTGCAAAAGTCTATTTTTGGGCTTAAGCAGGCATCTAGGAGTTAGAACATTTGATTTGATTATGCGGTCAAGTCGTTTGGGTTCATACAGAATCTGGATGAACCCTGTGTATACAAGAAATGCGAAGGTAAGGTGGTAACTTTTATTATACTTTATGTTGATGACATTCTACTCATTAGGAATGATGTAGGGGCATTGTCATCAATCAAGGTTTGGCTGGCTAGTACTTTCGATATGAATGATCTAGGAGAGGCGAGCTATATCCTTGAGATAAAGTTCTTTTGAGATAGTAAGCAAAAGATAATGGGATTATCTCAAGCTGGTTATATCAAAAGGTGGTGACAAGGTTTTTCATGGATAATTCAAATAAAGGTTTATTCCCATTTAGGCATGGTTGAGCAATCTCCAAGGACCAGTGTCCTAAGACACTGGAGGAGAGGAATCTCATGGTAGGAATTCCCTATGCCTCGGTAGTGGGGAGTCTCATGTATATTATGTTATGGACTAGACCAGATATCTGCTTTGCTATTGGCATGGTCAACAAGTATTAGTCAAATTCTGGTCCAAAGCACTAGACAGCCGTTAAGCACATTCTAAAGTACTTGAGAAGGACTAAAGATTACATGCTTATGTATGGTGGCGATGAGTTGACTCCAGTGAGATACACTGACTTAGAATTTATGTTAGATAACTATTCGAGGAAGTCAATGTCTGGGCATCTTTTTATCCTTAGAGGTGGTGCTATTAGTTGGAGGAGCATCAAGCAGAAAATGCATTGTAGACTCAATTACAGAACTGGGTATGTCGCTACTTGGAAGCCACAAAGGAAGTCATTTGGCTCAAGAAGTTCCTCATAGAGCTCAGGGTGGTACCAGCATCACTGTCACCTATTACGCTAGGCTGAGATAATAGTGGGGCCATGACTCAGTCCAAGGAGCCAAGGAACCACAAAAAGAGAAAGCACATAGAGAGGAAGTATCATCTCATTCATGATATAGTCTAGCATGGAGATATGACTATCACTAAGATTGCCAATGCTGGAAATTCTTGTGGATCCGTTTACAAAGGCTTTGCCACAGAATGTCTTTGATCGTCATCTAGATAGTTTAGGTCTCAAATGTAGTGGGTTGTGAGTGCAAGTGGGAGTTTGTTGGGATTGTGCCCTCAAACCTGGTCTTTATGTATGTAACATTTGGCATTTTATATATGGTCACTCCCTTGGTAGGGTTCAACAGATCCAATACACAACCACTCGAAATAATCGAATTGCCACTTCTTATAGGGACCTACCCACAGCAGGTCTTTGTACTCATAAATTTTGTTGTAGTAGAAGCCCCCTCCGCTTATAATGTCATCCTCAAAAGGCCCACGCTCAACAAAGACAAAGCAGTTGTGTCATCTTACAGCATAGTGATCAAGTTCCCAACCCCCTAGGGTCCAGAAAGCCTGTGTGGAGATCAATCAATCGCTCAGAGCTAATATGTCAGCTCCCTATACAGAGAGGCAATCACAGAAATGCAGAACATTCAGGAGATGGATCTAAGGGATGCGAGGGATGGAGTAGGCCTGGTGGAGGAACTAAATTAAGTGGTACTGGACCCCCAGTTCCCCAACTGGTCCATTAGCATTGGAATTCGCTTGGAACCAAGTCTTAGAAAAAAGTTAATCCAGTTCCTGAGAGAGAGCCAAGACGTCTTCACCTGGTGCCATGAAGACCTGCTAGGAATAGATCCCCGGGTCATGTCCCACCGTCTCAACGTTGACCCGAGCTCCCGTCCGGTCAAGCAGAAGAGGAGGGGCATGGCTCCCAAAAGACAAGTGGTAGTGGGCGAGGAGATTGAAAAGCTCCTCAAGGCAAGGTCAGTCCGAGAAGTTCACTATCCCGACTGGTTGGCTAACGTGGTACTGCTCAAGAAGAGCAATGGGAAGTGAAGAATGTGTGTTGACTTCACAGACCTGAACAAGGCTTACCCCAAGAACTGCTATCCACTACCTAGGATAGACCTCCTCATGGGCTTCACGGTCGGTCATTCACTTCTTTCTTTCATGGATGCCTACTCAGGATACAGCCAAATCAGCATATATCCCAGGGATAAAGAGAAGACTTCTTTCATCACCGACAACGTGATGTATTGCTACAAGGTGATGCCCTTCGGCCTCAAAAACATTGGGGCAACTTACCAACACCTGGTCAACCATATGCTCAAATATATGATCGGGAAAACAATGGAGGTATATGTTGACAATCTCCTGGTCAAAAGCCGAAACGAGTCTAACCATCTCGAGCACTTGGCCAGGGCCTTTAGCATCTTAAGAAAATTCCAGATGAGGCTGAACCCTGCCAATTGCACATTTGGAGTCTCATCGTGGAAGTTTCTGGGACACATGGTGAGCTAACAAGGAATTGAGGCAAACCCCAAAAAAATTTAAGCCATTATAAACATGCGGTCATCCCGGTCAACAAAAAAAGTACAAAGTTTGGCTGGGCGGGTAGCTGCCTTGAACAGATTTATCTCCTGGGCAACCAATCGGTGCCTACCATTCTTCAAAGTCCTCCACAAATCTTTTCAGTGGTTAGAAGAGTCTAAAGAGGCGTTTCAAGAGCTTAAGAAGTACCTAACATTGCATCATCTTCTCTCGACGCCCGTACTGAAGGAGGAGTTCTTGCTTTACTTGGCAGTGTCATGCTCGGCGGTGAACTCAACATTGGTTAGAGAGCAGCATGGGATACAATACCCGATCTACTACACGAATCTAGCACTACTAGGCACAGAAATTAGATACTCCTACCTCGAGAAGCTCGCCTTCGTACTAATCATCTCTGCCAGAAGACTTTGCCATACTTTCAAGCCCATGTCATTATAGTCCTCACATATCAGTCACTTCATCGGATCCTTGGCCGACCTGAAACATCTGGGAGGCTCATGAAGTGGGCACTGGAATTGGAAGAATTTGAAGTGATTTACCGACCCCATACAACAATCAAGGGGTAGGCGGTGGCAGACTTCCTTGTAGAATTCACGTATTCAGAAGACCCAATGGAAGAGTCATTCCCGCCCAAGCTGCTGCACGACCTACTTCCTGATATCCTGACCTGGGTACTCTCTGTGAACAGATCCTCCAAGAAATAGGACAGCGGGGTAGGGATCATCCTGACCACACCCGACGGGATCCAGCTAGAGTACACACTAAGGTTCGGGTTTTAGGCCTCTAACAACGAAGCTAAGTATGAAACCTTATTGATTGAATTGCAATTGGCTACCTTGATGGGCTTGTAGCAAATTCAAGGATATAGTGATTCCCAACTAGTTACCAACCTAGTCAGCCAAAAGTATGAAGCGGAGGAAGATAACATTGTGGCCTACTTGACCTTAGTCAGGTTGGTTGCCAAACAACTCAAAACAGATCCCGAGAGAGGAGAATACAAGGGCTGACTGGTTAGCCCGCCTCCCATCATCTTCTGAGTCTGACCTACTCGGGATAAGGATTAAACACTTACCCGAATCCAATATGTCTGACTCGAAAGAATGGAGGCTGACTCGGTCAATTTAGGACCCAACTAGATGGATCCGATCATGATGTTCCTCATAACTGGTGGTCTACTGGACGGGAAAGATGAAGCCCGATGGATAAAATACCAAGCAACTAGATATCACCTTGTTGATGGCGTGCTTTACAGGAGGGGGTTCTCCATCCACTATCTCCGATACATCACCCTGCCCAGGTTCAAGGAATCTTAAATGAAATCTATAAGGGGATGTGCAAAAGTCACATTGGAGGTTGAGCACTCTCCCGCAAGGCCCTGTTACAAGGGTACTATTGTCCAATAATGGTCTGTGACTCTCAGGAGTACGTCAAAAGGTGTGAAAAGTGCTAGAGGCATGCCAACATGATCAACTGCCCGCCACAGCTCCAAACTTCGATCCTCAGCCCCTGACCGTTTGCTTAATTGGGCATCGATATCGTCGACCCCCTTCTAATGGCAAAAGGCCAAGTCAAGTTTGCCGTCATTACTGTGGATTATTTTACCAAGTGGGTAGAAGTCGAGCCCCTGGCAACAATCACCGAGAAGAAAATGGAATGTTTTGTTGAAAAGAATATTCTCAGCAGGTTTGGTATACCCTTGGTACTAGTCAGCGATAATGGAAGTCAGTTCGACACACCCATATTCTGGCGATTCTGCTCAGGCTATGGGATATCAAATCACTACTCTTTCCTTGAGCATCCCCAAGCTAATGGCCAAGCCGAAGTAATGAACCGGACGATCCTGCAGTCCATCAAAACTAGGCTTGAAAGTGCTAAGGACTATGGACAGAGGAACTATCGACCATTCTTTGGGCATATTGCACTACTCCCCGGGAAGAAACCGGTGAAACCCCGTTCTCACTAACCTATAGCTTCGCGACAGTAATCCCCATAGAACTTGGCCTGCCAACATACTGGGTGGCAAACTTCAATGAGCAAAGCAACGAAGAGGCCCTCAGAGTAGAGATCGACCTAATAAAAGAAAAAAGGGACTGGGCATATCTGAAAGTAGCAGCCTAAAGCAGCAGGTCTCACAGTACTTTAACAACAAGGTCAAATACCACAGTTTCTAGGTAGAGGACCTCATCCTAAAAGCGGCGAATTAGTCAACTAGGATCCCAAACCACGGAAAGTTAGGACTGAACTTGGAAGGGCCCTACAAGGTTACCCAGGTTAACCGACCGGGAACCTACTGGTTATAGACCCTGGACAGATAGGACCTGTCACACCCTTGGAACGTGGAATATCTACAGAAGTATTTTCAGTAAACTGTGGAATAGAACTGGTTAGCGACTTATGTTAGCACAAAGTTGTAGCTTCTTTTTGAGCAGTTTTTTAGTATGAGTAAAAGATTTTCCTTTTCTAAAAAGTTTTCCCTACCAGTGTTCCACGGCACCAAAAAGACCTCGGGATCATACCCAAGGCACCAATAAGACCAAGGGACCACCCAAGGCACTAAAAGACCTTGGGGTCACACTCGAGGCACCAAAAAGACCTCAGGATCACACCCAAGGCATTGGTTTTGCTTAGGTCCATAACCTTTGATGGGGGCAAATTCCCCTAGGTGGCTGACGATAGCAAACCCAAAAAGGCCCTAGAACAACCAACTTTCTAGGTCAGTTACCTATAGTCCTTTCCTTTGTATACTCCTGCCTTAGCAAAAGCTTAGGGGCAGGAGGAACATTAAACTAAAATAGGAAATCACACCTAGCACCAACAGGACTTGGAATTAACCTTCGAACATTCCTAAGTACCTATAAGGATCAGAGTTTACCAGGTAGAAATAGGAATAAAAACCCTTACACTTCCTGGACATGCCCCATAAACCTAAACTCCTAGACCTAAACTCCTAGTCAAGTGGTTTGGAATTTAAGGCATTACTGGTCCCCAAAAGACCTAGTGTCCCTTATCGGTCACAGATTCAAACCTTTTGCTAAGGCAGGGTTTTGGTATGATTCACGACCGAGCCGGCACGAGCAATTATAAACACACATACAAATACAAGAACATGGACAACATTTTCTACAAAAGTGGGCCTCAGAGGGTCCTTATCATTAAAAGTTAAAAATTACAATGCCTGGGGGGCAATTATAGCCTCCTCCCCTAAAAAAAGAGAAAAAAAAGAAGTCGAAATCCAAGACATCTACAGGCCAGAAATTAAGGGCCATCTACAATGACTACCTCCTTAGTCTCCCCGACTTCACCGCCCGGGGTAGTGTCCGTAACTGGCCCATCCTCAGTAATAGCGCCTTTGGCAGCTGTGGATTATAAGTCCCAGAAGTCAGAATCCATCCCCTCATAAGCTGAGAGATCCCACTCTGGATGATCGCAGGTAAACCTTCTCTTCAGGTCCACGTAATCTTGGAAAAACCCATCATCAAAGTCCTCCTCAAAAGACCTCGCAACCGCCGCCTCAGATAGAGCTCACTCCCGAGCCTCCACTACCGCTAGACTTGCCCAGAAGGTGTTTAACTCCGTCTGGGAGATCTCCAACTCTGACTGCGCCGTGCCCAGGTCCAGAGCCAATCCCTTCACCTTGTCCTTCTCAATGGCCAAGGCGGTTTCTTTAGCCTCCAAAGCTGCCATCACTTTTGATAGGGTAGCCTTAGTAGCAGCGGCCGCCCAGTCAGTGCGAGAAGGAAGGACTCGACCCTGGTAGCCATGCATCTGACCTATAAAAGAAAGGGTAAACTAGTCATTTGTCATAGCAAATGAAAAGGCAAAGGAATAAGGTAATGGAAAAGAATTACTCACAAAGTGGGAAAGGCAGTACAGCCACCATTGAAAAGCCTATGGAGACATGTTGACACACATCTCCACTTGGCTCGGGAGAAGCCCTAGCCTGACCCTCTAACAGATCTTCATCGACTCCCCAGTGGCGTCCCGGACGGCATATTTTCCTGAGAGTTAGGATGGTATCTGATCGGCGATGAAAAGTTGCCAATTATAGTCCTAAAAATACACTTTGTTAGCCCATTTCATGTAGTTATTAGTTATTTTTTAATAAGAATTTTAAATTTTATAGGTTTTGGAGCTTTAACTTGAAAATGCACAAAAATCCAATGATTAGTGGCTTTGGAAGTCATTCTGGGCTCAAATGGTGATTCTGATAAAAGCTGAATGTAGTAACAACCTTGGTAAATCGCATTTTTTGGTAATGAATACTTTAGACTTGAGAAATTTCTCCAGAGATATAAATGTAGATCTTCAAGTTACGAACGCGTGTCCACAAACGGCGAGTCAATCCGAGTTCCGAGGAAAAAGTTATCGCAATTCTACGAAAGTCGCGCAGTGCAGCAAAAAGGACCTCGCACGAGCGACCTGTGAAAAAATCAAAAACGCTTATTTTGTCAAAATAAAGTGCCCAGCGAAGGTGGTTTGTGCATATGACGTCCAGAAACGTAAATATAACAGTTTTAGTATGATTTGGCTTAAGAAAGCTTCCTAAATCCTTCCAAACACAATTCTAAATCAATTTTGTGGTTACACATCATTACACAACATTAGATACATCCATATACAAAAAAGGTTTCAGCCATTGAAGAGAGGAAAGCAAGGAGAAGAAGAAGAAGACCAAGGATTCCCATGGCCTCCTCCATTAACCTCTTGCCGTTCATCAATTCTATGGCCAACTAAACTCAAGATCTAGGGTTTCAATGAAACCCTAGCCAAGTAATAGGGTGTATTTTATGTTTTTATTTTAATTTTATTATGTATGGATGACAGTTACATGTTCGAGGATTTTTATAAATAAATCGTGCTTTTATTGATTAAATCGTTACTTTCAGAGTTTACTCTTGTCTTAGATCTATTTTGATGGTAGTGTTCTCAATGATCTATGCTTGCTGTGCTTGTTTAGATTATTTACATGTAATGGTGCTTAAATTAAATTGTGCTATCAAGTATCTGAATAGTCCATGCCTAGATTAGACGGAATATACCACAACCCTAGTTTAGTGTGGGATAATTCGTGCTAACCGAAGATGGATTATGTTGGTGCTTGAACCATAGTTATTTTCTTGACGGAGGAATTGGGCTTGTAGCTACAATTCCCCATTATCATCCAACTTAATAAGCTAAAGTAATTCGTAAATACCCTTATTATGAAGCTAATGGTGGATTTGCAATCCTAGGTTCCTTAAACTTATTATAAAAACAAATATTTAGATGCTTTCATAATTTAGATTTACTTTTATTGTTATTAGTTTAATTCAAATTAAATCTAAAATCCGTTTTTCTTAATTAACTAAATTTAGGTTTTAAAAATTAAAGTGCATAGTATTCAATCTCTGTGGGTTCGACCTTTACTTCCACACTGCAAATCTTTTGAAAGTAAAGCATAAGTTAAGCATACTTTTATATCTTGATTTTGACAAGATCAATTTTTGGCACCGTTGCCGGGGATTGCATTACTACCTTTAGTTTTAGAATCTTAGTTTAGTTAATTTGTCAATACTAGATTAGGTTTTATTTTTATTTTTATTATTTTTTTTCTTCTTATTTTTCGTTTTTGTTTTAAGTCTCTAACTTTTCTTTTTGTTTTGTAGTTTCTTAAAGTACTCAAATTCTAGCGTTTTGAGTGGAGTAGCTGTGCACGTCAAAGGAGCTTACGCAAAAATAAAAAATAGTAAATAAACTAAATCACTTCCTTTGAAATTTGCTTCCAACCACTGTAAGTCAGGGTGCTGAGTCACACTATTTGGATTAGTTTAGGAGTGATTGTTCATGTGCATTAGCTAGGAAACCCAGGGCGCTAGGCTTGACGCGGTCATTGCATTACAGGATAATATTCATGCATCATAGTAGTTGTGTACCTGTTGCCTTATTTGCGTGATTTCGTCTTATATTTGTGAGTCAGTTTTTGTCTTAGTGTCACTTATTTTCTTTTTAGTTTATGTTTGGTACACGTTTTAGTAAACCTGAATACAAGCTTTTGATCCTGAACTTGAACGTACCTTAAGAATTAATAGATCCTCAACCTAAGCTTCTAGAGCTCGGTTGCTAGACGACGAATCGACTCCAGAACCATTGTCTCTATTTCAGGCCGAAATTCAAAGTACCCTTAAAAGGCTAAGGAAAACTCAAATTTTTAAAATAAAACCTATTCCAATGGCTGACGTTGGAAATAACGGAAATAATGTAAATAATCTGAATATACTTCCTCTGCCTCCGCTTAGGGATTACTTTATTCCTATGACTTACACGCCACAAACATGTATTGATTTACCAGAGGTGTCGGCATCTCACTTTGAGATAAAGTCATCTACCATCTTGCTACTTCCTTCTTTCCATGACCGCATTAATGAAGACCCTTACCAACACTAAGGGGATTTTCAAGATATCTGCTCTACTTTAAAAATTCAAAACTTAACTGATGATGAATTGAAACTGCGGCTCTTTCCATTCTCTTTAAAAGATAAAGCGAAGTATTTGCTCCAATCTGTGGAGCCGAATACAATTAAAACCTGGGAAGCCTTACACACCGCATTCTTACAAAAGTTTTTCCCTATTATGCGTACAAATCAGATAAGGAAATCCATAACAAACTTTGTTATGCAAGATGGGGAAACACTTTATGATACTTGGGAAAAGTTTAAAGAATTATTACGCTCATGCCCACATCATCAGGTTCCTAAGTGGCAATTAGTTCAAGTCTTCTACGAGGGGCTTATTCCCTCTATTCGAAATACCGTCGATGCCGTTTGTGCGGGTACTTTCCTGTACAAAACCACCGACGAGACATGGAAGATTTTCAAAACGTTAAGCGAGAACTCGATGCACCAGGCTGTGTCAGTACGTTCTGAAGGATATCTGCCACCACCAAAAAGAGAGGTAAAAGTTGAGTCAAGTCATTCAATCGAAATACAAGAATTAAATAGAAAACTTGACCAACTTATGATGATGGGGAATAGGTCCAATTCACCTCCTCACAAAGTATGTGCATTGTGTTCTGCACCGTCAAATAATATCTTTGCATGTCCTTCAGCATCTCAATTCCTAGAATTCGTGGAACAACACATTAATTCTATTCAACAATTCCCACGAAATAATTATAATCCTGTGCCGACTAACTTTTCTAATACTTATCGAACTCAGCCTCAACAATATCAATACAAACAACCCAATCCTCCTCCACCTCCACATAATAATGCATTTAAGGAGAAGGTGTTGGCCTCACTTGAAAACTTTGGGTCAGTAATCCAGTTAGCACATTCCCATACCCAGTCCATCGCAAAACTAGAGTCCCAATTGGGACAAGTAGTGAGTACATTAAACCGTTTGATCGAGAGTAAGTTGCCAAGTCAACCTATTCAGAAACCTCAGGGTCAATACGAGAATGGGGGTAAGAGTGAGCAAGTGAACGCTGTTTCGACTAGGACGACTATTCGGGAAGAGGAAGTTGTTGAATTTTCGGATGAGGGTGAAAAAAATTTAAACGTTAATTCGAATAAAGAAATGGGTGAGGGCGTGAATCAAAGTAGAAAAGAAAAAGAACCGGTCCCAACTAATTATATTCTGAAAATGCCTTTTCTACCAAACGTTGAGGAACCGTCAAATTTTTCTAAGAAAAAGTCGAAAACTGAAGATACACTCGAGGTGTTTAAGCAAGTTAAAATCAATATTCCATTCCTCAATGTGATAAAACAAATTCCCGCTTACGCTAAATGCCTAAAAGACCTTTGCACGCAAAAGCGCAAGTTGCACAGTCATACACCTAAAAAGGTCTTTCTCACGGAAAAAGTGAGCTCAATTTTTCAACACGCTACTCTGAAATATAAAGATCCAGGTACGCCTACGATTTCATGTCATAGGTGACACTAACATTCATCGGGCTCTCCTTGACTTAGGAGCTAGTGTTAACCTCATACCTTATCACGTCTATAAACAATTAGGACTAGGTGAACTTAAACCTATGGCCGCTACAATATAATTAGTGGATCGTTCTATTAAAATCCCTAGAGGAATCATCGAGGACGTCTTAGTAAAAGTTGATTAATGTTATTATCTTGTCGATTTTATGGTTCTTGACACTGAACCCGTACTAGATGCTAGGAAGCACACACTTATCATTCTAGGTCGTCTGTTTTTAGCGACCGCTAATGCGCATGTTAACTGTCGAACGATGGTGATGAAGGTGTCTTTTGGGAATATGAACTCAAAAATGAATGTTTTTAATGCTATTGATCAACCTCCCAAAGACAACGATTATCTATGTGAGGCGGAGAGTGAGGTAAGACAAACTATTGAACCCAATTACGTAATACCTCTAAGTAATGAAAATAATATGGTGAGTAGTGAGCGGATGAATTTGAATCATCAGGACCCCAAAGATGAATTTACTCAAAAGGTGCGAAATCGTTTTGAACATAATCAAGATGAACCGTCAATTGGATTAATTCATAGCGACATGATTTCTGCTTGCCACCAGGCTCTTCCTAATATCCTAAGGGGTACAAAGTCTGATTTTCATCCTCCATAAATCTTGAGCTAAAACGGTCTAACTAAAGACATAAAAGATAGCGCTTCTTGGGAGGCAACCCAAGCTTTATTTCATCCGTTTCTTATAATTTTGAGTGTTTTTGGTCATTTTGGGTCAATTTTGAGTCCTTTTTGTGTCATTCTGGACAGGTTTGGGGATCGGAGTAAACTTATTTTCAGCTTATATACAAAAAATAAGGAAAAAAGAAGAAAAATGTTAACTCGCGTGCGCGGCCCGCTCGCGCGAGCTTGCCCTTTAGTGAAATTTTTTAAAAAACCTTATGTGATATTTAGCCTCAGTATCACCTCACGCCAGAATTCGCGCGCGCGAGGAGGTCGCTCGAGCAGCCCGCTCGCGCGATCTGGGGACTTAGAAATCTTTCTTTTATAAAATGTAAAATAAGCTTTTGCTTAAACTCACGGAGGGATTCGCGCGAGCTAGGGTCGTTCGAGCAGTCCGCTCGCGCGAGGTGGGGATTTTTCAATTTTTCTCTTTGTTCTTTGACCTTCTGTTTCCCCAACCTATCTAGTTGTTTTTCATTTCTATTTGTTCTTTTCAGTTCTTTTCGTTTAAGTTTATCTTTGTTTCCATAGTTCTAGTTTTGTTTTTCTTTATTTCATTTACGTTATTTAAATTCTAGTTTAGTTTCTATTGTTTACAAAAAAATCAATAAATAAATAAAAAATAAAAAGAAAAAACAAATGTATTATATATTAGCTTCTATTATTTATTTGTTTGTTTAATGTTCTTTTGTAAGTATTAACAGATAAAATAGTGCTCCACTTGGAATAATTGAACTTTAATTCCATATTCATATACGTTCATCTGTTTGTGAGTGCCAAGATCGAGGTATTATCGTTCCTTTCTTACCTATTCTCCGTTCTTTCGTTTTATTGTTTCATTGGGGACAATGAAAGGTTTAGGTTTGGGGGTATGCACTCACATGCACATTATTATATACACCAAAATTTTGAAAACATTTTCGATACTTGTGCTTAAATAAACGATGTCACCTACGGTTTTGCAATCTCTAGTCAATACATCTTGTTATGTAACTTGGATGGTTATAGAATGGTAAACAAGAGAAGATGTAATTAAACATTTGCTGAAGTCATGATATGACGATTTAGGTCATGTATCGTTCGAATCGTAGTTTTATATTATAGATTTGCACACAAACCTATGCACTGCACGTGGTCGCTTGAATACATGTTTGATGTAAACTATAATATGATTTGGATTTCTAGATAACACATGGTAGAGACTAAGTCCAGTGAACTATTGAGCCTATCTTTTCTTTTTAAAGGGTTATAAATACATTTTGTGTTTGTCGAATTTCACTTGAAATAGCACATTAACTCGTTGTTTAGTCTCAGTATTCTTGTTTTGGTTGATAAGTCAAGTTAAAATATTTGTTACCATGCTAAATAATCTTCCGTCGTAAATGTTGAAGAACCATATAACCATAGGACATGATTTTAGGCCCTCTTTGTTCCACCAACCAGAAAAATGCTAAAAATTTCAAAAGTTCGCCCTTTGAGTCGTTAAAATGCCCTTTTTTTTAAACACCATTATCCTGTTTTTGCTCCAAGTTGGCCAACTTGGAGTTCACCCCTAAAAGATTGATCAATTTTTAGTGGTGTTAAGGCGATGTGTGATTGAGAAAAAGAAGAAAATA
Organism: Hydrangea macrophylla; assembly: GCA_033977485.1. Classification (NCBI taxonomy): domain Eukaryota; kingdom Viridiplantae; phylum Streptophyta; class Magnoliopsida; order Cornales; family Hydrangeaceae; genus Hydrangea; species Hydrangea macrophylla. The sequence continues at coordinate 85,114,040 of CM066994.1, forward strand.
AGATGATGTTTGGAGTGGTTGCCTTGTTATTTATTGAATATTTGTTTCAAGAAGCAACAAGAAGGAAAGAAAAAAGATAAGGATTGAAACAAAAAAGTTGAAAGTAGAAAGAAGAATAGAAAAAAAAACGAAATTAAAGAAAAAATATATGGAAAAAAGTATGGAAAGATGAAAGTTGGTAGAAGAGATGAATGAAAGAAATCAAACATGCCTTACAATGCCATTCTAAAACTTACCTAATTAATCCTTTCTATCCTTTTTCATTGGCCGAGCCACATTACAACCTTGGAAAAGTCCTATTTGATCCTAGAAACATGGTTTGGATATATAAACCATGGGAAGGGGATTAAAACATGGTAACGAGTAATTTTTCTTGATTGTTGGCATCCTATCCATGAGACTACTGTTCTTTCGTGTCATGCGTCCTTTTCGAGTCATATATGAGCATCTCTCGTTTTGAAAACATATTTCCTTTGCTCTCATATATTAGATAAATTACACATATTTCTGAGTGTTTCATTTGAGAGTGTAATTAATATTGTGAGATTCGTAGTCGAAGCATAGTTAAATGGTTATCCGAAGTATACTCCATGTTCATGACATGCGTGTGTTCATTTGACTACCACATCACACACGTGCAATTTTATGAGAAACTCTATTGAATTATACGAAACATGTGTTTGGGATTGTTTTTCATGACTTAGGTGGATGTTTCATTATATTTCTTTATGTTCGTTATTCTATTTCAAATCTCTGTCTTATGATAAGAAGTATTGAACGTTATATTTTTTATTTTAATATTAAAAGAAATATTTTTTTTTAAATTGATAAGTTAATAAAGATGGTTGTGGGAGACTTGTTGACGAGAACCCTCACGAGACTTCACTCGTCCGACTAGGGACACCTAGGGGTTTAAAAGGCTTGTTGCATATGCTAAATGCAATCGTGATCCATGCAAAAATGGAGTAGTATTTGTAGTAGTAGTTTTATTTTTTTGTTCTTTTTGCTCGAGGACTAGCAAAGAGTAAGTTTGGGGGTGTGATCGGCGACGAATTGTTGCCGTTTATAGTCCTAAAAATATGCTTTTTTAGCCCATTTCATGTAGTTATTAGTTATTTTTTAATAAGTATTCAAAATTTTGTAGGTTTTGGAGTTTTAACTTGAAAATGCACAAAAATCCAATGATTAGTGGCTTTGGAAGTCATTCTGGGCTCAAACGGTGATTCCGGTCAAAGCTGAATGCAGTAGCAGCCTAGGTAAATCGCAATTTTGGCAAGGAATACTTTGGATTTGAGAAATTTCTCCTGAGATATAAAATATAGATCTTCGAGTTACAGACACATGGCCACAAATGGCGAGTCAATCCGAGTTCCGAGCAAAAGGTTATTGTAATTCTACGAAAGTCGCGTAGTGTAGCGAAAAGGACCTCGCACGAGCAGACCGCGCGAGCGACCTGTGAAAAAAACCAAAAATGCGTATTTTGTTAAATTAAAGTGCCCAGTGAAGGTGGTTTGTGCATATGATGTCCAGAAACGTAAATATAACAATTTTAGTACGATTTGGCTTAGGAAAGCTTCCTAAATCCTTCCCAAACTCTATATAAATCCTATTCTAAATCAATTTTGTGGTTACACATCAGTACCCAACATTAGATACATCCATATACAACAAAAGCTTCAGCCATTGAAGAGAGGAAAGCAAGGAGAAGAAGAAGAAGGCCAAGGATTCTCATGGCCTCCTCCATCAACCTCTTGCCGTTCATCAATTCTATGGCCAACTAAACTCAAGATCTAGGGTTTCAATGAAACCCTAGCCAAGTAATAGGGTGTATTTTATGTTTTTATTTTAATTTTATTATGTATGGATGACAGTTACATGTTTCGAGGATTTTTATAAATAAATCGTGCTTTTATTGATTAAATCGTTACTTTCAAAGTTTACTCTTGTCTTAGATCTATTTTGATGGTAGTGTGCTCAATAATCTATGCTTGCTGTGCTTGTTTAGATTATTTACATGTAATGATGCTTAAATTAAATTGTGCTATCAAGTATCCGAATAGTCCATGCCTAGATTAGACGGATTATACCACAACCCTAGTTTAGTGTGGGATAATTCGTGCTAACCGAAGATGGATTATGTTGGTGCTTGAACCATAGTTATTTTCTTGACGGAGGAATTGGGCTTGTAGCTACAATCCCCCATTATCATCCAACTTAATAAGCTAAAGTAATTCGAAAATACCCTTATTATGAAGCTAGTGGTGGATTTGCAATCCTAGGTTCCTTAAACTTATTATAAAAACAAATATTTAGTTGCTTTCATAATTTAGATTTACTTTTATTGTTATTAGTTTAATTCAAATTAGATCCAAAATCCGTTTTTCTTAATTAACTAAATTTAAGTTTTAAAAATTAAAGTGCGTAGTATTCAATCTCTGTGGGTTCGACCTTTACTTCCACACTGCAAATCTTTTGAAAGCAAAGCATAAGTTAAGCATACTTTTATACCTTGATTTTGAGAAGATCAGTATCCTACACCACCTCTACTTGAGGAGCCGATGTCTCCCTTGGTTCCTGGTGAACCGCATGCCCGAGCCTTAGCCACTTGAACAGATGGGCACTACCCGCGGGCTCAACGGCTAGTCTCTTCGTCTTCTCAACTATCTGGGCAGCAACAACAACGACTTGTCAGGCTCTCAATGCCTCAGTGTCTCTCCTCGGACCCATTTCTGCAAAATAAAAAATAAAAACACGGGGTAAATAACCAGGATAGTAATAAAAAAAATAACCAAGGCAGGGAAGGTAACCTATGGTAGAAATCCGTCACTGGAAAATGCTACCTTGGGGCTGCTAGGAATTGACACTGCATCACTTGAACCCCGGGACATAGAGGCCACTGGGGATTCCTGATCCACCTCATCATCAGATACCAGGACGGGGATCTTTCCTTCACTATTGTGATCAGAGAGAGAGACTGGCGAAAGGTCTAAGCTGGTGTCTGGAGTACCCGACCTAGATTGTTTGTCTTTCGATCGGGATGACGAATCGAAGTCTGAATGACACATTTCTAAGGCTCCTACTATTGGGCAAAGGAATAACTGACGACCTACGTAACAGTCGAAAACTCCATATCTAAGATACAGGGGTGCAGTGTTAAAAGCCTAAAAGGCAAGAGGTACAAGGTTTTCAGTGTCAAGTAACACTTAGTTAGAACTGCCATTAGACACCCCGACCGGTTCAATTGTTCAGTTACACCGCCCGATCTAAAAAAGGAGCAGAACCTCAGGAAGAAAAAATCCCACTCCCTCACGAGCCCTAGCGGATTTCTATTCTCCAGCCTCACTCAGGAATGAAGAGAAATGAAGGAGAGCAAACAAAAACAATGAATTATAAGGCTAGAGGGTTGAAGACTTACAATAATTAAGCCTAGAAAAGAGCTCGGGAAGCTTGACTGGACGCTCGCTCTCTATAATCGTTTGATAAACTCTCTCAGTGGGTAGCAAGAGGAGTAAAAGTGCACAATTGCTCTTTATATAGGACGTACAAATGGCCTAGATCATTTTAGATCCAATGGCCCAGCAAAGCTCTAGCCTAAACTGATGCTAGTTGTCACCTCAAGCAGACGAAGTGGTGCCTTAAAAGGCGTGGGTATTAAATGCACGACATGATGGTTTGGTTATGATGCGACTATTCGGTTACATTCACACTGACCTCATTGGGTCTTTACCAGACCAATCACTTCTTGGCTCGTGGCAGGTATAGACCCCAAGGTCCCGCGGTAACCGGTCAGTCCATATCCCGACTAACCAAAGCGACTGGTTTGGCCCTAAGTACTATCCCAAGCAATGTCCCAGACCGTTCGCCAATTTGTACTGGTTTCCAATGCTCATCTAATGAGGCATTACATTAGCCTTAGAAATGGGGGGCAACTGATACGTACAAAAATATCCTGCCAAAGTTAGCTCATGTCATCTCAGAAGGACTACGGTTGGTGGGAACCCTATTAGAGAGGATAGAGATGGTTTGGGATCCGTAAATAATTTCTGCAGCTTTCTGGGTGATAAAGCGACTATTAGAAATATTTTGTATGCCATTGCCCTATTTAGAGATTTCTAAACCGACTTTAAGCCTTCGATCAACCTAAGTGGTTTCGATCGATCAAACCTTCGATCGATTGAAAAACATTGAAGGTGTTTTAATCGATCGAACTTATCTAGACTTCAATTGATCGAAACACTATCGATCGATCGAACTTGTCTTGACAAGATCCTTAAGTGCCCTTCCAAGTATCCGAGCAGAGCTAAGAGTGGGACCTCCAAACTAACCAGCTAGTTAGTTAATGTTTACTCTACTATAAAACGATAACTGAACTCCAAAGCAAAAGAACATATCCGAAGCGATAACGAGACATATATAGTGTACTAATGTCCCTCCACCGTCAGCATTCATAATCATATTCAGGTAGTCAGATAACTGTTACTGTCAACCTGAATCATGATTACTTCTTGTATTCCTTGAGTCCCATTCACCCTTCATGATTACCAAACATGTTAGTAACTCTTATGAACAAGACTGCAGTTCTCAGTAATCAACTTGTTAACATTCTCAAGGGAATGCTTACTCTTTATCAGAGGGTAGATTCTATCTTGACAATATATGTTCGCCACTCGATGAACATGACATACCCAAGATACCTAGGTGTTGATCTTTTATAGACCTCACTGATTGGTAAATCAAAGCAGTCATATCCATAGTCTGTGTTCATAATCCTCTCAAGGTTAAGAACACATACCTTATACAAGTTATGAGTTCCTATCGACTGTTGACTGTCTTAAGTGTCAATGGGAGAACTCAAGTCTGTCAATACACTATAAGCACTACTATATTAACTAAGAGTCACACTCCAGTGATTGAGATTCATCACTCCATCCAATGGTAGTTAATCATGCTAAAGTGTAGACCTGATGAGGTATCCAATCTCATCATCCACTGTGACAAATTCTAAGTAATAAAGAGTAGTAATTCATATCTTACTTGTATGTATCTCGTACACACACGAATCACTTACTATGATACTTAGGGATTAACAATCATCTCATGAAAGAAACATACATAATGAAATGTAAAGCTAATATCTATATATTAAAATGCTAATGTCTCATACACAAAGTTATGGTTTGAGGGCACAAACCCAACTAACTCCCACTTGCACTCATAACCATTCAAGACTATATTTGAGACCTAAACTATCTAGATGATAATCAAAGACCTTCTATGGCAAGGCCTTTGTAAATGGATCCGTAAGATTATCAGAGGTGGAAATCTTGCTGATAGTCACATCTCCACGTTAAACTATATCTCATATTAGATGATACTCTGCTCTATGTGCTTTCCCTTTATGTGGTTCCTTGGCTCCTTGGACTGAGCCACTAACACACTATTATCACAGTATAGCATAATAGGCAACATCGATGCTGGTACCACTTCGAGCTCTATATGGAACTTCTTAAGCCAAACAGCTTCCTTTGTGGCTTCACAAGCAGTCACATACTCAGCTTCTATAGTTGAGTCTGTAATGCATTTCTGCTTAATGCTCCTCTAACTAACAGCACCACCTCCCAAGGTAAAGCAATGTTCGGATGTTGACTTCCTCAAATCTTTATATGATATAAAGTTCGAGTCAGTGTATCCTACTGGAATTAACTCACAACCGCCATATATAAGCATTTAATCTTTAGTCCTTCTCAAGTACTTAAGAATGTGCTTAACGGTTGTCCAGTGCTTTAGACTTGGATTCGATTGATAGCTGCTAACCATGCCAATGGTAAAGTAGATATCTAGTCTAGTGTATAACATCGCATACATGAGACTTCCCACTGCGGAAGCATAGGGAATTCCTGCCATGTGATACCTCTCCTTCTGTGTCTTCGGACACTGGTTCTTGGAGAATGCTAAACTATGCATGAGAGGTAATAAACCTTTCTTCGAATTATCCATTAAAAACCTGGTTAGCACCATATCAATATAACCAGCTTGAGATAATCCCATTATCTTTCGCTTACGATCCCAAAAAAGCTTTATCCTAAGAATATAGCTCGCCTCTCCTAGATCCTTCATATTGAAAGCACTAGCTTAGCCAAACCTTAATCGTTGACAATGCCGCTACATCATTCCCATTGAGTAGAATGTTGTCAACATAGAGAACGAGAAAAGCTACCACTTTCCCTTCACACTTCTTGTATAAACAAGTTTATCTAGATTATGTATGAAACTAAACAACTAGACAGCTTGGTCAAGAAGAATGTTCCAAATCCTGGATGCCTGCTTAAGTCCATAAATGGACTTTTACAACTTGCATACTAAGTTACCTTTCCCACCAGCTATGAACCCTTCTGGCTACTGTATATAGATGTCCTCCTTAAGATTGCCATTCAAGAATGGAGTCTTGACGTCCATCTGCCAGATCTCATATTCTAGGCATGCTACAATGGATAAGAGTATTCTGATAGACTTGAGCATGGCAACTAGCGAAAAAGTTTCCTCATAGTCAATTCCCCCCCTCTGAGTATAACATTTTGCTACAAGCCTTGCCTTAAAGGTCTCAACCTTTCCATCAGATCCCATTTTCCTCTTATAAACCCACTTACAACCAATGGGTTTAATATTGGTTGGAAGTTCTACAAGATCCCAGACCTGATTAGAATACATTGATTCCAATTCAACCTTCATAGCATTAACCCAATGGGTTGAGTCTACATTAGTCATTACCTCTTCATATGTGGTAGGATCATGTTCAAACTCTATGGAGACCGCTTTAAAAACTTCTTCTAAGAACATGTATCTATCAGGCTAGCTGACCATCCTCCTACTACGATGAGGTACCGGTGTGGAAATGGGTGAAGAAGTGGTATTTCTTATCTTACATCGTTATCAATTGTGGGTAGGACTGAGGGCTCTCCTTCTATCTCTTTAAGATCTATCCTTCCCTAAGGTTTATGGTTCATGATATAATAATCCTCCAAGAAAATAGCATTTGTGCTAACAAACACTTTCTGTTCTCTCGGATAATAAAAATACCATCCATACGTACCCTTTAGATACCCTATAAAGTAACATACTTTCAATCTAGAATCCAACTTGCTCATCTTCTTTAGATATCCAGAGATGTTGGAAAGAAGGCATGTGCCCAATCTACATCTCCCATGGTGTCCAGGGAACGGATTTACTTGGTACTAGATTTAGTATGTATGCAGTGATTTTCAAATCATAACCCCAAAGGAATAATGGCAACTCCGAATAACTCATCATTGACCTAGTCATGTCTAAAAGAGTCCAATTCCTTCTCTCCGCTACACCATTCTACTGAGGTGTACCAGGTTTAGTCAACTGTGACAGAATCCCATTCTGTATGAGGTGATCAATAAATTCATTAAAGAGGTACTTACCACCTCGATTAGATCGAATGGCCTTATTATGTGTGCCCAATTGGTTCTCCACTTCAGCCCTAAACTCTTTAAACTTTTCAAAGACTTTAGAATCGTACTGCATTAGATACATATATCCATACCTAGAGTGGTCATCAGTAAATGTTATGAAATACTCAAAACCACCCTTTGCTCTAATATTTACTAGTCTACACACATCAGTATGAACTAATTCCAACAATGCATTGGTCCTATTGCCCTTTGTAGGAAAGGGCCTTTTGGTCACCTTACCCTCCAAACAAGACTCGCAGACTTCCATTGGTTTGAGAACCAAATTGCCTAAGACCCCTTCTTTCACTAGTTTTCTAATCCTATTTAGATTGATATGGACAAGCCTCATATGCCAAAGCTTTGTTGGATTAGTGGAAGGTTACTTTCTTTTAGATGGTACAGTTATCACTGAGTTATTAAGTTCCATGCAAGAGTCTTTAGAAATATTAGGAGTAATCACATACAAACCATTTGATTTGACACCAGAACACACAAAAGAACCATTCTTTTGATCACAACTTAAGTTCCGAAATGAAAAGAATAACCTTTATTCGATAAATTGAAACTAAAATTAAATTACGGCTCATTGAAGGGATGTAAAGTACATCTAATATAATCAAAACTTTATTGACTAAAAATTCTAAAACTACTGCTCCTATAGCAATCGCAGATATGGTTGCACTAGAACCTAGAGTAAGTACGATCTCCCCATCATTGCACCTCCCTGTTGATCTGAACTCCTGCAATAAATTACAGATATGGTTAGTCATACCAGAATCAATGTACCAAGTGTTAGAAGTATCCGTAGTTAACTTACTTCAATCACATGTGATTCAATCATACCTTGAACTCTTGTAGCTAAGAATTCTGGACAGTTCCTCTTCTAGTGTCCCTTTTCACCACATTAGAAACACTTTCCTTTGCCTTGGTCACCCACCTTCCCCTTATCCTTACCTTTTTCCTTAGATTTTACAATCTTAGGGACTGGTCCAACACTTAGACCACCAGTGCCAGCCTTCTTTTTTCCTTTCTTACCTTTCGGTGTAGATCGGGAGGAAGAAGAGCTTTTCTTAACATTCAGAACGTTTCCCCCTGGTTTGATTCATATTCTAGTTAAGTTTAAATTGAGTGAATGACGGTGACAGCGAATTGAGGATCATATCAACTTGGGTCTATGAGTCGATGTTGACTCTCAAGGTCTCCAGTTCGTTCAAATAACCAATCATTTTTAAAACATGTTCTTTGACTGGAGTCCCTTCCGACATCTTTGCACTCATCATCTTCTGCATGGCAACCTGTTTGACAGGTCTGCCATGATCCCCAAACATCTCTTTTAGGGATTTGATAATGGCACTAGCAGAATCATTCGACTGGTATTGGTATTGCAACACATTAGCCATAGAGGCCAATATGTAACAACGAGCCATCTCATTCAACTTCTTCCATTTGTCGAACTCGCGTCTAGCAGTAGCCGAAGCATTTAGAGCGGGTTCTTCAGTGCATGGGGTGGTGAGGACATATATTTTATCCTCTATAGTTAAAATAATGTCTTACATTTCCATTCAGTATAGTTGTTTCTAGTTAACTTGTTCTGAGTGAGTATAGTGGCAAGAGGACTAAATGCAGATCCAAACATGATGATTTACTAAAAAAAATGAAAGACTTAATAAATATAGATATCAGAATTTGACAATTTGAAATAAAAGAATCCTTAAAACTCTTATTTAAAAACAAGGTTGCTGGAATATCGAAACGATAACGTAAAGCCTCCATGTGGCAGTCAACACTCGATCTTTCGATTAATCATGACTTGTCCACTATGCAACTCTTGCAAAACAGGTTATGACTCCCGTAACTTTTTGATCTCTAAGTTTCTGAATAATGCCCCGTGTGGGATCCCTTATCCATAGCTTAGCTAGTGTGTACCATTAACTAGGATCTAATCACAACTGCCTCAAGTAGTGCCTCCTGTGTGGTGGTCACCCTCTAACACATCTGATTGATCCTATCAGTAGGAAGCTCACAACTAGTAACCAATGAGTAGTGTATCCACCATATGGAATGATCATCCCTGGTGTGGTGACACAAAATGTACTACTCATCTTACATTGAACCATTAATGCAAGATTGTGGATGTTGTAATAAGACCCATCCAACTAGATTTAATAAATAAGGATTTTCCTTTTTGAGAAAAATTGTTTCTACACGGTACCCATAAACATCCAATGTTTATTAATGCATTGAAACAATTTTTAAATTTTATTTTAGAAAACTTGTTTTAAGTGCATACAAGTAGTAACAATGTTTGAACGCCAATCACAAACCAAGCACATAAAACAAAAACTAAAATGAAATAAAGACATCGAAATGATGCCTCTATCTCCCATGGCTCTATCTCTATAGAACCTCCTTCTTTGTTTGATCGCCTCCAGCTCCATCTATATTGATAACGGCTTGCTCCACCATCTTCACAGATTTTCTAATTCTATTACATTTGTCCTATGCTTCTTTCAAAGCTTACAATTTATCTAGAAATAAAAAAAATAATAAAATAAAAGGCTAGGGAAACCGGTGCGACTTTCCTATTCGTAGTATTGAAGTCGCAGCGCCCTTTACACATACCTTAAACCAAACAAAAAATAAAACACACCAATCTCAAAACATTTAAATACAACAATTTAAATCGTCAGAACTTTGTGCCATGGGAGATAGAAGACTTATCTTGCTTCAAGTGGGTTAGTTGTATACATAACCACGCACAAATAAAACAAAATACATGACCATTGGAACTACGAATTTAATTGTATACAACATAAACTCTTTATTGAAGTAATTAGAACTCTAAAACATCTCTAGTTTTCTGTCACAGACTGATTTAAAATTTTCAGAACAGCAAGTAAATAATTTTAAAACCTTTAAAACTGTGAAAAGACACCTAGACAGATAACTAGTTTCAATCGATCGAAGCTTGTTCGATCGATCGAAACTCTTTCAATCGGTTAAACACAGATAGTTTCAATCAATCGAAACAAATTTGATCGATCAAAACTGCCATGCATCCAATGATATGATAGATTTGTTTTCTACTACGAACTGCTACAGAAATAGATCTGTGATAATGCAGTTTCAAAAATAGCACTAATTACTAACATGCAAATCAAACTAGTGTTCCAAAATGCATCTATAGATCCAAACAAGCGTGACTTTGATACTAATTGAAGGAAAAATAGGTTTAAAATATATTTAAACGTGCAATAGAAAGATTACGTTACAAAAACTTATTGGTATCCCAGATCTACTACTCGTTAATTATATAGATGCGTATAAGAGGGGACAAGAATTATACATTTGTGTCTTAAACCCAATTCTGAAACCTTCAATCTTCTTGATGGTGCAGTAGCCTCCACTATGTTGTCTTCACCCTTATGACTTCTACGGATGCTTACCAGAAGGACTAGGGTTAGTGGGAACCTTATTAAAGAGGATAGAGAAGGTTTAGGAACCCTAAATAATTTCTACAGCTTTTTGGGCGATAAAATGACAATTAGAAATATTCTGTACGCAACTGTCTTATTTATAGATTTCCAAACTGACTTTAAGCCTTCAATCGATCTAAGTGGCTTCGATCGATAGAACCTTCGATCGATTGAAAAACCTTCAATCGATCGAACTTATCTAGACTTTAATCGATCGAAACACTATCGATTGAACCAACATATCTTGACAAGATCCTTAAGTGCCCTTCCAAGTATCCTAGTGGAGCTAAGAGTGGGACTTTCTAGGCTCTTTATTATTGGCTCAGACTAGTTGTTAATTCCCATGACCAAACTCTTTTATCAGGACACTAACCAGCTGGTCAGTTAATGTTTACTATACTATAAAACAATAACTGAACTCCAACGCAAAAGAACATATCTGAAGCGATCACTAGACTTGTATGGTGTACTAATGTCCCTCTACCGTCAGCATTCATAATCATATTTAGGTAGTTGGATAACTATTACTATCAACTTGAATCATGATTACTTCTTGTATTCCTTGAGTCCCATTCACCCTTCATGATTACCAAAGATGTTGATAACTCTTATCAACAAGAATACAGTTCTTAGTAATCAACTTGGTGACATTCTCAATATATATTCATAACCCTATGAACATGACATACCCAAGATAATCGTCTCAAGATTGAGAACACATACCTTATACAAGTTATGAGTTCCTATCGACTGTTGGCAATCTTAAGTGTTAATTGGAAAACTCGGGTTCGTCAATGCACTATTATGGACACGCGGCCTCCGTGAGCCCACCCCTGTTTCTTGTTTCCAGGGTTTCGAAATTGATTTTCCTTTAGTTTTGAAATCAAAGTTGATTTGAAGAAAAGAAAGAAAAGGAAGGTCATTGAAAACAGTTACAGAGTCGCCAGATGGTCGTTAAGGAACTAAGAAACCTAATTTTGACTCACCCAAATGGATAAAGAGCACCGGCCCTTCATAACCAAAGAACTTGGCTTAGGGTTTTGTTATGAGAGAGGAAGGAGCCTTTGCCATGACTAAAACACCCTTAGCTCTCCCCGTCTCTCGACGAACCTCAATTAGCATCCAAATAATCATCTTATACTATGTTTGGTTTGACAATTAATACTATGATAGTATATTACATCACATAAGAATCTTGAAATGGAAGATCAAAAGATAAGATATCATTTACAAAATCTAAGCCAAATACCACACAATGCAAAGGTGAAAGATCACACAAACAAGTTTTCCTAATCTAAGAGGGGACATGGATTGGTCTTGGAACAAATAAACAAAGAAAACAAAGTATGCTTAGCAAGCTAGTATGATCCATGTTAATCTTTTAGAAAAGAAGACCTCTCAATCCCCGTGACGGATGAGAAAGGAAGATTAGATCGAGGGGAAGCATGAATGTCTGATCAAGTTCACTCCTTATAATCTTCTTAGATTAGGAGTCACAAAAATCCCAAATCTTGCATGGATGCAATGTATGATCCTAGAATGTGCAAAGGTTGTAGTGTGTTTGTGTTCATGGACTTTGTAAAGTGACTTAGAAGTCTAGAAGATGAATGAATGCATGGGGAAAATCATCATGGAATATGTACAAATATGGTATGGACCACTTCCTATGATATGAACTAATTTAAAGTACATATAAGCATCAAATCAAGGGATGGAAGTAAAAGTATACTTGCTGTGAATAGTGGACATAACAGTGACTTGATATTGTGAAAATTGAAAAGTAGGATTAGAAATGTTTTCACTGCATGATTTTTAATGTAGATCATCCTTATTATGTCTAGAACACTTATCAAAAAGCCAATCCTCAATAGATTGAGAGAAATAATATAAACAATAGAGGTCACTCAGAAACAGAATCCGTACTGTCGACTGAAATGTCAAAACATCTTAGAAAATGAATACAAAACATCTAGAGGCCCATATTATACAGAAAGTTCCCTAAGACACTGTAGCATAAGGGAAACATATGTTGGGACCACTCCTATTGGAAATGTTTTCTGTAAAACAAGTTGAAAGTCAACCAAGTTGCTGTTATAGTAAAAACAGAATGTCTGGAAAGAATGTTTGGGTCCAAATTGACCCCTTTCAAGTGTTTCCAAGTCAAACCAAAAATCATGGGTGTTCTCTAATGAGTTAAGAAGGCTTTCCAAGTGGTCTCATGTTAATACTTTGTGTATTAAGCCCTAGAGAAATCTTTGAATTCAGATTGTTCACTATTTTGAAGATTTTGGAAAGAACTATGGTTTTATCCTTTGAAATCAAAATGAGGGGTTTAATAGGGGTTTTGAAATAGAGGTTTTGAGAGTATACTTTCAGCACTTAACTGGAGATTATGACCATTTGAAATATCAATATTGAACTCATGTCAAGAACTTCTAAGATTGTTGGAGAGCATTGTTTTCATTTTGCAGACAACTTCAAGAATACATAGGAATGTATTGAAGTTGAAATTATCATTTATCAAACATGTTTTTGAGGTCAAGAGCTACTATCCATAAGGATTCACTCACCTCAAACTTCATGTCATCATCTAGATGATGATGGACTAGTAAGTAGACAAAAAAAAAAGAAATGAGGTAAGGAGAGATGAACATTTATATAAACAAGCATATAATAACAATCAATAGATGATAATCAATGGGATTTTGGACTTGTAGTTTGGTGTTTCACTCATATATGGTGACCTTGGACATGGAAGTAGCTTTCTATCTCATAAATACTCACTAAAATGGTGATTGGGTGTATTGAATGTGAAGTAAATGGGAGTAATGAAGTAGAAAACAAAGTGTAGAACTCACTTTTTAGTTGAAATCAAAGGAGGAAACTTCTTTTCTCTCTATTCTAACCTTCTCTACAAATTTCTCTCTAAAATTTTTCTAAGCTTTAATTTTCCACCCCCTAAATGAGAAGGAGGGTTTATATAGGCCAATTTGGGAGGGTTTTGGGATTTAAAGAGTGCTCCCATTGGCTCCAAAAGTCTGTGAACAAGGAACTACGTCATTTTGGTTTCTAATTAATCAAAATAGACCCCCATAATAATTTACAAAAATGGACTATTCTGGGGGAGGGTGCTGCAACAGCACTGGGCATGTGCCGCAGCAACAGTGGGCCAATGCCGCGACAGCACTATTCCTCCTTCATCCAAATAACGCTGTTTAGGGCCCCCAGAGGTTCCGGTATTCACAAAAATGCCCTAGTTCGTCCGAAATTCACAAAAAATGCATACAAACTCAAAATTATGGTTGTGATATACCGTTGAAAAGGTAATGGAGTCTACATTAAATAAAAAGTAGTTCAGAGATAGATCCCTTTGAAAAGTTTTGCAGTATTCGCGATAAAAGCCGATTTGATCGCCTTTTTCACCTTCAGAAATTCATAATAAATTCGTTTTAAATCCAAAAAATATGTGCGATATACCATTGGAAAGATATTGACTGCTAGTATCCATGATAAATATTTGAAAAATGATAGATGTAGCACCCTGAATTTCCTACGAAATTCCATGTAGGAATTAGAAGTGTTGACATCACCATGGTGCGGTTACAGAAGGTCCATTAAGATGACCTTAATTAGAAATCTCTATTAGGTCCTATTGTAATCGTCTTGATGACGACGATGTCAGTAATAACCTAGTGCCTATTATAATAGACATAACCTCAACGTGTATAATTTCTAAGTTAGAAACCAGAGACGTACTTAAACTTAGACCTGTGCTCAGCCAGGTACATCTACATTTCTGTCTTGCACATGTTTTCACAATCGTACACGTACTTAGGGATTCAGGCAAGAACTTCTAGACTTCTACACGAGATGTGGGACCCATACCACCACCCTATGTGGAACCGCACCCAATTTACCCTTGGACACACACAAGCAAACACGTACCCGTACACATTGTACACCCATTGTATCAGATAACTCCCCATCTTTCTCCCTCTATAAATAACACACCTCTCCCTCACAAACACTCCAGCTGCCCCCTCATATTCAGTAGCACACTCACATACCCAGTTTAGTAGAGAGAGATCGAGAGTACGAGTGAGGGCTTGAGAAGACCAATATCACACAGTCACCCCCACAGTACCCACGGCTTGTACTCTTTCACACCACCATCTCTTCACTCCCCCTCTGTACATCATCTCTGTCTCCTCCCCATTAATACATGCACACGTAGAGAAGCTGAGAGAAGAAGATACACTAGAGAAAGGAAGAGAGAGAGAGAGAGGAGGCTAATCAGAGGAGTTGAACACAAACCGTAGCATCCAGAGGTATAATACACCCCCATGGTCATTTCTGATCCTTTGCATGTCACTTAGAAAGCCATAGGATCACATGCATAGCCAAACAGAGCCTAAGGCACTCTCTGAACTCCAACAACCATTAGAGCACACCTTAGGAACTTAATTGTCAAATCTCAACCAAATTGTCCATAGTTTACACCAATCTAATCCCCATGGACCCCTCATACTCCCCCTTGATCAGTTTTTGACATGGGGTTCGTATACTAGGCCATGCAGGCCATTATTCTTGGCGTCACCCAAAAGAATAATAGTTTGGTTCAAATATTAAATGAGATTTCTGGGTGATCAGCTTCTAGTACATGGTAGAGGATGAGATTTCTTGCATTTTGGCATTGGTCTCGTCACTTTTTATGGTGAAATGAGGGGGTTATGAAACTTGGAAGTTATCCGGCAGGTCCCGACTTTCCGGCGGTGTTGCTTTGCCAGAGAAGATGAAAGGGAAACGGGTAATAATACTCTGGTTTGGGTCGGGTCAGTCTTGGGTCTGGTTAGGGTTGTGTTATGTGTATATGTGGGTAAGGGCTGGGTTTAATAAAACCCGTGTGTACTTTAAGTAGGATGGCATTGTTTTGATGTCGGATCCTATTCGGGTCGGGTGTGGGCAGTTGGGGCAGGCCATGTTGTGTCTGTAGCTGGGTTCGAGTATGGGTTAGGTTCGGTTTAAGTTTGGGTCAGCGGGTAGGTTTGGTCCGTGTGTATAAGTAGGTCACGGGTTGGGTAGGATAAAACCCGTGGATCCCCTTTAATGGAACGGCACCGTTTTGGGCATCAGGTTGAAGTTTGGTTCGTATACGGGTCTGGGCGGATTGTATTGTGAGTTTAATTGAATGCGGGTTTGGTGCGGGTTAGATCCGGATTGGGTTAACGGGTTAGGATGAGTTCATTAGTGTATTTGGGTTTCGGGTTCGGGTTGGTTTAACCTGAATGGGTTTATGGTTTGGTTGAGTTTGTTTGTGTAAGTGGGTAGTCCATGTAAGTTTATGGTTGGGTCGGGTCTGACCCAGTGGGTCACCCACTTGCGTTTTGTTGTGTGTGTATTTGGGTAACCCGTAGGGTTCGGGTCAGTTCGGGTCTGACCCGCCGGGTCTGAGATATTATTATTACTATTAATATTATTATTATTAGTTTTAAACAGATTTAAGGGTTTTAATTATAAAGCTATAATATTATAGTTAAGTATTTTAATAATTGATAAGGAGCTATTTTTTAGAGTATATTAATTATTAAAAATGCCAAATGAGCTCCGAAAATTATGAGATAAATACTAGGAGCGTATTTTAATGTCTAGTATTTAATAAAAATACTTCGAAGGACTGTTTCTCATGTGTGGTCATACTTATGTATGTCAGGACTATTACGGTGATATTTTGTATAATGTTTTATATTCAATAATTCATAATAAATCTTCCGTAACTCCGAAAATTGCGCGGTCAGTTCCTAGAGTCTTAGAATAATGCCTAGATCATTCTCCTTAAGTTTTGTGACCTTTCAACTCGGTCAAAAATATAGCTTGTCTTTAGGGCCCGCTTTAGTATAATAGCAAGCCCTGCATTTTATCCCGTAAAACGCGACGGACTCCGATTTGAATCTAGTCAATGGCGTTGGACTTAGAATGACACGTAGATCACTACCTTGAGGATTCTAAACTCATTTGGTAAAATTACCATTTTGCCCCTGTAGGTGCACTCACACTTTATTACTATTTCTTCCATTTATTGTTGTAGAGAACTTGACGTATTGCTGCTTTCGAGGATCGATTACTTGAGGTGAGTTTCCTAACCTCACTCTAATCCTATTAAGATTAATTGAAGATACTTATAAGTTGTTGAAATGATATGTTGTATAGAAATGCGTTGTGTATGATGCTATATCTTACCCAGAATCTGTATCGCAATGATTACTCGTGATATGGTAGTGTTAGTGCTTACGTGAGCATGTCAAGGGTTTTATCTATATGCCTATTGGTATCAATTCCTTGTTATAAGATCCATGGTTTTATGATTATGTTTCTGCTGTTAAGATGATAAATGCACGCTTTGTGATGATTGCTAATCAGAATAGTTTGAATGCCAGTTGCGCGACAGTTAATGTGCCAGTTGGGCGATAGTTTGAATGCTAGTTGGGTGACAGTTAATGTGCCAGTTGGGCGATAGTTTGAATGCCAGTTGGGCGACAGTTAATGTGCTAGTTGGGCTATAGTTTGAATGCTAGTTGGGCGACAGTTAATGTGCCAGTTGGGCAATAGTTTGAGTGCCAGTTGGGCGACAGTTAACATGCCAGTTGGGCGATAGTCAGCGTGCCAGTAGGGTGATGGTAACAGGGTGATAGTCAGAGTGCCAGTTGGGCGATGGATAGGTGAGAAAAAGATAGTGATGAGAATGTGTTGATGAGTGATACGTTTGGTTCTGATAAAGATTACGAGTTCATTGTTCAGGTCGAGGATTCAGCATCCTGACGCGAAGGTAATTGCAAGGGTTATGCATTGACACGCACGCGCATGTTAACGAAAAGAGAATGTATTCTATGATAAAATGCGATTATATGCTTACTTGTTTATATATTTTTGCTGAGACCTTTGTTGTGCCCATTAAAGAATGCATCTTTTAATAAGAGATTAACCGTATTCTAAGATATAGAACAATAACGTGAGTTGAGAGATATTTGTAGTTATTCATTATTATGCGGTTGGACTCTCACTCAGCTTTGTTCCAAAGCTGACACCACGTTACGCCCTGGGCATTCCCATGTCCAGAGTGATGCAGGTTTTTGCTAATATGGAGGTGAGCTCAGGTTACAGTACTGAGGAGCTAAGAAGGATAGAGCTTGGCTGGATATCGAAGATAATTATCTCAGTTATTTCTTATGTTTAAGTTTATGTAACAAGTTTAATATTGGCCTTGTGTAATAAGTTGGATGTTATTATAACTTGTGTTTTGGTTTCCGCTGCTGTATTTGTATTCTATTAAGTTTAAGTTATGTTTATACTTTAGCACTCCCCATACAAATGTCGTGCGGAGTTAGAAGGACAGAATGGTTAATCAACCAGTCACGTGTCTACGGACCCATAAAGGAAAATTTTAATTTTACCCTATTTTTTGGCTTACTCCGGGGCGTGACAGGGATTTTTTGTATCAGAGCCTAGGTTTAGGCTTTTACTATCTGTCCAACACACTTAAGCTATGAACCGTAAGATTTCTTTTACCAATACTGGTTGTAGTTATTTTTGTTAAGTATGTAAGCTATGGAGCCATACATAATACCAGACGCCTATGAAGGATATAAGGTTAGCTGTTAGACGATAGACGCTTAGTTTATGTGGATGGCTTCCTTAGATATTTTATTAGAGCAGCTTGTTAGATCAACAAGAAGTTTAGGCTCTGACGAACTTCCTGAGACGGATCTCGGAACAGTCTAGAAAGACTAAGGATAAGATACCTCATCACATTAAGTCACATGTTAGATTGAGTGGTTCCACTTGTAAGTTGGATAGCGTCATAGCACAAACTTGGGAATAGTAATTCCCTAGTCGTACATAGAAATACAAATAGGCCTTGTGGATAGATAGACACTTTATACGCTTGGATTGCTCTATATTGCTTAGATAGTATGCGATGTACGAAATATGATAAGTTGGGATAACCTTATGGACACCAACTCATATATAAGAACGCGCGAATCTTCACAACATCTGCTACACTTGGAATCTGACAGGACACATGCACAAAGATTGTCGAATTTCCAAGAACTACTGTTGACCAGATCAAGCATAGGGCCTTCCAAGAGAAGATGCGTTTTGGGTTTACAACATCGACGTTCCATCAACGCACTGAAGAAATGCATTTTTGACCCTGGTGTATGTTACAAATTATAACCATATAAGGCTGAGTACTTGTATTCCTTTTTCTGATTTAACTCCGCTTGAATAAATCCACTATTTTCTATCGTTGGTCACGTCAGATCGATTACCCTTATAATGAAACTTGGGACATCCTTTATTGTTCCACTAATCGACACTTATTCGTTGACCCCTCTGATTTCACTTAACAAGAGTTTGGATCATTCTGATCAATGATAAATCCAATTGTGAGTTCATCTGCTTTCTATTACTATAAGTCACCTCTTTGGACTTATCATCATGAAAATCGATTCCAATAATTCATTTACATACCAATCGAAGTAAGTCATTTGGATTATGATCGGTTAAATTAATCTCTATAAATCGTTTGGACTATCAACCGTTTGACCAACTTTTTCAAGTGCGTACCCCTTGATACTATCGCAAAGGAGCTCTCTGTATTTGTTCACCTAGGGAACTCAAGCATATTGTACCCCTTTGTAAACTAGTCTTCATTTCCTTTCATTTCACAAATTCTTCTTATTGGTAACCTTCACTTTTATCATTAAGACTTCACCTAAATTATTAGCTTATGAGATAAGGAATTCTTATTTCATACCTTGGAGGCTTTACGCCTTTAGTCATTGCATTACTGTGATTTTCCTATAGTAATCATCTGATGATTATTCTCAGATACTCATTCTATACATTGTAATCATACGAGTGATTGATCATGTACCTCTTCATTTTCTAACTCAGTACATAATGAGTATTCATCTTGTTATGAATTCAACTCCTTACAAGTAAATTCTATCATGCTTCAATTACCAGTAATACCTTATATGCTATGTATTAATTAATACATGGGGAAATTACTTAATGGCTTGTGTCATCGCCTATGACGCCGAAACTCTACAACGATATCATGTTGACACGCGAAGAAACTCAATCACAACAACACACTTAAGAGAACGCCACGACCCCTATAAGTTATAACCCCTATAAGTTATAGAAGACAATCGTGAGACCAACTAGACTTCTCAACCATCGCATCAAGAAGTTGAGAGCTACATCAAGAATTGTCACAAGATGAGAGGCGTGACGCTTCAATTGTGGAAAGACTGGACGTGTGCACAAAGATTGTCCGGAATGAGGATTTCAGAACAAGGTTCTACCACAATGAAGATTCCGAGAGAGAGCTCACTGATCACCAAATCGATCCCAGTATTAAACAAGACGAAAGACCGAAGGTGTCAAATTTGATGTCAGAACTCTGGAACTTTACATGGTTTTGATTGTAGCAAATTAAGAAGTCGGGACATTTGAAAGTACCTGTGAGAAGACTTGATTAATTGACTGATAGAAACCTCACAACTTTAGAATCTAAGATATGATTAGTACCTTGTAGTTTCAGAGACCTAGCCAACTCTAGATTTTGAGGACGAAATCCTCTGATAAGGTGGGTAGAGATGTAGCACCCTGAATTTCCTAAGAAATTCCATGTAAGAATTAAAAGTGATGACATCACCGTGGTGCGGTTACAAAAGGTCCATTAAGATGACCTTAATTAGAAATCTCTATTAGGTCCTATTGTAATCATCGTGATGACTACGACGTCAGTAATAACCTAGTGCCTATTATAATAGACATAACCTTGACGTGTATAATTTCTAAGTTAGAAACCAGAGACGTACTTGAACTTAGACATGTGCCCAGCCAGATACATATACTTTTTTGTCTCGCACATGTTTTCACAATCGTACACGTACTTAGGGATTCAGACAAGAACTTCGAGACTTCTACCCGAGATGTGGGACCCACACTACCACCCTATGTGGAACCCCACTCAATTTACCCTTGGACACACACAAGCAAACACGTACCCGTACACATTGTGCACCCATTGTATAAGATAACTCCCCATCTTTCTCACTCTATAAATAAGACACCTCTCCCTCACAAACACTCTAGCTACCCCCTCATATTCAGTAGCACACTCACACACCCAGTTTAGTAGAGAGAGAGATCGAGAGTAAGAGTGAGGGCTTGAGAAGACCAATATCACACAGTCACCCCCACAGTACCCACGGCTTGTACACATTCACACCACCTTCTCTTCATTCCCCCTCTCTACATCAACTCTGTCTCCTCCCCATCAATACATGCACACATAGAGAAGCTGAGAGAAGAAGATACACTAGAGAAAGGAAGAGAGAGAGAGAGGAGGCTGATCGGAGGAGTTGGACACAAACCATAGCATCCAGAGGTATAATACACCCCTATGGTCATCTCTGATCCTTTGCGTGTCACTGAGAAAGCCATAGGATTACATGCATAGCCAAACAGAGCCTAAGGCCCTCTGTGAACTCTGGCAACCATTAGAGCACACCTTAGAAACTTAATTTTCAAATCTCAACCAAATTGTCCATAGTTTATACCAATCTAATCCCCATGGACCCCTCATACTCCTCCTTGATCAGTTTTTGACATGGGGATCGTTTACTAGGCCATGCAGGCCATTATTATCGGCGTCACCCAAAAGAATAATCGTTTGGTTCAAATATCAAATGAGATTTCTGGGTGATCAGCTTCCAGTATATGGTAGAGGATGAGATTCCACACATTTTTTCATTGGTGTTGTCATTTTTTATAGTGAAATGAGGGAGTTATGAAACTTGGAAGTTATCCGGCATGTCCCGACTTTTTGGCGGTGTTGCTTTGCCGGAGAAGATGACAGGGAAACGGGTTATAAGACTCGGGTTTGGGTCGGGTCAGTCTTGGGTCTGGGTAGGGTTATGTTGTGTGTATATGTGGGTAAGGGCCAGGTTTAATAAAACCCGTGGGTACTTTAAGTAGGATGGCGTCGTTTTGACGCCGGATCCTATTCGGGTCGGGTTTGGGCAGTTGGGGCGGGCCATGTTGTGTCTGTAGCTGGGTTCGAGTATGGGTTAGGTTCGGTTTAAGTTTGGGTCAGCGGGTAGGTTTGGTTCGTGTGTATAAGTGGGTCACAGGCTGGGTAGGATAAAACCCGTGGATCCCCTTTAATGGAACGGCGCCGTTTTGGGCGTCGGGTTGAAGTTTGGTTCGGGTACGAGTTTGGGCGGATCGCATTGTGAGTTTAATTGAATGCGGGTTAGATTCGGATTGGGTTAACGGGTTAGGATGAGTTCATTAGTGTATTTGGGTTTCAGGTTCGGGTTGGTTTAACCTGAATGGGTTTATGGTTTGGTTTAGTTTGTTTGTGTAAGCAGGTAGTCCATGTAAGATTATGGTTGGGTCGGGTCTGACCCAGTGGGTCACCCACTTGGGTTTTGTTGTGTGTGTATTTGGGTAACCCGTAGGTTCAGGTCAGTTCGGGTCTGACCCGCCGGGTCTGAGATATTATTATTACTATTAATATTATTATTATTATTAGTTTTAAACAGATTTAAAGGGTTTTAATTATCATTATATGGCTTATAAATGTATTTTCTTAATGTTTTAAAATATAGAATATCATTATATAGTATTCTTAATTTAATGAGTATGATTATATTATGATGATAATATAATTATTATTTACTTAGTATTTTACATGTATAAAATAAATAGTTTCAAGGGCATTTAAATGGATATTAAATACCTATATGTATTTATAAATTCTAGAAAATTAGGATAATGACCCTGGGACTATTTTATTATATAATATAAATTATAAAGCTATAATACTATAGTTAAGCATTTTAATAATTGATAAGGAGCTATTTTTTAGAGTATATTAATTATTAAAAATGCCAAACGAGCTCCGAAAATTATGAGATAAATACTAGGAGCGTATTTTAATGTCTAGTATTTAATAAAAATACTTCTAAGGACTATTTCTCATGTGTGGTCATACTTACGTATGTAAGGACTATTACGGTGATATTGGTCAGTTCCTAGAGTCTTAGAATAATGCCTAGATCATTCTCCTTAAGTTTTGTGACCTTTCGACTCGGTCAAAAATACTGCTTGTCTTTAGGGCCCGCTTTAGTATAGCAAGCCCTGCATTTTACCCCGTAAAATGCGACGGACTCCGATTTGAGTCTAGTCAATGGTGTTAGACTTAGAATGACACGTAGATCACTACCTTGAGGATTCTAACCTCATTTGGTAAAATTACTATTTTTCCCCTGTAGTTGCACTCACACTTTATTATTATTTTTTCCATTTATTGTTGTAGAGAACTTGACGTATAGCTGCTTTCGAGGATCGATTACTTGAGGTGAGTTTCCTAACCTCACTCTAATCCTATTAAGATTAATTGAAGATACTTATAAGCTGTTGAAATGATGTGTTGTGTAGTAATGCGTTGTGTATGATGCTATATCTTACTCAGAATCTGTATCACTATGATTACTCATGATATGGTAGTGTTAGTGCTTACATGAGCATGTCAATGGTTTTATCTATATGTCTATTGGTATGAAATCCTTGTTATAAGATCCATGGTTTTATGATTATGTTTCCGCTGTTAAGATGATAAATGCACGCTTTGTGATGATTGCTAATCAAAATAGTTTGAATGCTACTTGTGCGACAGTTAATGTGTCAATTGGGCGATAGTTTGAATGCTAGTTGGGCGACAGTTAATGTGCCAGTTGGGCGATAGTTTGAATTCCAGTTGGGCGACAGTTAATGTGCCAGTTGGGCAATAGTTTGAGTGCCAGTTGGGCGACAGTTAACATGCTAGTTGGGCGACAATCACCGTGCCAGTAGGGCGATGGTAACAGGGCGACAGTCAGAGTGCCAGTCGGGCGATGGATAGGTGAGAAAAAGATAGTGATGAGTGATACGTTTGGTTCTGATAAAGATTACGAGTTCATTGTTCAGGTCGGGGATTCAGCATCCTGACGCGAAGGTAATTGCAAGGGTTATGCATTGACACGCACGCGCATATTAACGAAAAAAGAATGTATTCTAAGATGAAATGCGATTATATGCTTACTTGTTTATATGTTTTTGTTAAGACCTTTGCTATGCTCATGAAAGAATGCGTCTTTTAATAAGAGATTAACCGTATTCTAAGATACAGAACAATAACGTGAGTTAAGAGATATTTGTAGTTATTGATTATTGTGCAGTTGGACTCTCACTCAGCTTTGTTCCAAAGCTGACGGCATGTTACGCCCTGGGCATTCCCATGTCCAAAGTGATGTAGGTTTTTGCTAATATGGAGGTGAGCTCAGGTTACAGTTCTGAGGAGCTAAGAAGGATAGAGCTGGGCTGGAGATCGAAGATAATTATCTTAATTATTTCTTATGTTTAAGTTTATGTAACAAGTTTAGTATTGGCTTTGTGTAATAAGCTGGATGTTATTATAACTTGTGTTTTGGTTTCCGCTGCTGTATTTGTATTCTATTATGTTTAAGTTATGTTTATACTTTAGCACTCCCCTTACAAATGTCGTGCGGAGTTAGAAGGATAGAACGGTTAATCAACAAGTCACATGTCTACGGACCCATAAAGGAAAATTTTAATTTTTCCCAATTTTTGGCTTACTCCGGGGCGTGACAATACAGCACTTCGGTTTTAAAGTCAACTTTTAGATCAAATCGGTCAAACCGGGATTTCCAGGAAGGTTTGGGAACCTTTGGGAGCTCCTAGGAGCTGACGTTTTCATCCAAATTTCTATTTAAACTCATTTTAATACTTTTCTCATGATATGGAATGATCTCATAACTTTTGGGTGAATTCGGATGATTTCGGTCAAATCTGGTCAAACCGATCAATGGGGACTTTTCGGGGACTTTCAAGACTTCGGGGGGTCTCTGGGAGCTGACAGTTATATATGATTTTACTTCAAAACTTGTTTTACTTTTTCTTACGACGTAGTATGTTTCCAAAGCTTTCGGTCCAAATCTGGGAGTGTTTTGGGCTTTCAGGGGTATTTTGGTTATTCTAAGCATTTTGAGAGATAGAACTAACTTCCAGGAATCCTTTTTGCGTCTTTTTTGATCATTGTGAACTAGCAAGCTATGGGTCTCCTAAATCTGATAGCCGACAAAATGTGGTGTCTACAGTTTGCCCCTCTTTGGCATGAACTTGTGAAGCAACGCATGTCGCAAGTAACTTTCAATGCGTTGAAGAGATAGGTCTTTTTAGAGGCTATAGATTTTGGATAAAAATGTTGCAAAGGATTCAATGATGTTAAAGTCAGTGCTGATTGCACTCTACCTGAGCTGCCTACGTTTTCCCAGGTGAATTAGACCAGGACGTAGTTCAGGGCACAAAAGAACATATCACACATTCACAACAAGACAAGCGGATGCTATGCTATGAGGATGATATGCAATGCATGGATATGATATGAACTTTGTATTGAGTCTTGTCATGTCTAGTGTTATTATCCTAGCATGAGCTGGTGTTGTGGGGTGTACCACTCCGAGTGGACTTGTATCGTGTCTGTGTTGTTTTCTAAAGTGCTTGTGGTCCTAGTACATGTATATTCGCCACTCTCAGTGGGCTTGGTGATCTATGCTTCGCTACGACTAATAGACATGAGGGATCTCGACCCGAAGGTCTTATCTAAAGAAGAACGTGGTGCTCAAAGTGATACTATGGTGCTCAAAAGAATGCTTGTGGTATGTTTGCCATTCCTAGTGGGCTTTGTGTGTCGTGACCGATGGGCTATGTTTCATGTTATGCCCAATTTGTTGTGTTTGGTGAGTGAAGTGACCCTCTAGACTTGACTTGTGCTCCCCTTAATCATGATGCTATTGACTCAATTACTCTCAGATTCTCAACAGTGCTTCTCAAATTTCAATAATGATCCTCGATTCTCAACGGCGCTTATGTTGTTTCTCAAATCTTTGACGGTGCTTCTCAATGCTTCTTGATTCTCAACGGTGTTCTTAAAATCTTAAGGATGATCCTCAAATCTTTAATGATGTTCCTTGACTTTTCAATAATGCTTTTCAACTCATCTGATGCTCCTCAACACATCTGATGCTCCTCCAACGACGCTCCTCAACACATCTGATGCTCCTCCAATGACGCTCCTCAACACATCTGATGCTCCTCAACACTTCAACGATGTTCCTCAACAAATCCAATGCTCCTCAACTCTTCAATGACGCTCCTCAATGCTGCAATGGTCTTCAACAATACTTCTCAACTGTTTTGATGTTCCTCGATGTTCCAATAATGCTTCTCAACTCTTCTGATGTTCCTCGATGCTCCAACAATGCTTCTCAACTCTTCTGATGTCTCCAATAATGCTTCTCAACTCTTTTGATGTTCCTCGATGCTCCAATAATGCTTCTCAACTCTCCTGATATTCCTCAATGATCCTCTAATCTCTAGGCTCTAAAACAACCTCATAAAAAACAACTCATCAGCAAACCTAGACTCTAAGCCCTAAAACACATCTTATCAACACATCTAGACTCTGGGCCATAAAACATCTCAACAACACATATCAACGATAGACCTCATCAACACATCTAGACTCTAATTAGATCATCAATAGGTGTTGGGAATATTCTCTCCGATAAGCTGCCTTGAGGAACAACAATCAGTTTGTAGTTTGCAACCACTTATGAGTTTATGCCACCCGTACTTGGGACACTTCACATGTTGTGACCTTGACTGGTGCAGCAATGATGTTTGTACTTTTGCTTGTATCCAAAGTTTTTTTTTAATAATTGGGGAATCAACTTAAACCCACATATTTGAGACCATCAGGATGAATGGACTTAACAGGAATGACGATGACAAGAAAAGTTGGGTTAGTTTGTGTAAAACCTTGATCTCTGACACACTTTTGATTAGTTACTACTGACTCAAATAAAGAAAGATTGACTCGGACATGAAATTCTCAAATTGCCATGATCCAACGTGCCTTCATAATGAATGATGTACCGCTCATCTTTTATGTTCACTCCTCATCTTAACATGAAAGTACTTTGTTGATAAATCTGATTTTTGAAAATTCATCCCTATTGATCTAACCAATTCTTTACATCTCCCAGGAAGTGCTTTGAGTTAGTGCCTTACTTTTAGAATAAAAGATGCTCTATTTCAAAATTTTCAAAACAACTTGGAAACTTGAAAACTCACCCTTGGTGTGAAGGGATCGTGTTAGGCCAACGGAGTTTGCCCCTAGTTTGAGGTGTAGAAAGTGGAATTCATAGGCAAATGAGGTGGGTGACCGAATTTTGCCCCTAGTTTGGATGATGGTTTATTGGAGGTTCTGGGCAAATGCGGTAGGTGACCGAAATTTTCCCCTTGTATGAAGGGTGGATAGTAAAATTTAGGCAAACGAGGCGGGTACCCGAAGTTTGCCCCTACTGTGGAAGGTGATTTTCTGGCAAGGACCGTGACTTTAATCTCTCAATTGCTCGTAACTTTTGCCTAGGCACTAGTAAGGTCATCTAGCGAGCTCTTTTCTCTCTTTTGTTATTGCTCACTTTGGATTTAACTCTAATTTTTGCCTAGGCATCCTTTCGGATTTTTCACTTTACGAGCCATCCTTCTTTTCTTTTTGAAAGTCTACATATGTACCCCCGATCGGGGATCTGGTCCAACGTAATTCGGGCTAGGACCTTGAAAGAAGAGGGGCTTAATTATGATGGTGTCGACCGAACCGATGCAGTTGTCTACGTATCCCTGAGTGGTAGCATTGAATAAGAAGATTCAGTTTCGGTCTCCCTTTCTTTTCTTTTCTTTTCTTTTCTTTTCTTTTCTTTTTAAGTATTGATCCTTTTCACTTTCGCCTAGCCAGTCAATTTTACTTTTCATGTAGTTGATTCTTGTGAGATCGTTTGATCACAATCTCAGTATTCCAGAATGTGCATGTCAGTTCTCGAAATTTATTTGTGGTCGTTCCGAGCCTTTTGAAATGTGATCTAGGCATGTTCTCATGATGTACCTTGAATTATACAATTCTCTTTATTACCAAAATTTTCTTTCTTTCATTTTCTCCATCATTTTGAATAGCTAAGGTCAGATCTTGGAAATCAACACCTTTTCAGCTCTAACTTTTGCTTAGGTGCCCTTTCAGGTTTTCAACCTAGCGAGCTTTCTTTTTCTTTCTTTTCTTTTCTCTTTTTTCCTTAGGTGCCCTTTTGGGTTTTCAACACCTTTTCAGAAACTCATTGAAAGTGTTTGTTTACTCTCAAGGACTAAGTCTGCACTGCTTTCAACAGAAAAATTGTATGGCTCCCAATTAGATTGGTCTCAAGGCTTTGAAATGGTAGGAAAAGGATGTTGGGCAAGCCCCAAGTCAGTTTCAAGCATATCTTTTCAAGATTGAGGCAAGAGCATCTTTAAATTCTTAAAGTAAGACTATTCAATTCTCAGCTATTCAGCGGTGTCAGCGTGAAATCGACTTTGACCTTTCAGGATTCTTTTTTGTTTTATTGCAGAAAAATTATTAGCAGAGTAATATCCATGGTAATTTGAAAAGTGACATTTCAGTTTAGTGATTCATGCATTTATGACTAGGCACATCAGATTAAGCAAAATGAGATTTCTTTCCATCAATAGAGAAAGATTACTCATTAAAAACTCGATGACAGACAGACTCGACCACAAGACTAAACTTGAAATAGACTCAAAACATAAGATAGACTCGACTAGACTCGAACTGGTCTCAAGTGGAGTGTAATGGTGACTCGTTTATTTATTTTTTTTTGAAAGACCATCCTTATTTGTTTTGTTGGCAAAAGTCCCAAACACCATCACTTCACTTGCACAGGTTCAACATTCACTAGCATCAGCAAAAGGGATCACTCGAATAGGTAAGCCAGGGGCTTTAGGTTCAATGAAGCTGACGTTTTGGGTGATATAGGATTAGATGGGTGGTGACTCAATGATGTTTTGGTCGATGAGGTCCTGCATATCATGGCAGAGGCGCATGCAATCATTGGTATTATGGCTATAGGTTTGGTGGTAGGCACATTGCTTGGACATATCACAGTTTGGTGGTGGTGGGGCATCCCGAGGTTGAAGTAGTTGGAGATGGCCTTTCTTGAACAGGCGCTTCAGGGCTAAGGAAAGGAAGATTTCTAGCTTGGCAAAGGTACGGGGTTGCTTTTTCTGGTAAGGGCAACTAGTAGTTTGGTTGGAAGATTAGTATGGCCGATGAGGGTATGTCACGGGTTAGCTGCACAAGGCATTGACATCCGGGGAGTTTTGGGAGTATTTAGGCCTCTTGGACTGGTGTTGGGGTTCATCCTTCTTGAACTTTTCTTCTCTGATGGCACCCTGTATTCTGATTCCCATTTCAAACAGCTTTTTGCCAATGCTCTGTGCCATTTTCTCAAATCGACTAACCCTTAAACTCAACTGCTCAACAGTGGTTTGTATCTTGTCCACTTTCTCTTCCAGAGCTTTGTAGGCCATTGGTGGATCGATGATGGTCT
This sequence comes from Hydrangea macrophylla, assembly GCA_033977485.1. Classification (NCBI taxonomy): domain Eukaryota; kingdom Viridiplantae; phylum Streptophyta; class Magnoliopsida; order Cornales; family Hydrangeaceae; genus Hydrangea; species Hydrangea macrophylla. Next base: position 85,143,572 of record CM066994.1, read on the forward strand.
AGCCTATGATTAAGATAATGAATTTGGGGAGGTATAAAAGTGTCCTTACCCGGGGCTACGATTTTCTGCAAATAGAAGTAAAGCCCAAATTATCAGAGGCTCGAAATACTTCTTATGGACTCTTAGTGGGGAGAGATGATCAGAATTTTGAAGAATTCATCGATGTGAACCAATGACAGTTGTAGTATGTATACGATTTCTAAACAACGATTGAGATGAGTGAGGATGATGATATGTGTGCATTAGTTGTGTAAAGACTGACACATGAATTGTGTATGCATATGAGACAAGCATGTGGATGCAAGCCCTAATCTATATGATGCCCATACTTCTAACATATAGTAGTTTAGCAAGTAAGGTCCTAACCATACAGAGTGTGCTAACTTTTCTTTGCAGGATGATCACCGTCATGGGGATAAGAGGAATTTCCAGAGGTTATGAAAGTTTGTTTGAGAAATAGGGATTTCTGGTTAATTTGGACTGAACTGCTGGGAAAAACTGGTATTTTGGGTATTTCTAACAAAGTTTCTGGGAAAAACTTGGATTTTGGGCATTTCAGAGTTTTTGGGGAAAACAGGGGGTTTCTGGTTGACTTGGACAGAGTTGCTAAGAGAATCAGGGATATCTGGATTCTTCGGATAGAGTTTTAGGGATAGATAGGTATTTTCGGATGAGTTGAACAATGTTTCTGGGAGGAACTAGGAAATCAGAGTTTTTGGGAGAAATAAGGTAAATTGGGAAAGGTTTCTGGGGTAAACAGGGATTTCTGGGAAATCTAGGCGGATTGGATAGAGCTTCTGGAAAATCAAAATTTCTGGGAGAAATTGGTACATCTAGGCATTTCTGGAAAGTTTGGACGGAGTTGCTGGGATTTTTGGGAAATCTGGGAGATTTGTACAAAGCTTATGGAAAAATAGGTATATTTGGGCAAGATGGATAGAGTTTCTAGGAGAAACAAGTACATGAGATTTCTGGGAGAAACTGAGATTTCTGGATAATTTGGAGGATTTGGACAGAGTTTCAGGGAGAAACTAGTATATCTGGGCAAAATTTTTGGAAGAAATTGGTATATCTGAAAAATCTGGGAGATTTAGACAGAGTTTCTGGGAAAGCTGGATTTTGGGAATTTTTGGAAAATTTAGGCAGGATTTCTGGGAGAAATCGGTATACTTGGGAAATTTTGGGAAATTTGGATAGAATTTCTAGGAGGAACTGGTAAATATGACGGTGATCATATTGTCTAGCAAGTTTTCATACTCCTATGTCTTAGGACCAACAATCAAGGTTTGCGGTGTATATCTTTGTGACCATGGAGCAGACATCCTTATTATGGTGCCTAGGCAGGTCAACTCAATGTAATCATATGTGAGTGATTACCTTGGGAATCATAAGAAAGAGGTTATGTTCTATGCCACATAAGCGTCTACACCGTGCAGGTAATCTCACCAGGGCATATAATAGTTATATCACATTGTCCTATCTCGAAAAGATAAATAAACAGACCTATAAAAGGTTCTATAGGAATCTATATACAAAGGCTGGATTTAGTCAAAGAGGGTCCATTGACGAGAGTTCCAATATACCGTCAGGGAGACAGTACAAAAGTTACTACTCTTTCTGATATACCTTGGAAGGTACAGTATCAACGGTGACTTGTGCTTTGGCACAGCAAGACCTGAACAATGTCAGCGCCGCGTTTCAGACACAATCGGAGGGGAAAATGCAAAATTGCAATGCGGTGAACCAGACACAGTAAAAAGATGATTTTAAGGATGCTTCTTATGAGTCAAACCTCTGTATTATTTTGTTTTTTAAAATAAAAGTCACCAACAGAGTCTCCAGATTGTGGACACGATCGAGGCCTCCGTGAGCCCACCCCCATTTCTTGTTTTTGGGGTTCGGAATTGATTTTTCTTTAGTTTTGAAATCAAAGTTGATTTGAAGAAAAGAAATAAAAGGAAGGTCATTGAAAATAGATACGTAGTCGCCACTTGGTCTTTAAGGAACCAAGAAACCTAATTTTGACTCAACCAAATGGATAAAGGGCACCGGCCCTTCATAACCAAAGAACTTGGCTCGAGGTTTTGGTACGAGAGTGGAAAGAGCCTTTACCATGACTAAAACACCCTTAACTCACTCCGTCTCTCGACGGGCCTCAATTAGCATCCAAATAATCATCTTATACTATGTTTGGTTCGACAATTAATACTATGATAGTATATTATATCACATAAGAATCTTGAAATGGAAGATCAAAAGATAAGATATCATTCATAAAATCTAAACCAAATACTACACAATGCAAAGGTGGAAGATCACACAAATAAACATAGGAAAAATCGTCTAATCATATATCAAGTAATCGTGTTTTCCTAATCTAAGAGGGGACATGGATTGTTCTTGGAACAAATAAACAAAGAAAACAAAGTATGCTCAGCAAGGTAGTATGATGCATGTTAATCTTAGAGAAAAGAGGACCTCTCAATCACCGGGACGGATGAGAAAGGAAGATTAGATCGAGGGGAAGCATGAACATGTGATCAAGTTCATTCCTTTTAATCTTCTTAGATTAGGAGTCACAAAAACCCCAAATCTTGCACGGATGCAATGTATAATCCTAGAATGTGCAAAGGTTGTAGTGTGTTTGTGTTCATGGACTTTCTAAAGTGACTTAGAAGTCTAGAAGATGAATGAATACATAGAGAAAATCATCATGGCATATGTACAAATATGGTATGGATGACTTCCTAGGATATGAACTAATTTAAAGTACATATATGCATCAAATCAAGGGATCGAAGTAACAGTATACTTGCTGTGAATAGTGGACAGAACAGTGACTTGACCTTGTGGAAATTGAAAAGTAGGGATAGAAATGTTTTCAATGCATGATTTTTTATGGAGATCATTCTTATTGTGTCTAGAACACATAAGCTAATCCTCAATAACTATTACAGATTGAGAGAAATCATATAAACAACAGAGGTCACTTAGAAACAGAATCTGTATTGTCGACTAAAATAGAGGTTTTGAGAGTATACTTTCAGCACTTAACTAGAGATTATGACCATTTGAATTATCAATATTGAACTCATGTCAAGAACTTCCAAGATTGTTGGAGAGCATTGTTTTCATTTTGAAGACAACTTCAAGAATACATAGGAATGTATTGAAGTTGAAATCATTATCTATCAAACATGTTTTTGAGGTCAAGAGCTGCTATCCATAAGGATTCACTCACCTCAAACTTCATGTCATCATCTAGATGATGATGGATTAGTAAGTAGACAAAAAAAATTAAAAAAGAAATGAGGTAAGGAGAGATGAACATTTATATAAACAAGCATATAATAACAATCAATAGATGATAATCAATGTGATTTTGGACTTGTAGTCTGGTGTTTCACTCATAAATGGTGACCTTGGACATGGAAGTAGCTTTCTGTCTCACAAATACTCACTAAAATGGTGGTTGGGTGTATTGAATGTGAAGTAAATGGGAGAAATGAAGTAGAAAACAAAGTTTAGAACTCACTTTCTAGTTTAAAATCAAAGGAGGAAGCATCTTTTCTCTCTATTCTAACCTTATCTCTACAAATTTTTCTGTAAAACGTTTCTAAGCTTTCATTTGCCACCCCCTAAATGAGAAGTCAAGGGGGGTTTATATAGGCCAACTTGGGGTGGTTTTGGGATTTAAAGAGTGCTTCCATTGGCTCCAAATGTCTGTGAACAAGGAACTACGTCGTTTTGGTTTCTAATTAATCAAAATGGACCCCCAAAATAATTTACAAAAATGGACTGTTCTGTGGGAGAGTGCCACAGCGGCACTGAACCTGTGCTGTGGTGGCAATGGGTTAGTGCCGCGGTGGCATTGCTCCTTCTTCGTCCAGATAACACTGTTTAGGACCCCAGAGGTTCTGGTATTCGCGAAAAGGCCCTATTTCGTCCGAAATTCACACAAAATACATACAAATTCGAAACTGAGGTTGTGATATACCATTGGAAAGCTAATGGAGTTTAATTTACATAAAAAAAATAGTTCGAAGATAGATCCCTTTGAAAAGTTTTGTGGTATTTGCGATAAAAGGCGATTTGATCGCCTTTTCACCTTCGAAAATTCATAATAAATTCTTTTTAAATCCAGAAAATATGTGCAATATATCATTGGAAAGCTATTGATTGCAAGTATCCATGAAAAATGTTTGAAATATGATACAGCACTCTGGTTTCAAAGTCAACTTTTAGGTCACATTGGTCAAACCGAGATTTCCAGGAAGTTTTAGGCACCTCTGGGAGCTCTCAGGAGCTGACGTTTTCCTCTGATTTTCTTTTTAAACTTATTTTAATACTTTTTTCATCATTTGGAATGATCTCAAAATGTTTGGGTGAATTCGAATGATTTTGGTCAAACCCTGGTCAAACCTTGGTCAAACCGATCAACAGAGACTTTTTGGGGACTTCTGCGACTTCTGGGGTCTATGAGAGTTGACGATTTCATCTGATTTTACTTCAAAACTCATTTTACCACTTTTCTTACAATGTAGTATGTTTCCAGAGCTTTCGATACAAATATGGGAGTTTTTTGAACTTTCAGGGGTATTTTGGTCATTCTGAGCATTTAGAGAGATAGAACTAACTCCCAGGAGTACTTTTTGAGTCTTTTACAATCATTGTGAACCACCAAGCTATGGGTCTCCTAAATCTGATAGACGATAAAATGGGGTGTCTACAACTATAACATTAGCATATTAACTAAGAGTCACACTACAGTGATTGAGATTCATTACTCCGTCCAATGGTAGTTAGCCATGCTATAGTATAGACCTGATGAGGTATCCAGTCTCATCATCCACTGTGACAAATTCTAAGTATCAAAGTATAGTAATTCGTATCTCACTTGTATGTATCTCATACATACATGAATTACTTACTATGATACTTAAGGATTAACAATCATCCTATGAAAGAAACATACATAATGAAATGTAAAGCTGATATCCATATATTAAAATGCCAATGTCTCATACATAAAGTTATGGTTTAAGGGCACAAACCCAACACCAGTGCCATTATCAAATCCCTAAAAGAAATGTTTGGAGAGCATGGCAGGCCTGCTAGACAAGTTGCCATGCAGAAGATAATAAGTGCAAAGATGTTGGAAGGGACTCTAGTCAAGAACATATTTTAAAAATGATTGGTTATTTGAACGAACTAGAAACCCTAGGTGCCAACATCAACGCACAGACCCAAGTTAATATGATCATCAATTCACTGTCGTTATCATTCGCTCAATTTAAACTTAACTATAATATGAATTAAATGAATTTTTCAATGAGCGAATTAATGAGTTCTTAATTGCCAGCGGAAGGGGTGATCAAGCTTGAGGCAATCATTTTGAACATTGAGAAAAGCTCTTCCTCTTCCCGATCTGCACCGAAAGGTTAGAAAGGGAAAAAAAAGTTGGCACTGGTGGTCCAAGTGTTGGACAGGTCCCGAAGATTGCAAAATCCAAGGGAAAAGGTAAGAGAAAGGGGAAGGTAGGTGGCCAAGGCAAAGGAAAGTGTTTCCAATGCGGTGAGAGGGGCCACTGGAAGAGGAACTGTCCAGAATTCTTAGCTGCAAGAGTTCAAGGTATGATTGAATCATATGTGATTGAAGTAAGTTTTATAACGGATACTTCAAACACTTGGTGCATTGATTCTGGTGCTACTAACCATATCTGTAATTCGTTGCAGGGGTTCAGATCAACCAGAAAATGCAGTGATGGGGAGATCGTGCTGACTCTAGGATCTAGCACAACCATTTTCACGCTTACTATAGGGGTGGTAGTTTTAGAGTGCTTAGATAATAAGACAATCACTTTAGAGTTTTTGGACAATAAGACAATTACTTTATGTCCCTTTAATGAAATGTAATTTAATTTCTGTTTTAGATTTATCGAATAAAAATTATTCTTTTCATTTTGGAACAGAAGTCTCATTATAATTTTTGTGTTAAAACTAATGGCTTATATATGATTACTCCCAATATTTCTAAAGACTCTTGTATGGAACTTAATAACTCAGTGGTAACTATACCATCTAAAAGAAAGAAACACTCCACTAATCCAATAAGGCTTTGGCATATGAGGCTTAGGCATATCAATCTAAATGGGATTCATAGACTAGTCAAAGAAGGGATCTTAGGCGATTTGGTTCTTGAACCAATGGAAATTTGTTAGTCTTTTTTAGAGAGTAAGATGACCAAAAGGCCCTTTCTAGCAAAGGGCAATAGGACCAATGCATTGTTGGAATTAGTTCATATTGATGTGTGTGGACCAATAAATATTAGAGTAAGGGGTTGTTATGAGTATTTTATAACATTTACTGATAACCACTCTAGTTATGGATATGTGTACCAAATACAACACAAGTCTGAAACCTTTGAAAAGTTCAAAGTGTTTAGGGCTAAAGTAAAGAAGCCATTAGGCATATATATCATGGCCATTTGATCTGATCGAGGTGGCGAGTAACTCTCTAATGAGTTTATTGATCACCTTGTACAGAATGGGATTCTGTCACAGTTGACTGGACCTAGTATGCCTCAGCAAAATGGTGTAGTGGAGAGAAGGAACCGGACTCTTTTAGACATGAATAGGTCAATGATGATTTATTCCAAGTTGCCATTATTCCTTTGGGGATATGCTTTGAAATCGTTGCATATATACTAAATCTAGTACCAAGCAAATCTATTCTTAAGACACAATGGGAGACGTGGATTTGGTGCAAGCCTTCTTTAGAACATCTCCGAATATAAGGGTGTCCGGCACATGTGCTCAAAGAAAAGATAAGCAAATTGGACTCTAGATTGGAAGTATGTTACTTTGTATGGTATCCAAAGGGTACTTATGATGGTATTTTTATGATCGAAGAGAACAGAAAGAGTTTGTTAGCACAAATGCTATTTTCTTGGAGGATGATTATATCATAAACCATAAACCTAAGAAAAGGATAGATCTGAAAGAGATAAAAGGAGAGCCCTCAATCCCTCCAACAGTTGAAAGCGATGTAAGACAAGAAAATACAACCTCTTCACCCATTTCTACACTGGTACCTCGTTGTAGTGGGAGGATTATCAACTAGCCTGATAGATACATGTTCTTAGGAGAAGTCTTTGAACCTGTCTCCATAGAATCTGAATCTGATCCTGCCACATACGAACAGGCAATGGTTTATGTTGATTCAACTCATTAGATAAAAGGTATGAAGGCTGAATTAGAATCTATGGATTCTGATCAGGTCTAGGATCTTGTAGAGCTTCCAGCTAATATTAAACTCATTGGCTGTAAGTGGCTCTATAAGAGGAAAAGAGGATCTGATGGAAAGGTTGAGACCTTTAAGGCAAGGCTTGTAGTGAAAGGTTATACTTAGAGAGAGGGCATTGACTATGAGAAAACCTTCTTGCCAGTAACCATGATCAAGTCCATCAGAATACTCCTATCCATTGCTACATGGCTAGATTATGAGATCGGGCAAATGGATGTCAAGACTGCATTCTTAAATGGCAATCTTAAGGAGGACATCTATATGCAACAACCATAAGGGGTCATTGCTGGTGGGAAAGGTAACTTGGTATACAAGTTGTAAAAGTCCATTTTGGGCTTAAGCAAGCATCAAGAAGTTGGAACATTCATTTTGACCAAGCGGTCAAGTCATTTGGTTTCATATAGAATTTGGATGAGCCTTGTGTATACAAGAAGTGTGAAGGAAAAGTGGTGTTTGTTCTTGTTCTTTATGTTGATGACATTCTACTCATTGGGAATGATGTAGTGGCACTGTCAACGGTTAAGGTTTGGGTAGCTAGTACTTTCAATATGAAGGATCTAGGAGAGGCGAGCTATATTCTTGGGATAAAGCTTTTTTGGGATCGTAAGTGAAAGATAATGGGATTATCTCAAGATGGTTATATCGATAAGGTGCTAACTAGGTTTTCAATAGATAATTCAAAAAAGGTCTATTACCTTTCAGTAATGGTTTAGCATTCTCCAAGAACCAGTGTCTGAAGACACAGGAGGAGAGGAATCGCATGGAAAGAATTCCCTATGCTTTGGTAGTGGGAAGTCTCATGTATTCGATGTTATGCATTAAAACAGATATCTGCTTTGCCATTGGCATGGTCATCAGGTATCAATCGAATCCAGGTCCAGAGCACTGGACACCTGTTAAGCACATTTTTAAGTACTTGAGAAGGACTAAAGATTACATGCTTATGTATGGCAGTAGTGAGTAAATTCTAGTAGGATACATTAACTCGGACTTTATGTCAGATAAAGATTCGAGGAAGTCAACGTCTAGACATCTCTTTACCTTGGGAGGTGGTGCTGTTAGTTGGAGGAGCATTAAGCAGAAATGCATTGCAGACTCAACTAAAGAAGCTGAGTATGTAGCTACATGTGAAGCCACAAAGGAAGCTTAAGGTGGTACCAGCGTCGCTGGCCCCTATTACACTATATTGTGATAATAGTGGGGCAGTGGCTCAGTTCAAGGAGCCAAGGAACCACAAAAAGGGAAAGCACGTAGAGCAGAAATATCATCTAATTAGAGATATTGTTCAACGTGGAGATGTGACTGTCGCCAAGATTGCCACCGCTGACAATCTTGCGGATCAGTTTACAAAGGCCTTGCCACAAAGGGTCTTTGATAGTCATCTAGATAGTCTAGGTCTCAAATGTAGTCCTAGATGGTTATGAGTACAAATGGGAGTTTGTTGGGTTTGTGCCCTCAAACCATTACTTTATGTATAAGACATTGACATTTTAAGATATGGATATCAGATTTACATTTTATTGTGTATGTTTCTTTCATGAGATGATTGTTAATCCTTAAGTATCATAGTAAGTAATTCATATGTGAATGAGATACATATAAGCGAGATACAAATTACTATTCTTTGATGCTTAGAAATTGTCACAGTGGATGATGAGACTGGATATCTCATCAGGCTTACACTGTACCATGAGTTCCTACCATGGGATGGAGTGATGAATCTCAATCACTAGAGTATAACTCTTAGTTAATATGCTAGTGCTTATAGTGCATTGAAGGACCTGAGCTTTCCTATTAACACTGAAGGTTGTTAATAGTCGATAGTAACTCATAACTTGTATAACGTATGTGTTCTCAATCTTGAGACGATTATGAATACAGACTGTGGATATGGCTACTTTGACTTAACAATCAGTGAGGTTTTAAAGATCAACACCTGGGTATCTTGGGTATGTCATGTTCATGGGGTTGTGAACATCTATTGTCAAGATAGAATCTACCCTTTGATATAGAGTAAGCATTCCCTTGAGAATGTCACCAAGTTGATTACTGAGAACTACAATCTTGTTGATAAGCAGTTATCAACATATTTGGTAATCATGAAAGGTGAATGGGACTCAAGGAATATAAGAAGTAATCATGATTCAGGTTGACTTTAGTAGTTTATCTAACCACCTGAATATGATTACGAATGCTGAAGGTAGAGGGACATTCATATGCCATACAAGTCTAGTTATCGCTTCGAATATGTTCTTTTGAGTTGGAGTTCAGTTATCGTTTTATAGTGGAGTAAACGTTAACTGATCAGTTGGTTAGTTTGCTAACCAAAGAGTTTGGTCATAGGAATTCACAACTGATCTGAGCCAATAATAAAGAACCTAGGAGGTCCCACTCTTAACTCCACTAGGATGCTTGGAAAGGCACAAGAAGATGTTGTCAAGACAAATTTGATCAATCGAAGTAGTTTCGATTGATGAAGTCAAGACAGGTTCGATCGATCGAAAGTGTTTCAATTGATCGATGCCACTTCGATTGATTAAAGGTAAAGTCAGTTTTGGGAATCTTTAAATAGGACAGCTGCGACCAGAAAATAGAGTTCATCATTTTCAACAACCCTAAGCTACAAAAACTATTTTAGAGTTCCCAAACCCCTCTCTATCCTCTCTAGTAGGGTTCCCACCAACCCTAGTCTCTCTGGAAGAATCCATAGGAGTCATAAGAGTGAAGACCTAATGGAGGATGCTGGAAGGCAAAGATATCAGAATTAGGTTCAAGACTTAAAGGTATAATTCGTGTCCCTCTCTTGTACGCATATGTAGAATTGATGAGTTGTAGATCCAGACATACCAATAAAAGTTTTGAACTTTGTTTTCTACTGCGCGTTTAAATAAATACTTTAAACCTATTTTTCCTATAGGTAGCTGATGCACGCTAAAGGAAGAAGACAAAAACAAAATTGGGTTCAAGACCAAAAGGTAATGCTCTTGTCCCCTCTTCCCTACACATCTGTAGAATTGATAATTAGTAGATCCAAGGCAACCAATAAGTTTTTGAAACTATTTTTTTCACTGTGCATATTTTAAGTTTTTCGTAAACTAAATCCTACAATACATGCATGCGAATGATGAGATGATCCCTTAACTATGTTGTTTTATGTACTGCATATCTATAGATACTTTGCAAGTAATTGCACTCACTCAAATTTTGTAGCTAATGGCATTTTATGCCGCTGTATATTTTACGTCTAGCTAGCCAGGGTATGAGTATGCAGGGGATGAGTACCTTGCAAGAGGCTACAAAGAAAATGCTTATGACGAGGAAGGCTATATTGGAGATGACTACTATGCAAGTTGAAGGCTGGGAGCTTTGTCGTAGATAGTTTATGTTTATATCTAGAGACTGTTGTAATAATTATAGTTGTAATCGACAAGTGTGCCATAATACTTTATTTCTGTTGCTACTTATGTTTTGTAATAACTAGTAAACTCTGGTCATATATGTCAAGCCTAGAACTTCCTTATGCATCATTTGATTAATTACTCTGATGGTTAGACTAAAATTATGGACAATATGGTGACTTTTAACTGTTATAGCCTAAGGGTTCAAAAATGAATTTTATTTTTCCTATTTTTGCTACTGCAGGGCATGACAATTTATGCCTTTTATGCATTTATTTTAGTTCTTTGTATTTGTGGTTTGGTATGTTATATAACTTAATGGATAGTAGGTCAACAAGTAATGATTGGCTCACTTACATGAGCAATCGCCTTTGTCTCTTAAGATAGCAAACAAGGATGAGACACTTAGTCAGGTGTCACCTTGGTAGGAGCCAAGATGAGGTCCTACTATGATGAGACAGAAAATGGGTAACTCGCTACCCATTAGACTTGTATTGAAATCCAAATGTGTGATCTTAACTTTGGTGCTTAGATCAGCGTAAAGTATAAAGAACTAGAGTTAGGCGCTACTAGACTAAGATTTGTACAATGTTGGAGTTAGTGAGATACACTCTTTTTGAAGAGTTACTCCATTATAACATGTAATTCATACTATACGTGCTCGGTGACTTTTATAAGGAAGTGAGTGAATACATCCCTGATTCCTCATTGTATGAGTCCTAGTCATTGAACATGACTTCGTTTGTGCCCTTATTACCTTTGACTATGCCATGAGGTATGGAATTGATGCTCAACTACTTTCGCGTGTTACCTATGATCATGATTGATTTGGTCTAAATAGGCATTGCTAGGAAATAGGTTAATTCTAAACTAAGTGACATCAGGGGAAAGGGAAGGTCATCTATTTCACATCCAGGCTCATATTTATAGTCGACAATTTACTTTGCCCTCAGAGGTTTGCAACTAAGTTGGAATATAAGTTCTAAGCTTGAGGGATTGGAGATGGTTGAACCGATGTGATTAGATGGATCTGGAGGATGGAGAGTGTAGACAGCCAATTTTTACCACACTCTTAGGATTTAGGGAGAACAACTACTTGAAGGTCTCAATGATGAAAAATACCTCGGAGAAGGTATCTCGATTCTGCGCAACAAAAGTTTAGACTCCAAAAAGTATTCTTGGAGTCCAAAGTATGCCTTTTGAGCCTAGATTCATGTTTTTCTCAAAGTTGATTTTAAAAATATGCATATGGCATAAGAAAAATGGTCATTAAGGTTTCAAACATGAATTCCAGAAGTCTAGTAGCTCAATTTCATAAATCTTTCAAAATCGGCACGTGTACGAAGCTAATTGTGAAAAAGAGCACAAATATTCAAGGAGACTCCAAATAAAAATTGACATTTGATTCTTATGAAAATTACTCCTGAGATATTTTTAGATTGAAACTCAATCTTACAACTTTTAAATGACGTAAAAAAGGGCGATTTCGGAGGCAAAGACCATTTTTACGAAAATTCAGAAGTGCTATGGACATGAAATTTGACAGGGAAGTAGGGGCTACACAAACGAAGAGAAAAAGCAAGTGGCAGATGGCATATGGGACTGGTAGCCCTAGTGGAACCCGCCACCTCCTAATGTGGTCCACTTGATTTTTCTTTCTCTTCTTGTACATACACATATACTGTAGAAAGAAACTGCCTCGAAACTTCGTTTGGTCCCTGAAATGGAAAATTTGCCCTCTTTCTATGAAATAAAATACACACAAATCCTACATCTTTTGCCTATACCCTTTGGTCCCCCTTTTTACACAATCTAGCATATATAATACACAATCTAGAATAATAGCATACACCAAAGAATATAAGAGAATCCACCTAGAATTCATACTTAAAGTTAGTAGAAAGTTGTGCTCTTCTTTTCTTGAATTAGCAAAATTAAAAAGTAAGAAAACATTCTTTTTATTTTCTTAAAAACTCAAAAAGAAGTAGTAAAACCCTTTGGCTAGAATATGAGTTGACATCTTTGCACCCTTGGCTTGGAACTTGAAGAACACTTGAAGGAGGAACAACTTTCTTCCAACATCTTTGCACTTTTGAGAGATCTTCAAGAGGTAAACTCTAGAACTACCTCTTTAATATACTAATTTCATATATGTATATTACTAGAACTTGGATCTTTTCTTTCTTCTTTTTGTTTTCTTCATACCTTTGCTTTGATTTCTCACACAACAAAAACAAAGATCCAAGTTCTAGTTTGATTTTGTTGATAAAAATGGATAAGAGGTGCTATTTTCTTATTTTTCTACTTTGAAGATGATTGGTGTTCCTGAGTTTTGTTTCCTTTTTTAGTAAAGAACACATGTTCACATACTTGAACATGTATTATTCTTTACCTTTTTCTTTGAGTCCATGATGAAAATGTATATTTCCTTCTATGACTACATATGTATATGTACTTTCATTTCCTTTTTTGGGCACACAAAGATGATAATTGTTAGTCCTTCACCCAACTAGTTTGATGTTCTTTACCAAGAAAGGAATATTTGATTGGATGTCATCTTGAACACCTTCATTCTTGATTTTGATCTTTCTAAAGGATTTTTCACCTAACTAAAATTGTTTTGCCCACAAGATAAAATATTTGAACTAAGAATTGTTCATTAAAGCAAATTAGACTTTTATCTATGGGTTTAGAATTCATTATAACCCTTGAGTCTTGACTTTAAAATTCATGGATGAATAAATATGAAATCACCTTCATCCGGTTTACCTTGATGAATGTTACTTACTAATTACCAAAGATTATCAGAAAGACTATTGATATACTTGAACATGATTCACTTATTATTGATGTTTGAAAAAGTCTAGAGGATATGATAGACACTCTTTTATTGGAAATAATTCTTAGCTTGATAAGATAGACACTAACAGAAAGTCAAGATGATCAAGCTAAGGTTATCTTCCAAAAGAGTGAAGAAAGTAAGACTATGCTAGAATTTTCCAAATCTCTATTGTAAACGAACTATGCATACAAGACGATCATACTTTATTTTCTTGATAATGAAATCTAAAACATGCCTTAGAAATCATTTAGGATAATTGGAAGAAAGATTAAAAGCTTGAAAGAACATGTTTGAATGATTTTGTATGCCTATTTTGCATAGTTTTCATTTGTCACAGGATATCAAAATTTTAGAATAACAGAGTCTGATTCAACTCAATTTTCAAAAACCTTAAGTTCCATCTAGGTTTATGAAAGTATTGTTTCTATGAACTTCAATGAAATATCTTTCTTTTGACTTAAGATAGGCCTTCATATGTGTTTTGTGAATTAAGTTATGATTTTTGCAAGATCAGCCGACGAGTTTCGGCAAAAATCATTTATATTAAGATTCCAGAAGAGTGAGGTTTGTTTCAAATAACTTTTCAGAGAACTTAAGATAAATCTGGGTTTCGGAAAATGTTTTTCCTATGAACTTCAATAAAATCCCTTTCTTTTGACATAAGATAGGCCTTCATATGTGTTTTGTGAATAAAGTTATGATTTTTGTAAGATCAATTGACGAGTCTGGACATAGACTTTAAAATGAATAGAACTCACTCTTTGCTTATGCAAATAAGGTCCTACTTTTTGGAGAACCTTCCTAACTCATTGAGTTTATGATCTGGAAAATGAATTGAATTGATTCATTATTTAGTCCTACTACTGGAGTGGTTTTAGTAAGGTCTTCTAATCTGGAATTTTGATTGATGACTATTTCTCTCATCTTTTACGCATTCACTTGTATGCTTGGATTTTCTTTTGCAATGCTTTTTTTTTTAATGCAGAGATTCAAAATGACTTGGACTCAATTCCTTGGATCAATCTTGCCTCTTTCGTATGTGAGTTAGTAGTGTCCATGTGTCATGTTCACTCTTCTATCCTTCTCTTTAGAAATTTTGCTAGGTTTACAACTTTTGCATCAACGACGTCACAAATCCTTTAGGATAGTCTCCATTATATGCTTATTTGTTAGAAACAAACTATCTAGGATTGTTGCATGTTGTATAGCACGTTTACCTTTAATTGCCATTGCGACTGTACGACTGGCCCATTTATCTGTATTTATCTATATATGGATGTATTTTTATATTTCTGTATTCGTATATGAATGTTATGATCATTTATGAATAAGTCTTAATGATGGTTGGTATAAATACTTATTTCCTTAACCTTTGAACTCTGAAAGCATTAGAAGGAATTCTGAACTAGGAGCCCCGAGCGCTGGAGCCAAGTGTGAGCACTCGAGCTAAAAAGATGTGAAAAGACAATTTTGCCCCTTGGTCTTGGGAACTCTATAAATACCTAGACATTCTATGTACAATGTTACATTTTAAAATGTTGTTTACAAAGAGTGTTGATGAGAGAGTGTTCTTGAGAGTTCATGCTTATACACACAATTCCTCATCAAATTCATCTTGCATGTGCATCAATTCACCATCCAAACTCTCTATAAGCACACACGCACACACGCACACACAGACACACACATACACACACACACACCTACATTACAACTACCATGAAGTTCTAAAGTTAAGTTCTTGAAGATCAAAGTGAAGAAGAAGAAATTTGAAGTCTTGAAGCTTGTGTTGAAGTATATTGAAACTCAAGATCACATACATACATACATTGTCTTCAAATTCATCATCTAGATCAATCTATATCTTGTGAGTACTCACACTCACTCTTAGTCTATGTTTTCTTAAGTTAATATAGGAGTTATGGCTTTGTATGTGACATGCATGAAGTTAAAAACGAAGTTATGTTGATTAAACTAAATAAACTGGTAGTAAACTGTCAAACCCGAGCACTCGGACCAAGTACGAGCGCTCGAGACCAATGAACAGACCAGGCCTGAGCACTCGAGAGCAGCTCTCGATTTCAGTAGTATTTACAAGATTAGTTTGTTGCATGTTAGTTTTATGAGGATCCATGATATGCATGATGGTATTAGAGCAAAGATAGTTGTAGCTTGAGATATACTTGCTAATCATGTTTGCATGTTCTTGAATGAAGCTACACTTTATGCTAATTGAGTAGTACTTTCCAAATGTACAACTTATATAATTTAAAGAAAAAGGAATCCTGAAGTAACAAAGGCGAGCACTCAAGCTCACCCAGCACTCGAGCCCACTGATTTCAAAATGAGCTTTTTTTCTATAGTAACAAAAAGGATGAATTGAACTAGTAGACGTGTCGCGCCTCAGAGTAGTAAAATAAGAAGAAAAAAAATCATTTCTATTTTGGACCCGTAGGTCATCACAGGTGATGGATCGCTTGTCCTATACTTAGCTTAACATGTACCAGAAAATAGAGAATATAAAGCACCAGGGAAGAAAGTATAAATTAGTACAACTTCAAAAAATACATATATAGGCTTAGATTCAAATATCCTTAAGGCGCAGACCATCTTATTCAAATAAAAACATTATCCATATCTTTATTACAACTTTATTTAAATAAAAGTATCTCCGCAAGCTTCTCAAACTAGCATAGTCATATTGCCCTACATAATCATTTCCTGAACATTTTGGATGTCCAGGACAAAATAAAGTCATCAGCTAATGAAAGCCAAGTGAGCAGAATGAACATACAAGCAATGTATATAAAAGTACAGTAACAATTATTATTAATGTTCAGTACCTTAGAGTACAATTAATCCATTATTCCAGTCATTGCATAATAACAATTAATAATAGTTTGAGTAATGAAAATTTAGGACTGTGAATGAACAATGAAATCATCTCATCTCATAGACTCTTTTATCTCGATCATAATCTCTTGACTCATTCGGTTCACCTAGAACCATCTGGCACATTGCCGCTAATTTAGAATACCTAACGATATGTCTACTATGCTTAAGTTGGCCTGAACATACCTAGACATCCAAGTTTACAATACCTGTGGAATACTTTAATTATTCTACCATATCTGAAGCGGCCTGAAATAATTTAAAGCTACCACCAGACTGGCCTACCGAATCAAAAGTGGCCTGGGTTCAGCCCTCTTAATTAATCTGTCGTATCTAAAGCGGCCTGGAAATAATTAAGTCTATTACAAGAATCTGACTGGCCTACCTTGTCTAAAACAGCCTAGGCTCAATCCTTCCTATTTAACCTCACGTATCTCAAGTGGCCTGGGATAATTAAGCTTACCACAACCAAGCAGATCCTCATATAGATCAATAAGAATTTTAATTCAAGAGTTTAAAAGTCTTGTGAATAGTTCATCTAGATCCTCATATATCAAATATGATTTTTAAGAATTTTAAAAGGAAAGAAACCTAGTAAAAATAATGCCCTAATATTATACACTGTGCAAAAATTGGTAATTTTGCCTTCGGTGGAAAAGCTGATTTTTTATCTATATGGAATTGATTTTTAAAAGTATTTTTATTGAATCCAAATGGGGGGTATTTCGTTAATTACATTAATGACTGAAGTAAAATAATAAATGGGAATAAATGGCATGAATGGAATTAACATGTAGTGAAGGAACTATTCAGTGAAACCAAGCAGATCATTTTCACAGAGGGGCAGGACCGGTCATGGTCTTCTAGTAGGACCGGTCATGGCCGGGACTGGTCCTGATCCAGGACCTATCATGATCGCGATCGGTCCTAGTCAACTAGCGCGACCGGTCCTGGTCATCTTCAAACTCAGGACTGTGCAGTTGCAAAGCAACATATGAGTTTTACAAATATGAACGATACAACAAGTGTAATATACCATTCTCTTCATTTTTCTGCGTAAATTACGAATATATTAGTCTTAAGTCTCAATTCCTAACGTAGCTCTACTTCTTGATGAAAATTTGAGATTTGCTAAAACTACGATTTCGCTGCACGTCGCAACCATTACAAATTAAGGTCTAATATTTTAAACAAAGCTTACTGGGGTTGCAATCTTTCATTCTCAATTGACAGAAATCATTTTTGTTAAGAGTTGAGAGACCACCATTTTTCAAGCTCCAAAACTATATATACAAATCTATACGTATATACTCATATTTGGTACCCCCGGCTTGTGCGCAATGTCAAATACTACATTATAAGTGAGTTAAAGAGACTCACCGGTCTTTAAATTGGGCTGTGCTATTTGCCAAAGAAAAATGAGAATTCTGAAATACAGCTCTGAGCTTAACAATGGCTATCGCTATGGCCTCTTGAGTTCACTGTGACTTCTAAGTGCTGTATTTCCTTTCTTAGAACTATACGTGTCTGTGATTGAGAAGGAAAGGCTATGGGGAGTGTAGACACCCCATTTTGTCGGCTATCAGATTTAGGAGACCCATAGCTTGGTGGTTCACAATGATCGTAAAAGACTCAAAAGGACTCTCGGAAGTCAGCTCTATCTCTCGGAATGCTCAGAATGACCAAAATGCCCCTGAAAGCCCGAAAACTCCCAGATTTGGTCCCAAAGTTCTGAAAACATGCCACGTCATAAGAAAAGTGATAAAATGAGTTTTTAAGAAAAATCAGATGAAATCGTCAGCTCCCAGAGACCCCCGGAAGTCCCGGAAGTTCCCCGAAAGTCCCCGTTGACCGGTTTGACCAAGGTTTGACCAGGTTTGACCGGAGTTTGACCAAGTTTGACCAAGTTTGACCGAAATTGTTCGAATTCACCGGAATCATTAGAAAAGAATTAAAATAAGTTTTAAAAGAGAATCGAGCGAAAACGTCGGTTCCTGGGAGCTCCCGGAGATTCCCAGAACTTCCCGGGAATCCCAGGTTTGACCAGTTTGACCAAGATTTGACTTTGGAATCGGGGCACCAAAACAATTTCAAATATTTTTCATGGATACTAGAGGTCAATAGCTTTCTAACGGTATATCGCACATAATTTCTGGATTTAAAACGAATTTATTATGAATTTCCAAAGGCGAAAAAGGTGATCAAATCGGCTTTTATCGCGAATACCGCAAAACTTTTCAAAGTGACCTATCCCCGAACTATTTTTTATGTAAAGTAGACTCCATTACCTTTCCAACGGTATATCGCAACCTCGATTTGGAGTTCGTATGCATTTTCTGTGAATTTTGGACAAAATAGGGCCTTTTCGTGAATACCGGAACTTCGGGGGCCTAAACAGCATTATCCAGACGAAGGGAGGAGCACTGCCGCCGCGGCACTCCCTTCCAGAACAGTCCATTTTTGTAATATGTTTTGTGGTCCCATTTTGATTAATTAAAAGCCAAAATGACGTAGTTTTATGATTTCAGATGTTTGGAGCCAATGGGAGTACTTTCTAAATCCCAAAAACACCCCAAGTTGGCCTATATAAATACCCCATTACTCCTCATTTTAGGGGAGTCAAATGTGAGTTTTGGAAAAGTTTGGGAGAGAAAGTTATAGAGATAAGGCTAGAGTAGAGAGAAAAGAAGCTTTCTTCTTTGATTTTCAAAAACAAAAGTGAGTTCTAACTTTGTTTTTACTTCATTACTTCCATTTACTTCAACATTCAATACTCCCAACCACCATTTTAGTGAGCATTCAAGAGAGTGGAAGCTTCTTCCATGTCTAGTGTCATTACATATGAGTGATACACCAATCTACAAGTCTCATGCTTCATGAATATCACATTGATTATCATCTATTGATTGCTATCTCCTTGCTTGTTTATTTATTGTTCATCTCTTCTTATCTCATTTATTTTTTATTTTCTTTATTTACTTACTAGTTCATCATCATCTAAGTGATGACATGAAGTTTGGGGTGAGTGAATCCTTATGGATAGTAGCTCTTGACCCCAAAAACATGTTTGATAGATGATGATCATAACCTCAATACTTCCAAGGTATTCTTAGGATGTATTGAAGTTATGTTCAAAAAATAAATAAATCTCTCCAACAATCTTGGAGGTTCTTAAATGATAAGTTTGATGTAGGTATTCTAAGTGGTTATGATCCCTATTGAGTGTTGAAAAAATGTTTTCAAAACATCTATTTCAAAACCCCTCTCAATCCCTCTCATTTGGTTTCAAGAAACAAAACTTTGTTTTCTCCAAAATCTTCAAAACAATGAGTCAAAACAGTGAGTGAGTTGAGTTCAAAGATTTTTCTAGAACTCAATACTCAACATATGGATACAAGGCCACTTAAAAAGTCTTCCTAACTCATTGGAGAACACCCATGATTTTTGGTTTGACTTGGAAGTACTTGAAAATGGTCCATTTGGGTCCCAACATTCCTTCCAAACATTCTGTTTTTGCTGTCACAGCAGCTAGGTCAACTTACGACCTCTTTTCCAGAAACATTTTCCAAAAGGGGTGGTCCTAACTTATTTTTCCCTTAAAATTCAATGTCTTAAGGAACTTTATGTATAAAATGGGCCTTTAGATCATTATTTTTCATTTTCTAATATTTTCTAACATTTCAGTCGACAGTACGAACTCTGTTTCTGAGTGACCTCTATTGTTTATATCATTTCTCTCAATCTGTGATAGCTATTCAAGATTGGCCTTTTGTGTTGTGTTTTAGACACAATAAGGAACATCTTCATAAAATATCATGCATTGAAAACATTCCTAACCCCTCTTTTCAAATTCCAAAATATCATGCTACTGTTCTGTCCACTATTCACAGCAAGTACATTTCAACTTTCATTCTTTGATTTGATGCTCATATGCATTCCAAATTAGTTCATATCTTAGGAAGTAGTTCATACTACATTTGTACACATCCCATGTTAATTTCATTCATTCATTCATACACATTTTAGACTTCTAAGTCACTCTAGGAATCCATGTACCCAAAACACACTACAACCTTTGCACATTTTTAGATACATACATTGCATTCATGCAAGATTTGGGGTTTTTGTAACTCTTAATCTAGGAAGATTATAAGGAATGATCACGATCACACGTTCATGCTTCCCCTTTGATCTAATCATCCTTTCTCATCCGTCCTGGGGATTGAGAGATCTTCTTTTCTCAAAGAATAACATGCATCATACTAGCTTGTTAAGCATATTTTCATTTCTTTCTTATTTGTTTCAAGAACAATTCATGTCCCCCTTTAGATTAGGAAGTCTTGATTATTTGATATATGATTAGACGATTTTTCCTAGGTTTATTTGTGTGATCTTTCACTTTACATCGTATGATATTTGGCTTAGATCTTATGAATGATATCTTATCTTTAGATCTTCCATTTCAAGTTTCTTATGTAATGTAGTATACTATCATAGTATTACTTGTCGAACCGAACATAGTATAAGATGATTATTTGGATGCTAATTGAGGCCCGTCGAAAGATGGGGCGAGTTGAGGGTGTTTTAGTCGCGACAAAGGCTCCTTCCTCTCTCGTACCAAAACCCCGAGCCAAGTTCTTTGGTTATGAAGGGCCGGTGCCCTTTATCCATTTGGGTGAGTCAAAATTAGGTTTCTTGGTTCCTTAAAGACCAAGTGGCGACTCTGTATCTGTTTTCAACAGACCATTTTCTCTTTCCTTGATTCAAAAATCAAACGAATTTCAAAACATAACAAAGAGGTGGAAGCCCGGTATCCACAATCTGGCGACTCTGCTGGGGATTTTTATTTTAAAACAAAATAATACAGAGGTTTGACTCATAAGAAGCATCCTTAAAATCATCTTTTTACTGTGTATGGTTTACCGCATTGCACTCTGCATTTTACCCTCTCGACTGTGTCTGAAACGCGGCGCTGACATTGTTCAGGTCTTGCTGTGCCAGGGCACAAGTCACCGTTGATACTGTACCTTCCAAGGTATATCAAAAAGAGTAAAAACCTCCGTACTGTCTCCCTGACGGTATATTGGAACTCTCGTCAACGGACCCTCTTTGACTGAACCCAGCCTTTGCATATAGATTCCTGTAGAACCTTTCATAGGACTGTTCGTTTATCTTTTCAGATAGGACAATGTGATATAACTACTGTATGCCCTGACGGGATTACCTGCGCGGTGTAGACGCTTATGTGGCATAGAACAGAACCTCTTTCTTATGATTCCCAAGGCAATCACTCACATGTAGTCACATTGAGTTGACCTGCCTAAGCATCATGACAAGGATGTCTGCTCCATGCTCGCAAAGATATACACCGCAAACCTTGTTTATCGGTCTTGAGACATAGGAGTATGAAAACCTGCTAGAAAGTATGATCACTATAACCATACTTACCAGTTTTGCCCAGAAACTCTGTCCAAATATCCCAGATATGACCACATTGGCCAGTTTCTCCCAAAAACTCTGTCCAAATATCCCAGATATGACCACATTGGCCAGTTTCCCCCAGAAACTCTGTCCCAGATATGACCACATTGGCCAGTTTCTCCCAAAAACTCTGTCCAAATATCCCAGATATGACCACATTGGCCAGTTTCCCCCAGAAACTCTGTCCCAGATATGACCATATTGGCCAGTTTCTCCCAAAAACTCTGTCCAGATATCCCAGATATAACCGTACTTACCAGTTTCTCCCAGAAACTCTATCCCAGTCAATCAGAAATATCTGAAAACCCCTGTTATCCCTTGGTGATCGTACTGGAAAGTAAGATTGGCACACTCCATATGGTTAGGACCTTAATTGCTTAACCTCTATATGTTAGAAATAGGAACATCATACAGATTAGGGCCTACATCCTCATGCTTGTCTCCCATGCATACACCATTCTCATCTCTCTGCACGCACTGTCTTGAGTCAGTCCACGTCACTGTCTTTGTCTGTCTAAAAGTTGTCACTGTCAGGATCTGATACACCCCTTTCTCTCAAAATCTGTCAGGTCAGTATAGATTCCCAAGGTCAACAGCCGGAATCCTCGTCTTGGACCAGGAGTTCAGATAATCGTCTGGTCAGAATCAGTCCAACAGCCTACTCCAGCATGAATAGAGAAGAATTGGAAAACAAGGTTACCGAGTTGGGAGCAACTATAAGCCAACAGTCCGACAGTCTAGCCCAAGTCCTGAAGTTCATGGAAGAACTAAAGCAGCAGCAGCCGCAACCTCCGCCCGGGTTTCCGCCACCAGGGTTCGAACCTCCTCTAAATGAGAATAATGGGGAGGAAAATTGGTTTCAAGGGGTTCCACCGCTTGCGTATGAAAAGAAGCTCCAAGAAAAAATGGACAAGGTCGACAAACTAGAGAGCGTACTGAGAAAGAGCAAGGGAATCGATGATTACATGCTAGACTTGGAAGGCCTTTTTGAGCCTGTCAAATTGAAACTGCCGGAGAACTTCAAAATGCCTGCCATCGACCGTTTTGACGGAACTGGTAACCCAAAAAGTCACGTGAAGCTATGTATGAGCATCTTCCAATCCATGGGTTGTACCCACGAACACATTGCGATGTTGTTCCCGCAAACCCTTGCAAAGTCTGCACTATCGTGGTTCCTAACCTTGGAAGCCTCCAAAACCCGGGCCTGGGAGGACATTGTTCGAGTCTTCGTCAATCCTTACTCCTACAATCAAGAGCTGGATGTCACCATCAGGGATTTGGAAACAACCCGGCAAAGCAACAATGAATCCTTCGCTGCATTTCTGAGCAGATGGAGGAACAAGGTAGCTCAAATGACCCACCGGCCAATCGAGAAAGAACAGGTAAGGATGCTTATCCGGAATCTGCAGCCGCTTTATCATGAGAAATTATTCTACCAGTCCATCTCCACCTTTGAGGAGTTGTTTGAAGTCGGAACCCGAATCGAAGATGCTATCAGGGAGGGGAAGATCAAAAAGGAAGACCCTCCGAGTCAGCCAAGAAGGCCCAACTACTCCCGGAATCCCCCGGATGTCAATGCCCTTAGCGGCCAACCCATGGCATACCCTCCAAGACCATACCAACCCTCCAACCAGGCAAATCCCTCCAACCACCCTGTCCAGAAAAAGCCCCCTCGCAATTTTGCCAAGCTAGAAATCTCTCTTTCCTCAGCCCTAGATCGCCTCCTCAAAAAGGGCCATCTCCAATTACTCCAGCCTCGAAATACCCCGCTCCCGCCTAACTGTGATATGTCTAAGAGATGCGCCTACCACCAAGCCCCCGGCCATAACACTGATGATTGCATGCGCCTCCGCCATGACATCCAAGACCTCATCGACCAGAATATCATCGAGCCACCACCAAAGCAGCCTCATATCACCCAAAATCCCCTACCAAACCACCAAAATGTCAACCTCGTTAAGTCTAGCCCCGTACCCTTCAACCCTGCTACTTATATCACCCCCCTAGGACAACCCTTGCCTTGCATTGACATCCCGGATTCTGAGGGAATTCATCTGATCGGAGGGGAGAATGACGAGTGGCAGCAGCAGCTTGACGACGAGCAAGACTTGTTCTTCCTGGAAGAGCCTGACCTAGGGGCGGTAGACCTCAAATGGTATGATCCTAACAACGAGAGTGATGCTTCCATCTGGAACGAGCCGGAAAAGCCATTTGTGGGAACGGATTGTGATTGGTTTAAGAAGGATGGGACTGTAGAAGGACCTACTCCTGCCGAGATTGATCATCTAACCAGGTCAGGCCGTCATTATCAGCCTCCACAGCCTGCCACCGAAGCCATCGAGAAAGGTCCAGTTAAAGACAAAGGGAAGGGTAAGATGGATGAGGTCATCGAAGAAGACAATGAGCTGATCAAGCAGCTAAAGAAAACCCAAGCACATCTCTCGATGTGGGACATCATGCTAACATCCTTTAAGCACAGGCAAGCCGTGTTAAATGCCTTGGCTGGGATTGAAGTCCCCATCGACGCCGCGCCGGAGGACATGGTAACTTTCTTGGGTGCGCTTACCCCTGACCCCATCATTACATTCTCCGATGAGGACCTGCCGCCAGAGGGATCCGCGCATAACAAGGCATTATACATTACCATGGGATGTAAGGAACAACAGGTGCCGTTTTGTCTAGTCGACACAGGCTCGGCCTTAAATGTTTGTGCCCTGAGGACTGCCACCGCCTTGGGGGTCAATATCCTTGACATCACGCCATCTGTGCAATCTGTGAGAGCCTATGACAACACTAGAAGAAATGTGATGGGAACCGTTTCTCTCCAAATTCGGGTAGGATCTTTGGTGAGCATTGAGATCTTTCAAGTCATGGACATACCTGCCTCGTTCAATCTGCTGATTGGAAGGCCCTGGCTTCATGCCAACAAAGCTGTATCATCCACTGTGCATCAAATGATCAAGTACATTCATGAGAAGGAGGTAAAGATCATCCTCGGTAATAGTTGGGGTAATGAAGCTTTCCCAAATTACGCTCCCATTTTTGAAGTCCAAATACCTGAGCTAGAAGAAGGAGAAATCGGAGGATTTTTCATGGAAGAAGTTCATATGATCAAGGATGAAGACCGATTCCCTGAGGTCCACTCCGCAGTCGTCAACATTGTCCGCAAGATGAACTACTTCCCCGGAATGGGGTTGGGTCGACGTCAGCAAGGAATTCGGGAATTCCCGCAGATCAAAGGGCAACAAGGCACTTTCGGGTTGGGGTACAAGCCCACTGATGAAGACGCCGAGCTGCAGAGGCCATGGAAGAAAAGGGTGAAGGGTCTCCCACCATATCGCAAGACTTTGAATGGACAATTCATCAAAGAAGGGGATGATTTCCCTTACTTCGGGTTCCCTGAACCCTGGATCCATCGAACCACTGGGAGAAGGCACCCCGGGCTTGAAATCTTCGCTGACTGCGAGAGGCCCCCATATCAAGACCCATTCTATCCCGAAGAAGTTGAGAAGACCCCAGAGGAAGACTGGTTGAAATACCTGGACACTGAAGCAATCAAGAAAATGTGGGAGGAATCCGCTGAGAAGGAGGAGGAAAAGAGGGCCAAGAGCCAAGAGCCAAGATGATCAGATCAAGCCAACTGAGGAGGGTCTGAGCAATCAGGCTGTAGAGTCATCTGTCTGTGTCTCCCAATCCCCTATTCCCCCGGAGTCTGTACTACCAATTATCAAGTCTGTACTGCAGTCGGCTGCTGTAAGCCCACCACTATCCAATGTAATCACTTCACCTGTCATGAATGAAATGAAAGACGATTCTGCTTACTCCTCTGTGTCTGACACTTGTGAATGCACAGATCCCTCTGAGGATCTCCTAATCGAACTAAAGCAACTAATTGAAAAACCACCTGCTTATGAAATAATCGAAGATACTTTATCAGTTAACCTAGGTGAAATAGATAATCCACAGATTGTGTAAATTGGCTCAACCCTTAATAAAGAAGAAAAAGAAAAATTAACCCTCTTGCTAAAAGAATTCAAAGATGTTTTTGCTTGGTCTTACGAAGACATGCCTGGGGTCGATCCCGACATCGTCCAACATCATATTCCTCTCCTCCCTAATTCTAAACCTGTCAAGCAGAAACTGAGGCGCATGAGACCGGAATGGGCACTCAAGGTTAAAGAAGAGGTGGAGAAGCAGTTCAAGGCAGGGTTCATCATTGTCATCGAATACTCGGAATGGGTTGCCAATATTGTGCCAGTCCCGAAGAAGGATGGAAAAGTTCGTGTGTGCGTCGACTTTCGTGATCTGAATAAGGCCAGTCCCAAGGATGACTTCTCGCTTCCCCACATTGACGTCTTGGTAGATAACACCGCAGGACATGAGCTACTGTCTTTCATGGATGGTTTCTCAGGGTACAATCAGATTCTAATGGCGCCAGAAGATCGGGAAAAGACGACATTCACCACCCCTTGGGGAACCTACTGTTATAGAAAAATGCCCTTTGGACTCAAGAACGCGGGGGCGACTTACCAAAGAGCTGCCACCACTCTGCTGCATGATATGATTCACAAGGAGGTAGAAGTATACGTAGACGACATGATTGTAAAATCCAAGGATAGAGAAGGGCACCTGGTAGCGCTGGAAAAGTTCTTCGAAAGGTTGCGCAAATACAAGATGAGGCTGAATCCAAAGAAATGCACTTTCGGTGTAACCTCCGGTAAACTCCTGGGTTTTCTCATCACACAAAGGGGAATAGAGGTGGATCCCTCTAAGATCAAGGCAATCCTCGAAATGGCGCCACCACGGAATGAAAAAGAAGTAAGGGGGTTCCTCGGAAGAATCCAATTCATCAGCCGCTTCATTTCCAAGCTCACAGCTACATGCGATCCTCTGTTCCGATTGTTGAGAAAAGGGGAGAAGTTCCAATGGGATGACCAATGCCAAGCCGCTTTCGACAAAATAAAAGCCTACCTTCAAAATCCGCCTGTCCTTTCACCACCAATACCTCATAAGCCCTTATTCCTTTACCTATCCGTCTCTGAAAATGCCATGGGCTACATGCTAGCCCAAGAAGGAGAAGAAAGCCACTCCGAAAAAGCCATATACTACCTCAGCAAGAGGATGACTAGGTATGAGCTCAACTACTCTGCCCTCGAAAAAACGTGTTGGGCCTTGGTTTGGTGCACCCGCCGACTGAGGCACTACATGCTAGCCTTCCCGGTTGTGCTCATATCCCGCATGGATCCTCTAAAATACCTTCTCGAAAAACCCGCCCTGACCGGTCGTATATCCCGTTGGTTACTTCTATTATCTGAATTCGATATCAAGTATGTTACGAGCAAGTCAGTAAAAGGGAGAACCGTAGCTTAGCATCTCGCAGAACATGCCGTTGACTCCGAAGAAAGTGGGGACTTTCCATTTCCGGACGAGAGCATCATGGAAATCAAGGAAGGACAGTGGAAGTTGTACTTCGATGGAGCAGCCAACATGAAGGGGTACGGAGTAGGGATGATCCTAGTATCGCCGAGTGGGGACCATACTCCGTTAGCAGTCAAGCTCAATTATAACTCCACCAACAACACTGCTGAGTATGAAGCATGCATTCTGGGAATGGAGGCAGCCTTGGAGCTGAAAGTTCAGAGGTTGGATGTCTTTGGAGATTCAAACCTCATCATATCAGAAGCCAGAGGAGAATGGAAAGTAAAAGAAGAAAGGTTGAAACCCTATCATGATCGTCTCGACCGACTCAAGAGGCAGTTCGAAAATATCACATTCCTCTACTTGCCCAGAGAAGAGAACCAGCTGGCAGATTCTTTGGCCACTCTAGCTTCGATGATCAAAATTCCTGTGGGAGTCAGGATGATGCCCTTGGTAATTGAGCAGAGGTACGAGCCTTCGTTCAACATAATCGCCACAGTCGAAGAAGAAGAGAATGAAGCACCATGGTATCAGGATGTCTGGGATTTCATAGAAAAAGGGACATACCCCCAAGAATCTACGGAGAAAGACAAAAGGGCAATTCGAAGATTCGCAGAGCAATTCATCATTTGCGGCAGGAAACTGCTGAAGAAAGGATACAACGGTCACAACCTGACTTGCCTGTTCGGAAAGAGCTCCAAAAGAATGATGGAGGAAATACCCGAAGGGGTCTGTGGCCTGCACATGAACGGTCACATACTGGCCAAGAAAATCGTAAGACAAGGGTACTACTGGACAACATTGGAGAAAGATTGTTGTGAGTACGTGAGAAGGTGCCACAAGTGCCAGATCCATGCAAACATGATGCATGTGCCACCATCTCTTCTATACAGCATGACCTCGCCTTGGCCATTCTCCACCTGGGGAATCGATATTATTGGTGAAATCATTCCAAAGGCCTCAAATGGAAATCGGTACATCCTGGTGGCCATAGACTACTTCACAAAATGGGTAGAAGCTGCATCCTACACCAAGTTGGGGGCCAAGGAAGTGGCCAAATTCATCAAGAGAAATCTCATCTGCCGTTATGGAGTTCCCCATGAGATTATTTCGGACAACGGGAGTCATTTCAAGGCAGAAGTCAGGGATCTGTTCGAAGAATACAAAATCACCTATCACAAGTCGTCGCCATACAGACCACAGACCAATGGGGCAGTCGAAGCTGCGAATAAGAATGTCAAGTTCATACTGCAAAAATCAGCTGATACCTACAAAGACTGGCATGAAAAGCTACCATTTGCACTTTGGGGATACAGAACATCGATAAGGACGTCCACAGGAGCAACGCCTTACTCATTAGTGTATGGGATGGAAGCAGTACTTCCGGTCGAGATAGAACTACCGTCCCTACGCGTGATGGCAGAATGTGGAATTTCGGAATCAGATTGGTTAAGGGAAAGATATGAAGAATTGGCCCTCATAGATGAAAAGCGCCTAGCGGCAGTCGACCATGTTCGAATCTATCAAAAGAGGATAGCCCGTGCTTTCAACAAAAGAGTTCGCCCAAGGAAGATTGTCAAGGGCGACCTTGTCCTTAAGGAATTGCGAGCTCCGATCTTTGATCCCCGTGGGAAGTTTAAACCTAAATGGGTCGGCCCTTATATCGTCAAGACTGTTCTTTTCGGAGGAGCAACTTATCTCATGGACCTCGATGGTGTCGAATTTAAAGAACCAATCAACATGGATCGTCTCAAAAAGTACTATGCTTGACTATCAAACCAATTTCCTTCAAGCCTTGCCTTGAACTACGCTCGACCTGATTCCTGCTCGGGGATACGTAGGCAACCACATCGGTTCGGTCGCTCCACCAACAAAAAATAACCTTTCCTTTCAAAACCTTGCCTTGAACTACGTTCGACCTGATTCCCACTCAGGGATACGTAGGCAACCGCATCGGTTCAGTCACCCCACCTATCCAAAAATCAACCCGCTTCTTCCCAACCATGCCCGAACTACGTTGGACCTGACCCCCACTTGGGGGTACGTAGGCAGACTTTCAAAAAGAAAAGAAGGATGGCTCACTAGGTCGAAAATCCGAAAGGACGCCTAGGCAAAAGTTAGAGTTAAATCCAAAGTGAGCAATAACAAAAGAGAGAAAAATAGCTCGTCAGGCCACCTCCTTGGTGCCTGGGCAAAAATTATGAGTATGTGAGAAAATAAAGTCGCGGTCCTTACCCAAAAATCACCTTCCAAACTAGGGGCAAACTTCGGCCACTCGCCTCGTTTGCCTGAACCTCTTCTAAACTAGGGGCAAACGTCGGTCATCTACCTCGTTTGCCTCCCAACCATACATGTCCCAAACTAGGGGCAAACTTCGGCTACCCGCCTCGTTCGCCTCTAACAACCCCAGCATGCTCAAGCAAATACCAAAAGCAACAACTAATTGAAATCTCAAGTTACAAAATGTTTTTAGAAAGCTAAAATGCATAAAATGAGATTCCCAAAGTAACCAAGGTTCACCGATAAACAAACTTTGAATATTACATAGGCAGGAATAATCAAAGAAATAAAAGTCTTTCAAAAAGCAACCACATGTTCAAAGGCACTTGGAGGAATGAGCAGAATCAGTCAGGTCTAGTGTCCTTTATTTTCTCAAAGGTCTTTAGAAGTAGGCCTTTGTTCGGTCAGTCCAACCATCAACAAAAGCAGCGATAGTGGCAGCCCTGATCCTGGAAGCAAAGATCCTCTCAGTAAACCCCCGGGGAACCTCCTGAACCTGTCCATACTGTCTGGCCAAACGGCGAGGATGATAGAAAGAAGTCTCTCTCAGACCCATCAACCACACTCTCTGGTGACCCCTGAGGCTCGTGGTGATAGCATAGAGGCCCCAACGCCTCACGATCCAGCAAATGTCAGCCTCAGATAAGGCGCTCATCATGCCCACCCAATCAGCAAAGGTATAGTGAGAATGAAGCACGGCTCGACGAAAGTAAACCGGTGGTATACGGCCCATCCACAGCTGAAGGCGCTCGTAAAGCCAAGCCTGTAACACCAAAGGCGCCCCAGAAAGAAGAGGAGTCCCTTGGTTGAAGGCATTATCCAAACCATTCAAAGTTTCAGCTAGAACCATGGCCATGGGATTCCTGCTAAGCTTCAGTCCGAGACACACATGCACTAAGTCAACGGAAGTACTCGAGAATAGGAAGTATGAAGTCATGCACAGTATCAAAGCGGCCCCGCGGGTAGCATCATACACGCTGGGATCCCCAGGACTGGCATACTGGGCAATAATAGAAGCAATGTTGAGAACCTCACCTTGAATCAGCCGGCGGGAAATAGTGACAGAGCAATTCAGATATTCAGCCAAGCCTCGTGTAGGACTGAGGGTATTAACAGAAGGGAGGATCAAGTCGGAGTCAGAATCAAAGCCAAGGATAGCACAGAACTCCTCAAACATGGGGCATATCTCCAAGCCATTGAAGTTGAAAACATGGTTCACCGGGTCCCAGTAACCAATGGCAGCACGCAATAACTCAGTATTTAAGGTCACCTGGCAAAGAGAAAATAGCTCGGTCAAGCCGTAGCTAAAGAGGTTGATCCGCTCCACGCCATCCGTAATGTTCAGCCAAGCTGTGAGTTGAGCGGGATCATACAAAGCCATATTTTCTGTCGTGGCTCTAGCAAAATTCAAAATTTCGGCAGCACCTCCCCGTTTCACGGACTATCCCACCTGCAAGGCAAAAGCACTTACTATCACAAAACTGCCCATCGCAGTAACATCCAGCAATCACAATGCACATATATCAACAAGCACACAACTGCGCCTCTAAACCGGAAGATATCCGGCCTAGGAGGCAAAACATCATAATACTCTGTCAAAAGGTCACAAATTGTGCTACACATCATCCTACACTGTCCGAATAATCATATCCCCAGTATAACCCAATCGAAAACAGAAAAAGAAAATAAAATAGTAATTCCCGCTTGGGAAGCTTCAGTCCTCCTCTTCTTCGTCCTCCGTTGGACCGCCCGGAGTGTACGTCGGCGACGGCCTCCTCCTACCACCTCTACATCTTGGACCAGTCCTCGATGAGCTAGCCCCGCCTCCACGGTACTACACACACAAATAAAAAATAGAGGCAATCAATAGGGAAACCACAAAAAAAAAAAAAAAAAAAATACAAAAATAGAGTCAAGTTAGAGACTTACCAAAGACGTCATCTGGTTGGCAGCAAATTGCCGCATACCGTCCATCTGTCAAGGGAAAGAATCCAGGGTTAGAACCTTATAACCTTAAGAAAGTGCAAAATTAGGGACATACCCGGTGGTCTCGTGTAAGGACCAAGGACCGTAGGCTAGCCGCCAAGGCGTGACCCTCCTCAGCGTAACTCCAAGGAACATTGAGGACGCCCGCTGGCTGAGTAGGGTACCCACATGTGACTCGCGGCACCTCCATCATTTGGGGAGTGCCATCAGCGCCTAGAACATTGACGGTCCAATCCCAAGGAGGGATAGGGTCAGGAGCCTGAGGAGCCTGCCTCCTGTACATCTCGCGAAGCTGAAGGCACAGGATAAGTTAGGAAAAGATAAATCAAAAACATGGACAATGAATATAAACAAAAAAATACAAAAGAACTCACCTCTAGGAGTGGGAAGTTAGGCATCAGGAAACGACCACGGTAAGCCTCGTAACCGGTCTCAGAAAGAAAATGGTCCCAGACATCGGTACCGGCTAAAGCCGCCAGCAGAGCATCTCCAGAAAGGTCGCTAGCATCCATCGCAGGAGGATCATGAGGGACACGATACCGGGAACCACCAACCACTTGCTGAGACACCCGCTCACCAAGGAACCACTGCCGGCACTCGGTACTCTCCATTAGAAGGCGGCAAGAGGTAAGAGATTTGACCGCTTGAATCTCCTCTGGGGCGGCGTAGGCGACGCCCTCCCAAGGCGTCCAATCAACACTAGAGGCTGTCAGCCCAGTTAAGAAGTTCCGAAGCAAAACAATCCGGTGGGCCCCACTCTTTACCCCAACAACGTCCCTCTGCCATCTCAAGCCTCGTGGGAATAGAGGCACAGGAGCCATACCATCCTCATCCTCGCCCGACTCGTCTGCTGGGGAGGGAGCTAACATCTTTAAGTATTCTAAACTCCAAAGCGGCACAGACAAAGGAGAAATCAGAACGAGTGTGAAAATCAGAAAGATGGAAAATAAAAGAAGAAACAGTGCGCACCTCCCAAGCTCGCCAGAATCCCCCAGTAGACTTAACATCGCCCCGAGAGACCTCCCCCATATGCTTGTAGAGATGGGCCAGGGCAGCACCGCCCCAGTTATAGGAGGGGATCTCATCAATGGTCGCCAGGCAAGAAAGGAGCCTCAAGCTCACCCGGTCATTCCTTGTCGCAAAGATTGAGCACCCGAGGACATACAGAAGATAAACCCTCAAAAGCTAGGAATTGTTCAGATTGTGATTACCTCTGCCATAGGCCCGGTAAAGCCAGCCGCAAGGAAACCAATGCCTCTCCAAGTTAGGGGGAACAGCCCCGATCAACATCTCCACCGCCTCCGGGTCGATCTCATAAAAGAAATCCAGAATTAAGCGCTTCCCACCGACCCTCAAGCCCGTAATCATGGAAAAGTCGAAGGGCGTCATAGTCATCTCTCCGAACGGCAGGTGGAAAGTGTTGGTAGTGTCCCACCACCTCTCAGCCAGTGCATAGAAGTGAGCCAAATCATTGCTACTTTTCGAAACCAAGCGGACGAAGCCTCCGAACCCGGCATCATCAACCATCCTCTTAACGGTGGGCGAAAGCTGGGTATACCATAAGAAAGCATGGGCAAGGCTACCATGGCCTTTCAATGCCACTTCCGGCACCTGCACACAACAAAGACGACAAAAGATGCACAAAATTACTATTCACAACCCGAGAGCCGAATTCACAAAATCAACATTTAAGCACAAATCGGACTTCTAACGATCTCTAGGTGCACACTACGGCTCACAAAGCTAGCATAATACATGAAAGCGGTCCTAAAATGTCGAAAGTTTCACATACCAAGCTCGCTAGAGCCGCGGCCGAAAGATGGTGTTGGGGGTCCCGTAAAATCAAGTCCGGGGTTTGCATCTCGGCCTTCATCCGTCCCTTGGCCTTCTTAGACTGTCTCCTTGAGCTCGAAGCCATGGATCTACAAGAAAAATGGAAGTCACACTTAAACTTTCTTCTTGAAAATTTGGGCTAACCAAAACATCAATCAAAAATCCAACTACGGGGAAAGATTACTCACCTGAGCGAGCACAAGCTGCGTTTTGATGAATTTTGGCTCCAAAAACACCCCAAAATGGCCAAGAATGAGCTTCAAAAGCTCAAAATCCCGAGATATAGGAAGATGTAGTCCGGCCACCCAGTGCCGCCGCAGCACTGGCCAACTGCCGCTGCGGCAGTGGCCCAGTGCCGCCGCGGCACTGCTCCCCGTGGGCCCCGCTTCGCTCCGTTTTGCTCTATTTCGCCCCGTTCTGGCCCGTTTTGGCCTTTTTCAGCCCGTTTTTGGCCCCGATCAGCCCCGGTGGCCCATTCCAGTCGAGATTTATGAGGTTTTACCCCAAGCAGACTAAAAGTTATCAGAACTACCTCCAGCAGGCAAAAACTGGGAAAAATCAGCTCCCGAAGACCCGAATCGGTCGTTTCAGGACAACCGTCGCAAAATTCGATCAAACACGAGAATTCTGGTAATGGATCCTGGTTCCCGATCAAGGAAAGAGATTCCCCGAGAACCCTGCATCATCCCCCGAGGACAAAAGCAGACAGATACCAGCTCCCAGAGGCCCTGACCGACTCTTGGATTGAGCACCGAAAGAGATTCCCCGAGAACCCTGCATCATCCCCTGAGGATAAAAGCAGACAGATACCAGCTCCCGGAGGCCCCGACAGGCTCTCTTGGATTGAGCACCGAAAGAGATTCCCCGAGAACCCTGCATCATTCCCCGAGGACAAAAGCAGACAGATACCAGCTCCTAGAGGCCCTGACCGGCTCTTGGATTGAGCACCGAAAGAGATTCCCCGAGAACCCTGCATCATCCCCCGAGGACAAAAGCAGACAGATACCAGCTCCCAGAGGCCCTGACCGGCTCTTGGATTGAGCACCGAAAGAGATTCTCCGAGAACCCTGCATCATCCCCCGAGGACAAAAGCAGACAGATATCAGCTCCCAGAGGCCCTGACCGACTCTTGGATTGAGCACCGAAAGAGATTCCCCGAGAACCCTGCATCATCCCCCGAGGACAAAAGCAGAAAGATACCAGCTCCCGGAGGCCCCGACAGGCTCTCTTGGATTGAGAACCGAAAGAGATTCCCCGAGAACCCTGCATCATCCTTCGAGGACAAAAGCAGACAGATACCAGCTCCCAGAGGCCCTGACCGGCTCTCTTGGATTGAGCACCGAAAGAGATTCCCCGAGAACCCTGCATTATCCCCCGAGGACAAAAGCAGAAAGATACCAGCTCCCGGAGGCCCCGACAGGCTCTCTTGGATTGAGCATTGAAAGATTTGATCAACCGTGAGAGGTTCAGAGATGGATCCTGGTTCCCGATCAAGAAAATAAAGATCCTCCCACCAGCCGGAACCGATTCCCGAAAGTCGGCCGTCAGGAACAACCAGAGCATCTCCCACATCCAGATCTCCTGATTATCGAGAATTTTCTCACAGCTTTACCACAAGATCCCTCGGGCATCTTTGGCTATCATCTGCTAAACGAAGTACATATGATCTATCTCACTCGTTTGCAAAACGCACTTCTCAAGTTTCAGAAGTTTTGCCCCTAGACCTAGAGTCTTCTAAACCTTGCTGTCCTTATCCGAGTCATCCACCACATCACAGTCGCAAACACTAGCACAACACCAGCCCACTCGGAGTGGTACACCCCACAGCACCTGCTCATACTAGGATCATAACACTGGACATGATAGGACTCATGACACAATTCATATCACATCCATGCATTGCATATCATCCTCATAGCATAACATCCGTATGTCTTGTTGTGCATGTGTGATTTGTTCCTTTGCGCCCTGAACTACGTCCTGGTCTGATTCCCCTTGGGATACGTAGGCAGCTCACGCAGAGCACGACCAGCACTAACCTCATCATCCTTTCATCTTTTGCAACGCTGTTTATCCTAATTCTATAGCCTCCAAAAAGTCCTGTCTCTTCAAAGCTTTGGCACTCGCTTGCGACATGCGTTGCTTCGCAAGTTCATGCCAAAGAGGGGCAAACTGTAGACACCCCATTTTGTCGGCTATCAGATTTAGGAGACCCATAGCTTGGTGGTTCACAATGATCGTAAAAGACTCAAAAGGACTCTCGGAAGTCAGCTCTATCTCTCGGAATGCTCAGAATGACCAAAATGCCCCTGAATGCCCGAAAACTCCCAGATTTGGTCCCAAAGTTCTGAAAACATGCCACGTCGTAAGAAAAGTGATAAAATGAGTTTTTAAGAAAAATCGGATGAAATCGTCAGCTCCCAGAGACCCCCGAAAGTCCCGGAAGTTCCCCGAAAGTCCCCGTTGACCGGTTTGACCAAGGTTTGACCAGGTTTGACCGGAGTTTGACCAAGTTTGACCGAAATTGTCCGAATTCACCGGAATCATTAGAAAAGAATTAAAATAAGTTTTAAAAGAGAATCGAGCGAAAACGTCGGTTCTTGGGAGCTCCCGGAGATTCCCAGAACTTTCCGGGAATCCCAAGTTTGACCAGTTTGACCAAGATTTGACTTTGGAATCAGGGCACCAAAATAATTTTCAAATATTTTCATGGATACTAGAGGTCAATAGCTTTCCAACGGTATATCGCACATAATTTCTGGATTTAAAACGAATTTATTATGAATTTCCAAAGGCGAAAAAGGCGATCAAATCGGCTTTTATCGCGAATACCGCAAAATTTTTCAGAGTGACCTATCCCTGAACTATTTTTTATGTAAAGTAGACTCCATTACCTTTCCAACGGTATATCGCAACCTCGATTTGGAGTTCGCATGCATTTTCTGTGAATTTCGGACAAAATAGGGCCTTTTCGCGAATACCGGAACTTCGTGGGGCCTAAACAGCATTATCCAGAGGAAGGGAGGAGCACTGCCGCCGCGGCACTGGCCCAGTGCCGCCGCGGCACTCCCCTCCAGAACAGTCC
Source organism: Hydrangea macrophylla (assembly GCA_033977485.1). Classification (NCBI taxonomy): domain Eukaryota; kingdom Viridiplantae; phylum Streptophyta; class Magnoliopsida; order Cornales; family Hydrangeaceae; genus Hydrangea; species Hydrangea macrophylla. The sequence continues at coordinate 85,180,091 of CM066994.1, forward strand.
ATTTTTGTAATATGTTTTGTGGTCCCATTTTGATTAATTAAAAGCCAAAACGACGTAGTTTTATGATTTCAGATGTTTGGAGCCAATAGGAGTACTTTCTAAATCCCAAAAACACCCCAAGTTGGCCTATATAAACACCCCATTACTCCTCATTTTAGGGGAGTCAAATGTGAGTTTTGGAAAAGTTTGGGAGAGAAATTTATAGAGATAAGGCTAGAGTAGAGAGAAAAGAAGCTTTCTTCTTTGATTTTCAAAAACAAAAGTGAGTTCTAACTTTGTTTTTACTTCATTACTTCCATTTACTTCAACATTCAATACTCCCAACCACCATTTTAGTGAGCATTCAAGAGAGTGGAAGCTTCTTCCATGTCTAGTGTCATTACATATGAGTGATACACCAATCTACAAGTCTCATGCTTCATGAATATCACATTGATTATCATCTATTGATTGCTATCTACTTGCTTGTTTATTTATTGTTCATCTCTTCTTATCTCATTTATTTTTTATTTTCTTTATTTACTTACTAGTTCATCATCATCTAAGTGATGACATGAAGTTTGGGGTGAGTGAATCCTTATGGATAGTAGCTCTTGACCCCAAAAACATGTTTGATAGATGATGATCATAACCTCAATACTTCCAAGGTATTCTTAGGATGTATTGAAGTTATGTTCAAAAAAAAAATAAATCTCTCCAACAATCTTGGAGGTTCTTAAATGATAAGTTTGATGTAGGTATTCTAAGTGGCTATGATCCTTATTGAGTGTTGAAAATATGTTTTCAAAACATCTATTTCAAAACCCCTCTCAATCCCTCTCATTTGGTTTCAAGAAACAAAACTTTGTTTTCTCCAAAATCTTCAAAACAATGAGTCAAAACAGTGAGTGAGTTGAGTTCAAAGATTTTTCTAGAACTCAATACTCAACATATGGATACAAGGCCACTTAGAAAGTCTTCCTAACTCATTGGAGAACACCCATGATTTTTGGTTTGACTTGGAAGTACTTGGAAATGGTCCATTTGGGTCCCAACATTCCTTCCAAACATTCTGTTTTTGCTGTCACAGCAGCTAGGTCAACTTACGACCTCTTTTCCAGAAACCTTTTCCAAAAGGGGTGGTCCTAACTTATTTTTCCCTTAAAATTAAATGTCTTAGGGAACTTTCTGTATAAAATGGGCCTCTAGATCATTCTTTTTCATTTTCTAATATTTTCTAACATTTCAGTCGACAGTACGAACTCTGTTTCTGAGTGACCTCTATTGTTTATATCATTTCTCTCAATCTGTGATAGATATTCAAGATTAGCCTTTTGTGTTGTGTTCTAGACACAATAAGTAACATCTCCATAAAAAATCATGCATTGAAAACATTCCTAACCCCTCTTTTCGAATTCCAAAAGATCATGCTACTGTTCTGTCCACTATTCATAGCAAGTACATTTCAACTTTCATTCTTTGATTTGATGCTCATATGCATTCCAAATTAGTTCATATCTTAGGAAGTAGTTCATACTACATTTGTACACATCCCATGTTAATTTCATTCATTCATTCATACACATTTTAGACTTCTAAGTCACTCTAGGAATCCATGTACCCAAAACACACTACAACCTTTGCACATTTTTAGATACATACATTGCATTCATGCAAGATTTGGGGTTTTTGTAACTCTTAATCTAGGAAGATTATAAGGAATGATCACGATCACACGTTCATGCTTCCCCTTTGATCTAATCATCCTTTCTCATCCGTCCCGGGGATTGAGAGATCTTCTTTTCTCAAAGAATAACATGCATCATACTAGCTTGTTAAGCATATTTTCATTTCTTTCTTATTTGTTTCAAGAACAATTCATGTCCCCCTTTAGATTAGGAAGTCTTGATTATTTGATATATGATTAGACGATTTTTCCTAGGTTTATTTGTGTGATCTTTCACTTTACATCGTATGATATTTGGCTTAGATCTTATGAATGATATCTTATCTTTAGATCTTCCATTTCAAGTTTCTTATGTAATGTAGTATACTATCATAGTATTACTTGTCGAACCGAACATAGTATAAGATGATTATTTGGATGCTAATTGAGGCCCGTCGAAAGATGGGGCGAGTTGAGGGTGTTTTAGTCGCGACAAAGGCTCCTTCCTCTCTCGTACCAAAACCCCGAGCCAAGTTCTTTGGTTATGAAGGGCCGGTGCCCTTTATCCATTTGGGTGAGTCAAAATTAGGTTTCTTGGTTCCTTAAAGACCAAGTGGCGACTCTGTATCTGTTTTCAACAGACCATTTTCTCTTTCCTTGATTCAAAAATCAAACGAATTTCAAAACATAACAAAGAGGTGGAAGCCCGGTATCCACAGGGAGCAAAGTTTAAATGTGTGTGTGTATGTATATTGCCGAGAGAGCGAGAGAGAGCTACTGTGAGGATTTGCTTATGCTTGCAAAATGTGTGTTAGTTTACAAAGTGTGAACATAATTATATAGTGAGTTTTGCAAGTTGCTCAAATAATTGAACTCGTGATGATGCGAAGAATCAAAACAGCCTGTAAGAAAAGATTGCCTTCAATCAGTGAACGTCAAATATTTCATCTAGTTAGTTAATCAATTTTGTTTAGTTTGATCTGTTAGCTCAGTTAGGCTGGTCTGGGTAGTCTAGGAAAATATCCCAAATAAATTTTAGGGACCAAAAAAGTAAGTGACGTGATTAATATTTTACTAATGTTTTTAATCCCAAATCATAGGGTAACTTAGAGGTATAGTCTGAAGCATAATTTATACTATTTAAATTACTAAGGGTCGCATAATTAATGTCACGTAATTAGAATTAATCAACATAAGTATTTTTCATTTATGGAAATAATGCTACATTTAAAAATAATACATAATAGTAAAATAAATAGCATTGCATTAACAACTAATAACATGAGTATTGTTTATTCAATAAAATAATACAAATAATAAGAATAATACATTGTAGTGAAATTAAATTGACATTCTATTTATTAATAGGGAAGTGAAAATATAGGTAGCTACAAGATGTATACGTGCGAGATATGTAAACTTCGAGAATAATATGAGATGTACTAAAGTACGATAATCCGAGAATAATGCGCATTAAAGACTTGTACCGCGCACGTGATGCGTAAGTTGCCATAACGAGAGTTTTAACTGGATGTTCATATTCGTTGGTCTAGTTTCCATTGATTCCTTTGAGAAAGAGTAATGAGTTCTGTGATGCCGTCGAGATATTACCGTAGCCATGTGGGCGATGCTGGCAAGACTATTCATGTATGATCGGTTCAGTTTATCGTAGATGCCATAGTGGCACGTGTAGTAGTACCTTGCTGGCACTGTTGTGATCACTTGTGAGATGGTTAATAGGCTGTAAGGCGACAATGTCAATATAAGGTCGTAGGGCGACGATGATAAGTTAACCATAGTTGAATGAATAAGATGGGGTTACCATAGGCCGTAAAGGGACAATTTCAAGAAAAGGCCCTAAGGCTACAATGATAAGAGGCTAACTTAACGGCCATAAGGCGATGATATTCAGGCCAATGGCACTTGTGCCGAATGCATGCAAAGAGTCATGTTGTGAAAGATTGAACCTGTGGTTCAAAGTAGTTGTCAAGTCAGCATTCATTGGACCAATACTCCAAAGAGGTCAGTCGATTAGTGTCAGTTGAGTTTCCAAGTTCAAGTATCGCTGTTAGGATTTCCAGACTCGCATAATACATTGAGATTAAGAGGAGTGAGACCTGACATCAATGCATATGACTCCAAAAGTATAAAAGAAAAGACTTACTATCTTTATGGATTAACAAGTGTTTTCTGAGACTGTTCAAGTGTAGTAGGTTTACTCACTTAGCTTTTATACAAGCTGAAGACTTTCATGTCCTGGATAATCAAACGTCCAGATCTTGCAGAGGTAGACTACCCTAAAGAGGAGTATGCCAAGGAAGGCTATGACTTCGCGAGTTAGTTGGCGAAAGTAGAAGACTATTAGTTTACTACTTTTGTTGTGTATTGAGGCACTATGTGCCAAACTTATTTTCCTGATGTAGGGCTTATGCCTAAGATTTTAATCTATTTTCTTTTCCCTTCTATGGTTCTATAATAATGAGAATTGTGACTTTTATGTTGATGATTGGGATATATGTATGCCTAGAACCACCATGCTTATTATTACTGCTTCCATTTATTGTTTATTGTATCAGTTCTTTATTGTTGTGGACAATCATGAGGTATTCAACTTGACACAACTAAAAAGTTGTGTGCTCTTGTACAACACCCAAGTGTAGGTGATTGTGCAAGTAATATTGGATAAGTCCAGGCCGATTCCACAGGGGATGAATAGGAAGAATATCTACTAAGTTACAACCTAAAGAAAAAAGAAAAATATGAATATAAGAGTGGAGGTTCTAACGAATCCTAATTAGTTAAATTGAACTAGATAATAAACTAAAGTATAAAGAAACATAACTAATTAAACAGATAAATTAAAGGTGTTGGAAACACGTGAATCCACATTGATCCTAACTATCTACCATGCATACTCATTAAAGTTCTATGGAGTTCATTCCTCTTCAGCATTCCGTATTTTTCTAAATATAAAGAATCAATAGCCCTTTCATGACCGGGACTATTTCATCACAGTTGATTTAAAATACTTTGAAGACGGTTTAAAACAATGGTTATTACTTGCACTCTAAATGGTGTTACCATTCAAAGTGGTTTTCAAAAGTCATTGAAGAAAATAGCCTTAAGGTTTTAAGTTCTAAAAACTATTGTGACAAACTGAGCTTATAGGGACAATTTGATGACAGATTTCTAAAACAGAAAGTCGTGGAGTACTTAAAAGAATCATCTTAGGATTTAACATGTTCGATCAATCGAAGTGCTCTCGATCGATCGAACAACGTCATCCTTCAATCGTTCGAAATGTCTTCGATCGCTTGATTACGGCTCTGATTCGATCGATCAAAATACCTTCGATCGATCAAGCCCAAGTTTTCTAAAGATTGCATGGCAGAGGCTGGAAATCAATGATTCATCACATATTTCCAACGTCTAAACTACGGACTCATGAATAAACTAATACAGAAACAGCAAACTAAAGCAACAATAGCAACTATATCAATAAACAATCAAATAAGATAAAGGAAAGGAAAAACCTGGAATTAATCTGAATATAACTTGTAATAAACTTGTAATCTTCAATAATCTTTAGTATAATAATGAAAAAAAGGAAGAAAAACATGAATCTAACATATTCTACTCCTAATCTAACCCTAAAACTACCCTAAAACTGTTGTTTTCTGCGTTCTGGAGTGTCCTCCTTTCGTCTGGTATCAAAACGACTTATCTATAGCGTTCCTGCAGAGTTTATGCAACTTTTGAGGGAAAATAAAGTTCAAATTATCGAACTTAGTTTGATCAATCAAACTTTCAATCAATCGAGCTTAGTTCGATCGATCGAACTCTCAATCGATTGAACTCTCCTCAAACCCTTGAACATCTCTAATTTTGACAACTCTGCACACTGATGGGAGATTGGCCATAACTTTTCACTCAGACCTCAAATTGACCTCCCGTTTGTGGCCACGAGACCGTAACTCAAATATCTACATTTTGTATTTCTAGAGAAATCTTTCAAATCTAAAGTCTTCATTGTCAAAAATGTCATTTTATCAGCTGCTTATGTTGTTCTCTTCACCATAATCACTTTCTTTAACTCCACTTCATTGAATTACATCCTAATACCTATAAAACAATAAAAAAAAACATATGTTTTAGTATTAACCTAATGAAAAGAGCAATGTTATTAGAATGCACCTAAATGTAGGAACTTTGGGGATAAAAGTATGCATAAAAGACCATGTAATACGCTCTGAATATGCACTTTTCACCTCGAATCACACCCCCCAACTAGCTCGTTATTAGTCCCTAGCAATGAAGCGAACTACAGCAATGTTTATTTAAAAACTAAAAATTGAAAACAAAAGAAAGTAAAAATCCTAACTCACTTTCACAGGAATCGTGATTGCATTTAACGTATGCAACAAGCCTTTAAACCCCTAGGTTCCCCCTAGTGGACGAGTGTTGTCTCGTGAGGATTTGCAGTAAATCTACCCACAAAATTCATAACCAAACCAAACCAAGCGTTGTGTCCCAATCAATTGGGGTCAGCTGTATGAATCCTTTTTCTCCATTCTGCACGATCAAGAGCTATATGCTCATTTAAATTATATATATTCATATCTTGTTGCATTACATATTCCCAAGTCAGTCTAGGTCTGCCTCTCCCTCTAACCATTCCAGGCACTACGATCTTATCACTCTTTCGCACAGGTGCATCTACAGGTCTTCGTTGCACATGGCCAAACCATCTAAGTCTATTCTCCCTCAACTTATCCTCAATATGTGTCACTCCTACAGTCTCTCGAATGTACTCATTTCTAATTCTATCTTTCCTAGTCTTACAACACATCCATCTTAGCATTCTCATCTCCGCTACACTCACTTTGCTAATGTTTTGTTTCTTAGTTGCCCAACACTCTGTACCGTAGAGTATAGCTGGCCTAATAGCTGTCCTATAAAATTTTCCTTTCAATTTTGCTGGTATTCTCCGGTCACATAATACTCTAGAAGCACTCCTCCACTTAAGCCAACCCACTTTAATTCTATGGGACACGTCATCACCAATCTCTCCGTCTCTACTGATCATTGAACCTAGATACCCACAAAATTCATGTCTATGCTAATTGTTCTTGTTTAAATGTTTTTCAAGAAATTTCACCTCTCTCATTTAGCACTGTGGTTAAGCTCAACAATCTCATGAAACTCTCTAGCATGCCATAGCCATGCAACACACACATTACAGTTATTCTACTATCAAAGTCATTAGAATAGTCTATACCTGTTAGTCTTCAAGTGTGTGTGTGAATGGACAACCAAAATACAAAACTTTAATTTCAAAGCTCGCATAGCCTAAGATGCTATCAAGACATTTATTTTGACTCGACTCTCACCGGGATTACACTCTTAAGATGAAATCACTCCAAATTAGGTGTAATAATTATCACTCATGATATGGAAGATGTAAAGAGTAAATATGAATGCAATCTAATGCTTCTCGTATCTAAATAGAAAAACGGACATTTTAATGCACAAAGTCTAATGAATGGATACTTTTCACTAGAAGAGCGAGATACGGTAGAGAACTCTCTCATCACCTTAACTTTATATCCAATTTACTAGAATCATCAAGACTTTGAAAAAGAAATATTCGATTAAGAAGAAATAGGCTCATGATATTCAATTAGGTCAGAGGATGTGATTGGAATGTCTATAATAACTTTTCAAACTTCCCCACATCTGCAGCCTCTCTCTTCTTTTTTTTTTCTTTTTTTTCCCACACTCTTCTTTTTATTATTTTTTTTTCTTTTGTAACAACCATTGGCATATTTATATTCTTTTTCTTTTTGTATTTTTAATTTCATTTTCTTTGCCAACTTTCCTTATCCACACTAGCACTTCTTGTCATTGCAACATATCCAACTAAGGCTTAAACTCCTAATTTAGAGTTAGGTATAGAGTTTAGGATTGTGAAGACAAGGCGATTATGATAAACACTAAAAGGGTGAAATAAAGGAACATCATAGAGGTAGGCTAAGGCTGTAACCCGAGAGCGGGCCCAAACGAGAAAAGAGTTCATGTATGGTCAAAAGATGGCCTAAATCATCTTCTAAGTTCATCGGATAATTCATTTCAGTAAATTCAAGAGTTCTAAAGTTGGTAAATCCTAAACGTTCTCTTCTAGTGATTAGTCAAAATGAAGAAGAAAAATGAGACTTTCAACGAATTGAAACGCTTTTCAAAAAGTAAGAGTAATTTTATAAAACCCTCAAAAATAAAAGAATGGCACAAAAGCTCACTTGAATTATTAGTTTGCACTACAGTCTCTCAAGACATCTAAGATATGCTTACTAATCCATTTTAGCTAAGTACAAGGTTATCACAACGTGCTCAAAGTTGTTCGAAGATTAAAAAGCATAAAATGTACTATAACTAAGATAGTAAAGAAACTACCATAGTGTATCACATACTAGAAACATACAGAAAATAACACTAATGCATCATGACTAACTACATTTACTAAGAGAGAAATACAAGAACCATTTTATTATATTTAAAAAAAAATTAAAAATTTTAAAATTTTTGTAATTTATAATTTACCGAGCCATGTTGCTAAGCAGGTATATTGACATTCAGGCATAAAAAGAAAGAAACGAGGCATGCAATGACTCACTCTCCCCAACTAAAACTCAACATTGTCCTCAATGTTCTAAACTAAGCACATGGACATGTAAAGTAAAGCGAGAGAAGGAAGAATGTTAGCTCGAGGCGTTAATATTCAATGTGTATTTATTTATTTATATTTTAGCTACCTACAAAATCATTAGTAGCAACAAGAAAAAATAGAGAATATAATACAACTACTTAGTAAATAAATTCGGTTAATCAAGATATTTATCATAAAGTAATAACCGAAATTTTTTAGGATCTTCCCAATGAAATAATTTAACATTGAAAAGAATGTAGGGATCCTCATAAAATTGCAACTCCCACCAACTAATGTCAGGCTCAAGGTCAAAGGAGATGATGCAAAACCTATGTCCTCCAAATTTGTTGGGGACAATTACAAGAGGTATACCACACTTTTTAGGAATAATATGCAAGAAACAATCTTTGGTGTTGGTAGTTCCTATAATAGCCTCTATTTTAATACAAGGAGGTGGCCACAGTTCGATAAAAGGGCCAGGGTCTAAGTAATATTTTAATTTAGCTTTATTACCCTCCTCTTGTTCTAGAACAGAATCTATGGATATAAAATCATAGGAATTTAATTTCTGTTCTATGCACATGGTTTTGAACTGGACTTGGATAAAGCTATCTATTTGAGCCTCAATGTCATTATTACGCAACAAGGTCAAGCAGTCTAGAAGATTACTAACTTCTTGTTGAAGTTTAAGATCATCTAATGTGCGCTCAATATTTTCCAAGTCCTCTCTCATAGAATTTTGAAATTTAAAATTTGGTGAAGTACATGTGTTAGAATCCTTACCATCCTCTTCTACAACACATTCTTTTTATTCAATATTAGGGTACACATGATTTTTAAGCTCGGGATGAGAGCTTTGATTGATAAAGAGGATAGGCGATGGGCAACTTGGTGACACCACCTCTTCATCCGAAAGAGGTGAGGGTTCAGGAATATCATAAGAATCTAAATCAAATTTAGAATTTTCAATTACGTCCTCCCTAGGGTCACTATCAAAGTTAGGGAGAGAGTCAACATGGGACTCCTCCTTTCCTAGTTACGGGTAATCACCTAAACTCTCATTGTCTTTTAAATTATCATTCTCATCCATGTAACTCTCCTCACTATATATGTCATCTATTGAGATGCTCTAGACAAAGAGACTGTGCAATTTTATCCAGGCAGTGAAGGAGTTGATGTCTGGGGTTGTATATTGAGGAGAAGATGGTTCTACAACTTCATGCTCAATGGTTTGGTTTTGGAGTTCTTGTTGGGTTATGACTTTCTCGAGTGAGTTATTAACCTTATTCGGTATAAACCCGTCATTGTCCTCTAATTTCATTCCATTGTTAGTGTCTTGAAATTTAGGTTGTAGTGTTGAAGAATTAGTATAGTCTTCCAAAGGTTGGCTAGCATATGCTTGTTGATATCTAGTTTCTAATTTATTAAGTGCATTATCTAGCCTTTACATTTCACTAAGCAGCAATTTTAAAATACCACTATCCTCAACTTGGTTATTCTCCACATTATTACAATATGAAGTTTTGCCCCATTGTTGTTGGTAGTAATTCTCATCCCATTGTGTTTGTGAACAAGGTTCCGCCGAAGGAAAGTCTTGGTGCATTTTGTAATCATGGGAACTGTGGACACGCTGAATCGTTCATCCACTCTTTTTAGTTTGTTTTGAGATTATTTTTGACAAAGGAAATGAAAAGATCTGTTGAAAACAGATACAGAGTCACCACTTGGTTTTTAAGGAACCAAGAAACCTAATTTTGACTTACCCAAATGGATAAAGGGCACCGACCCTTCATAACCAAAGAACTTGGCTCGGGGTTTTAGTACAAGAGAGGAAGGAGACTTTGTCACGACTAAACACCCTCAACTCGCCCCGTCTTTTGACGGGCCTCAATTAGCATCCATATAATCATCTTATACTATGCATGGTTCGACAATTAATACTATGATATTATATTACATCACACAAGAATTTTGAAATGGAATATCAAAAGATAAGATATCATTCACAAGATCTTAGCTAAATATCATGCAATGCAAAAGTGAAAGATCACACGAATAAACCTAAGAAAATCGTCTAATCATATATCAAGTAATCAAGTTTTCCTAATCTAAGGGGACATGAATTGTTCTTGAAACAAATAAATCAAAGAAAACAAGGATGCTTAGCAAGCTAGAATGATGCATGTTAATCTTTGAGAAAAGAAGATCTCTCAATCCCCGGGGCGGATGAGAAAGGATGATTTGATCGAAAGGGGAAGCATGGACGTATGATCCAACTCATTCCTTATAATCTTCCTAGATTAGGAGTCACAAAAGTCCTAAATCTTGCATGGATGCAATGTATGATCCTAGAATGTGCAAAGGTTGTAGTGTGTTTGTGTACATGGACTTTCTAAAGTGACTTAGAAGTCTAAAACATGAATGAATGCATGGAGTAAATCATCATGAATATGTACAAATATAGTATGGACCACTTTCTAAGATATGAACTAATTTGAAGTGCATATAAGCATCAAATCAAAGAATGAAAGTAAAAGTGTGCTTGCTGTGAATAGTGGACAGAACAGTAACATGATATTTTGGAAATTGAAAAAAGGGGTTAGGAATGTTTTTAATGCATGATTTTTTATGGAGATCTTCCTTATTATGTCTAGAACACAACCCAAAAAGCCAATCTTTAATAACTATCACAGATTAAGAGAAAACAATAGAGGTTATTCAGAAACAGAGTCCGTACTGTCGACTGAAATGTTAGAAAATCTTAGAAAATGAAAACAAAATATCTAGGGGCCCATATTATACAGAAAGTTCCCCAAGACATTGAAGTTCAAGGGAAAAATAAGTTGGGACCACTCTTTTTGGAAAAGGTTTCTATAAAACAAGTTGAAAGTCAACCTAGCTGCTGTGACAGCAGAGGCAGAATGTTTGGAAGGAATGTCTGGACAAAAATGGACCCATTTCAAGTGCTTCCAAGTCAAGCCAAAAATCTTGGGTGTTATATAATGAGTTAGAAAGACTTTCTAAGTGGTCTTTCATTCATATATTGAGTATTGAACTCAAAATAATTCTTTGAAATTAAATGACTCACTGTTTTGAAGGTTTTAAGAAAACAAGGTTTATTTCTTGAAATCAAAATGAAGGGTTTAAGAGGGGGTTTTGGAAGCACATTTTCAATACTTAATGAAGATTATAACCACTTAAAATGTCAACATATAACTCATATCAAGAACCTCCAAGATTATTGGAAAGTATTATTTCCGTTTTGAAGACAACTTCATGAATACATAGGAATGTATTGAAGTTGAAATCATCATCTATCAAACATGTTTTTGAGGTCAAGAGCTACTATCCATAAGGATTCACTCACCTCAAACTTCATGTCATCATCTAGATGATGATAGACTAGTAAGTAAATAAAGAAAACAAAAAAAGAAATGAGGTCAGAGAAGATGAACAAATATAAACAAGCAGAAAGATAGCAATCAACAGATAATATTCATGATGATCTTAGGCTTATAGCTTGATGTTTCACTAATGTATGGTGACTTTGGACATGGAAGTAGCTTTCTCTCTCATAAATACCCACTAGAATGGTAGTTGGGTGTATTGAATATGAAGTAAATAGAAGTAATGAAGTAAAAACAAAGTTTAAAACTCACTTTCTTGTTTGAAAATCAAAGAAAGAAGCTTCTTTTCTCTCTATTCTAACCTTATCTCTACAACTTTCTCTCTAAAACTTTTCAAAGCTTGCATTTGACAACCCCAAAATGAGAAGTCAAGGGGGGATTATATAGGCCAATTTGGGGTGGTTTTGGGATTTTAGAAGTACTCCCATTGGTCCCAAACATCTGTGAACATAGAACTACGTCGTTTGGGTTTCTAATTAATCAAAATGAACCCCCACAAGAAATTACAAAAGTGGACCATTCTGGGGGAGAGTGCCATGGCGATACTGGGCCTGTGTCGCGGTGGCACTACTCCTCATTTGTCTATATAATCCTTTTTAGACTACCAGAGGTTCTAGTATTCGCGAAAACGCCCTATTTCATCCAAAATTCATAAAAAATGCATACAAACTCCAAATTAAGGTTGTGATATACCGTTGGAAAGATAATGGAGTCTACTTTACATAAAAAATAGTTCAGAGATAGGTCACGCTGAAAAGTTTTGTGGTATTCGCGATAAAAGCCAATTTGATCGCCTTTTTTACCTTCAGAAATTCATAATAAATTCGTTTGAAATCCAAAAATTATGTGCGATATACCATTGGAAAGCTATTGACCTCTAATATCCATGAAAAATGTTTGAAAAGTGATACGATGCTCTGATTTCAAAGTCAACTTTTGGTCAAACTGGTCAAACTTGGGATTCCCAGGATGTTCTGGAAACCTCTGGGAGCTCCCAGTAGCTGACGTTTCGATTTTCTTTTAGAACTCATTTTATTATTTCCCATATGATCCAGAATGATCCCGGAATTTTTCGGCAAATTTGGACGATTTTGGTCAAACTTGGTCAAACCAGTCAACGGGGACTTTCTGGGAACTTTCGGGACTTCCGGGGGTCTCTGGGAGCTGATAATTTCATCTGGTCTTGCTTTAGAACTCATTTTATTGATTTTCTTACGATGTAGCATGTTTTCAGAACATTTGGTCTGAACCCGGGAGCGTTCGGGCTTTTAGGGGTATTTTGGTCATTTTGGGCATTTTGAGAGATAGAACTAACTTCCAAGAGTCCCTTTTTTTTTAGTCTTTTTCGATCATTGTGAACCACCAAGCTATGGGTTTCCTAAATTTGATAGCCGATAAAATGGGGTGTCTATAGTTTGCCCCTCTTTGGCATGAACTTGCGAGGCAACGCATGTCGCAAGGGAGTGCCAAAGTTTTGAAGAGACAGGTCTTTTTGGAGGCTATAGATTTAGGATAAAAGCGTTGCAAAGATGTAATGATAGAAAACATTATGCTGGGGCTAGGGCTGGTCATGCTCTTCATGAGCTGCCTACGTATCACAAAGGGAATCAGACCAGGACGTAGTTCGGGGCACGAAGGAATAAATCACATATGCACATCAAGACTGTCGAATGTTATGTTATGAGGATGATATGCAATGTATGGATTTGTCCTGAGTCCTATCATGTTTAGTGTTCTGATCCTAGTATGAGTGAGTGCTAGTGTTTCCAACTGTGATGCAGTGGCTGATTTGGATAAAGACACAACGGTTTGGAAGGCTCTGGGTCTCAGGACAAACTTCTTAAATTTTGAGAAATGTGCTTTGTAAGCGAAATGGATCAAAGGTGACCGTGGGATCCCGTGATAACCGATAGGTAAGGAAGCTATGAAAATGGACAGATGAGAAAGCTCATGATTATCAGAAGACACAGAGTCATGGAACGACGGTGCTCGTCTTTGAAATCTGGACACGGGCGATGTTCTGGTTGTTCCTGATGACCAATCTTCGAGAGTCGGTTCTGCTTTTGCTGCTTTCTGCTGGGGATAGTGGGAGCTAGTATCCTTCTATATTTTTCCTTGGGGGATGGCGTAGGACTCTCAGAGAATCTCTCTTTTCTTGAATGGGAACCAGGACCCATCTCTGAATCTCTCACGGTTGATCAAAATCTTCTGGCGCTCAATCCAAGAGGGCCAATCGGGGCCTCCGGGAGCTGGTATCTCTATTTCTGTCCTCGAGAGATGATGTAGGACTCTCAAAGAATCTCTCATAACTGTTTCTTGATCAGGAACCAGGACCCATCTCTGAATCCCTCATGGTTGATCAGATCTTTGCAATGGTTAGTCCAAAAAGCCGATTCGGGCCTTCGTGAGCCAATATCTTTCTGTTTCTATCCTCGGGGTATTAACTGAATCTGTTCGGGATAAATTGGATCTGTTAGGGATAAATCCATAGAAATCTTGACTAAAATGGGCCACCGGGGCTAACCGGGATCACAAACGGGCTAAAACGGGTCAGAATGGGCCAAAACGGGCTGAAGTAGAGTGAAGCAGGGCCTGCGGGGAACAGTGCCACAGCGGCAGTTGGCCAGTGCCGTGGCAGCACTGGGTGGCCGGACTTCATGTGTGTACATCTTGGGTTTTTGAGCATTTCAAGCTCATTTTTGGCCATTTTGGGGTGCTTTTGGAGCCAAAATTCGTCAAAACACAGCTTGTGAATGCTCAGGTGAGTAATCTTTCCCCATGATTGGAATTTTGATTGGTGTTTTAGTTTGTTCCATTTTTCAAGAAGAAAGTTTGGTTTTAGCTTCCATTTTTCTTGCAGATTCATGGCTTCGAGCTTAAGGAGTCCATCTAAGAAGGCCAAGGAACGAATAAAAGTCGAGAGCCAAACCCCAGACTTGATTTTATGGGACCCCCAATGTCATCTTTCGGTCGCGGCTCTTCCGAGCCTGGTATATGAAGCTTTTGACAGTTTAGGACTATTTTCTGCATTGTGCTAGTTTTATGAACTGTAGTGTGCACCTAGAGTTTGTTGGAAGCTTGTTTTGTGCTTGTATGTTGATTTTGTGAAGTTGGACTTTGGGTCATGAATAGTGAATTTGTGCTCGTTTTTTGTCGTTTTTGATGTGTGCAAGTACCGAAAGTGACATTAAAGGGCCATGGTAGCCTTGCTCATGCTTTTCTGTGGTACACCCAACTCTCGTATGTCGTCAAGAGAATGGTAGACGATGCCGAGTTTGGCGACTTTGTCTGCCTAATTACAAAGAGTACCAACGATCTGGCGCATTTTTACGCTCTTGCTAAGAGATGGTGGGACACCACTAATACTTTCTATCTGCCATTTGGTGAGCCTTTTGATTTTTCCATGATTACCGGTTTAAGAGTTGGCGGGAAGCGCCGGATTCTGGACTACTTCTATGAGACTGATCCCGAGGCTGTCGAGATATTGATTGGGGCTATTCCCCCTAATCTGGAGGGGCACAAATTTCCTTGTGACTGGCTTTACCGGGCTTACGACAGAGGGAATCACAACCTGAATAATTCTCAGCTTTTGAGGGTATTTCTTCTGTATATCCTTGGTTACTCGATTTTCGCGACACGGAATGATCGGTGAGCTTGAGGCTTCTTTCTTACCTGGAGACCATTGGTGAGATCCCCTCGTATGACTGGGGCGGTGCTGTCTTGGCCCACCTTTACAAGTATATGAGTGAGGTTTCCCGGGGTGATATCAAGTAGATGGGGGGATTCTGGCAAGCTTGGGAGGTATGTACTGTAACCTCTTTTATCTTCCAGCTTTTTGATTTTCGTACTTCGTGTCCTTTTTGATTTTCCATTTATCTGTGCATCTTTGGAGCTTTGAGTACCTGAAGATGTTGGCTCCTTCCCCTACTGATGAATCAGGTGAAGATGAGGACGGCATGGCTCATATGCCTTTGTTCCCCTGGGGCTTGAGATGGCAGAGGAATGTTGTCGGGGTAAAGAGCGGGGCTCATCGAATTGTTCTCCTCAGAAACTTCTTATCTGGGCTGATAGCTGCTAGCGTTAATTGGACGCCTTGGGAGTGCGTTACCTATGCTGCCCTAGAGGAGATATAGTCGGTCAGGCCCCTTGCCTCTTGCTGACTTCTAATGGAAAGTACCAAAAGCAGGCAATGGTTCCTTGGCGATCAAGTGTCTCGGCAGGTGGTTGACGGTCCGAGGTATCGCGTCCCTCATAATCCTCTCGGCATCCTTAACGTCCCTTGGAGTTATGCTGAGGAGGGCCACGCCTTAGCAGCTAGCTTACGGTCTTTGGTTCTCACGCGAGACCATTGGGTATGTCTCCAATTTTGCGCTCCTTAAGGTTATGAGGTCCTAACCCTGTTTTGCCCTTGACAGATGGATGGTATGCGATAGTTCGCCACTAGTCAGATGGCGTCCTTGGTAAGTCTCTTACTCGACTTTGTTTTTGTACTTTTTGTTGTTTCTCTACTAATTGCTTTCATTTTATTTTTGTGTGCAGTATCGTGGAGGTGGTGTTGGCTCGTCAAGGACCGGGCCGAGGTGCAGAGGTGGCAGGAGGAGGCCATCACCAATGTACACTCCGGGTGGTCCGATAGAGGATGAAGAAGAGGAGGACTGAGGCCTTCTAAGCGGGGACTTTATTTTGTCTCCATTTCATGTCTTTGATTGGGTTGTACTAGTGAATAATGTGTAGGATGATCTTTAGGATGATTTATCACCCTTGATAAAGTATTATGATGTTTTGCCTTTCGAGCCGAACAGTTTCCGGTTTGAAGGCGCAGTTGTGTGCTTGCTTTGTTTGGTGGTTGTGCACTATGATTTTGTGATTGTTGATGTTACTGCGATGAATAGGTTTGTGATAGTGAGTTTGTTTTCCTTGCTAGAGCTGCGATAGAAAATATGGCATTGTACAATCCCGCTCAACTCACAGCTTGGTTGAACATCACGGATGGTGTGGAGCGAATCAACCTCTTCAGCTACGGTCTGACCGAGCTATTCTCTCTTCACCAGATGGCTCTAAACACTGAGTTTATGCGTGCTGCTATTGTCCACTGGGACCCAGTGAACCATGTCTTCAATTTCAACGGCCTAGAGATATGTCCCCTGTTTGAGGAGTTCTATGCTATACTTGGCTTCGATTCTGACTCTGACCTGATTCTTCTTTCTGCTGATACCCCCTGTCCCACGCGAGGCTTGGCTAAATACCTAAATTGTTTCACTACTATTTCCCGCTTGCTAATTCATGGTGAGGTTCTTGACATTGCTTCCATCATTGCCCGGTATGCTAGTCCTGGGAATCCTAGCATATATGATGCTACCCGCAGGGCCGCTCTGATATTGTGCATGACTTCATACTTTCTATTCTCAAGTGCTTCTATTGACTTAGTGAACGTATGCCTTGGGCTGAAATTTAGTAAGAATCACATGGCCATGGTTCTGGCTGAAACCCTGAATGGTTTGGATCGCGCTTTCAATCAAGGAACGCTTCTTCTTTCTGGGGCGCCTTTGGTGTTACAGGCTTGGCTCTACGAGCGCCTTTAGTTATGGATGGGTAATGTGCCACCAGTTTATTTTCGTGGAACCGTGCTTCATTCTCATTACACTTCTTCCAATTGGGTTAACATGATGTGTGCTTTATCCGAGGCCAATATATGCTGGATCGTGAGGCGTTGGGGCCTTCATGCTGTGACCACTAGTCTCGGGGATTACCAGAAAGTGTAGCTGATGGGTCTGAGAGAGACCTCTTTCTATCATCCTCGCCGATTAGCCAGACAGTATGGGCGAGTTCAAGAGGTCCCCCGGGGGTTTACTGAGAGGGTCTTTGGTTCCAGAGTCAAAGCCACTACTATTGCTGCTTTCATCAGGGGCTGGGCCGGTCGAGCAAGAGCCTATTTCTAGAGACCTTTGAAGAAATAAAAGACACAAAATAATACTAGACTTGACTGATTCTGCTTCTTTTCTCCAAGTGTCTTTGATATTTGGGATTGCTTGCGTTTTCATTTATCCCTACTTAGGTAATATTCGAAGTTTGTTTATCGGTGAATTTTGGTTACTTGGAGAACCTTATTTTATGCATTTGGCTTTCTGAAAACATTTGTAGTATGATTTTGATCAGATATTTGCTTTTGGTACTTGTTTGGGCATGCTAGGACGATTAGAGGCAAACGAGGCGGGTGGCTGAAGTTTGCCCCTAGTTTGGGATATGTATGGTTGTGAGGCAAACGAGGTAGATGACTGACGTTTGCCCCTAGATTAGAAAAGGTTCAGGCAAACGAGGCAAGTGGCCGAAGTCTGCCCCTAGTGTGAAGGGTATTTTCTGGGTTATGGTAAGGACCGCGACTTTATTTTTCTCACACGCTCATAATTTTGCCTAGGCACCAGTTAGGTGACCTAGCGAGCTCTTTTCCCTCCTTTGTTATTGCTCTCTTTGGATTTAACTCTAACTTTTGCCTAGGCGTCCTTTCGGATTTTTGACCTAGCGAGCCATCCTTCTTTTTGTTTTTGAAAGTCTGCCTACGTACCCCCGAACGGGGATCAAAATGTAGTTCGGGCCAAAGTCTTGAAAGAAAAGGGTTTTTTTATGATGGTGTCGACCGAACTGATGCGGTTGCCTACGTATCCCTGAGTGGGAATCAGGTCAAGCGTAGTTCAGGGCGAGGCTTGAAAGAAAATTGGTTTTAGGGAATGGTCAAGCATAGTACTTTTTGAGGTGATCCATGTTGATTGGTTATTTAAATTCAATGCCATTGAGGTCCATGAGGTAGGTTGCTCCTCCAGAAAGGATAGTTTTGACGATATAAGGGCTGACCCATTTGGGTTTAAACTTTCCGTGTGGATCAAAGATTGGGGCTTGCAATTCCTTAAGGACAAGGTCACCTTTGACAATTTTCCTCAGACGAACCCTTTTGTTGAAAGCACGGGCTATCCTCTTTTGATAGATTTGGATATGGTCGATTGCCGCTAGGCGCTTTTCATCTATGAGAGCCAATTCTTCGTACCTTTCCCTTAACCAATCCAATTCCGAAATTTCACATTCTGCCATTACGCACAAGGATGGTAGTTCTATCTCGATTAGAAGTACTGCTTCCATTCCATATACTAGTGAGTAAGGAGTTGCTCCTGTGGACGTCCTTATCGTTGTTCTATATCCCCAAAGTGCGAATGGTAGCTTTTCGTGCCAGTCTTTGTAGGTATCGGCCGATTTCTACAGTACGGCCTTGACATTCTTGTTTGCAGCTTCGACTGCCCCATTAGTTTGCGGCCTGTATGGTGACGACTTGTGATAAGTGATTTTGTATTCCTCAAATAGATCCCTAACTTCAGCTTTGAAATGACTACCATTATCTGAAATGATCTCATGGAGGACTCCATAGCGACAGATGAGGCTCTTCTTGATGAACTTGGCTACTTCCTTGGCTCCTAACTTGCTGTAGGATGCAGCTTTTACTCATTTTGTGAAGTAGTTAATGGCCACCAAAATGTATCAGTTCCCATTTGCGGCCTTCGGGACAATTTCGTAACTGATATCGATTCCCCAAGTTGAGAATGGCCATGGGGAGGTCATACTATAGAGCAGAGATGGTGGTACATGCATCATGTTTGCGTGGATCTGGCACTTGTGGCGCCTCACGTATTGACAACAATCTTTGTCTAATGTCGTCTAGTAGTACCCTTGTCTTACGATCTTTTTGGCTAGCATGTGACCATTCATGTGTGGACCACACATCCCTTTGTGTATTTCTTCCATCATTCTTCTGGCACACTTTCCGAACAAGTAAGTTAGATTGTGACCATTGTATCCTTTCTTCAACAATTTTTCCCTACAAATGATGAACTGTGCTACAAACCTTCGAATTGCTCTTTTGTCTTTCTCGGAAGATTCTAGGGGATATGCTCCCTTTTCTATGAAGTCCCAAACATCTTCGTCCCATGGTGTTTCATTCTCTTCTTCTTCGATCGTGGTGACACTGTTGAATGAAGGCTCGTATCTTTGCTCAATTACCAAAGGCATCATCTTGACTCCCACGAGAATTTTGATCATCGAGGCTAAGGTAGACAACGAATCTGCTAGTTGGTTCTCTTACCTAAGTAGAAGAATGTGATGTTCTTGAACTGTCTCTTGAGTCCATCGAGATGATCATGATAGGGCTTCAACCTTTCTTCTTTCACTTTCCATTCTCCTCTAGCTTGTGATATAATGAGGTTTGAGTCTCCGAAGATAACCAACTTCTGAACTTTCAGTTCTATGGCTGCTTCCATCCCTAGAATGTATGCCTCATATTCAGCAGTGTTGTTGGTGGAGTTATAATTGAGCTTCATTGCCAGTAGGGTGTGATCCCTATTTGGTGACACTAGAATCATTCCTACTCCGTAGCCTTTCATGTTAGCTGCTCCATCAAAGTACAACTTCCACTGTTCTTCCTTGATTTCCATGATATTCTCGTCCGGGAATGGAAAATCTCCATTTACTTCAGAATCAATGGCGTGTTTAGCAAGATGTTCAGCTATAGTTCTCCTTTTTACCGATTAGCTTGTCACATACTTAATATCGAATTCGGACAGTAGAAGTAACCAACGGAATATACGACCGGTCAGGGTAGGTTTTTCGAGAAGGTATTTTAGAGGATCCATGTAGGATATGAGCACAACTGGGAAGGCCAGCATGTAGTGCCTCAGTCGGCGAGTGAACCAAACCAAGGCCCAACATGTTTTTTCGAGGGTAGAGTAGTTGAGCTCATACCCAGTCATCCTCTTACTAAGGTAATATATGGCTTTTTCGGGGCGGCTTTTTTTTCCTTCTTGGGCTAGCATGCATCCCATGGCATTCTCGGACACAGATAGGTAAAGAAGCAAAGGCTTATGAGGGGTAGGTGGTGAAAGGACAGGTGGTTTTTGGAGGTAGGTTTTTATTTTGTCGAAGGCGGCTTGGCATTGGTCGTCCCATTTGAACTTCTCTCCTTTCTTTAGCAATCGGAACAAGGGATCACATGTGGTTGTGAGCTTGGAGATGAAATGGCTAATGAATTGGATCCTCCCGAGGAATCCTCTCACTTCTTTCTCATTCTGTTGTGGTGCCATTTCTAAAATTGCTTTGATTTTGGAGGGGTCCACTTCTATCCCCCTTTGCGTGATGAGGAAACCTAGGAGCTTTCCACAGGTCACACCAAAAGTGCATTTCTTTGGATTTAGCCTCATCTTATACTTGCGCAATCTTTCAAAAAATTTCTCTAGTGCCACCAAGTGTCCTTCTCTATCCTTGGATTTCACGATCATGTCATCTACGTACACTTCTACTTCCTTGTGAATCATGTCATGCAGCAGAGTGGTGGTAGCTCTTTGGTAGGTTGCTCCAGCGTTCTTGAGTCCGAAAGGCATTACCCTATAATAGTAGGCTCCCCAAGGTATGGTGAATGTCATCTTTTCCCGATCTTCTGGCGCCATTAGAATCTGATTGTACCCCGAAAAGCCATCCATAAATGATAGTAGCTCATGCCCTGCGGTATTATCTACTAAAACATCGATGTGGGGAAGCAGGAAGTCATCCTTTCGACTAGCTTTGTTTAGATCACGAAAGTCGACGCATACGCGAACCTTTCCATCCTTTTTGGGGATTGGCACGATATTTGCAACCCATTCCGAATACTCAGTAACAATGATGAACCCTGCCTTGAATTTTTTTTGCACTTTTTCTTTGAACTTGAGTGCCCATTCCGGCCTCATGTGCCTCAGTTTCTGCTTGACAGTTTTGAAATTGGGGAGGAGAGGAATATGATGTTGGACAATGTCGGGATCGACCCCAGGCATGTCCTCGTAAGACCAAGCAAAAACATCTTTGAATTCTTTAGCAAGAGAGTCAATTTTTCTTTTTCTTCTTTATTAAGTGTTGAGCCGATTTGCACAATTTGTGGATTATCTTTTTCACCTAGGTTAATTGATAAAGAATCTTCGATTTTTTTATAAGCAGGTGGTTTTTCAATTAGTTGCTTAAGTTCAATTGGGAGATCCTCAGAGGGATCTGTGCATTCACAAGTATTAGCCACAGAGAAGTAAGCAGAATCGTCTTTCATTTTATTCATGATAGGTGGAGTGATTGCGTTAGACAGTGGTGGGCTTACAGCAGCCGACTCTAGTATAGACTCGATAATTAGAAGTATAGACTTTGGGGGAACAGGGGATAGGGAAATAGATGACTCTACAGCCTAGTTGCTCAGACCTTCCTCAGTTGGCTTGATCTGATCATCTTGGCTCTTGGCCCAATTTTCTTCCTTCTCTTCAGCGAACTCTTCCCACATTTTCTCGATTGCTTCAGTGTCTAGATACTTCAACCTGTCTCCCTCCAGGGTTTTCTCAACTTCTTTGGGATAGAACGAATCTTGATAGTGGGGCCTTTCACAGTGAGCAAAGCTTTCTAGCCTGGGGTACCTTTTTTCAGTGTCCTGATGGATCCAAGGTCCTGGGAACCCAAAATAGGGAAAATCATCCCTTTTTTGATGAATTGCCCATTCAAGGTTTTGCGGTATGGTGGGAGACTCCTCACTCTTTTCTTCAATGGCCTCCATAGTTCGACGTCTTCTTCAGTGGGCTTGTACCCCAACCCAAAAGTGCCTTATTGCCCTTTGATCTGAGGGAACTCATGAATCCCTTGCTGGCGTCGGCCCAATCCCATTCCAGGGAAGCAGTTCATTTTACGGACGATGTTGACAACTACATAGTGGATCTTGGGGAACCTGTCTTCATCATTGATCATATGGACTTCTTCCATGAAGAATCCCCCGATTTTTCCTTCTTCTAGCTCAGGTATTTGGATTTCAAAGATGGGAGCGTAGTTTGGAAAAGCTTCATTACCCCAACTATTGCCAAGGATGATTTTTACCTCCTTCTCATGAATGTACTTGATCATTTGATGCACAGTGGATGATACAGCTTTGTTGATATACAGCCAGGGCCTTCCGATCAATAAATTGAACGAGGCAGGTATGTCCATAACTTGAAAGATTTCAGTGCTAACCAAAGATCCTACCCGCATTTGGAGAGAAACAGTCCCCATCACATTTCTCTTGGTGTTATCGTAGGCCCTCACAGATTACACAGATGGTGTGATGTCAATATTGACCCCCAAGGTGGTGGCAGTCCTTAGAGCACAAACATTTAAGGCGGAGCCTGTATCGACTAGACAGAATGGCACCTACTATCCCTTACATCCAACAGTGATTTACAAAGCTTTGTTATGTGTAGACCCTTCCGGCTGCAGGTCTTCATTAGAAAATGTAATGATTGGGTCAGGGGTGAGTGCGCCCAAGAAAGCCACCATGTCTTCCGGTGCAGCGTCGATAGGGACCTCAATTCCAACCAAGGCATTCAACACGGATTGCCTATGCTTGTAGGATGTTACCATGACGTCCCACATCGAGAGATGCGCTTGGGTTTTCTTCAACTGCTTTATCAACTCATTGTCTTCTTCGATGATCTCATCCATTTTTCCCTTTCCCTTGTCTTTGACCGGATTTTTTTCAATTACTTCAGTGGTAGGCTGCGGAGGCTAATAATGACGGCCTGACCTAGTCAGATGATCAATCTCAGCAGGAGTAGGTCCTTCTACAGTCCCATCTTCTTTAAACTAGTCACAATCTGTTCCTATAAATGGTTTTTCCGGCTCGTTCTAGATAAAAGCATCGCTTGCATTGTCGGAATAATAGCATTTGAGGTCTACTACCCCTAGATCGTGTTCTTCCAAGAAGAATATATCTTGTTCATCAACCAGTTGTTGCTGCCACTCATCATCCCCTCCTTCAATCAAATGAAGTCCCACAGATACCAGGATGTCAATGAGGGGTAAAGGTTGACCTAAGGGGGTGATATAGGTAGCTGGGTTGAAGGATACATGGTTGGACTCAATGAGGCTGATATTTTGGTGGTTTGGTAGAGGATTTTGAGTGATATGGGGCTGCTTTGGAGGTGGCTCAATGATATTCTAGTCAATGAGGTCTTGGATATCATGGCGAAGGCGCATGCAATCATCGGTGTTGTGGCTAGGAGCTTGGTAGTAGGTGCATCTTTTGGACATATCACAGTTCGGTGGGAGCGGGGTATTTCGAGGCTGGAGTAGTTGGAGGTATCCCTTTTTAAGGAGGCGATCTAAGGCTGAGGAGAGGGGGATTTCTAATTTGGCAAAGTTGCGAGGAGGCTTCCTCAGGAAAGGACGATTAGAGGGGTTAGCTTGGTTGGGAGGTTGGTACAACCTAGGAGGGTAAGCCGTAGGTTGACTGCTACGGGCATTGACATCCGGAGGGTTGCGGGAGTAGTTAGGCCTTTTTGACTCACTCGGAGGCTCTTCTTTTTTATCTTTCCTTCCCTTATGGCGTCTTCGATTCGAGTCCCAACTTCAAACAATTCCTTAAAGGTGGAGATGGACTGGTAAAATAATTTCTCATGGTAGAGCAGCTGTAGATTCCGGATTAGCATCCTTACATGTTCCTTTTCAATCGGACGATGGGTCATTTGGGCTACTTTATTCCTCCATCTGCTCAGAAACGCGGTGAATGATTCATTGTTGTTCTGCCAAGTTGTTTCCAAATCTCTGATAGTGACATCAAGTTCTTGGTTGTAGGAATAGTGATCAACGAATACCCGAACTATGTCTTCCCATGCCCGAGTTTTGGAAGCTTCCAAGGTAAGGAACCATGACAGTGCAGACTTTATGAGAGTTTGTGGGAACAGCATTGCAATGTGCTCATGAGTGTAGCCCATTGATTGAAAAATGTTCATACACAACTTTACATGGTTCTTCAAATTTTCGGTTCCATCAAAATGGTCAATGGCAGGCATCTAGAAGTTTTCCGGCAGCTTCAGCTTAACAGGATCAAAAAGTTCTTCTAAGTCTGGCATGTAATCATCAACCCCTTTACTCTTCCACAATACGCTTTCCTACTTGTTGACTTTGTCCATTTTTTCTTGGAATTTTTTTCATGTGGGGGCGCGTGGCCCCTTGAAACCAGTCTTCTTCTCCATTGTTCTCGGGATGCGGTATGAATCCGAACGGTGGTGGTGGAAACTCGGGGGGACACTACTGTCGCTGCTGTTTCAATTCTTCCATAAACTTCAGGACCTGGGCCAGGCTGTTGGATTGCTGGCTTGTGGTGGCTCCTAATTCAGTGACCTTGTTTTCTAGCTCTTCCTGATTCATGCTGAAATAACTTGTTGGGCTGATTCTGACCAAACGAATATCTGAATTTCTGACCCAGGATAAAGATCCTAGTTGTTGGCTTTGAGAACCTATAGTGACCCTACAAATTCGAGAGGATTTGTATCAGATTTTGACAATGATGACTTTAGATAAACAAATGACAGTGATGTTAACAGACGTGGACTAACTTGTGTACAACCTGACTGAAATAGTGCATGTAGACCGATAAGAATGGTGCATGCAAATGAGACAAGCACGCGGATGTAAGCCCTAATCTATATGATGCTCCTATTTCTAACAGATAGTAGTTAAACAAATAAGGTCCTAACCATATAGAGTGTGCCAACTTTACCTTCTAGTATGATCACCAAGGGATAACAGGGGTTTCCAGGGTTTTATGAAGGCTTCTAGGAGAGACTGGGCATTTCTGGTTGGTTTGGACAGAGCTTCTGAGAGAAACTGGCATATCTGGGCATTTCTGGTTGATTTTGACAGAGTTTCTGACAGAAATAGGTTAATACAGTTATATCTGGGATATCTGGACTGAGTTTTTGGGAGAAACTGGTTAATATGGTTATATCTGGGATATCTGGACAGAGTTCCTGGGAGAAACAGGTTGATATGTGATGATAGCGATCATACTGTCTAGCGGGTTTTCATACTCCTATGTCTTAGGACCAACAGATAAGGTTTGCGGTATATATCTTTGTGAGCATGGAGCAGACATCCTTGTCATGGTGCCTAGGTAGGTCAACTTAATGTGATCACATATGAGTGATTGCCTTGGGAATCATAAGAAAGAGGTTCTTGCCTCATGCCACATAAGTGTCTATACCGCGCAGGTAATCTCGTCAGGGCATACAATAGTTATATCACATTGTCCTATCTGAAAAGATAAATGAATAGTCCTATGAAAGGTTCTATAGGAATATCTATATGCAAAGACTGGGTTTAGTCATAGAGGGTCCATTGATGAGAGTTCCAATATACTATCAGAGAAACAGTACAGAGGTTTTTACTCTTTTTGATATACCTTGGAAGGTACAGTATCAACGATGACTTATACCCTGGCACAGCAAGACCTGAACAATGTCAGCGCTGCGTTTCAGAAACAGTCGGAGGGGAAATGTAGAAGTGCAATGCGGTGAACCAGACACAGTAAAAAGATAATTTTAAGGGTGCTTCTTATGAGTCAAACCTCTGTATTATTTTGTTTTAAAATAAGAATCCCCAGCAGAGTCGCCAGATTGTGGACACGCTGAATCACTCATCACTCTTTTTAGTTTGTTTTGAGATTATTTTTTAAAAATGAAAGGAAAAGGTATGTTGTAAACAGATACAAAGTCACCACTTGGTCTTTAAGGAACCAAGAAACTTAATTCTGACTCACCTAATTTTCTGTAAAACAAGTTGAAAGTCAACGTAGCTGCTGTGACAGCAGAGGCAGAATATTTGGAAGGAATGTTTGGACAAAAATGGACCCCTTTCAAGTGCTTCCAAGTCAAGCCAAAAATCATGGGTGTTCTATAATGAGTTAGAAAGACTTTCCAAGTGGTCTTCTATTCATATATTGAGTATTGAACTCAAAATAATTCTTTGAAGTTAAATGACTCACTGTTTTGAAGGTTTTGAGAAAACAAGGTTTATTTCTTGAAATCAAAATGAGGGGTTTAAGTGGGGGTTTTGAAATGGGGGTTTTGAAAGCATATTTTCAATACTTAATGAAGATTATAACCACTTAAAATGTCAACATTTGACTCAAATCAAGAACCTCCAAGATTATTGGAAAGTATTATTTCCATTTTAAAGACAACTTTATGAATACATAGGAATGTATTGAAGTTGAAATCATCTATCAAACATGTTTTTGAGGTCAAGAGCTACTATCCATAAGGATTCACTCACCTCAAACTTCATGTCATCATCTAGATGATGATAGACTAGTAAGCAAATAAAGAAAACAAAAAAAGAAATGAGGTAAGAGAAGATGAACAAATATAAGCAAGCAAATAGATAGCAATCAATAGATGATATTCATGATGATCTTAGACTTATAGCTTGATGTTTCACTCATGTATGGTGACTTTGAACATGGAAGTAGCTTTCTCTCTCATAAATACCCACTAGAATGGTAGTTGGGTGTATTGAATGTGAAGTAAAAACAAGTAATGAAGTAAAAACAAAGTTTAAAACTCACTTTCTTGTTTTAAAATCAAAGAAGGAAGCTTATTTTCTCTCTATTCTAACCTTATTTCTACAACTTTCTCTCTAAAACTTTTCAAAGCTTGCATTTGACACCCCCAAAATAAGAAGTTAAGGGGGGTTTACATAGGCCAATTTGGGGTGATTTTGGGGTTTTAGAAATACTCTCATTGGTCCCAAACATCTGTGAACATAGAACTACGTCGTTTTGGTTTCTAATTAATCAAAATGAACGCCCAAAAGAAATTACAAAAGTGGATCACTCTGGGGGAGAGTGCCGCGATGGCACTGGGCCAGTGGCGCAGTGGCAGTGGGCCAGTGCCTCAGCGACACTACTCCTCATTTTTCCAGATAATCATTTTTAAGCCCCTAGAGGTTCCGGTATTCGCGAAAAGGCCCTATTTCATCCAAAATTCATAGAAAATACATACGAACTCCAAATTGAGGTTGTGATATACCGTTGGAAAGGTAATGGAGCCAAATTTGCATAAAAAATAGTTCAGAGATAGGTCACTTTAAAAAGTTTGGTGGTATTCGTGATAAAAGCCAATTTGATCGCCTTTTTCACCTTCAGAAATTCATAATAAATTCGTTTGAAATCCAAAAATTATGTGCGATATACCGTTGGAAAGCTATTGACCTCTAGTATCTATGAAAAATGTTTGAAAAATGATATGGTGCTCCGGCTTCAAAGTCAACTTTTGGTCAAACTGGTCAAACTTGGGATTCCCGAGAAGTTCTGGAAACCTCTCGAAAACTCCTAGGAGCTGACGTTTTCGTTCGATTTTCTTTTAGAACTCATTTTAGTATTTCCCACATGATCCAGAATGATCCCGAAATTTTTTGGCGAATTCGGACGATTTTGGTCAAACTTGGTCAATCCTTTGTCAAACCGGTCAACGGGGACTTTCTAGAAACTTCCGGGACTTTCGGGGGTCTCTGGGAGCTGACGATTTCATCTGATCTTGCTTTAGAACTCATTTTATTGCTTTTCTTACGATGTAGCGCATTTTCAGAACATTTGGTCCGAATCCGGGAGCGTTTGGGCTTTTAGGGGTATTTTGGTCATTCTGGGCATTTTGAGAGATAGAACTAACTTCCAAGAGTCCCTTTTTTTTAGTCTTTTTCGATCATTGTGAACCACCAAGCTATGGGTCTCCTAAATCTGATAGCCGGCAAAATGGGGTGTCTACAGGAACTACTACTATGTCTTACGCTATCATTTTGGTTATATCCCCATTGCGATTGATAGAACTCTCCATGTGGAGGTTCTTGATACGTTTGATAATATGGGGGACTACAGCTATTGTTTTCCCATTGTGGTGGTTGGTAGCACTCAGGTTGATAATCTGCATCATATGTGGGTGCTTGCCAACTTGGGGGATAGTTTTCATTACCTAAGGTGTACCTATTTGTGGTATCTGCGTTGTATGGAGGGTAATATGGATAATACATGTTTACCCAAAATTTTTAAAACAATAGAAATTTTTTTATTTTTTTTTCTTATGAGAGAAAAACTCCAAAGTTTTTTTTTTCAGAGTAAGAAAAATTGGAAATAACTTAGTAAAATCCTAACCTAGTTGCCTTCCCCGGCAACGGCGCCAAAAACTCGACACGACTAAAAAGTTGTGCACTCTTAGGCAACACCCAAATGTAGGTGATCGTGCAAGTAATACTGGATAAGTCTTGGTTGATCCCACAGGAAAGGAAAAGGAAGAATATATACTAAGTTACAACCTAAAGAAAAAGAAAAATATGAATATAAGAGTGGAGGTTCTAACGAATCCTAATTAGTTAAATTAAACTAAATAATAAACTAAAGTATGAAGAAACATAACTAATTAAACAGATAAATTAAAGGTGCTGGAAACACGTGAATCCACAATAATCCTAACTATCTACCATGCATACTCATTAAAGTTCTATGGAGTTCATTCCTCTTCAACATTCTGTATTCCGTATTCTTCTAAATATAAAGAATCAATAGCCCTTTCATGACCGGGACTATTTCATCACAGTTGATTTAAAATAGTTTTAAGACGGCTTAAAACAATGGTTATTACTTGCACTCTAAATGGTGTTACCATTCAAAGTGGTTTTCAAAAGTCATTGAAGAAAATAGCCTTAAGGCTTTAAGTTCTAAAACTATCATGACAAACTGAGCTTATAGTTACAATTTGATGACAGATTTCTAAAACAGAAAGTCATGGAATACTTAAAAGAATCATCTCAGGAATTAACATGTTTGATCAATCGAAGCGCTCTCAATCGATCGAATAGCATCATCCTTCAATCGATAGAAATGTCTTTGATCGCTTTACTACGGCTTTGGTTCGATCGATCGAAATACCTTCGATCAATCGAGCCCGGGTTTTCTAAAGATTGCATGGCAAAAGTTAGAAATCAATGATTCATCAAATATTCCCAACGTCTAAACTACGGAAACATGAATAAACTAATATAGAAACAGCAAACTAAAGCAATCATAGCAACTATATCAATAAACAATCAAATAAGATAAAGGAAATGAAAAACCTGGAATTAATCTGAATATAACTTGTAATAAACTTGTAATCTTCAATAATCTTCAGTATAATAATGAAAAAAAGGAAGAAAAACATGAATCTAACCTATTCTACTCCTAATCTAACCCTAAAACTACCCTAAAACTGCTGTTTTTGCGTTCTGGAGCGTAATCCCTTCGTCTGGTATCAAAATAAGTTATTTATAGGATTCCTGCAGAGTTTATGCAACTTTTGGGGGAAAATAAAGTTCGATCGATCGAACTCTCAATCGATTGAACTCTCCTCAAGCCCTTGAACATCTCTGATTTTGATAGCTCTGCGCACTGATGGGAGAATGGCCATAACTTTTCACTCGGACCTTGGATTGACCTCTTGTTTGTGGCCATGTGACCGTAACTCAAATATTTACATTTTTTATTTCTTGGGAAATCTTCCAAATCGGAAGTCTTCATTGTCAAAAATGGCATTTTATTAGCTGTTTATGTTATTCTCTTCACCAGAATCACTTTCTTTAACTCCACTTCATTGAATTACATCCTAATACCTATAAAATAATGCAAAAACATATGTTTTAGCATTAACCCAAGAAAAAGAATATTGTTATTATAATGCACCTAAATGTAGGGACTTTGGGGGATAAAAGTATGCATAAAAGACCATGTAATACGCTATGAGTATGCACTTTTCACCTCGAATCACCACGTACCTACGGACCCAAAAGAGAAAATGTTTTAAATTTTTCCTATTTTCGTTACTCTGGGGCGTGACAGCGACTCCACATAAGTTACCCCAATGTATGTTATCTTGTTCCCTTTGCATTCCATGCACGTTTCCTTTCTTTGCATTTGATCCCGAGTGGGATCGTCCCATTGTGAGTATTTCTATCCTTCCTCTAGTATCGCATGAACATCCGCTTGCTACTTTATCTTAGTGTCTTGATTGATTTTTCTTAGATGCACTTTGTGCCATGTGTATATTATCTAGTATGATTGATGAAAGAACACCAATTATGAGTTAAGAACAAAGATATTGGCAAGGCTTACCATAAGGTAGGGCAAGGAGGGGGTGCTGTAGCCCAAGCTTATGGTTCCTTCCCCTTTCGTACCAAGACCCCCGAGCCTACTTTTTGGCAATGAAGGGTGAGTACTCTTCCATTTTGGGCAAGTTAATTCACGGTTTCTTGATACTATAAAAATCAGGTGGCTACTCTAGTCAATTGGATTGAAACCGTAAGACCTAGGTCTTTATATGCAGCCTTGGATCTGACCTGAGACATAATTGAAACCGATAAGACTTATGATATCCACAGAGAGACACTAATTTTCTTTTAGGGTCTCTTTACTGGCTCTGATTGAGTTCTAGTATAGAGCTCCCACTTACAAGTGCTCTCAGTGGTCGTACGGTCTATTACCTAGTATGATTGTCTCAATTGCTTGTTTATCATGGTAAAGATGGATATTGGCTTCTTGTACACCATGTGCGTTGGGAGATGTTGGACTTTGGGTATCCAAACTGGACCATGGGTGTGCCCCGCCCGATTAGGATGGCCGATATAGAGAGATCTTGTAGGGTTTCCTTAGTTAAGCCCATCAAGGAGTTCTCTCTGACATATTATGTAGGATGGAGGTGAAAATAGTTTTTTCCCTACACAGAATACAAATTTCTCTCTGCTCTCTCTCTCTGCTCTCTCTCTCTCTCTCTATCCCTCCCCTTCACCATTAGAGACACTCTCCCCCTTCCTTTTGCCATTAGAGACACCGTTGGAGTCATAACTTATGTTCTGTCATGCCCCGAAGAAGAAAAAAATAGAGAAAATAAATTCTGTTTTGGTCCTGTAGGCACGTGACGGGTGAATAATTGCATTTTTATCTACTCAAACCAACAAACAGAACGATAAGAAGGATACAATTCATAGAACATATCTTATTAACATAATCAGAGGCTATAGCGAAAACTCATAGGTTACAGTCTACTAAAAACTATTACAACAGCTGGTTTATAGTCTGAAGCCTACAATAAATATTAACAGAAGTACAATAGATAAACAAACTAACTATTACAAAGTGGCACATCTTCGTCTTCAAGCCTTCAGATCCAAGTCTAGTAGAATGTCAGTCTTTTGTCCTCAATACTTGCAAAGCTCTAGACATTGAAATATCCAGGGTATAAATGCCACCAACTTTGAAAACAAAGCTGAGTGAGTACATCAAAGTCACTCCTCACCCATTATTATTCAGCATCTTAAAATACGCTTAATCTCTTATGAATGACGTCTCTCAAGAACATAGTAGAGGTCCTAGTAAATGCACATCAAATCAATGATAGCAAGAAATATATTAAGAAAAGACAAAGATAAAGATCATGGTATAACATCTCATCACGCTAATCACCAAATCCAAACATGTAATTTGCAACCCATGCATCCATCCCATGCATCTATCTTTACGTCGGGATGTTGAATCCAACTGAACCATCATCTATCATACCCATATCCATGTTCATACTAGTATCTATGTACTTAATCTCATTCGTATCATTATGTCGATACCACACAACTAAGACAGTAGGCCACACCAGTCGCTTACCCGGTGGTGTCCTATATGACACGATCCCTTGACAGGTTACCAGTCATCTACATAACACATCCTATCTGTAAATAATGGGAGTGGCACATCGGATGTCTTCAATGATGTGTATATCCTCACTGGTCGTCTACACAGTCGAGAATACATTAGAGCACTAGCCGGACATCTTCAATGGTACACTGGATGTCTTCAACAATACATATGAATCACTGGACGTCTTCACAGTGAGAGGCTCACTAAGAACTCTAATCATCTCACGTCCACCCGACTTGTCAGCCGTTGATCCCACGAATCCAAAGTACACATATCCGTTATTCCACCCTAAGCCACATATCTCATTTCCCATCATATTCTCATCTCTTCATACCACTATCCCATGCTTGCTGATCGCATGCCATGGAATGCATTGCTCTAGATATAGGAATTATTACATGTTCTATGTTTATCATATCTACTCATTATCTAGTTATTAACATGCAGTCGTGTTCTGTCTATTATACAATTTGACAATCATAACATATGGCAGTTAATCAATAAACAATTCATCTTGATCAATATAAAGCAGCTAACGTAACATCATATAAGTCTAATATAACATCTTGTTGATTATTCTTATATCCAACTATCATAATATTATATATGGCATAACTATATCAATATTTATATAGCCACTAACACTTCAGGTATCACATAACAACCACTCATAGCATATAACAATATATAAATAATATTATGTTCTAACCCAATCGATTAGCCAAACAAGACAATCGATTGGATTCGAAAGGCAATCGATTGTACAAAATGGCAATTGATTGGCATAGCAATCGATTGGAAACCATGTCAATTGATTGGATTATGACCCAATTGATTGGTATCAATAGCAATCAATTGGACTCCATCTTGTTCCTCAAAACTGTCTGGTTTTATTATAAAAACATTTGGATTCTTCTCTCCTCTCATGCACATTAATAAAAATATAGAATCATCAAAAATATCCCTCTTAAGTGAGTCAATAAACTCACCTTGTCCCAGCGTTCTGGTGACGGTGTCATGAGATCGGCAGTGGCAGCTATGGTAAGTTCTCTCTCGCCTTCTCTCTGCTCTCTTCTCTTCTTCTTCTTCTTCTTCTTCTTCTTCCTCTTCTCTTCTAACCCGAGAGGGTATGTGCGTATATATATAAGGATAGATATATATGTATAGGAGTGTGTATATATAATATATCACTCTCTCTCTCTCTCCCTCCCAAACATACACAACCAAACATACTTATGTATATGGTAGGGGGGTTTATATAGGAAGGGGGAATAAACCACAACCACACAAACTTAAACGTGGAGGTCAAGTTCTGCCTACTATCAATCGATTGGGACCAGGTGGTAATTAATTTGTATTAGATATTTAATGCCAATCGATTAGTTACAAAGGCAATCGATTGAAATGGGTACATGTTATGGATTTAGGTCGGCAGAGTAGCAATCGATTAGGAAATAATGACAATCGATTGGGATCAAAAAGTGACAATCGATTGGGAAAGGATGGCAATCGATTGGGCACACAAACTCACCAAAGGCAAATAAAGTAGTAGGAGTATATATACATCCGAAAATACAGGGTATTATATGTACTGTGATTCATGTGGGTCACATTCATTCGAGGTGGTGTACTCCATCGCTGGGATTCAAGGTTCAAAGCGTTCAAGTTTGTAGAATTCATTCTATCGCGTGTGAAGTATCCATTCTAGACCAGTTCCTTCGGTTATCTAAAAAGGTACCCGATTCATTTTTCACATTCTTTGATCATATATGCATGATCCTACAGTATTAGAGACTTTGAATATGAAAATGTTGCATTAATTTCAGTACTTTCTAGTTAAAATGTCATTTTTTAGGCTCTCTATCACAAATTGTACTAGTTAAGGCACCATAATTTTACATAAGTTTTAGTTGAACATGATTGAGGCCAATTATTTAAAGTCTTCATTAGTTATATTTGTTAGCAATCGTCCTCAATTGAAGTCAACTTAGAAATTAAGAGCCTTAAAAGAGATATATTAAATCCAACTTTTATATAGTATAACTAGAAATTGCTTGACCACCGAGGTGGGCAGCCCAGTGGTTCAGGCTCTTATTGTGGACAGGTAGGTCTCAAGTTCAAATTAGCATTCAGGGGGGGGGGGGGATGCAAGTTAGTGAATTTGTTATCCCCAAACTCTGCTTGTGGAGTTAAACCCCAGTTTGACTTTCACTTAGTCCTTCACAACAGGACTCCCATTTGGTGTATCGGTGGAGCAGGGGAATAGCTTTGGCCAAATAGGCTGCTTGATTTGTGCACCTTTCACAGGGGGCATCCCGTTGAAGAGCCTTCGCCCTGAGGGTGGGAGACTCCCATGATCACGCCCAGGGAGGCAGGCTACCTACGATTGTCCATCTCCAACCCTTAGTTTTTTAGCAAAAAAAAAACTAGAAATTGCTTTCGGTCATTGACACTACCCCCAAAAAGCATAAATTAATCATATATCTTAAAATCAATCTTTATAGTGTTGATATTTTGATAATTTTTTATTTTGGCGAGAGAGAGGGGCAAAAGGTGATGATGCCAAAAATTGGTAAGATAAATTAAAGCAGTTTAAGGATAAAGAGACAGTGAGAGATTGGTTTTTTATATGTGTGGTTCGGCTTTGTTAATGAAGGAACCTATGCCCACATGTGTGTCGAGCACGTCCACTATACTATAAAAAAATCGGGGACTTGTGGTGAACCAACAATAGTTTGGAGCTACTGTAGGTCGTCGGGCGTGATGATGACTACTATAGAGGTGCTATATAGACTAAGAGCTGATCCCCTTTTATGAGGGTGAGTGGTCTCTTTTATAGATGCAAGACACCTACTTGTACAAGGAAATTGAACAGATTAAGCAATCCAACCCTAATTAGGATGTGATGGATATAAATTAAGTGAGTTTCTTATTTGTATTAGGAAAATTTCCATACATGCCATTAGTCTTCTAACTTGAGTAGGAAACTGCCTGGAATATTCTAGGTCATGTCTCGCGGGTTTGGCTGGACTGTGCCTGTACGAATTGAGCCCGTATTGCACCCGACCTGTTGGTCTGGGCCCGTTGACATTACGTGTACCACTCTGGAGATCAAGATAGAGGTAGATCGCTGAGTATAACTGCTCAGTAACAGAGTAGGGCTAAGTTTGGGCATATCAGTTACCCCCCATTTCCAAGGTTGGCTGGATGCTATATCAGGGCAAGTTTGGAAATCTGTTTGATGTCGCTTACCATTGTCTGAGTGCTCGAGAATTGGCTAAGAGTCGAGACTTAGCCTAAATCAGAGTCTTTTGTTTAAGTTAGCTCCAAGAATGGTTATCTTCTGCCCGTAAACCTTCGTCAAGGTTGTTGGTAGAAGAATTTGACCATGTTGGAAAAGCCGACCTAAAGCGTATTGCTTTAGGGTCCTTTTATGTTAACTCCCTAGGATGGTATCTTCCGCCCAACCAACCTTCATCAAGACTGTTGGGAGAAGAGCTTGACCATGTTGGTAGAGCCGACCTAAAGCATGTTGCTTTAGGTTCTTTTTGCTCTTCTATCGTGGGCCAACCTAAGAGGTTTTGGCTACCTCTATCGTCGGTTTGGACCTAAGCGGAGACCCTAAAAGGTATGAATTTTAGGGATTTCTTTTACTCCTCTATCACAGGCTAACCTAAGAGGATTTCCTCTATCGCCGATTTGGACCTAAGCAAAGTCGGTGCCTCTGAGTATTGTAGGCATTTAGGTTATCTAAGAGTTTGAATTAGTTAACCCCAAGGCTTGTAAAAACTCGGTGTGACTTCCTGTAGCTTTCATTCTCTCTTGCCCCCCAATCTTTTGTTGAGGTGGGTGTTGTAGGAACAATTACTGTAGGCAGCCAACCTAGAACGTTGGTAGTTCTAAGGTCTTTTAGTAATCCTAAGGTCTTTTGGGCACCTCGGGTGTGATCCCGAGGTCTTTTGCCAACTGCGTAACAGTGGTCTTTTGTTGCCTCATAGTTGAGCCCGAGGTCTTTTTAGTAGCTCGGGAGTTGAACCTGAGGTCTTTTTGGCGCCTCACGAGTTGAACCCGAGGTCTTTTTGGTGTGCTCCGGGGATCGACGAGAAGTTTGATAGGCGATCAAAATCTTTGTAGCAACCCTTTGGCAGTCTGAGCTTTGTGCTATGGTCGGGAGAAAGTACCATTATAGTTGGACTTGTTTGGTCTGTTGGAGACAGGAGGTCAGTTCGAGATCACCGGGCTCCTAATTATTCTGAGTTGGAGGCAAGGTCGGGATCACTGGATCCTGATAGCTACAAATTGGAAGTCGGGTCAGGGCTGTCAGATCCAGACCGC
The DNA here is from genome assembly GCA_033977485.1 of Hydrangea macrophylla. Classification (NCBI taxonomy): domain Eukaryota; kingdom Viridiplantae; phylum Streptophyta; class Magnoliopsida; order Cornales; family Hydrangeaceae; genus Hydrangea; species Hydrangea macrophylla. The sequence continues at coordinate 85,216,750 of CM066994.1, forward strand.
TGTAAACTGGAGGTCGGGTCGAGGCTGCCCGACTCAAACCATTGTGAACTAGAGGTCAGGTCAGGGCTACTGAAGTCAGACCGTTGTTGGGCACTGATGGAACTGCTAGAACCATTGGGCTGGCTTACATGATTCTTCTCGAGGTGGTCCCGCTTTTGCTTACTTCCTATAGGCTCGTTGCCTTTTTGCCTAGAGTCTTTGGTCTTTAGAAATTCTTCAATGTTAATGTATTTTCCAATCCTCTCTGCGAGTTCAACGAAGGTTGTCGGTCGATTTTGGTGAAACAACATGGTGCACTTGGTGTGTTAAACTCCCGAGTAGAAGGCTGTAATGGCGACTGTCTCGTTTAGGTTGTGAACTTGGAGCTTCTATTGGTTGAACTGATCGGTGTAATCCTTCAGCGGCTCTCCCATCAGCTGTCTGACAGTGAGTAGCTGGGTGTCAGGCTAGGGTCGGTTGAGCATGCCTATGAACTGGCTGACAAATTGCTTGCTGAGCTCCTTGAAGTCTGTAATCGATCAGGGTTTTAGGTAGTGAAACCATTGACCGACGGGGCCCTTTACAGTGCTGGGAAAGGTCAGGTAGTATAGTTTGTTGGCATTGGTGGCAAGAGCCATCTGGGCTTTATAGGTCTGAACATGATCGACCGGGCTTCCAGAGTCGTTGTAAGAATCTAGACGAGGTTGTTTAAATTTATGCGGGAGAACAAACCTCATCATTCAACTGGAGAATGGTGACTCTGTCTTGGTATTGATATAAGTAGCATCCTAGCCCAGGTGTTTGGCAATATTGTCGATATGTTTCTCCAAATTCTTGATACGAACCACCACACCTTCTCGACCGATATTCGAGACATGTTAGGTCAGTGGAAGAGGCCTCCTCATGGTGTGCTATCTCCTGGGATCGGGATCGGCTATGACTCTGGTTGATCGTGTACCTAGGATCACTTCGGCTCTTGACCGAGCAGTCTTAGACCAATCCCCGGGTCATATGCTCATGCCTCTCCACTCGGACAGTATACCTTTCATTGATTTCTCTTGCACCTCTAACACGCTTCGGGTTCTTGTGGGCACACTTTGATCTGCTGTTGGATTCGGCGTTGGCCTTCCAAGAGCTGTGTAAGAACTGTGGTAATTTTCTCTGGGGAGAGGATGGCAGCTGCCGGCATCATAGTCGGCTGGTCCGCCTGACTAGTTTGGTAAGTAGTCTTCTTGCTCTTCTTCGACGGCATGATTATCGGCTAAGAGACTTATTTTTTAGAAATATGTCGATTCCCACAGATGGCGCCAAGGTGATGATGCCAAAAATTTGTAAGATAAATTAAAGCAGTTTAAGGAGAAAGAGACAGTGAGAGCCTAGTTTTTTGTATGTGGTTCAGCCCTGTTATTGAAGGAACCTACGTCCACGTGTGTGTTTGAGTACGTCCACTATACTGTAAAAATTCAGGGAGCTGTGGTGGACTAACAATAGTTTGGAGCTACCGCAGGTCGGCGGGGCGTGATCATGACTGCTATAGAGGTGCTATATAGACTAATAGTTGATCCCCTTCTATGGGGGTGAGTGGTCTCTTTTATAGATGCAAGAGACCTACTCATACAAGGAAATTGGGCAGATTGACTAATCCAACCCTAATTAGGAAGTGATTGATATAAATCAAGTGAGTTTCCTATTTTGTATTAGGAAACTTTCCATACATGCGATTAGTCTTCTAACTTAAGTAGGAAAACTGCCTGGAGTATTTTGGGGCGTGTCTCGTGGCCTGGCTGGGCTGCGCCTGTACGAATCGAGCCCGTATTGCACTCCCACCCTGTTAAGTCGGGGCCCGTTCACATTGCATGTACCACTCAGAAGATCAGGATAGAGGTCGGTCGCTGAGTATAGACGCTCGGTCACAGAGTAGGGCCAAGTTTGGGCGTATCAAAAGGTATAAAAAGTAGTGGTAGTTTCAAAATTTTAAAAATGAAATTTAAGAAAGTGGTGAACAGTGGAAACAATTGTAGACCTCTAAATAAAGACACATATCAAGGTTTTCGAAGTGTCCTAGTGATCAAGTCCATTACTTCTATATTATTAAGATTGTTCACATGATTGTGAAAAAATTTCAATCGACGTCTTCTTTTTTCTTTTTTTCTTTTTTGCCTTTTAAGAGAGCAAGTAGTGGAGTTCATTTATAAGTGAGGCGCCACTTGAGGTAATGGATTTGGATTACATCCATTTGGGTTACAAAAAGAGCACATGTGGTCAATTGAATTTTTCTTTTTGTCAATGAGTTGATTAAGCCTACCCATAATTGTCATATTTTGTTGTCATTTTTTAAATTGAAGGTCTTGACCACTAGGGGGATGCAATTGAATAACATACATGAGTTTATCATTAACCATCCAACAGATAGTGAAAAGTCCTCAACTAAAACCAACACTTCACGAACAATGCTGAAACACACTACACAAACAAGGAGATAGTTGAGCCGGCCGCTTATACATTTACTTGAAATGTACATGATCGAAATCAAATGTATCAACTTTAAAAGGATATTTCAAAGTTTATCTTGCTAAATTTTTTGTTAAATAGAATAATGAAAATGCACACAGAAAGATTAGTCATGATTTCAAAGAGATCCCGTAGGCGGGTGTTCAAAGAGATTCAAAACAAATCTCATTCTTTCCAAACCGTAGATAACACAAAAAAATATGGAATAATGTTATGTTTTTTTAAAGTTGTATTAGAAATTTGGTTCTTAAATACTTTAACAGTTATACCATATGTTGAGATTGTACTCGATAATACCATATATCACTGTATATGGTGCAACAGGCAAAGCAATTGGAAATTAAATTTGGCATTCAAATTTAAGAAACATAACATTATCTAAAAAAAAGATGTGATTTATTTTTTCTGGACTAGATAGGATGATCACATGGCACTTGGGTACTTTAATGGACTAATTATCAAGAGTCAAGAATAAGTTAGCAAAAGAAAAACTGTAAATCCATCTTTAATCACGCTTTCCAACTTTTTTTGCAAAAATCTCTGACTGTGTTATTTTAGCTAGTCATGTTTAACTTCTTATTCCAACAATCATATTTTAGCAGTCAGTTAATTTTTATTTTTTTTTTCGAATTCAAAACTTGAGAATTTGGCTCGATTAAACCACAAGCACATTTAAAGAATCAAAATACCGATTAAACCAACTATTTGGCCTACCAAACATCCCATTACCAGTCAACAACCCCTTCAGAGAATTAAACAAAGAGATAGGGGAGCAGAGAGGGCATGAGATTAGAATTTTTTACCCGAAGCTTCATAATGGGGGGAATATATCCCTGTCCCGTCACTGTTTCAACTTTTTTCCCAAAACCCATCACTTTTCTAGAAGTCGCGACTTCAACTAGCGATTTCAGACCAAATCAGTTCAACTTGAAATTGCGACTTCAACTAGCGACTTCAGTATACTCAGAAATTGGTACTGAAAATAGCATTTTCTTTTAAAGTAGAAATCGCTACTTCAAATAGCGATTTCGTTTTACCCTCATTTTATTATTCATCTTCTTCCTTCAGTATACTCAGATATCTGCTCTCTCTCTATCTCTCTATCTCTCTCTCTACGATCTCTCTCCTCTCTCACAGGTCTCTCTCTCTGCGATCTCTCTCTCTCACAGACCTCTCTCTCTCTCTCTGCAATCCCTCTCTCTCTGCGATCTCTCTCTCACAAACCTCTCTCTCTCTCTGTGATCTTTCAGGTGCCTCTCTCTCTGTTACACATACACACATAATGTATATGTACACACACAGACACATACATACACAGATACACAATACACACATAGATACACAATGTTTATACACACATATACACAATGTTCATACACACACACATACATAATATACATATACACAGATACACAATACACACACGGATACATAATACATACACACATACACAATGTACATACACACACATACACAATGTACATACACACAGATACACAATACACACACACACACACATACATAATTTATAGAATAGGATCAATTCAGTTTCATTCTCCTTTTTTTATCTAACTTTTATGAAAATTAATGTCATGTTAGTTAAACTAAAAATTATGCATTTGAAGGTAGTTTTGGATTTTACAATTTTGGGGCTTTTTCAATTACCCTTTCATTGTAATATTCAATCGAATTTTTGTAAAAATCAGCATCTCGTTCGTTTGACACAAAAAATTACTTTTAGGTAATTTTAGAACGGTTCTTACTAGTTTAATAAAGATTCCATTTTAAGGTAATTATATAACCGATTCTTATTAGAAACATTTCGAAATTGCTAGTTCTATATGTACATTTGCTTTGAAAATCGATTATCGGACTTCAAATTATGGAAGCATTTTTTTTAAAATCGTCAGAGTTAATCGGAATTTAGACTAATGTTTTTGTTTTTGACATTTTTGAAAACACTTCGAAATTGCCAGTTTTATGTGCACAAGTGTTCTTTCAGTTCAAATCACAATTTCATTATTCCTAGATTTTGTTTTTTGAAGTCTTAAACCATATGTTCCGACATAGAAATATGGATTTGATAAAACATGGACGAGCAAAATAAGAACTTGAATCAATTTATAAACTATTTTGAGACTGTGAGCGGGGTGGGAGCGAGGTTCTAACACTTTCCTTGTATTTAATTACCATTAATTACTTACACTCGAATTTGAAAATGTGAAGGTATTAAAATGGCTAGTGTTGTGACTATAATGCTGTATTGGAGGGAACATGTGCATTGGAGCAGATGGTCTATACTACGATAGTAACTGTCAAAGTTTCATTCGCCTGAGAACGGATGCTCAATACACTGAACTTATTAGAAACGTCTGCAAGAAAATGGGGGTTCATCAGAAAAGTATTCGTTTAAAGTTCACTTGTAGGTTTCCGTCGGTTCTTGGATATCAAGTTTCCAAGTTTATACCATTTGAAGTAATTGATGAAGAAAGTCTACAACAAATACTAAAAACAACATCTACCAATGTAGCTATAAACTCTATGGATCTATATATCGATACAGAGAATCTTCCCGAGGCCCATCAAACATTAGATGACTGGATTGGGTCGTACACCTCTCTGTTGACACAAGAAGGCGAAAGCTCAAACCCGTTTGTACAGGGGTTATTGCCTTCCACGTCTACACAACATGTCGATTGCCCAAATCCATTGCAAGACAGTCAGACTGAATACAGGAGTCCGATGCAAGATATTGTTTCAGAATGGTCAATTCATGTGCAGTTTGATTTAGATGATTGCGGATATTGTCATGATTGGGCACACAGAGGGATGGACACCAACTTGACTCTAGAAAACTCGGATAAAGAAGATGTGCATGCAAACGAGTATACTGGGGGGGATGAGGAAGATGATGTTATCGAAGATATTGAGCCGACTGCCCAAATAAATCGTGAAAATGCTTTATATGAGCCTCATTCATCAACTTTTACATCCTTTGACTTGGGCATCCATATTGGAGAGGCATGTTATGCTTCAAACATTGAGGGTAGGCAATGGAATCAAGATCGAGACAAGTTGGTCAAGGGTATGATGTTCAAAACTAAAGATGATCTTCAGAGATTTGTGGAGTTGTACTCGATAAGAACACATTAACAGTACACGGTAGATCAAACCAGTCCGGATCATTGGTCGTTGAATGTGTATTTGCGTCACAAGGTTGCAAGTGGCAGCTACGGGCAAGGTTGAAATGATACGGGATGTTTGAAGTCATAAAGGTTGAGCAAAGCCACACTTGTATGTCCCCTACGATGAACCTTGGTCATAGAAATTTAAATGCTCGGCTAGTGGCTAGGGACATAATGCCAATGATTAAGGAGGATGCATCTATTAACATCGCAGTGATATTGAAAAAGGTGAAAGATAAGTATTTGTACACCGTCTCATACAAGAAGGCGTGGAAAGCGAAACAGAAAGCCATTGAAATGATATTTGGGGATTGGTGTACATCGTACACAGAATTGCCCAAGTTCATGGCTGCAATTCAATAGTATAATCCTGGAACGGTTGTAAAATAGTTCTATGTGAATGGTGGTAGTGCAACTGTAAAGAACTTCGAAATAGTATTTTGGGCGTTTAAGGCATCCATTGATGGGTTGAAACACTGTCGGTCCGTCATAAATATCGATGCCACATTCTTGTATGGGAAAAATAAGGGCAAATTACTAATCACTATGAGAATAGATGCAAACAACCAAATTTTTCCTTTGGCATTTGCCATCGTTGAGGAGGAGAAAGCTGAAACATGGACGTGGTTTATGAAATTGCTAAGAGACTTGGTGTGCCTGGCAGAGAAGGTATTTGTTTGATATCCGATCGACATAGAGGCATTTCATGTGGTTATTAAGTGTTTTTTAATAACTATTCTAAATCTTGTAGGTTTTGAAGCTTTAACTTGAAAATTTTACTAAAATTCAATGATTAGTGGCTTTGGAAGTCATTCTGGGCTCAAACGGTGATTCCGGTGAAAGCCGAATATAGTAGTAGCCTCGAAAAATTACATTTTTGATAAGGAATACTTCAGATTTGAGAAATTTTTCTAGATATATAAAATATAGATCTTCGAGTTACAGACATGTAGCAGCAAACAGTGAGTCAATACGAGGTCCAATTCAAAAGTTATCGCAATTCTAGGATCGGTGAGCAGAGTAGCGAAAATCTGAGAAAAGTTGGAAAATGGCCTGGTCGCTGGAGCGACCCACGCACGCCACCCGTTCGCACGACTCGTGCAAGCAACCCATTTGAAAAAGTCAAAGTTGCATATTTCGAGGTCCTGAAGAGCCCTGTGCGATCCTAATTGGATGAATAGATCCAGAAACGTAAAAACAGTAGTTTTAGTGCGATTTGGCTTAGGAAAGCTTCCTAAATCCTTCCAAACTCTATATAAATCCTATTCTAAATCAAATTTAAGGATACACATCATTACACAATATTTGATACATCCATATACAACAAAACTTTCAACCATTGAAGAGAGAAAAGCAAGGAGGAGAAGAAGAAGAAGACCAAGGATTTCCATGGCCTCTTCCATCAACCTCTTGCCAATCATTGCTTCTATGGCCAACTAAACCTAGATCTAGGGTTTCAATGAAACCCTAGCCAAGTAATAGGGTGTATTTTATGCTTTTATTTTAGTTTTATTATGTATGGATGATGATTACATGTTGCGAGGATTTTCATAATAAAATCGTACTTCTATTGATTAAATCATTACTTTCAAAGTTTATTCTTGTCTTACATCTATTTTGAATGTGATATGCTCAATGATTTATATTCGCTTTGCTTGTATGGATTATTTACATGTAATGGTGCTTAATTGAATTGTGATATCAAGTATCCGAATAGTTCATGCCTAGGTAAGACGGATTGTGTCGCAACCCTAGTTTAGTGTGAGATAATTCGTGCTAACCGAAGATGAATTATGTTGGTGCTTGAATCATAGTTATCTTCTTGACGGAGGAATTGGCCTTGTAGCTACAATTCCCCATTATCATCCAACCTAATAAACTAATTGAATGCATAAATATCCCTATTATGAAGCTAGTGGTGGACTTGCAATCCTAGGTTCCCTAAACATATTATAAAAACAACTTTTTAATAGCTTTCATAATTTAGATTTATTTTAATTAGTTTCATTAGTTTAATTACAATTCAAACCAAAATCCGTTTTCTTAATTAATTAGATTTAGGTTTTAAAACTAAAAGCTGTAGTAATTCAATCTCTGTGGGTTCGACCTTTACTTTCACTACTACAAATTTTTAGAAAAGTAAAGTATACTTTTTATCTTGATTCTGACAATATCAACTTTTGGCGCCATTGCCGGGGATTGCAATGCACTACCTTTAGTTTTAGAATCTTAGTTTAATTAATTCGTAAATATTAGATTAGTTTTTATTTTTCTTATTTTCCGTTTTTGTTTTGAGTTACTAATTTTTCTTTTTGTTTTGTAGTTTCTCAAGTAATCAAATTCTAGCGTGTTGGAGTGGAAAAGCTTAGCACACCAAAGGAGCTTACACAATTAAAATAAAATAAAATAAATATACATTGCTTCCTTTAAATTTCGCATCAAATCACTATAAGTCAAGGCACTGAGACGCAATTACTTGCATTAGGTTAGGTGTGGAGTGCGCACTGCATTAGCTAGGAAACCCGGGGCACTGGGCTTTGACGCGAATCACTGCATAAGGATAATTACATGCATCATAGTAGTACTGTGTGCTTGCATGCTTGATTACTTGCGTAGTTATTTTCGTTTTTGTTGAGTCAGTCGTTGTTTTAGTCTATTTTCTTTTAGTATATGTTTGGTACACATTCAAGTAAACCTAAATTACATCCGCTTATTCTTGAACTTGAACGTAGTCTTAGAGTCCTTAAGTCTTTAACTCAAGCTTCTAGAGCTCGGTTGACAATAGACGACAAATCGACACCAAAACCATCATCTTTATTTGAGTCTGAAATAAGAAGTACCCGTCAAAGACTAAAGAAACCACGTGTTAATATCATTGGTCCTATTCTAATGGCCGACTTGGATAATAATGGAAATAACGGAAATAACCCTAATATACCTCCCACTCCTCCACTTAAAGATTATTTTATTCCTACGATTTACACGCCACAAAAATGTATCGACTTACCGGAGGCGACAGCATCTCACTTTGAGATAAAGTCGTCTACCATCTCGCTACTTCCTTCATTCCACAGTCGTATAAATGAAGATCCTTATCAACACTTAGGGGATTTCCAAGACATTTGCTCTACTTTAAAAATTCAAAATTTTACTGATGATGAATTAAAACTGTGTCTCTTCCCATTCTCTTTAAGAGATAAAGCGAAGTATTGGCTCCAATCTCTTGAGGCAAACGCAATTAGAACTTGAGATGTCTTACACACTGCATTTTTACAAAAGTTTTTCCTTATTATGGGTACAAATCAAATAAGAAAATCCATAACAAACTTTGTGATGCAAGATGGGGAAATGCTTTATGACACGTAGAAGAAATTTTAAGAATTATTATGCTCCTGCCCACATCATTAGGTTCCTAAGTGGCAGTTAGTCCAGGTCTATTACGAGGGACTTATTCCCTCTATCTGTAATACTATCGATGTCGTTTGTGGGGGTAGCTTCCTACACAAAAGCGCCGACAAGGCCTAGAAAATTTTTGAAACATTAAGTAAGAACTCGATTCATCAGGCCGTGTCGGTACGTTCTGAGGGATATCTTCCGTAACCCAAATGTGAGGTGAAGTTTGAGTCAAGTCATTCAATTGAATTTCAAGAACTATCTAAAAAACTTGACCGACTCTTAACAATGAACCAAACCACAGCCCCACCCGCTCATGAAATTTGTCAAATATGTTCTGATCCGTCACATTTTATACTTACATGTCCATTGGCGTCTCAATTTTTGGAATTCGTGGAGCAACACATTAATTCTATTCAACAATTCCCACGAAATAATTCTAATTCTAGTACTAATAATCCGGACGCACCATGGCAAAGACACCCTAAATTTTCATTGAGAAATAATAACAATAATAATGAGACGAAAAATTTCCCAAACGCGTATAGACCACAACATTATCAATATACACAACCCACTCTACATCCTCCACCTATAAGTAATAATGCATTTGAGGAGAAGGTGTTGGCCTCACTTGAAAATTTTGGTCTAGTGATCCAATTAGTACACTCTCATATGCAATCCATTGCAAAGCTGGAGTCCCAAGTGGGACAAATAGCTAACACGCTAAATCGTTTGATCGAGAGTAAGTTACCAAGTTAGCCTACTCTGAAACCTATGGGACAATACGAGGTGAGTGGTATGAGTGCACAAGTAAATGCCGTCTCAACTAGGATGACGACACGTGAGGAAGAGGTGATAGAAATTCTGAAAAGAATGTGAACGATATGAATGTTAACTCTAATAAAGAGAGGGATGAGGACGTGAGCCTAAATAGAAACGAAAACGTAACAACCCCGATGACTTATATTCCAAAACTGCCTTTCCCACCAAATGTTGACGAACCGTCAAATTTTCCAAAGAAAACTTCAAAAACTGAAGATATACTCGAGGTATTCAAACAAGTTAAAATAAATATCCCATTCCTTGATGTGATTAAACAAATTCCCGCTTATGCTAAATGCTTTAAAGACCTATGTACTCAAAAATGCAAATTGCGTAGTTATACTCTGAAAAAGGTCTTTCTCACTGAAAAAGTAAGTTCTAATTTTCAAAAAACATGCCTCCGAAGTATAAGGATCCTGGTACGCCAACTATTTCATGTGTTATAGGTGACACAGTCATTCATAGGGCTCTCCTTGACTTAGGTGCGAGTGTTAATCTCTTACCTTACCACGTCTACAAATAACTAGGTCTAGGGGAACTTAAACGCATGACCGCTACTACTCAATTAGTGGATTGTTCTGTCAAAGTACATAGAGGAATCGTCGAAGATATCTTAGTTAAAGTAGATCAATGTTTTTATCCCGTTGACTTTATGGTCCTTGATACCGAACCTATGCTAGACACTAGAAAACACACCCCGATCATTCTTGGTCGTCCGTTCTTAGCAACCACTAATGTGCGTGTCAACTGTCGAACAGGGGTGATGAAGGTGTCGTTCGGGAACATGAACCTTAAATTAAACGTGTTTAATGCTGTTGATCAACCTCCTAAAGACGATGATTATGTATATGTAGAGGGTTGTGAGGTTAGAAGAACGGTTGAACTTAATCAAGAAATAAACATAAGTGAGGAGAATAATATAGTAAAAAATGAGCGGACAAATTCGACTAATCCGGATTCTGATGACGAATTTACTCGGAAGGTAAGAAATCAATTTGAACATGAAAAGGGAGACCGCCGAATGAATTAACTCATAACGACCTTGTTTCTGCTTTTTATCCGAGTCTTCTTAATACCTTCAAGGGTACAATATTCGAGTTACAGCCTCCATAAATCTTGAGCTAGAGTGGTCTAGCTGAAGACGTAAAAGACAACGCTTCGCGGGAGGCAACCCAAGCTTTATTTCATCTGTTTTGCTTACTTTTTGAATGTTTATGGTCGATTTTGAGTCTTTTGGGAGTTTTTTGGACGGATTTGGGGGTCGGAGTTAAGTTATTTTATAGTTATTTACATAAAAAAAAAAAAAGAAGAAAAAAAAGGAAAAGACCAAGTCGCCCGAGCGGCCCGCTCGCGCGAGTTTGCCCCTTAGAGAAAAATTTTCAACGTTTTTATATATGCCTCTGTTTCACATCGCACCTATAATCGCGCGCGCGAGGGGTTTGCTCGCGCGATTCATGGACTTAGAAATTTTTTCTTTAGTTTTTTTTAAAAACATGCCTCTATATTCCCTCGTGAAGGGGCTCGTGCGGCCCGCTCGCGCGAGGGAGTGTGTTCAGGATTTTTCTCTTTGTTTTCTTACCTCCTACCTCCCAAACCTGGTCAGATATTTTTATAGTTTATATTTGTTCTTTTCGTTCTCTCATTATTTCTTTGCTTTTATAGTTCTGTTTGTTTTACTTTTTATTTCCATTACGTCTTTTAATGCTCTTTTAGTTTCTATTGATTAAAAAAAACATGTATATCCATTTCTTTTCTTTATCATTGTTATTTTGTTGTTTATTTTCTATTATCAAGTATTGACAGGTGATTAGTAGCTCCATTAGGAGCATTTGAACTTTTATTCCATATTCATATGCGTTCACCTGTTTGTGATTACCGAGATCGAGGTATTATCGTTCCTTCCTTACGTACTCTCCTTTCTTTCATTTTATTGTTTCAATGGGGACAATGAAAGGTTTAGGTTTAGGGGTATGCACTCCCATGCACATTATTATGCACAAATTTTCAAAAAAAATTTATACTTGTGCTTAAATAAATGATGTTACCGACATTTTTGCAATCTCAATTCGATACTTCTTGTTAAATAACTTTGATTGTTATAGAATGGTAAACAGAAGAAGATGTGATTAAACATTTGCTGAAGTCATGACTCGACATTTTAGGATACGTATCATTTTGAATCTTAGTTTTATATCATAGATTTGTACACAAACTTATGCACTACACGTAGTCGCTTGAATACATGTTTGATGAGAACTATAATATGATTCGGATTTCTAGATAACACATAGTATGGACTAAACCTGGTGAGCTCTTGAGCCTATCTTTTCTTTATAGAGGGTTATGAATACATTTTGTGTTTATCAAATTTCATTTGAAATAGCGCATCTACTCGTTGTTTAGTTTCATTATTCTTGTTTTGGTTGATAGTCAAGTTAAAATATTTGTTACCATGCTAAATAATCTTCTGTTGTAAACTTTGAAGAACCATATAACCCTAGGAAATGATTTTAGGCCTTCTTTGTTTACTGTCGACTAAAAAGAAATAAAATTTTCTTAGTTCGCCCTTTTAAGCCATTAAAATTCCTCTATTTCTTTAATCACCATTATCCTTTATTTTTTTGCTCCAATTTGGCCAACTTGGAGTTCAACACTAAAAGATTGATCAACTTTTAGTGTTGATAAGGCGATGTGTCAATTGAGAAGAAGGAGACAAGATGCTATTGGGGTAGTTGTTTTGTATTTGATGAATAGCCATTCAACAAGCAAAGGAAAAAAAAAGAGAGACAAGTAAAGAAAGGGTGGTAGAAAAAAAAGGAAGAAGGTTGAAAAAAGAAAAAAAAAATGAAAAGAAGAGAAGAAAGATGAAAGTTGGTAGAAGAGATGAATGAAAGAAATCGAACATGCCTTACAATGCCATTCTGAAAAACTACCTGATGAATCCGTTCTATCCTTTTTCATTGCCTAAGCCATGTTACAACCTTTGAAAAGTCATATTTGATCCTAGAAAACATGGTCTGGATATAAAAACGATTGGAGGGGGATTAAATCATGGTAACGATTAATTTTTCTTGACTATTGGCGTCCTATCCATGAGACTATAGCTCTTTCGTGTCATGCATTTTTTTTGAGTCATATGTGAGCATTTCTCGTTTTGAAAATATATTTCTTTTTCTCCCATATATTAGAGAGATTACACCTACTTTTGAGTATTTTATTTTAGAGTGTAATTAACATTGTGAGATTCGTAGTCAAAGCATAGTTGAATGGTTATCCGAGTTATATTCCAAGGTCATGACATGCGCGTGTTCATTTGACTGCCACATCACACACGTGCAATTTTATGAGAAACTCTATTGATTTATACGATGCATGTACTTAGGATTGGTTTTTCATGATGTAGGTGGAAGTTTGATTACGTTTCTTCTTGTTCATTATTCTATTTCAAATCATTGTTTTATAATAAGGAGTATTGCCTATTTTGCTTTTCATTTTTAATAAAAACTTTTAAATATATAAAGAAATAAAGATGGTTGTGGGTGACTTGTTGACAAGAACCCTCACGAGACTTCACTCGTCCGACTAAGGACACCTAGAGGTTTAAAAAGCTTGTTGCATATGCTAAATGCAATCGTGATCCATGCAAAAATGGAGTAGTATTTGTAGTAGTAGTTTTATTTTTCTGTTCTTTTTGCTCGAGGACTAGCAAAGAGTAGGTTTGGGGGTGTGATCGGCGACGAATATTTTCCGTTTATAGTCTTGAAGATATGCTTTGTTACCCATTTCATATGGTTATTAAGTGTTTGTTAATAAGTATTCTAAATTTTATAGTTAATATGGCTTTAACTTGAAAATGCACTAAAATTCAATGATTAGTTGCTTTGGAAGTCATTTTGGGCTCAAACGGTGGTTTGTAATGCTGAGAGTACCCACCAAGTCCGTAAATTTAATGGGTTCATGGAAGAGATTAAGAACGTTGATCCAAAGGCGTGGGAGTATCTTGATGTAATTCCCGCCGCAAAATGGACCATTGCCCACGACGGGACGACGGTACGGTATGCGAACAACCAACATCTCAGAGGTGTTTAATGGTGTACTCAAGAAATCTAGGCATCTTCCTATCACCGCTTGTGTTGAAAAGATCTTTTTCCGTGTTGTTCAGTACTCTAGCAAGGGACGTCAACTTGCTGAGGAAGCCATCAGGGAAGGTTTTACCTTCAATCCAAAAGCAATTTGCAGATTGTTGAAATCAGAAGGCAAGATTGGTAGGTACAATCTCAAGATTTTTCATTCTCGAAACGGGTATGTACAGGTGAAGAAAGGGGGAGCATCTAGTTCTAGTCAAATTGTAAACATATCTGACAGGACTTGCAGTTGTGGAAAATGGGATATATATAAAATGCCATGTACTCACGCATTGGCAGTTCTAGCTAACTTTAGAATTTCATATAAAAATTACGTTCATCAATGTTACACAATTGACGCATACAACCAGTCTTGGGCACCCCAGTATTTTCCAATCCATCACAAAGATTACTGGAACCCACCTTCTGGTCCTACAGTTGTGGCGAATCTTGCTATGCTTCGAGGTAAGGGCCGACCACGATCAACTCGCATAACAAATAAGATGGATTTGAGAGAGGGGGGTAAGACTACTTATCAATCAGGAATATGCTATCAACAAGGCCATGACAGGAGACGATGCCCCCAACAACGCAGTCAAGCTGGGTCATCTAATGCAGTATAATATTCAGTGTTATGTTTGACCAATGTACTTTGTAATATGTACTTGCTTGTTGTGACTATACAATGTGCAATTGGAAATGAAAACTTTATTTAGAACAAACTCCTTATATAACCACTACAAACTTCGTAGTTAACTAGTACAAACTTAGTAAACAAACTCGTTAGTAGACAAAGTCCTTGGATAACAAATACAAACATCCTAGTAAACAACAATTGTGCGTTCCACGCTTCAACCTCCGTAGAATTTCCTCAATGTTGTTCCTTACTTCATTTCCAAATGAGTTGGCAACATTTGACGGGCCCACACCACTTTCACTGCAACTGACTACGATACGAGACCATTTCACACCCCAGATCGCCCAGCATGCCGACGATACCACTATTCAACAGATGGCTTGATGTTATTGTATGATGTTGATAGGAGGGTCGTTGTTCCCAAACGAGTCTGGGAACAAGGTTAGCCTCATATATCTACCACATCTATGACACTTTGATGCTGGCTACAGCTGGGGTAGTGTAGCATTAGCATATCTGTACCGTGAGTTATGTGTTGCATCTCATCGTACCGCAGTTGAGATATCCAGCCCGCTTATACTTTTAGATGTTAAATGTTATGTCAATTCTGTGAATTACGCATATTTTACAATTGTTCATTCTATCATAAATAACTTAACTCAATTATTATCAATCGCAGCTTTGAGCATGGGAGAGACTGACCCATATCCGACCAGTCCCCTTACCAGCAGCTGTACCAAAGGATGGTCCATTGGGTTGTAGGTATACTTACATTGTTTTATACATTATTTTTATTCATTACTCATACATTCATTTAAGTGCTAACAATTTTGTCATTACTGATGTTGTCAAAATCAAGATATAAAAGTATACTTTACTTTTCTAAAGATTTGTAGTGTGGAAGTAAAGGTCGAACCCATAGAGATTGATTAACTACCGCGCTTTAATTTTAAAACCTAAATTGAGCTAATTTAAGAAAAATAGACTTTGTTTTGATTTTAATTAAACTAATAATAATAAAAGTAAATCTAAATTATGAAAGTAATTAAATATTTGTTTTTATAATAAGTTTAAGGAACCTAGGATTGCAAATCCACCACTAGCTTCATAATAAGTGTATTTACGAATTACTTTAGCTTATTAACTTGGATGATAATGGGAAATTGTAGCTACAAGCCCAATTCCTCCGTCAAGAAAATAACTATGGTTCAAGCACCAACATGTAGACACCCCATTTTGTCGGCTAACAGATTTAGGAGGCCACAAGCATGTCAAACCTCGATGATTAGAAAGATCGGATTTTCAGAGATTGCCTCTAACTCTCAAGAAGTCAAAGAATTTACAGAAATGACCAAAATGCCCCTAAAAACCCAAAACTCTCCAGATTGGTCCAGAATCTCAAAAATCATTCGATGTTGTTCAAAACAAAAAAAGATATTTTAAAAGATGAATATTTGAAATCGCAAGCTCCCAGAGACCCCCGGAAGTTCCCGGAAAGTCTCCGTTGACCGGTTTGACCAAGTTTGACCAAGATTTGACCAAAATCATCCAAATTCATCCAAAAGTTCCGAGATCATTCTAGATAATGTGAAAATTCTTAAAATATGTTTTAAAAGAAAATCGGACGAAAACGTCAGTCTTTGGAGGCTCCCAGAACTTCCCGGAATTCCCTTGAAGTGCACTGTTTGACTGATTTGACTGCAAGTTTGATCAAAAATCAAAATCTTCTTTTCGACATTGAAATATTTTTATCAAATACTAGAGGTCAGTAGCTTTCCAACGGTATATCGCACATAATTTCTGGATCTAAAACGAATTTGTTATGAATTTCTGAAGGTGAAAAATGCGATCAATTCGGCTTTTATCGCGAATACTGCAAAACTTTCCAAAGTGACCTAACTCCAAACTATTATTTCTGTAAAGTAGACCTCAATACCTTTCCAACGGTATATCACAATCTCAATTTGGATTTCGTATGAATTTTCTGTAAATTTCGGACGAAATAGGGTCGTTTCACAAATTTCTGGAGTTCTGGGGGCCAAAATGAAATTTTTGGTCAACGGGGGAGTTGACTGCTGCGGCGGCACTAACCCACTACCGCGGCGGCAGTGGCCAAGTGCCGCGGCAGCACTCTAAGTGATTTTTCATTTTTTTTTGTAATTTTTGGTTAATTTTTGGGTTTTAATTCAAATTTCCAACAAATAAAATGACATAGTTTTGATTATTCCGGGATTTTGGACCAATTAGAGACTTTTTAAAACCCAAAATACCTCCTTAAGTTGGCCTATAAAGGAGACTCATTTGCTTCCATTTGGGGCAGAGCTTGGAAGCCATTAGAGAGAGATATAGAGAGTTAGGGAGAAAGAGAGAGAGAGAAGTATAGATTTTCTTCTTCCAAATCCAATCCAAAATGTGAGTTTCAATTAGTTTTCTAAAAACTAAACTTTTATTTTCAAGCTTTCAATCTATCTTCTTCATCTTCTTTGAGTTTCCTATGAGTTAGAGAGTGATGTACTGTCACACCCCAACCCGCCTCGGGCAAGTTGGGACACGTGTAACAAGCCCACACGTTCAAAACACCCTTAATTCATTAAGGAACACATGAATTAGACTTACTAAAACAGCTCCGTTGACACAAAACAGACCCAAGGGCAAAATGGTCATTAATAAAGTATAACAAATTTTATATGGAAAGATAGCTCTTTGAGTCCCGGTTCCAACGCAAAAAAACGGTGCGCGAATCCGAGTTTTGTAGAGAGAGTTATGCTTGTTTCCGTAAAAGCTGACAGTCAGTTTTCATATGGGCGGATCGATCCGCGGGAAGGGCGGATCGATCCATCTCACTAATTATCAAGCAGAATGTCCCCGGAAATGGGCGGATCGATCCGTGGGAAGGCCGGATCGATCCGGCCTTGGCAGAACACCTCCCTGCTGCTAAAAACATCAGTTTTTCATATCCAAAACCTTTCCTAACATAATCAAACTTTGTGTAAACATCCAAGAACCCTCCAAATTCAATTATAAGTGTTTCTAAACATTGACATAAGATTTCCATATATGAAATGACAATCAAAACACCCAAATTCTTCCTATGAATCATAACTCAACATCAAAATCCATCAAAATCCACATTTTAACCCAATGCTTGCATAATTTCTCAACCAAAGAAAAACTAAGTTCAATTTACAACCAAAGTTACTTACTACTCGAAGTTGCCTTTCCCATATACATAATTTGTGACTTGCAAATGCAATTTATACCAAAAGACCCTTACTACTCAATTTGAATTAACATATTACAAGAACTTTCAAAGCATAAGTTGTTTACAACACTTGAAGTGTAAGGATTACAACCAAGCCAAAACATCTATACATATGAACATGAAACACATCTCACAACCCCACGCCCAACCCGTCGTGCGAATCATTTCCTCTCCTCTTCCCGTACCGTACCTGCGATGGTTATTCAATAACCACAACAGAAAATATATTTTCGTTTAAGCTTTCGCTTAGTGAGAGAACTAATCATGCTATTGGAATGTTTAATATGCAAATGCAACAATCATGATAAACAACAATAAATTGATCTCCGGAAAGTCAAGCAACTCAAGCCACCACCCCCGGGTCCTTCTCACCTCGGAATTTCTCACTCTTTTGGCGCATATAGCACAACACACACTCTTTTGTGACCCCGAAGGCGTCACCGGCATTTCATTGTGGTCGTCACCACGTCCTACTCATTGAGGACTTCCTATCCCTTACATATGGGACCTATAAATGGTGCTCACTACTTGACTTCCCTTTGATCCACATAAGCATTTAAGAAACTTAGCATATAAGCATATAAGCATATCAATTTCACAACTTTGACATGCTTTTTCCTCAATTTCAACAACACATATAAATATAAACATGAATTAAGCATTCTAAGCCAACAATTATCACACCAACATATCTAAACACCCAATTTTTGGGACTAGAACACTCACTCTTTGATTTACTAGCGAATTAATCTTAGAAATCCCAACCTCTAGCAAATTTCCAACCCAAATTCCACCGGTGTAATTCCTACATAAGGTTGGTGTCAAGAACATCATCTATTAAGAACGGCCGCCGTAAAACGTTGCCGAAACTGAAAATAAAAGACGTGCATGTGATCCTCTTACCTCCACGAATCCAAATCCAGTCTCGGTTCGTGAATCCGACGCCGGACGGCGAAGAAACGGCAAGAAACGTCGTCGAGAATTTCCGTCGCCGACTCGAGCTCTTCGTTCTCTTGAATTTCTGGAGATTTCCAGCTCATTAACACTTATGAGACACATATGCAAGACATGCATATGTGTTGTCCCCTTTTTCCCTTATTCCTACTTACCTCCCCCAACTTTCTATAAGTTTTATTATGAAACCCCCTTGTTAATTACGTTAACTACCCATCTTTTCTAAAAGGATTTAATCTAAGTCCCGCGTGGGTCCCAAACGTGGTCCCACATAATTCATGAGGTTGCTATTAAACCTACCAATTATCAATTTTATTCAAATATGCCCTCACATGGGTACCCAAATTGGTCCCCTTACCTATCATAAGACATTATAATATCAATAAACATTTAAACAAGTAATCATATAAGCACATAATGACATAAAAAAGCAAATTATTTTAATTAGACCCTCGTTGGGCCCCACATTTATACCAGTCCCGCCTTTCACAGGACTTTCATCTGTGTCCGCATTTGAACACCTTTTCACATGTGGGTTCATAACCCCCACCTTAATTCATCTCATGCATTAATTATCTTTAATTAACACACATTGATATCGCATTAATATTATTTTCCGGGTACGGGTGTTACATTTCTTCCTCCCTTTTAAAAAGTTTGTCCCCAAACTTATTCTTACCTCATCAGTTGAACAAGTGTGGGTACTTCTCCCTGATCTCATCTTTTCGCTCCCAAGTTGCCTCTTCAACGCTATGATTACGCCAGAGGACCATGACCAACGGAATTGTCTTTGTTCTCAACACTTGATCTTTCCTATCCAGAATCCGTACCGGATGTTCAACATACGTCATATCTTCTCGGACTTCCAATGGTTCTGGTTCAAGGATATGACTCGAATCCGACACATAACGTCTGAGCATAGACACGTGGAACACATTATGAACATGTGACAACTCTTGTGGTAACTCTAACCTATAAGCTACCGGTCCCACTTTATTCAAAATCAGAAAAGGTCCAACTTACCTTTCTTACCAAACCGCGTAATGCCTTTCGAAGGTGAAACTTTTAAGAACACATAATCACCAACCTCGAACTCCAACGGTCTTCTACCCTTATCAGCATAACTTTTGTAGCGACTTTGTGCCACTTGCAACCGTTGCTTAATCAACTTAACCTTATCAGTGGTGATTTGTACAATTTTTGGCCCTAGAAGTTGCTTTTCCCCAATCTCTGTCCAACACACAGGCGATCTACACTTTCGACCATACAATGCCTCAAAAGGCGCCATTCCAATGCTTGTCTGGAAACTATTGTTATAAGAAAACTCAATTAACGGCAAGTGAGTTTCCCAGTCAGCCTTAAAATCCATAACGCATACTCTAAGCATATCCTCGAGAATCTGAATAACTCGTTCCGACTGTCCATCAGTTTGCGGGTGAAAAGTGGTGCTAAAATGCAAAGCTGTCCCCATTGCTCTTTGTAGCCCTTCCCAAAATCTGGACACAAAACGTGTATCCCGATCTGAAACAATTGATACCGGTGCTCCGTGCAATCTTATAATCTCTTTAACATAGAGTTCTGCTAACTTCATCGGGTCAGTAGTCTTAATCGGCAAAAAGTGGGCTGACTTAGTCAACCGGTCAACGATTACCCAAATACTATCATTTGATCTAGGAGACCTCGGCAATCCCGACACAAAATCCATCGTAATGTGCTCCCATTTCCATTCCGGTATTTCCAATGGTTGTATCTCTCCAGCGGGTCGTTGATGTTCAAGCTTTACTAATTGACATGTCATGCATTTAGCTACATATTCAGCGACTTCAAGTTTCATACCACTCCACCAATAGACCTCTCTCAAATCTCTGTACATCTTTGTACTACCCGGGTGCACGGAATACCGAGTACTATGAGCTTCTTCCAAAATTCTTTCTTTTAAGTTACCCACATTAGGCACACATAACCTATTGATGTACCATAGTACCCCATCATGCAGACTGAACTCTGGTCGCTTACCCTCAGGTAATTCATCTACAACTTTCTTCAAGGTTGGGTCCAAAAGTTGATTTACTTTAATCTCTCCAATCAAGTTAGGTTGTGCTACAATTACTGCCATCAATCCACCTTTAACTCTAGGAATAACTTCCAATTCCAACCGTTCAAACTCTTTCACCAACCCTTCTTGTGCCGTTAAAACACATGCTAAATTTTTTGATGATTTTCGACTCAAGGCATCGGCCACCACATTGGCTTTACCCGGATGATATTGAATTTTCAGGTCGTAGTCCTTCATTAACTCCAACCATCTTCGTTGTCGCATATTCAAATCCCTCTGAGTAAACAAATACTTTAAGCTCTTGTGGTCAGTGAAGATTTCGCAAGTTTTCCCATACAAGTAATGTCGCCAAATCTTTAAGGCAAAAATTACCGCGGCAAGTTCCAAATCGTGGGTTGGATAATTCTTCTCATGAGTCCTCAATTGCCTTGAAGCATACGCTATCACTTTATCCCCTTGCATAAGAACACATCCCAAGCCTTGATGAGAAGCGTCACTGTAAATACTAAATCCCCCGGTACTTGTCGAAATCGAAAGTATTGGAGCAGAAGTTAACTTACTCTTCAATGTTTGAAAACATTCCTCACATTCTTTCCCCCATTCAAACGGAATATCCTTTCTCATTAATGTTGTCATCGGAGTAGCAATCTTCGAGAAATCCTGAACAAACCTTCTATAATACCCAGCCAATCCCAGAAAGCTACGAATTTCTGACACGTTGGTTGGTCTCGCCCAATTCATAACAGCTTCTATTTTCTGCGGATCAACTGACACGCCATCCTTGGAAATCACATGGCCAGGGAAGGTGACACTTGTTAACCAAAATTCACTTTTCTTCAATTTTCCGAATAACTTCTTTTCTCGAAGTCGTTGCAACACCAATCTCAAATGCCTATCATGCTCTTCTGGACTTTTTGAGTAAATAAGAATATCATCAATAAAAACTATAACAAATTCATCCAAATACGTTTTAAAGACTCGATTCATTAAATCCATGAACGCAGCCGGCGCATTGGTTACTCCAAATGGCATTACAAGAAATTCATAATGACCGTACCGAGTTCTAAAGGTTGTCTTCTCAACATCCTCAGCTTTTACCTTCAATTGATGATACCCCGACCTCAAATCGATCTTTGAAAACACTTGAGCACCTTGTAACTGGTCAAATAAATCGTCGATTTGCGGTAATGGGTACTTGTTTTTGATAGTTACTTTGTTGATCTCACGATAATCTATACACATCCGCATCGTCCCATCTTTCTTTTTCTGTAATACCCTGTATTTTCAGGTATATTTATATATCCCTTGTACTTTCCTTAGTCTTTGGTGAGTTTGAGTTTCCAATCGATTGACATTCTTTTCAATCGATTGACATTTTTGGATACCAATCGATTGACATGTTCCCAATCGATTGCCATCAGACCGACCTGAATTCATGATGTGGCAGTTTATCAATCGATTGCCATCTTCTTCAATCGATTGACTACAAATATCTGTTGCCAATTGATTGACATTCGTTCAATCGATTGACATAAGTTCAATCGATTGACATAAGCTGAGAAACATTTTCTTCTTTCCTTTAGCTTTGAACGTGTGGCACTCTTAACCCCTATATATACTCGTTCATTTGTGGCCTTGGGCCAAGTTTTGGCAGCCTTGGGAGAGAGAGCTACATACTCTCTTATATATATACACACATATATATATTGTATATATATTACACACACACACTCTCGGGTTGAAGAAGAAGAAGAGAAGAAGAAGAAGAAGAGAAGAAGAAGAAGAAGAAAGAAGAGGAGAGGAGACCAGAAAGAAAAGACAGACAGAGAGAGGGAAAGAGAACTCACCATAGCCGCCGTCGCGGAGCTCGGGACGCTGTCAACGGAACGCCGGGAGAGGTGAGTTTATTAACTCACTCAAAGAGGATTGTTTTTGTGATGTTTATGTGTGTATAATAACGTGCATGAGGAGGAAATGAGACCCCAACGTTTTGTAATAAAACCCAGCAGTTTTGAGGAAGAAGACAGAGTCCAATCGATTGACCATAGTTCAATCGATTGACATCAGTTCAATCGATTGACATTATTCCAATCGATTGACATTATTCCAATCGATTGACATGATTCCAATCGATTGACATAAGTCCAATCGATTGACATTATTTCCAATCGATTGAGTAAGAGCAGAATGTTGTTTATCTATTATTATATGTTATGAGCTGATTGTAATGTACCCAAGCTGTTAATGGCTGTACCATATGTGATATTGGATATGTGCTTAGTCAACATGATACTACGCAAGCCTTATATGATGTTTATGTTAATGTTACAAGATGAACTGTTTATTATTTACTGTCGATATGAGATGCTCTAATGGTTAAGTAACTGCCATATGTTATTGTCAAACTGAATAGTAGAACGGAACACGACAGCACGTTAATAATCAGAAATGAGTAGATATGTTGAATACAGAGCATGTGGTATTTCCTGTACTTAGTATATGAGCATTTCACAACATGTGTCAGCATGCATGGGATAGTGATGTCAAGAGGTAAGAGAATCTGATGAGAAATGGGATATTGATATGAAGAGATGAGAAGATATGATGAGAAAGGGGAACTGTGATTTATATGGAATAATGAGATATGTGTACTTTGGGATCCGTGGGATCAACGGCTGACGAGTTGGGTGGACGTGGGATGGTTAGAGTTCCTAGTGCGCCTCTCACTGTTGAAGACGTCCAGTGATGCGTATGCACTGTTGAAGACGTCCAGTGTACCGTTGAAGACGTCCGGCTAGTGCTCTAATGTATTCTCAGCTGTGTAGACGACCAGTGAGAGTATACGCATCGTTGAAGACGTCCGATGTGCCGTTCTATCGTTTACAGATAGGTGGTACCATGTAGACGACCGGTAACCCTATCAAGGGATTTTGGGATCTATTGCCTAGTCGGGTGATTCCGATTGGCATTACTGTATCGACGAATGGTTTTCAGATTGGTATTATGGGATCGACGTATGGATACGAATGAGAATAAGAACATGGATATGGATGTGAATATGGGAATGGTTAGTATGATGATGGTTCAGTCGTGGATTCAGCGTCCCGACGTAAAGGTATATGCATGGGTGATTGCATGGGTTACATGCATGGATTTGGTGAATACGTGATGAGATATTTATTCCATGATCGTTATTATTGTTTTCACTTAATATGATTTCTGTTATTATTGATTCATATACAGTTTGATGAGACCTTTGCTATGTCCGTGAGAGACGTCATTGTTAAGAGATTAACCGCATTTTAAGATGCTGAACAATAACGGTGAGGAGTGTTGTTTAGTGTACTCACTCAGCTTTGTATCCAAAGTTGATGGCATTTATGCCCTGGACATTCCAATGTCTAGGGATTTGTAGGTCTTGAGGACGAGAGACTGATAGTTCTGCCAGACTTGGAGCTGAAGGCTGGAAGACGAAGATGTGCTGCTTTATATAGTTAGTTTGTACATCTGTTGTTGTTATTGTTATAGGCCTGAGACTATAAGCCAGCTGTTGTAATAGTTTTAGTAGACTTTTATAATTGGTACTTGGGCATCTGTTGCTTTCATACCTTTTATAGTTTCCGCTGTAGCCTCTGATTATGTTAATAAGATATGTTCTATGAATAGCATCCTACCTATCGTGGTGTTTATTGGTTTGAGTAGATGACAACGCGGTTATTCACCCGTCATTCCCTATGGACCCATAAAGGAAATTTATTTTTCTCTATTTATGCTGCTCCGGGGCGTGACAGGATTTTTGGTATCAGAGCCTAGGTTTCAGTTGTTAACCGCTTGTCTTTTGTGATTGGAACCCGAGTCCTATGTTAATATCGATAGCATGAGGATTAGTTAAGATGAGATAGAACTGGAATCTTGTCATGTAGACGAGAAGTTTGAAGAATTCATCTGAGGATGTTTCGTTAGTAGGTAGTAACTGCTAGAGCCGATAAGAATCGTTAGAACTGTTAATAGCTAAGTTCACGGAGAATAATGCGTCGAGAGTTAGTTGTGGTGGTGGAGAACCTAAATATAGAGCCGTTGGATGTTAGACGCTGACAAATCCCGAAGCAATCTCGGAGCAGTCAGTATGTCCTAGAAATAGAAAGAAGTTAAGAATAAGATTATCCTGTTACCTTGAGCCACATGTTAGTTGAGCAGTATTCGTAGTCTGGAACCTGAGAATAGAAATAGAATGTTTAAGATTTGACGTTGAGCGTAGAAGTTGTAGTTTCGTCTTGAGCATAGATACATTTAAGCGTACTTGGTAGATAGACTGACCTTGTGGTTATTATTATTTATGTGAGGTATCCGTATTGCTTAATGTGATCGTATTATATAGTGGTACTATATATTGGTTACCACATGTTTTGTTCTTGCTTGAGCTGTAAGATAGAATGTGTCTGACCGAATAGTTTTCATTTGTAGGTAGCAACACTGAACCCTACCAGCACTCGTTATGGTTAGGACGACTCGAGGAAACCCGGGCCAGCTGAATGGAGTACCTGAATTAGTACCTCCTGAGATAGATCCAACAGGAATGGTCGGAGTTTTCATCCGTCGCATGGAACAAGTTATCAATCGTGCGGATCACGTCATCGGCAATGAAGCACCAGTACGTCAGACAAGAGTCAAGCTGCTAAAGGAATTTCGTGCTCTTCAACCAGAGACCTTTACCGGATTAACGGGAGCATGGCAAGCTGAGCAATGGATTCGCTAGATAGAATTGATATTTGAGACACTTGAATGTACTGACACTGAGAAAAGACATTTGGCTATATTTCAACTGACATTCTCAGCAGCAGATTGGTGGGACGCAGTGAAAGCTACGATAGGTGAAGAAGCTGTAGGAAGGATGACTTGGGAATCATTCAAGACTCGATTTCTAGAGAAGTACTTTCCAGAATCCGAGAAGAACAAAAAGGGAGATGGAGTTCATTCAATTAGTCCAAGGTAGTTTTACAGTGCCCGAATATACAACTCAATTCGAGAGGCTATCACGATTTGCACCGCATATGATCGATACGCCAAGAAGAAAGATCAAAAGATATCATCAAGGACTAGTTCCGCATATTCGACATATGACTATAGGACATTTAGATCAATCTTTTGAAGCTCTGGTAGAAATGGCAACGAAACTGGAAGACGACACTCAGATTAGTGAAGGACAACACTTTGATAAAACATTTCCAGAGTACGATCAGTTTCTCCTAACGGATCAGAGAGGAAGGGACAGTCAGATTGTGTTGGCTGCTAACCAAGTTCAACAAGGAAACACAGAAAGAAATTACATAGGCAATCGCCAGAAGCGCAAGAGATTTGAGACCGACAAGAAAGAATCAAAACCCGTGACGACCCCAACACAGCACAGAGAACGAGATATCTGCTACAATTGTGGAGTACCTGGACACCATTCCCAAGAATGCAGAGCGTTAAGGAAATCTAATGGACGGGGAATACGATGTTTCAACTGTGGTAAATTTGGTCATGTTCGTAAGTTTTGTCCAGAACTAGAGATGCAACACAATGTTCCGTTGCAACAAGTATCACGAGGGCAGACTCACCATACAAATAATTGGTCTCAACTTAGACAAGGACGATAGACAGAAGGTACAATACTCAACACCTACATCATGTATTGTATATGATCCCGATATTGCAGGAAGTTTGGTATTTGTTTGATTGAGTGTAAGAGGATTAGCCTACACCATAAATTGTAGATATCCAAACAACTCGTTTGACACTGATCGACAGTAGTTCAAGTGTGGATATAACATCATTTGCATCCCCATAAGACATCAATTGCATCCTTATATGATGTCAATTGCCTCCCTATCGAAAGACTATGCCAACCATTGGTATGTTGGACAGAGACTAGAGATGAGGAATCTAAATTTGCTTTAGATGTAGCTTTGACAAGAGAGGACGAACTAGAAGATTGCGAGTATACGGGAAGAGATACGAGTAACGCAGAGACGACACCAGAACTTCAAAAGAGTATCGCTAAAGAATGTTTTCGACACCGATCGCCTGTTGCTTTCATCCAGTCAAGAAGTTATACAATAGATCGACTCACGATATCAGTACGTAGTCCTGCCTAACCTATTTGATTAGTACGTGGAAGCAGAACGAGTATTCAATGGATTGAACGACTTCAAAGAGATGATTATATCAATAGTACGTGGGAATTTGGAGAGCCATGAGGAAATTTGAGTTATCAAATGACGATGCTAGAGTCACAATACTTTCAAGTCAACATATTGGAGGATGAAGGACGACAACAACACGGGAGTTAACAAGGACGTCATATGCAACATGAGGCTAACTAATAACGTTGACGATCGTAACGGGAAGTCCAGAGATAAGAAGACAGTCAACTAATGACGCAGTAGAGACATCGTCAGCACAGTGTGAAGCATCTTCGAAACCAGAGTAGACGGCAACGCTTCGCTACTACTTAGATGAGATTTGAACACTTGATCACTAGAACCCTCACACCGTAGAGTTTGACCTGAGAGAGGAACCTTGTGTGTTTGGAGACTAGCCATTTCAGATGTTGTAAGATGATTAGATTGTGCTACCTAGAACCTTTTTCCTGAAGTTTGACATACGAATTTCATATCCCTTAATCCTGAAGATTTGGTAGTTGTAACCCTAGTATTTGTAGATCAGTGATATCTTCGTATCGTGTGTTTAGAACTTAATCCGTTGGCCGCTGAGGTAATCGTTTACGTAAAACGAGAACTTGAGCATTTTTAGATTCTATCTTCTGAGATGGATTTCTTTTTGGTAGTAGGGGTCGTTGCTTCGGATTTCGAGGACGAAATCTTTTGATGAGTGGTGGATGATGTAATACCCTGTATTTTCAGGTATATTTATATATCCCTTGTACTTTCCTTAGTCTTTGGTGAGTTTGAGTTTCCAATCGATTGACATTCTTTTCAATCGATTGACATTTTTGGATACCAATCGATTGACATGTTCCCAATCGATTGCCATCAGATCGACCTGAATTCATGATGTGGCAGTTTATCAATCGATTGCCATCTTCTTCAATCGATTGACTACAAATATCTGTTGCCAATCGATTGACATTAGTTCAATCGATTGACATAAGCTGAGAAACATTTTCTTCTTTCCTTTAGCTTTGAACGTGTGGCACTCTTAACCCCTATATATACTCGTTCATTTGTGGCCTTGGGCCAAGTTTTGGCAGCCTTGGGAGAGAGAGCTACATACTCTCTTATATATATACACACATATATATGTTGTATATATATTACACACACACACTCTCGGGTTGAAGAAGAAGAAGAGAAGAAGAAGAAGAAGAGAAGAAGAAGAAGAAGGAAGAGGAGAGGAGACCAGAAAGAAAAGATAGACAGAGAGAGGGAAAGAGAACTCACCATAGCCGCCGTCGCGGAGCTCGGGACGCCGTCAACGGAACGCCGGGAGAGGTGAGTTTATTAACTCACTCAAAGAGGATTGTTTTTGTGATGTTTATGTGTGTATAACAACGTGCATGAGGAGGAAATGAGACCCCAACATTTTGTAATAAAACCCAGCAGTTTTGAGGAAGAAGACAGAGTCCAATCGATTGACCATAGTTCAATCGATTGACATCAGTTCAATCGATTGACATTATTCCAATCGATTGACATTATTCCAATCGATTGACATGATTCCAATCGATTGACATAAGTCCAATCGATTGACATTATTTCCAATCGATTGAGTAAGAGCAGAATGTTGTTTATCTATTATTATATGTTATGAGCTGATTGTAATGTACCCAAGCTGTTAATGGCTGTACCATATGTGATATTGGATATGTGCTTAGTCAACATGATACTACGCAAGCCTTATATGATGTTTATGTTAATGTTACAAGATGAACTGTTTATTATTTACTGTCGATATGAGATGCTCTAATGGTTAAGTAACTGCCATATGTTATTGTCAAACTGAATAGTAGAACGGAACACGACAGCACGTTAATAATCAGAAATGAGTAGATATGTTGAATACAGAGCATGTGGTATTTCCTGTACTTAGTATATGAGCATTTCACAACATGTGTCAGCATGCATGGGATAGTGATGTCAAGAGGTAAGAGAATTTGATGAGAAATGGGATATTGATATGAAGAGATGAGAAGATATGATGAGAAAGGGGAACTGTGATTTATATGGAATAATGAGATATGTGTACTTTGGGATCCGTGGGATCAACGGCTGACGAGTCGGGTGGACGTGGGATGGTTAGAGTTCCTAGTGCGCCTCTCACTGTTGAAGATGTCCAGTGATGCGTATGCACTGTTGAAGACGTCCAGTGTACCGTTGAAGACGTCCGGCTAGTGCTCTAATGTATTCTCAGCTGTGTAGACGACCAGTGAGAGTATACGCATCGTTGAAGACGTCCGATGTGCCGTTCTATCGTTTACAGATAGGTGGTACCGTGTAGACGACCGGTAACCCTATCAAGGGATTTTGGGATCTATTGCCTAGTCGGGTGATTCCGATTGGCATTACTGTATCGACGAATGGTTTTCAGATTGGTATTATGGGATCGACGTATGGATACGAATGAGAATAAGAACATGGATATGGATGTGAATATGGGAATGGTTAGTATGATGATTGTTCAGTCGTGGATTCAGCGTCCCGACGTAAAGGTATATGCATGGGTGATTCCATGGGTTACATGCATGGATTTGGTGAATACGTGATGAGATATTTATTCCATGATCGTTATTATTGTTTTCACTTAATATGATTTCTGTTATTATTGATTCATATACAGTTTGATGAGACCTTTGCTATGTCCGTGAGAGACGTCATTGTTAAGAGATTAACCGCATTTTAAGATGCTGAACAATAACGGTGAGGAGTGTTGTTTAGTGTACTCACTCAGCTTTGTATCCAAAGCTGATGGCGTTTATGCCCTGGACATTCCAATGTCTAGGGATTTGTAGGTCTTGAGGACGAAAGACTGATAGTTCTGCCAGACTTGGAGCTGAAGGCTGGAAGACGAAGATGTGCTGCTTTATATAGTTAGTTTGTACATCTGTTGTTGTTATTGTTATAGGCCTGAGACTATAAGCCAGCTGTTGTAATAGTTTTAGTAGACTTTTATAATTGGTACTTGGGCATCTGTTGCTTTCATACCTTTTATAGTTTTCGCTGTAGCCTCTGATTATGTTAATAAGATATGTTCTATGAATAGCATCCTCCCTATCGTGGTGTTTATTGGTTTGAGTAGATGACAACGCGGTTATTCACCCGTCATTCCCTATGGACCCATAAAGGAAATTTATTTTTCTCTATTTATGCTGCTCCGGGGCGTGACATTTTCACAAAAAGAACTGGTGCACCCCAGGGTGATACACTTGGCCGAATGAACCCCTTATCCAACAACTCTTGTAACTAAGTTTTCAACTCTTTCAACTCTACTGGAGCCATTCTATATGGTGCCCGCGAAATGGGTTGTGTTCCCGGTATTACATCTATACCAAATTCAACCTCCCTCTCAATTAACACACTCGGCAAATCGTCTGGAAATACATCAGAAAATTCTTTAACTACGGGTATATCTTCCAACTTTAGTTCCGTACTTCTGGTATCCAATACACTACAAAGGAAACATTTACACCCTTTTCTCAATAAACGACAAGCTTTGATGGCGGATACGAGATATGGTGGTGACACAACACCTACCCCTTGGAAAGAGAAGATTCTATGGGTCGGTGTCTGAAATTCTACCCTTTTATTTTCACAATCAATAACCGCGTGATTAACTGACAACCAATCCATTCCCAATATGACATCAAAATGTTGGATTACTAACGGTACTAGATTCACTGTTAACACTTCATCATTAATTTTAACTTCACAATTTCTATAAACCCCCGCACTCACCAAAGATCTTCCCAATGGGACATCAACAGACAAATCATATTCGAGAAGTTCTAAGGGTACATTCATATTCCTAGCAAATTGGTGTGATACAAACGAGTGTGTAGAACCAGAATCCATTAACACATTAGCAGGTGTTGAGCAAATAAGAACTTTACCTGACACAACTGTGTTAGCAACGGTAGTCTCCCCTGGATTAAGCTGGAAATAACGGCCCTGACGTTGTTCCCTTCCTTGTGGTTGTTGTTGAGGTGGTCGCGGTGTTGGTGCACTACTTGCGGTTGCACTAAAACCTCCTTGCCTCGGCTTAGGACAATTGCGCATTCGATGTCCAAGCTCCCCACAGTTATGGCAAACCATCCCACTATCGTCGGTACGCCTCATTGGAGTATAAGTATTTGGTCTCACTCCCGGACAATTCTTTGCTACATGCCCCATTTGTCGGCAATTATTACACACCGTTGTCGGTAGATTGCATACACCCCAATGAAACTTACCACACGTGTTGCACCGCGGCTTATTACTTCCACCACCTGAGGAATCTCCAAAACTTTGTCTTTTCGAACTCCCTTGACCACTATATTGACTTGAACCCGGCCGTTTATATTGTTGAGTTGTTGGTGCTTGCGAACTTTGTTGATACCCCATATCTCTTTCAGCGATTGAAGCCACAACCAATGCCTCTGCAACTTTATCCAACCGTTGCACTGATACTTGGCGTCGAATCTCATCCCTCAGCCCCGTCACAAACTTTCTAGTTCGATCCCCTTCATTCGGTACTATATTTTCAGCAAATCGTGCCAAACTTGTGAATTTGGTGGAGTACTCCCTAACTGTCATTCCCCCTTGTTTCAATTCCATGAACTCTTGAGCTTTCAAATCTTCAAAAGATTTCGGAAAGTACTGCTTCTTGAAGAGTATTACGAACTCCCCCCAAGTGTTCGGCCTTTCGAGTCCCAATTTTGTACGCCACCAGTATTGCGCTTCTTCTTTTAAAGTATCAGCGGCAAATAGAACTTGTTGAGCCTCGAAACACGGAAGAACCTGGAATATCCTTTCCATGTCGGACAACCAAAAGTCAGCTCTCATTGGATCAGTCTCCCCTCGAAATAGTGTCGGTTTTTGCTTGTAAAATTGTGAAATAGTAGTCACCTCCTCCCTCGGATTAGGATTCGGTTGTTCACGTCTTCCCTCTATTGTATGAGTTTCAACAACTTGTACTAATCCGACTACAACTCTTTCCATTCTTTCCATTTGCGTAGGCGGTGTCGATCTTTCACCAGACATTTTCTCTCTCTGGCATTCACAATACATATTCATATACACGTTACTTTTATACTTTTCAATGCATGCTCAACATCGTTCAACATGCTAAGTAAACGTGAAAGCATGAACTACACATCTTTTAATCCTTTATACTTATTACGCGTCGTAATTGTCACTCGTCCCCAAAGGCTCTAACCTATAGCTTTGATACCAAATATTGTCACACCCCAACCCGCCTTGGGCAAGTTGGGACACGTGTAACAAGCCCACACGTTCAAAACACCCTTAATTCATTAAGGAACACATGAATTAGACTTACTAAAACAGCTCCGTTGACACAAAACAGACCCAAGGGCAAAATGGTCATTAATAAAGTATAGCAAATTTTATATGGAAAGATAGCTCTTTGAGTCCCGGTTCCAACGCAAAAAAACGGTGCGCGAATCCGAGTTTTGTAGAGAGAGTTATGCTTGTTTCCGTAAAAGCTGACAGTCAGTTTTCATAGGGGCGGTTCGATCCGCGGGAAGGGCGGATCGATCCATCTCACTAATTATCAAGCAGAATGTCCCCGGAAATGGGCGGATCGATCCGCGGGAAGGCCGGATCGATCCGGCCTTGGCAGAACACCTCCCTGCTGCTAAAAACATCAGTTTTTCATATCCAAAACCTTTCCTAACATAATCAAACTTTGTGTAAACATCCAAGAACCCTCCAAATTCAATTATATGTGTTTCTAAACATTGACATAAGATTTCCATATATAAAATGACAATCAAAACACCCAAATTCTTCTTATGAATCATAACTCAACATCAAAATCCATCAAAATCCACATTTTAACCCAATGCTTGCATAATTTCTCAACCAAAGAAAAACTAAGTTCAATTTACAACCAAAGTTACTTACTACTCCAAGTTGCCTTTCCCAAATACATAATTTGTGACTTGCAAATGCAATTTATACCAAAAGACCCTTACTACTCAATTTGAATTAACATATTACAAGAACTTTCAAAGCATAAGTTGTTTACAACACTTGAAGTGTAAGGATTACAACCAAGCCAAAACATCTATACATATGAACATGAAACACATCTCACAACCCCACGCCCAACCCGTCGTGCGAATCATTTCCTCTCCTCTTCCCGTGCCGTACCTGCGATGGTTATTCAATAACCACAACAGAAAATATATTTTCGTTTAAGCTTTCGCTTAGTGAGAGAACTAATCATGCTATTGGAATGTTTAATATGCAAATGCAACAATCATGATAAACAACAATAAATTGATCTCCGGAAAGTCAAGCAACTCAAGCCACCACCCCCGGGTCCTTCTCACCCCGGAATTACTCACTCGTTTGGCGCATATAGCACAACACACACTCTTTTGTGACCCCAAAGGCGTCACCGGCATTTCATTGTGGTCGTCACCACGTCCTACTCATTGAGGACTTCCTATCCCTTACATATGGGACCTATAAATGGTGCTCACTACTTGACTTCCCTTTGATCCACATAAGCATTTAAGAAACTTAGCATATAATCATATAAGCATATCAATTTCACAACTTTGACATGCTTTTTACTCAATTTCAACAACACATACAAATATAAACATGAATTAAGCATTCTAAGCCAACAATTATCACACCAACATATCTAAACACCCAATTTTTGGGACTAGAACACTCACTCTTTGATTTACTAGCGAATTAAGCTTAGAAATCCCAACCTCTAGCAAATTTCCAACCCAAATTCCACCGGTGTAATTCCTACATAAGGTTGGTGTCAAGAACATCATCTATTAAGAACGGCCGCCGTAAAACGTTGCCGAAACTGAAAATAAAAGACGTGCATGTGATCCTCTTACCTCCACGAATCCAAATCCGGTCTCGGTTCGTGAATCCGACGCCGGACGGCGAAGAAACGGCAAGAAACGTCGTCGAAAATTTCCTTCGCCGACTCGAGCTCTTCGTTCTCTTGAATTTCTGGAGA
Source organism: Hydrangea macrophylla (assembly GCA_033977485.1). Classification (NCBI taxonomy): domain Eukaryota; kingdom Viridiplantae; phylum Streptophyta; class Magnoliopsida; order Cornales; family Hydrangeaceae; genus Hydrangea; species Hydrangea macrophylla. The sequence continues at coordinate 85,250,885 of CM066994.1, forward strand.
TTTCCAGCTCATTAACACTTATAGACACATACGCAAGACATGCATATGTGTTGTCCCCTTTTTCCCTTATTCCTACTTACCTCCCCCAACTTTCTATAAGTTTTATTATGAAACCCCCTTGTTAATTACGTTAACTACCCATCTTTTCTAAAAGGATTTAATCTAAGTCCCGCGTGGGTCCCAAACGTGGTCCCACATAATTCATGAGGTTGCTATTAAACCTACCAATGATCAATTTTATTCAAATATGCCCTCACATGGGTACCCAAATTGGTCCCCTTACCTATCATAAGACATTATAATATCAATAAACATTTAAACAAGTAATCATATAAGCACATAATGACATAAAAATGCAAATTATTTTAATTAGACCCTCGTTGGGCCCCACATTTATACCAGTCCCGCCTTTCACAGGACTTTCATCTGTGTCCGCATTTGAACACCTTTTCACATGTGGGTTCATAACCCCCACCTTAATTCATCTCATGCATTAATTATCTTTAATTAACACACATTGATATAGCATTAATATTATTTTCCGGGTACGGGTGTTACATGTACTCACCCATATACACACATATGAGAGGTTGAATGCTTGTGGTTCCACCATTGAATATCATCTATTGATTTGTTCATTTGCTTGCTTGTATACAATGTTCATCTCTTCTTATCTCATTTCTTTTTTTTATTTTATTTACTTACTTACTAGTTCATCATCATCTAGATGATGACATGAAGTTTGAGGTGAGTGAATCCTTATGGATAGTAGTTCTTGACCTCAAAAACATGTTTGATAGATGATGACTATAACTTCAATACCTCGAAGGTATCCTTGAAGTTATGTTCAAATAAAAATGAATTTCTCCAATAATATTGGGGGTTCTTGATGATTAGTTTGATATTGATATTCTAAGAGGTTATAATCTCTATTTGATGTTGAAAATATACTTTCAAAACCTCTCTCAATCCCTCTCATTTTGATTTCAAGAAAGAAAACTCAAGTTTTTTCCAAAATCTTCAAAACAGTGAGTCAAAACAGTGAGTGATCTGAGTTCAAAGATTTCTCTAGAACTCAATACTCAATGTATGGATGCAAGACCAATTGGAAAATTTTCCTAACACATTACAGAACACCCATGATTTTTGGTTTGACTTGGAAATACTTGAAAATGGCCCATTTGGACCCGAACATTCTCTCCAGATATTCTATTTTTGCTATTACAGCCGCTTGGTCTACTTTCAACTTGTTTTACAGAAAACGTTTCCAACAAGAGTGGTCCTAACTTATTTTTCCCTTGAACTGCAATGTCTTAGGGAACTTTCTGTATAATATGGGCCTCTATATCATTTGTTTTCATTTTCCAAGAATTTTTGACATTTCAGTCAACAGTACGAACTCTGTTTCTGAGTAACCTTCATTGTTTATATGATTTCTCTCAATCTGTAATAGTTATTAAAGATTGGATTATTGGGTTGTGTTCTAGACACAATAAGGAAGATCTCCATAAAAATTATGCATTGAAAACACTCCTAACCCCTCTTTTCAATTTTCAAAAGATCATGTTAATGTTCTGTCCACTATTCACAGCAAGCACACTTTTACTTCCCCCTTTGATTTGATGCTTACATGCACTCCAAATTAGTTCATGTCTTAGGAAGTAGTTCATACTACATTTGTACATATCCCATGATGATCTCATTCATTCATTCATATGCATTCTAGACTTCTAAGTCATTCTAGGAAGCCATGAACACAAGGCACACTACAACCTTAGCACATTCTAGATACATATATTGCATCCATGCAAAGATTTGGGGCTTTTGTGACTCCTAATCTAAGAAGATTATAAGGAATGATCATGATCACACGTTCATGCTTCCCCTCAATATAATCCTCCTTTCTCATCCGTCCCGGGGATTGAGAGATCTTCTTTTCTCTGATATTAACATGCATCTTACTAGCTTACTAAGCATATTTTGATTTCGTTGATTATTTGTTTCAAGAACCGTTCATGTCCCCTTTAGATTAGGGAAGCCTAATTACTTGATACATGATTAGATGATTTTTTCTAGGTTTATTTGTGTGATCTTTCACTTTACATTGTATGATATTTGACTTAGATCTTATGAATGATATCTTATCTTTAGATCTTCTATTTTAAATTTTCTTATGTGATGTAATATACTATCATTGTATTAATTGTTGAACCATACATAGTATAAGATGATTATTTGGATGCTAATTGAGGCCCGTCGAAAGACGGGGCGAGTTGAGGGTGTTTTAGTCGCGACAAAGGCTCCTTCCTCTCTCATACCAAAATCCCGAGCCAAGTACTTTGGTTATGAAGGGCCGGTGCCCTTTATCCATTTGGGTGAGTCAAAATTAGGTTTCTTGGTTCCTTAAAGACCAAGTGGCGACTCTGTATTTGTTTTCAACGGACCTTTTCTCTCTCTTTTCAAATCAATTTCAAAACAAACAAGAGGTGGAACGCCGCGTGTCCACAATCTGGCGACTCTGCTGGGGATATTTTTATTTTCAAAACAAAATAATACAGAGGTTTGACTCATAAGAAGTATCCTTAAAATCATCTTTTTACTGTGTTTGGTTCACCGCATTGCACTTCTGCATTTCCCCTCCGACTGTGTCTGAAACGCGGCGCTGACATTGTTCAGGTCTTGCTGTGCCAGGGCACAAGTCACCGTTGATACTGTACCTTCCAAGGTATATCAAAAAGAGTAAAAACCTCCGTACTGTCTCTCCGACGGTGTATTGGACCTCTCGTTAACGAACCCTCTTTGACTAAACCCAGCCTTTGCATATAGATTCTTGTAGAACCTTTCATAGGACTGTTCATTTATCTTTTCAGATAGGACAATGTGATATAACTGCTGTATGCCCTGACGGGATTACCTGCGCGGTGCAGACGCTTATGTGGCATAGAACAGAACCTCTTTCTTATTATTCCCAAGGCAATCACTCACATGTGATCACATTGAGTTGACTTGCCTAGGCACCATGATAAGGATGTCTGCTCCATGCTCACAAAGATATACACCGCAAATCTTGTTTGTTGATCCTGAGACATAGGAGTATGAAAACTTGCTAGACAGTATGATCACCATCAACACCTAATCCCGTCGTATATCCCTATTTCTTCTAGAAACTCTACCCAACTCATCAGGATATCCCTGTTTCTCCCAGAAACTCTGTCCGACTTACCCAGTTATACCTGTTTTCCTAGAAGCTCTGTCCAAATCTCTCAGATTACCCAGAAATCTCAATTTTTCCCAGAAACTCCAGTATACTTGTTTCTCCCAGAAACTCTGTCCAACTTACCCAAATTTTCATGTTTTCCCATAAGCTCTATCCAAATCTCCAAGATTTTCCAAAAATTCCAGCAACTCCATCCAAACTTCCCAAAAATGCCTAGATGTACCAATTTCTCCCAGAAATTCTGATTTCCCAATTTCTCCTAGAAGCTCAGTCCAAATCAACCAGAAATCCCTATTTCTCCTAGAAACTCAAATGATTTCTAGAAATTTCTCTGAATCATCCAAATCCCTGTTTCTCCCAGAAACTCAGTCCAAAATTCCCGAAGTATCCTGGAAATCCCTATTATCCCTTGGTGATCATACTGGAAAGTAAGGTTAGCACACTCTGTATGGCTAGGACCTTATTTGTTTAGCTGCTATCTGTTAGAAATAGGAGCATCATATAGATTAGGACTTATATCCGCATGCTTGTCTCATATGCATACACAATTCCTACCAGTCTGTGCGCATTGTCTCAGTCAGTCTGTACACAAGTCTGTCCATACCTGTCACTGTCACTATCTGTCTGATTGCCTCTGTCAGAATCTGATACACTTCTTCTCTCGAATCTGTAGGTTTGTATAGATTCCCAAAGTCAGCCATTGGGATCCTCGTCCTGGGTTGGAAGTTCAAACAGTCGTTTGGTCAAGATCTGCCCGCCAAGTTACTTTAGCATGAATCAAGAAGAATTGGAAAATAAGGTCACTATGTTGGGAACAACCATAAGCCAGCAATCTGATCGCCTGGCCCAAGTTTTGAGTTTCATGGAAGAACTGAAACAACAGCAGCCACAGTACCCACCTAGTTTTCCCACCATAACCAGGGTTCATACCACCACCACCGCCTGGGTCTGGACTGCCTCCCGAGAATAATGGAGAAGAAGATTGGTTTCAAGGGGTCCCGCCGCTTGCATATGAGAAGAAGCTCCAGGAGAAAATGGACAAAGTTGACAAGCTTGAAAGTGTGTTGAGGAAGAGCAAAGGGGTTGATGATTACATGTTAGACCTGGAAGGCCTCTTTGAGCCCATCAAGCTAAGGTTGCCCGAGAACTTCAAAATGCCTGAAATTGACTGTTTTGATGGAACAGGGAATCCAAAAAGTCACATCAAGTTGTGCATGAGCATCTTCCAATCGATGGGCTGCACTCATGAGCACATTGCGATGCTGTTCCCACAAACCCTTAAGAATGCCGCACTATCCTGGTTCCTAACCCTTGAAGTCTCCAAGACCCGAGTCTGGGAAGACGTTGCTAGAACTTTTATTGATCACTACTCTTATAACCAAGAGTTTGATATCACCATCCGGGATCTAGAGACTACCAGGCAGAACTTCAATGAGTCCTTCACTGCGTTCTTGAGCAGATGGAGGAATAAAGTGGCTCAAATGATCCACAGACCTGTTGAGAAAGAGCAAGTACGTATGCTGGTCAAGAACATGCAACCAGTATATCATGACAAGCTATTCTAACAATCCATCTCCACATTCGAAGAGCTATTTGAAATAGGCACCAGAATAGAGGATGCCATCAGAAAAGGAAAGATCAAAAAGGATGTACCCCAACACCAGTCCAAGAGACCTAACTACTCTCTGGACTCCCCGAATATCAATGCACTTAGCAACCAATCAATGGCATGCACCCTCCGTCTATACCAGTCCATTCCACTAAATCGCCCAAAAGGCCCTCGCGAATTCTCCAAACTTGATGTTCCTCTTTCCACAGCCTTGGACCACCTACTCAAAAAGGGCCACCTGCAGCTCCTCCCTCATAAGCCGCTACCAGATCCTATACCCTCCCACTACAACACGAGCCTACGATGTGCTTATCACCAAAATCTAGGCTATACCACCGATCAGTGCATCCGCCTCCGCCATGACATTCAGAACCTTATAGAAGATGTCCCCTATCCTAATCCCATCCACTATCTTGGCTTGGACCAACCAATCGAATGATCCCTTCCATCGATGCTAATGAATGTTGAAGCTACGCAGTAAAGTGATGGTGTTTGGAACTTCTGCTAAAAAATAGAATAAGAATAATAAATGGGTCGCAAAGACACTCCATTTGAGACTGGGTCGAGTCAAGTTGAGTATGTTCTATGTTCTGAGTCCATTTCAATTCTAGTCTTGTGATCGAGTCTGTCTGTCATCGAGTTGTTAATAAGTCTGTAAACCTTCTCTATTGATGGAATGAAATCTCATTTTGCTTAATCTGATGTGCCTAGTCATAAATGCATGAATCACTAAACTGAAGTGTCACTTTTCAAATTACCATGGATATTACACTGCTAATAATTTTTCTACAACAAAACAAAAAAGAATCCTGAAAGGTTAAAGTCGATTTCACGCTGACACTGATGAAGAGCTGAGAATTGAATAGTCTTACTTTAAGAATTTAAAGATGCTCTTGCCTCAATCTTGAAAAGACATACTTGAAACTGACTTGGGGCTTGGCCAACACCCTTTTCCCACCATTTCGAAGCCTTAAGCCTAATCCAATTGGGAGCCACGCAATCTGTCCGATTGAAAGCAATGCAAACTTAGCCCTTGATGGTAGCCAAACATTTCAGTGAGTTTTATCTCCACTTTTAAAAAAAACAAAAAAAAAGAAAAAAAAAAAGAAAAAAAAAGAAAAGAAAAAGCTTGCTAGGTTGAAAACCCGAAAGGGCACCTAGGTAAAAGTTAGAGCCGAAAAAGGTGTTGATTTCCAAAATCTGACCCTGGCCAGTCAAAATGTTGGAGAAAAATTTTGATGAAACAAATGATAGAATCATACGCTTCAAGATACATCTTAAGAACGTGCCAAGATCACATTTCAAAAGGCACGGAATGACCACAAATAAATTCCTAGAGCTGACATGCACATTCTGGAATTCTGAGATTGCGATTGAAAGATTTCACAAGAATCGACTACATTAAAAAGCAAAATTGACTGGCTAGGCGAAAGTGAAAAGGATCAATCCTCAAAACAAAACAAAAAGAAAAAGAAAAAGAAAAGAAAGGGAGATTGAAACTAAATCCTTTTATTCAAAGCTACCACAAGTGGCTCAAGTTTGAACTTCTTTGACGATTGGTTTGAAAAACCCTCATACCTCAAACCCCTTATTTCAAGCCTTGCCTTGAACTACGCTCAACCTGATTCCTACTCGGGGATACGTAGGCAACCGTATTGGTTCGATCTTCACCATCATAATCAACCCCCCCTTCTTTCAAGACTTTGGCCCGAACTACGTTGGACCTGATCCCCGCTAGGGGATATGTAGGCAGACTTTCAAAAAGAAAAGAAGGATGGCTCGCTAGGTCAAAAATCCGAAAGGACGGCTAGGCAAAAATTAGAGTTAAATCCAAGTTGAGCAATAACAGAAAGAGAGAAAAGAGCTTGCTAGGTCACCTCACTGGTGCCTAGGCAAAAGTTATGAGCATTTGAGAGATTAAAGTCACGGTCCATGTCTCAAGCCAGAAAAACACCTTCCACACTAGGGGCAAACTTTGGCTACCCGCCTCATTTGCCTGACTTTTACTATCTACCCTTCATACAAGGGGCAAACTTCAGTCACCTACCTCGTTTGCCCAAAACCTCCAATAAACCATCATCCAAACTAGGGGCAAACTTTGGTCACGCACCTCGTTTTCTTATGAATCCCACTTTGTACACCTCAAACTAGGGGCAAACTCCGTTTGCCTAACACAATCCCTTCACACCGAGGGCGAGTTTTCAAGTTACCAAGTTGTTTTGAAAATTTTGAAATAGAGCATCTTTTACTCTAAAAGCTAAGGCACTAATTCAAAGCACTTCCTGGGAGAAGTAAAAAATTGACTAGATCACTAGGGAGGAATTTTCAAAAATCAGATTTATCAGCAAAGTGCTACCATGTTAAGATGAGGGGTGAACACCAAAAGAGAAATGGTACATCGCTTATGACAAAAGCACATCAAGTTTTGACAGGACGAGCTTGTTTCATTTTTGGTGTCAAATGTGTCATCCTCGTGCGTCAATGTCCGTCAAGTTTTTGAGTCTGTTGTAGTCTCAAATGTGTAAATCAACAGTGACTAATAAAATTTTCAAATCAAGTTATAAAGAGCATGCCAATATAAGCAGGAGTACCAAACACCATTACTGCACCGGTTAAGGCGTCAACATGAGAAGCGTCCAAACTTAGGATAAATGCGAATTTCATCCCTTTCCAAACCATCAAAAGTTAACCATCATCTCCTTACAACATAACTCCATGAGTGGCTGTTGATCTTCCTTCATGCAACATAAGTCCATGAGTGGCTGTTGATCACCTTCCCTCGTCCATGCAACATAAGTCCATGAGTGGCTGTTGATTACCTTCCCTCGTCCATGCAACATAAGTCCATGAGTGGCTGTTGATTTTCCTTCATCTCCAAGAAACATAAGTCCATGAATGGCTGTTGATTGATCTCGAATTGGGCACCGCAAAGATTTGATCAACCGCGAGAGATTCAAAGATGGATCCCGGTTCTAGGCTAGCAAGATTCGATCAACTATGAGAGATTCGAATTTGAATCCTGGTTCCCTGTCAAGAGAAGTAGTTGAAGAGAGATTCCAGAAAGAGTCGCTTCATCCCCAGCAGATTCAGTTTAATCCCTAGCAGGCATATCGATTTGTACATCGTCAGTTCAATCTATGACAGTCACAGTAGTTCACTGTCAACTCGTCATCTCGATTTGTACATCGGCAGTTCAATACATGACAGTCACAGTAGTTCACTGTGGACTCGTCATATCGATTCGTACATCGTCAGTTCAATCCATGACAGTCACAGTAGTTCACTGTCGACTCGTCATCTCGATTCGTACATCGTCAGTTCAATCCATGACAGTCACAGTAGTTCACTGTCGACTCATCGTCTCGATTCATACATCGTCAGTTCAATACATGACAGTCACAGTAGTTCACTGTCGACTCGTCATCTCAATTCGTACATCATCAGTGCAAACCATGACAATCATAGTAGTTCACTGTCGACTCGTCATCATCAGTCCAATCAATGACAGTCACAGTAGTTCACTGTTGACTCGTCACCTTAATTAGTGCATGGTCAGTTCTTCTGATCACAGTTAGTCCAACCGTTGGTCCAACCCATGATAGTGACATAGCTCACTAACTACTCGTCATCTCGATTCGTGCATCGTCAGTATGTTGTGTCCATCATTCTCATTCAAAATCTTGGGCTTCCATTGATGGTGCTTCCGTGTCCGTTGCTTGACATCTCTGGTTTTCATGTCTTGAGTTCTTAGGGTTTCTGTGTCCAGGACTTCCATGTCTATCGATTATCTATCAAATTTCATCTTTGATTAATGTCCTCAGGGACCCCACATCTGACTATATTCACTTGCAAAGCATACTTCCCAAAATTCAGAAGTTTGCTCCAAGATCCAGAGGCTTCAAACCTTGGTGTCCCTATTCGGGTCAATAACTGCATCACAGTCAGAAACACTAGCACGACACAAGTTCACTTGGAGTGGTACACCCCACAGCACCAATTCATGCTAGGATCAGAACACTAAACAAGATAGGACTTAGGACAAAATTCATATCACATCCATGCATTACATATCACTCTTATAGCATAGCATCCGCCTGATTGTTGTGTATGTGCATGTGTGATTTATTCCTTTGTGCCCTGAACTACGTCCTGGTCTGATTTCCCTTGGGATACGTAGGCAGCACAAGCAGAGCGCGACCAGCACTAGCCTCAGCATCATTGCATCTTTTGCAACGCTTTTATCCTAAATCTATAGCCTCCAAAAAGACCTGTCTCTTTAAAGCTTTGGCACTCGCTTGCGATATGCGTTGCTTCGCAAGTTCATGCCAAAGAGGACTGATTTGATTTTCTGGAATGTAGACCTCAATACCTTTCCAACGGTATATCACAATCTCAATTTGGATTTCGTATGAATTTTCTGTGAATTTCGGACAAAATATGGCCGTTTCGCGAATTCCGGGAGTTCTGGGGGCCAAAATGCAATTTTTGGTCAACGGGGGAGTTGACTGCCGCGGCGGCACTCTAAGTGATTTTTCATTTTTTTTTTTTGTAATTTTTGGTTAATTTTTGGGTTTTAATTCAAATTTCCAACAAATAAAACGACATAGTTTTGATTATTCCGAGATTTTGGACCAATTAGAGACTTTTTAAAACCCAAAATACCTCCCCAAGTTGGCCTATACAGGAGGCCCATTTGCTTCCATTTGGGGAAGAGCTTGGAAGCCATTAGAGAGAGATATAGAGAGTTAGGGAGAAAGAGAGAGAGAGAGAGAAGTATACATTTTCTTCTTCCAAATCCAATCCAAAATGTGAATTTCAATTCTTTTTCTAAAAACTGAACTTTTATTTTCAAGCTTTCAATCTATCTTCTTCATTTTTTTTGAGCTTCCTATGAGTTAGAGAGTGATGTACTCACCCATCTACACACATATGAGAGGTTGAATGCTTGTGGTTCCACCATTGAATATCATCTATTGATTTGTTCATTTGCTTGCTTGTATACAATGTTCATCTCTTCTTACCTCATTTCTTTTTTTATTTTATTTATTTACTTACTAGTTCATCATCATCTAGATGATGACATGAAGTTTGAGGTGAGTGAATCCTTATGGATAGTAGCTCTTGGCCTAAAAAACATGTTTGATAGATGATGATTATAACTTCAATACCTCCAAGGTATCCTTGAAGTTATGTTCAAATAAAAATGAATCTCTCCAATAATATTGGGGGTTCTTGATGATGAGTTTGATATTGATATTCTAAGAGGTTATAATCTATATTTGATGTTGAAAATATACTTTTAAAACCTCTATTTCAAAACCCCTCTCAATCCCTCTCATTTTGATTTCAAGAAAGAAAACTTAAGTTTTTTCCAAAATCTTCAAAACAGTGAGTCAAAACAGTGAGTGATCTGAGTTCAAAGATTTCTCTAGAACTCAATTCTCAATGTATGGATGCAAGACCAATTGGAAAATCTTCCTAACTCATTAGAGAACACCCACGATTTTTGGTTTGACTTGAAAATACTTGAAAATGGTCCATTTGGACCCGAACATTCTCTCCAGATATTCTGTTTTTGCTGTCACAGCAGCTTGGTCTAATTTCAACTTGTTTTACAGAAAACGTTTCCAACCAGAGTGGTCCTAACTTATTTTTCCCTTGAACTGCAATGTCTTAGGGAACTTTCTGTATAATATGGGCCTCTATATCATTTGTTTTTATTTTCCAAGATTTTTTGACATTTCAGTCAACAATACAAACTCTGTTTCTGAGTAACCTTCATTGTTTATATGATTTCTCTCAATCTGTAATAGTTATTAAAGATTGGATTTTTGGGTTGTGTTCTAGACACAATAAGGAAGATCTTCGTAAAAAATCATACATCGAAAACACTCCTAACCCCTCTTTTCAATTTTCAAAAGATCATGTTACTGTTCTGTCTACTATTCACAGCAAGCACACTTTTACTTTCCCCCTTTGATTTGATGCTTACATGCACTCCAAATTAGTTCATGTCTTAGGACGTAGTTCATACTACATTTGTACATATCCCATGATGATTTCATTCATTCATTCATATGCATTCTAGACTTCTAAGTCATTCTAGGAATCCATGAACACAAGGCACACTACAACCTTAGCACATTCTAGATACATATATTGCATCCATGCAAAGATTTGGGGCTTTTGTGACTCCTAATCTAAGAAGATTATAAGGAATGATCATGATCACACGTTCATGCTTCCCCTCAATCTAATCCTCCTTTCTCATCCGTCCCGGGGATTGAGAGATCTTCTTTTCTCAGATATTAACATGCATCTTACTAGCTTACTAAGCATATTTTGATTTCTTTGATTATTTATTTCAAGAACCGTTCATGTCCCCTTTAGATTAGGGAAGCCTAATTACTTGATACATGATTAGATGATTTTTCCTAGGTTTATTTGTGTGATCTTTCACTTTACATTGTATGATATTTGACTTAGATCTTATGAATGATATCTTATCCTTAGATCTTCCATTTCAAATTTTCTTATGTGATGTAATATGCTATCATAGTATTAATTGTCGAACCATACATAGTATAAGATGATTATTTGGATGCTAATTGAGGCCCATCGAAAGACGGGGCGAGTTGAGGGTGTTTTAGTCGCGACAAAGGCTCCTTCCTCTCTCGTACCATAATCCCGAGCCAAGTTCTTTGGTTATGAAGGGCCGGTGCCCTTTATCCATTTGGGTGAGTCAAAATTAGGTTTCTTGGTTCCTTAAAGACCAAGTGGCGACTCTGTATCTGTTTTCAATGGAGCTTTTCTCTCTCTTTTCAAATCAATTTCAAAACAAACAAGAGGTGGAACGTCGAGTGTCCACACAACATAATCCATCTTCGTTTAGCACGAATTATCCCACACTAAACTAGGGTTGTGGTATAATCCGTCTAATCTAGGCATGGACTATTCGGATACTTGATAGCACAATTCAATTTAAGCACCATTACATGTAAATAATCTAAACAAGCACAGCAAGCATAGATCATTGAGCACACTACCATCAAAATAGATCTAAGACAAGAGTAAACTTTGAAAGTAACGATTTAATCAATAAAAGCACGATTTATTTATAAAAATCCTCGAAACATGTAACTATCATCCATACATAATAAAACTAAAATAAAAACATTAAATACACCCTATTACTTGGCTAGGGTTTCATTGAAACCCTAAATCTAGGTTTAAGCGGCCATAGAATTGATGAACGGCAAGAGCTTGACGGAGGAGGCCATGGGAATCCTTGGTCTTCTTCTTCTTCTCCTTGCTTTCCCCCCTTCAATGGCTGAAATTTTAGTTGTATATTGTGTGTATATTAATTACCAACCCCTAAATTGAAGTAAAATAGGGTATATATAGATTTTACACCAAGTTTTGGAAGCTTTCCTAACCCAATTCGCACTAAAACTGCTTTATTTTGCAATCTGGACGTAATTAGGCAGTTTCTTTCGCGTAGGAATCATCAGTAGAGTGAAATACGCAAGTTTCATTTTTGCATAGGTCGCGCGAACGGGCCGCGTGAGCGCGATATTGGGACCGAGCGCGAACGGATCACTCGAGCGATTTATGGATCTTCGCGCGAGCGAGTCGCGCGCGCGATGTGAATTTTCTTGCTTCTTTTGCTTTGCTTTTTCACCCCATTTAACTTGGTTTACTTGATTTCTTCCAAAACCTGTCAGAAAATAGAAAACGAAGTAAAAATATACAAAAACAGGATAAAAAGTACTAACAAATATAAGTTAAGGCTTATAAATAAGATTTGTTCTCTCCCGATCACACCCCCAAACCTACATTTTGCTAGTCCTCGAGCAAAACTAAAATAAAAATTAAAATTATAATAACATACTACTCCATTTTCGCATGGATCACGATTGCATTTAGCATATGCAACAAGCCTTTTAAACCCCTAGGTGTCCCCAGTCGGACGAGTGAAGTCTCGTGAGGGTTCTCATCAACAAGTCACCCACAACCATCTTTATTAACTTGTAAATTTAAAAAGGTTTATTTAAACAAAAAACAAAACAATCAATACTCCTTATCATAGAACGATGATGTGAAATAGAATAACGAACAAGAAGAAACGGAATCAAATGTCTACTTACATCATGAAAAACAATCATAAGCACATGTATCGTATAAATCCATAGAGTTTCTCATAAAATTGCACGTGTGTGATATGGTAGTCAAATGAACACGCACATGTCATGAACTTGGAATATAACTCGGATGACCATCTAACTATGCTTCGACTACGAATCTCACAATGTTAATTACACTCTAAAATGAAACACTCAGAAACAGGTGTAATTTTTCTAAAATATGTGAGTAATGGAAATATGTTTTCAAAACGAGAAATGCTTACATATGACTGGAAAAAGACGCATGACACGAAAGAACGGTAATCTCATGGATAGGATGCCAATAATCAAGAAAAATTAATCATTACCATGTTTTAATCCCCCTCCCATCGTTTTCATATCCAAACCATGTTTCCTAAGATCAAATAGGACTTTTCAACGGTTCTAATGTGGCTTGGGCAATGAAAAAGGATAGAAAGGATTCATTAGGTAGTTTTCAGAATGACATTGTAAGGCATGTTCGATTTCTTTCATTCTCTCTTCTACCAACTTCATCTTTTCATTCTCTTCTTTTTTTTTTTTTATTCCTTCTCTCTTTTTTTTTCAACCTTTTCTTTACTTTTCTCTCTTTTCCCTTTCTTTTCGTTGCTTTTGAAACAAATATTCAATAAATAACAAGGCAACCACCCCAAACATCATCTTATTTTCTTCTTCTTCTCAATCACACATCGCCTTAACACCACTAAAAGTTTATCAATCTTTTAGTGATGAACTCCAAGTTGGACAAATTGGAGCAAAAATAGGATAATGGTAGTTAAAGAAAAAGGCATTTTAATGGCTCAAAGGGCGAACTAAGGACATTTATCATTTATTTGGATAGGACAAAAGTCAAAAGGGTGGAAAACAAAGAAGGCCTAAAATCATGTCCTAGGTGATACGATTTTTCAACGTTTACGTTAGAAGATTATTTAGCATGGTAGCAAATATTTTAACTTGACTATCAACCAAAACAAGAATAATGAGACTAAACAAGTTAATGCGCTATTTCAATGAAATTCGACAAACACAATATGTATTTATAACCCTCTAAAAAGAAAAGATAGGCTCAAAACCTCACCGGGTCTAGTCTCCAACTTGTGTTATCTAGAAATCCGAATCATATTATAGTTCACATCAAACATGTATTCAAGCGACTACGTGCAGTGCATAGCTTTGTGTGCAAAACTATGATATAAAACTACGATTCAAACAATACATGACCTAAAACATTCAATCATGACTTTAGCAAATATTTAATCACATCTTCTCATGTTTATCATTCTATAATAATCATAGTTACATAACAAGAAGTATCGACTAGAAATTGCAAAACCGTAGGTGACGTCGTTTACTTAAGCACAAGAATCGAAATTTTTTGAAAAATTGCAGTATAATGTGCATGCGTGTGCATACCCCCAAATCTAAACCTTTCATTGTCCCCAACGAAACAATAAAATGAAAGAAAGGAGAGTACGTAAAAAAGGAACGATAATACCTCGATCTCGGCAATCACAAACAGGTGAACACAAAGGAATATGGCAATAAAGTTCAATGTTACCTGTTATTTCTTGATAAAAGACGAACAAAGAAAATAATCAAAGCAGCTAAAAGAACTATAACTAAACTAAACGAAATTAAATAAACTATAAGAATTAACAACACTATAAAGACAACACGAAAATAAACTATAAAAGGAAAGAAAAGATAACCAGAACTTATGAAAATAACAAACGACTCGATCTACAAGGACCTAAGAAACAAAAACAGAAGAGTAAAAACTACTCAAACAGGTGGGGAAGAAGGATATAGAAAATAAAAGAAAAAAATTAGGAAAAATGGGGAATCACACGAGCGGTCAGCGTGAGCGGCCGTCGCGCGCGCGAATCCCTAATTTTTTTAATTTTTTTTTGAAAATCTCGCGCGAGCGAGACAGCTTCGCGCCCGCGAATCCAAGCGCGCGCAGAACCTGAGAGCTTATAAAAACAATAACCAAAAATTTTACTAAGGCACAGGCTCGCACGAGTCGGCCGCACGCGCGAGAACGGTATTTCTCGTGGCTTACTTATTTTATGTATATTAAGTAAAAAATAAAATTACTCTGACCCCCAAACCTGTTCAGAAAGACCACAACTGACTCAAAAAGATCCAAAAATGACCAAAAATCAGTAAAACAAAATAATTAAAGCTTGGGTTGCCTCCCAAGAAGCGCTAACTTTTATGTCTTCAGCTAGACCATGCTCATGGAAGTCGTAACTCGGACTGTGAACCTCTTAAGATATCAGGGCGACTCCGGTGGAAAGCAGAAAGAACATCACTATGAGTCAATTCATTCAACGGTTCATCTAGCTCATGTTCACATCAATTTCTCACCTTTCGAGTAACTTCATCGTTAGGGTCCAAGTTATTTGCATTCATCTGCTCATTATTCACTATATTATTCCCCTCACTCATATGTAGTGCATTATTAGGTTCAATATTCCGTATAACCTCACTACCCTCCCTGCATAGATAATCATCATCTTTGGGAGGTTGATCGACATCATTAAACACGTTTAATTTTAAGTTCAAATTCCCGAATGACACTTCCATCACCCCCGTTCGACAATTGACACGCGCATTAGCGGTGGCTAAAAATGGACGACCCAGAATAACAGGGGTGTGCTTCCTAGCATATAGGACAGGTTCGGTGTCAAGGACCATAAAATTGACAGGATAAAAACATTGATCAACTTTAACTAAGACGTTCTCGATGATTCCTCTAGGTACTTTGACGGAATGATCCGCTAATTGAATAGTAGCGGCCGTGGGCTTAAGTTCACCTAGTCCTAGTTGTTTATAAATGTGATAAGGTAAGAGATTAACACCCGCACCTAAGTCAAGGAGAGCCCTATGGATGACAGTGTCACCTATGACACATGAAATAGTTAGCGTACCAGGATCCTTATACTTTGGAGGTGAGTGTTGAAAAATAGAACTTACTTTTTCTGTGAGAAAGACCTTTTTGGAGAATGACTACGCAATTTACGTTTTTGAGTACATAGGTCTTTAAGACATTTAGCATAAGCGGGAATTTATTTAATAGCATCGAGGAATGGAATATTGATTTTAACTTGTTTAAATACCTCAAGTATATCCTCAACCTTTGACCCTTTCTTTGGAAAATTTGATGGTTCATCAACGTTAGGTGGAAAGGGCAATTTTGGTATATGATTAGTCAGGGCCGTTTCTTTTTCTTTCTTATTTTGGCTCGTGTCCTTACCCTTCTTTGTATTAGAGTTGATGTTCATATCTATCACATTCTCATTTGGAATGTCTATTACCTCTTCTTCTCGTGTAGTCAACCTAGTTGAGACGGCGTTTACTTGCTCATTCGACCCCTTAACCTCGTATTGTCCCTTAGGGTTTTGAATTGTTTGACTAGGCAACGTCCCCTCATTTCTACGACTCACTACGGTAGCTAGTTGTCCCATTTGGGATTAAAGCTTCACAATGGATTGTGTGTGTGAGTGCACTATTTGTGCTTGTGCCTGTACTTGTGTTTTGATTTTATTAAGGGACGTCAACACCTTTTCCTCAAAAACGTTACCCCTTGAAGGGTTCGGATTAGGAGGCGGTTTTTGATATTGATTAGGTTAAAACTGGGGTCGATATGCATTAGGAAAATTAGTTGCCTCATTAGGATTATTATTATTATTTTTCCACGAGAAGTTAGGATGGTTTCTCCATGGCGCATCCAAATTATTAGTAGTTGAAATATAATTATTTCGTGGGTATCGTTGAATAGAATTATTGTGTTGCTCCACGAATTCCGAAAATTGACTCGTTGATGGACATGCAAGGATAGAATGTGAAGGATCGAAACATATTGTACATACTTCATGAGTGGGTGGGGCTGTTGTTTGGTTCATTGTTAAAACTCGATCAAGTTTTTTAGATAGTTCCTGAAATTCTATTGAGTGGCTTGACTCAAACTTTACCTCACGTTTGGGTTGCAGATGATACCCCTCAGAACGTACCGACATAGCCCGATGCATCGAGTTCTCGTTTAACGTTTCAAAAAATTTCCAAGCCTCGTCGGCGCTTTTGTGTAGGAAAGTACCTGCACAAACGGCATCGACGGTATTACAAACAGAGGGAATAAGTCCCTCGTAAAAAACATGTACCAACTGCCACTTAGGAACCTGATGATGTGGGCAGGAACGTAATAATTCTTTAAATTTCTCCCATGTGTCATAAAGTGTTTCCCCATCTTGCATCACAAAATTAGTTATAGATTTTCTTATCTGATTAGTTCTTGTGATTGGGAAAAACTTTTGTAAAACTGCGTTGTGTAAGGCTTCCCAAGTTTTAATCGTGTTTGGCTCAAATGATTGAAGCCAATACTTCGCTTTATCCTTTAAAGAGAATGGGAAGAGACGCAGTTTTAATTCATCATCAGTGAAATTTTGGATTTTTAATGTAGAGCATATATCTTGGAAATCCCCTAAGTGATGATAAGGGTCTTCATTTATACGTCCATGGAAAGAAGGAAGTAACGAGATGGTAGACGACTTTATCTCAAAGTGAGATGTCGTCACCTCCGGTAATTCGATACCTGCTTGAGGCGTGTAAGTCGTATGAATAAAATAATCTTTAAGCGGAGGAGGTGGCGGTATATTAGGGTTATTTCCGTTGTTTCCGTTGTTTCCAATGTCGGCCATTGGAATAGGTTCTATGTTAATAAAGCTTGGTTTCTTTAGGTTTTTAAGGGTACTACGTATTTCGGACTCAAACAACGATGATGGTTTCGGAGTTAATTCGTCTTCTATGTTTAACTTAGTTCTAGAAGTTATGTTTGAATACTTGTTAATTTTTAATGTATGTTCAAGTTCAACATCGCAAGGTTTTAATTCCGGTTTACTTGAGCGTGTACCAAACATAAACTTACAAGAAAATAAACTAAAACCAAAAACTGACTCAAATAATAAAAAAAAACAAATAGCAATCACGCAACTAAGATAACTAGCACTCAACTACTGTGATGCATGTAAATTATCCTGTAATGTAGTGACCACGTCAATTCCCAGCGCCCTGGGTGTCCTAGCTAATGAAATGCAATTAACCCTAAACTAATGCAAATAGTGCGTCACAGCGCCCTGACTTACAGTGGTTTGAAGCGAGTTTCACAAGAAGCAATTTACTTGAATTTTTTTTTTTGCATAAGCTCCTTTGACGAGCACAGTTACTCCACTCGAAACGCTAGAATTTTGAGTTCCTAACAAATTACACAAATAAAAGAAAAGTTAGTAACTTAAAACAAAAACGACAAATTAGAAGAAAAAAAAATAACAAATAAATAAAACCTAATCTAGTATTTACGAATTAACTAAACTAAGATTCTAAAACTAAAGGTAGTAATGTAATCACCGGCAACGGCGCCAAAAATTGATGTTGTCAAAATCAAGATATAAAAGTATACTTTACTTTTCTAAAGATTTGCAGTGTGGAAGTAAAGGTTGAACCCATAGAGATTAATTAACTACCGCGCTTTAATTTTAAAACCTAAATTTAGCTAATTTAAGAAAAATAGATTTTGATTTGATTTTAATTAAACTAATAATAATAAAAGTAAATCTAAATTATGAAAGTAATTAAATATTTGTTTTTATAATAAGTTTAAGGAACCTAGGATTGCAAATCCACCACTAACTTCATAATAAGTGTATTTACGAATTACTTTAGCTTATTAAGTTGGATGATAATGGGAAATTGTAGCTACAAGCCCAATTCCTCCATCAAGAAAATAACTATGGTTCAAGCACCAACATAATCCATCTTTGGTTAGCACGAATTATCCCACACTAAACTAGGGTTGTGGTATAATCCGTCTAATCTAGGCATGGACTATTCGGATACTTGATAGCACAATTCAATTTAAGCACCATTACATGTAAATAATCTAAACAAGCACAGCAAGCATAGATCATTAGCACACTACCATCAAAATAGACCTAAGACAAGAGTAAACTTTGAAAGTAACGATTTAATCAATAAAAGCACGATTTATTTATAAAAATCCTCGGAACATGTAACTGTCATCCATACATAATAAAACAAAAATAAAAACATAAAATACACCCTATTACTTGGCTAGGGTTTTATTGAAACCCTAGATCTAGGTTTAAGCGGCCATAGAATTGATGAACGGCAAGAGCTTGACGGAGGAGGCCATGGGAATCCTTGGTCTTGTCACGCCCCGGAACAGCATAAATAGAGAAAAATAAATTTCCTTTATGGGTCCATAGGGAATGACGGGTGAATAACCGCGTTGTCATCTACTCAAACCAATAAACACCACGATAGGGAGGATGCTATTCATAGAACATATCTTATTAACATAATCAGAGGCTACAACGGAAAATATAAAAGGTATGAAAGCAACAGATGCCCAAGTACCAATTATAAAAGTCTACTAAAACTATTACAACAGCTGGCTTATAGTCTCAGGCCTATAACAATAATAACAGCAGTACAACAGATAAAAACTAACTATTACAAGCAGCACGTCTTCTTCTCCAAGCCTTCAGCTCCAAGACCGGCAGAACATCAGTCTCTCGTCCTCAAGTCCTGCGAAGCTCTAGACATTGGAATGTCCAGGGCATAAACGCCATCAGCTTTGAATACAAAGCTGAGTGAGTACATTAAACAACACTCCTCACCGCTATTATTCAGCATCTTAAAATGCGGTTAATCTCTTAACAATGGCGTCACTCACGGACATAGCAAAGGTCTCATTAAACTGTATATGAATCAATAATAACAGAAATCATATTTAAGTGAAAACAATAATAACGATCATGGAATAAATATCTCATCACGTATTCACCAAATCCATGCATGTAACCCATGCAATCACCCATGCATATACCTTTACGTCGGGACGCTGAATCCACGACTGAACCATCATCATACTAAACATTCCCATATTCACATCCATATCCATGTTCTTATTCTCATCCGTATCCATACGTCGATCCCATAATACCAATCTGAAAACCATTCGTCGATACAGTAATGCCAATCGGAATCACCCGACTAGGCAATAGATCCCAAAATCCCTTGATAGGGTTACCGGTCGTCTACACGGTACCACCTATCTGTAAACGATAGAACGGCACATCGGACGTCTTCAACGTTGCGTATACCCTCACTGGTCGTCTACACAGCTGAGGATACATTAGAGCACTAGCCGGACGTCTTCAACGGTACACTGGACGTCTTCAACAGTGCATACGCATCACTGGACGTCTTCAACAGTGAGAGGCGCACTAGGAACTCTAACCATCCCACGTCCACCCGACTCGTCAGCCGTTGATCCCACGGATCCCAAAGTACACATATCTCATTATTCCATATAAATCACAGTTCCCCTTTCTCATCATATCTTCTCATCTCTTCATATCAATATCCCATTCCTCATCAGATTCTCTTACCTCTTGACATCACTATCCCATGCATGCTGACACATGTTGTGAAATGCTCATATACTAAGTACAGAAAATACCACATGCTCTGTATTCAACATATCTACTCATTTCTGATTATTAACGTGCTGTCGTGTTCCGTTCTACTATTCAGTTTGACAATAACATATGGCAGTTACTTAACCATTAGAGCATCTCATATCGACAGTAAATAATAAACAGTTCATCTTGTAACATTAACATAAACATCATATAAGGCTTACGTAGTATCATGTTGACTAAGCACATATCCAATATCACATATGGTACAGCCATTAACAGCTTGGGTACATTACAATCAGCTCATAACATATAATAATAGATAAACAACATTCTGCTCTTACTCAATCGATTGGAAATAATGTCAATCGATTGGACTTATGTCAATCGATTGGAATCATGTCAATCGATTGAACTAATGTCAATCGATTGAACTAATGTCAATCGATTGGACTAATGTCAATCGATTGGACTCTGTCTTCTTCCTCAAAACTGCTGGGTTTTATTACAAAACGTTGGGGTCTCATTTCCTCCTCATGCACGTTGTTATACACACATAAACATCACAAAACAAACCTCTTTGAGTGAGTTAATAAACTCACCTCTCTCCGGCGTTCTGTTGACGGCGTCCCGAGCTCCGCGACGGCGGCTATGGTGAGTTCTCTTTCCCTCTCTCTGTCTGTCTTTTCTTTCTGGTCTCCTCTCCTCTTCCTTCTTCTTCTTCTTCTCTTCTTCTTCTTCTTCTCTTCTTCTTCTTCAACCCGAGAGTGTGTGTGTGTGATATATATATACAATATATATATGTGTATATATATAAGAGAGTTTGTAGCTCTCTCTCCCAAGGCTGCCAAACTTGGCCCAAGGCCACAAATGAACAAGTATATATAAGGTTTAAGAGTGCCACACGTTCAAAGCTAAAGGAAAGAAGAAAATGTTTCTCAACTTATGTCAATCGATTGAACTAATGTCAATCGATTGGCAACAGATATTTGTAGTCAATCGATTGAAGAAGATGGCAATCGATTGATAAACTGCCACATCATGAATTCAGGTCGGTCTGATGGCAATCGATTGGGAACATGTCAATCGATTGGTATCCAAAAATGTCAATCGATTGAAAAGAATGTCAATCGATTGGAAACTCAAACTCACCAAAGACTAAGGAAAGTGCAAGGGATATATATATACCTGAAAATACAGGGTATTACATCATCCACCACTCATCAAAAGATTTCGTCCTCGAAATCCGAAGCAACGACCCCTACCACCAAAAAGAAATCCATCTCAGAAGATAGAATCTAAAAATGCTCAAGTTCTCGTTTTACGTAAATGATTACCTCAGCGGCCAACGGATTAAGTTCTAAACACACGATACGAAGATATCACTGATCTACAAATACTAGGGTTACAACTACCAAATCTTCAGGATTAAGGGATATGAAATTCATATGTCAAACTTCAGGAAAAAGGTTCTAGGTAGCACAATCTAATCATCTTACAACATCTGAAATGGCTAGTCTCCAAACACACAAGGTTCCTCTCTCAGGTCAAACTCTACGGTGTGAGGGTTCTATTGATCAAGTGTTCAAATCTCATCTAAGTAGTAGCGAAGCGTTGCCGTCTACTCTGGTTTCGAAGATGCTTCACACTGTGCTGACGATGTCTCTACTGCGTCATTAGTTGACTGTCTTCTTATCTCTGGACTTCTCGTTACGATCGTCAACGTTATTAGTCAGCCTCGTGTTGCACATGACATCCTTGTTAACTCCAGTGTTGTCACCATCATCCTTTAATATGCTGACTTGAAAGCATTGTGACTCTAACATCGTAGTTGTTGATTCGAACTTCCTCATGTGTCTCTAAATTCCCACGTATTATTAATATAATCATCTCTCGAGATTGTACCATCCGTTGAATACTCGTTCTGCTTCCACGTACTAATCAAATAGGTTAGACAGGACTACGTACTGATATCGTGAGTCGATCTATTGTATAACATCTTGACCGGATGAAAGCAACAGACGATCGATGTCGAAAACATTCTTCTGCGATACTCTTTTGAAAGTTCTGGTGTTGTCTCTGCGTTACTCGTATCTCTTCTCGTATACTCGCAATCTTCTAGTTCATCCTCTCTTGTTAAGCTACATCTAACAAAAATTGAGATTCTTCATCTCTAATCTCTGTCCAACATACCAATGGTTGGCGTAGTCTTTCGATAGGGAGGCAATTGACGTCATATAAGGATGCAATTGATGTCTTATGGGGATGCAATAGATGTTATACAGGGATGCAAATGATGTTATATCCATACTTGAACTACTGTCGATCAGTGTCAAACGAGTTGTTTGGATATCTACAATTTATGGTGTAGGCTAATCCTCTTACAATCAATCAAACGGGTGCAAAGCTTCCTACAATATCGGGATCATATGTAATACATGATGTAGGTGATGAGTATTGTACCTTCTGTCTATCGTCCTTGTCTAAGTTGAGGCCAATTATTTGTATGGTGAGTCTGCCCTCGTGATACTTGTTGCAACGGAACATTGTGTTGCATCTCTAGTTCTGGACAAAACTTACGAACATGACCAAATTTACCACAGTTGAAACATCGTATTCCCCGTCCATTAGATTTCCTTAACGCTCTGCATTCTTGGGAATGGTGTCC
This sequence comes from Hydrangea macrophylla, assembly GCA_033977485.1. Taxonomy (NCBI): domain Eukaryota; kingdom Viridiplantae; phylum Streptophyta; class Magnoliopsida; order Cornales; family Hydrangeaceae; genus Hydrangea; species Hydrangea macrophylla. The sequence goes on from CM066994.1 coordinate 85,274,043, forward strand.
AGGTACTCCACAATTATAGCAGATATCTCGTTCTCTGTGCTGTGTTGGGGTCGTCACGGGTTTTGATTCTTTCTTGTCGGTCTCAAATCTCTTGCGCTTCTGGCGATTGCCTATGTAATTTCTTTCTGTGTTTCCTTGTTGAACTTGGTTAGCAGCCAACACAATCTGACTGTCCCTTCCTCTCTGATCCGTTAGGAGAAACTGATCGTACTCTGGAAATGTTTTATCAAAGTGTTGTCCTTCACTAATCTGAGTGTCGTCTTCCAGTTTCGTTGCCATTTCTACCAGAGCTTCAAAAGATTGATCTAAATGTCCTATAGTCATATGACGGATATGTGGAACTAGTCCCTGATGATATCTTTTGATCTTTCTTCTTGGCGTATCGATCATATGCGGTGCAAATCGTGATAGCCTCTCGAATTGAGTTGTATATTCGGGCACTGTAAAACAACCTTGAACTAATTGGATGAACTCCATCTCCCTTTTGTTCTTCTCGGATTCTGGAAAGTACTTTTCTAAAAATCGAGTCTTGAATGATTCCCAAGTCATCCTTCCTACAGCTTCTTCACCTATCGTAGCTTTCACTGCGTCCCACCAATCTGCTGCTGAGAATGTCAGTTGAAATATAGCCAAATGTCTTTTCTCAGTGTCAGTACATTCAAGTGTCTCAAATATCAGTTCTATCTGGCGAATCCATTGCTCAGCTTTCCATGCTCCTGTTAATCCGGTAAAGGTCTCTGGTTGAAGAGCACGAAATTCCTTTAGCAACTTGACTCTCGTCTGACGTACTGGTGCTTCATTGCCGATGACGTGATCCGCACGATTGATAACTTGTTCCATGCGACGAATGAAAACTCCGACCATTCCTGTTGGATCTATCTCAGGAGGTACTACATCAGATACTCCATTCAGCTGGCCCTGGTTTCCTCGAGTCGTCCTAACCATAACGAGTGCTGGTAGGGTTCAGTGTCGCTACCTACATATGAAAACTATTCGGTCAGACACATTCTATCTTACAGCTCAACCAAGAACAAAACATGTGGTAACCAATATATAGTACCACTATATAATACGATCACATCAAGCAATACGAATATAATAATATAACCACAGAGGTCAGTCTACCTACCAGGTACGCTTAAATGTATCTATGCTCAAGACGAAACTACAACTTCTACGCTTGACGTCAAATCTCAAACATTCTATTTCTATTCTCAAGTTCCAGACTACGAGTACTGCTCAACTAACATGTGAGACCACTCAACTAACATGTGGCTCAAGGTAACAGGATAATCTTATCCTTAACCTCTTTCTATTTCTAGGACATACTGACTGCTCCGAGATTGCTTCGGGATTTGTCAGCGTCTAACATCCAACGGCTCTATATTTAGGTTCTCCACCACCACAACTAACTCTCGATGCCTGTTCTCCGCTAACTCAGCTATCCACATCCTTATTGGTTCCAACAATTACTATCTTCCAAAGAAACATCCTCAGATAGATTCTTCCAACCTCTTATCTGTGTGACAAGATAACAGTTCTATCTCATCTCAGCTAATCCTCATGCTACCGATATTAACTTAGAATTCAGGTTCGAACACCAAAGACAAGCGGTTAACAACTAAAACCTAGGCTCTGATACCAAAAATCCTGTCACGCCCCGGAGTAGCATAAATAGAGAAAAATAAATTTCCTTTATGGGTCCATAGGGAATGACGGGTGAATAACCGCGTTGTCATCTACTCAAACCAATAAACACCACGATAGGGAGGATGCTATTCATAGAACATATCTTATTAACATAATCAGAGGCTACAGCGGAAACTATAAAAGGTATGAAAGCAACAGATGCCCAAGTACCAATTATAAAAGTCTACTAAAACTATTACAACAGCTGGCTTATAGTCTCAGGCCTATAACAATAATAACAGCAGTACAACAGATAAAAACTAACTATTACAAGCAGCACGTCTTCTTCTCCAAGCCTTCAGCTCCAAGACCGGCAGAACATCAGTCTCTCATCCTCAAGTCCTGCGAAGCTCTAGACATTGGAATGTCCAGGGCATAAACGCCATCAGCTTTGAATACAAAGCTGAGTGAGTACATTAAACAACACTCCTCACCGCTATTATTCAGCATCTTAAAATGCGGTTAATCTCTTAACAATGGCGTCACTCACGGACATAGCAAAGGTCTCATTAAACTGTATATGAATCAATAATAACAGAAATCATATTTAAGTGAAAACAATAATAACGATCATGGAATAAATATCTCATCACGTATTCACTAAATCCATGCATGTAACCCATGCAATCACCCATGCATATACCTTTACGTCGGGACGCTGAATCCACGACTGAACCATCATCATACTAAACATTCCCATATTCACATCCATATCCATGTTCTTATTCTCATCCGTATCCATACGTCGATCCCATAATACCAATCTGAAAACCATTCGTCGATACAGTAATGCCAATCGGAATCACCCGACTAGGCAATAGATCCCAAAATCCCTTGATAGGGTTACCGGTCGTCTACACGGTACCACCTATCTGTAAACGATAGAACGGCACATCGGACGTCTTCAACGATGCGTATACCCTCACTGGTCGTCTACACAGCTGAGGATACATTAGAGCACTAGCCGGACGTCTTCAACGGTACACTGGACGTCTTCAACAGTGCATACGCATCACTGGACGTCTTCAACAGTGAGAGGCGCACTAGGAACTCTAACCATCCCACGTCCACCCGACTCGTCAGCCGTTGATCCCACGGATCCCAAAGTACACATATCTCATTATTCCATATAAATCACAGTTCCCCTTTCTCATCATATCTTCTCATCTCTTCATATCAATATCCCATTCCTCATCAGATTCTCTTACCTCTTGACATCACTATCCCATGCATGCTGACACATGTTGTGAAATGCTCATATACTAAGTACAGGAAATACCACATGCTCTGTATTCAACATATCTACTCATTTCTGATTATTAACGTGCTGTCGTGTTCCGTTCTACTATTCAGTTTGACAATAACATATGGCAGTTACTTAACCATTAGAGCATCTCATATCGACAGTAAATAATAAACAGTTCATCTTGTAACATTAACATAAACATCATATAAGGCTTACGTAGTATCATGTTGACTAAGCACATATCCAATATCACATATGGTACAGCCATTAACAGCTTGGGTACATTACAATCAGCTCATAACATATAATAATAGATAAACAACATTCTGCTCTTACTCAATCGATTGGAAATAATGTCAATCGATTGGACTTATGTCAATCGATTGGAATCATGTCAATCGATTGAACTGATGTCAATCGATTGAACTAATGTCAATCGATTGGACTCTGTCTTCTTCCTCAAAACTGCTGGGTTTTATTACAAAACGTTGGGGTCTCATTTCCTCCTCATGCACGTTGTTATACACACATAAACATCACAAAACAAACCTCTTTGAGTGAGTTAATAAACTCACCTCTCTCCGGCGTTCCGTTGACGGCGTCCCGAGCTCCGCGACGGCGGCTATGGTGAGTTCTCTTTCCCTCTCTCTGTCTGTCTTTTCTTTCTGGTCTCCTCTCCTCTTCCTTCTTCTTCTTCTTCTCTTCTTCTTCTTCTTCTCTTCTTCTTCTTCAACCCGAGAGTGTGTGTGTGTGATATATATATACAATATATATATGTGTATATATATAAGAGAGTTTGTAGCTCTCTCTCCCAAGGCTGCCAAACTTGGCCCAAGGCCACAAATGAACAAGTATATATAAGGTTTAAGAGTGCCACACGTTCAAAGCTAAAGGAAAGAAGAAAATGTTTCTCAGCTTATGTCAATCGATTGAACTAATGTCAATCGATTGGCAACAGATATTTGTAGTCAATCGATTGAAGAAGATGGCAATCGATTGATAAACTGCCACATCATGAATTCAGGTCGGTCTGATGGCAATCGATTGGGAACATGTCAATCGATTGGTATCCAAAAATGTCAATCGATTGAAAAGAATGTCAATCGATTGGAAACTCAAACTCACCAAAGACTAAGGAAAGTGCAAGGGATATATATATACCTGAAAATACAGGGTATTACAGGTCTTTTTCTTCTTCTCCTTGCTTTCCCCCCTTCAATGGCTGAAATTTTAGTTGTATATTGTGTGTATATTAATTACCAACCCCTAAATTGAAGTAAAATAGGGTATATATAGATTTTACACCAAGTTTTGGAAGCTTTCCTAACCCAATTCGCACTAAAACTGCTTTATTTTGCAATCTGGACGTAATTAGGCAGTTTCTTTTGCGTAGGAATCATCAGTAGAGTGAAATACGCAAGTTCCATTTTTATATAGGTCACGCGAGCGGGCCGCGCGAGCGTGATATTGGGACCTCGCACGAGCGGATCCCTAGAGCGATTTCTGGATCTTCGCGCGAGCGAGTTGCGCGCGCGATGTGGATTTTCTTGCTTCTTTTTCTATGCTTTTTCACCCTATTTAACTTGGTTTACTCGATTTCTTTTAAAACCTGTCAAAAAATAGAAAACGAAGTAAAAATATACAAAAACAGGATAAAAAAAGTACTAACAAACGTAAGTTAAGGCGTATAAATAGGATTTGTTTTCTCCCGATCAATTACTTTAGGTGGTTGACCCGATTCTCAGTTCGGGATGTGCCTACTCATGTCCAGCGTCACTTTCGGGACCAGTTAGACCAGATGAGGCCCGAGCAGGTAAATAATGTGCAGAGTTAAACCGTGATTTGCATTATTGTTCAAGATGGTAATTTTTTATATATTGTTTCATAGATGATTTGGTAGCCGTATAGTGCTGAGCTAGTCAATTCGTTATCTCAGTACTGTCGGGCTGGGCAGGGCACATGGATGGCCAGATGTCCGTTGATCATGTACGCCGTGGTTGAGTGGCATCATCCTGACAGAGTGATGAGACAGTTCTGGATGAGGCAGCTAGTCCCAGAGCCATGTAACACTATGACGACATTACATCGCAACATTACATCGCATTGATCGATGTGGTCATGTGAATACCAACTGGAGTCACTTTCATAGGGGGTATGTTGAGCTCTGGAACCATCGACTGCAGCATGTTATGGTAGGTATTCCAGATGCAGCTCAGATGCTTGCCTCAGATCCATATATGATATGGTATAGCCGGATTACACATAGATTGATTGGACCAGTTAGAGATCCACCGACTGTTGGCTTCCAGCCAGTCAGTACGATTCGCGGCGTTCTGGTGAGATGTTTTCCTTATCGTACAACATATCCATCTTGCACATAAAATAACTTCACTTAATTAAACTTCCCATTTTTTTCAAGAGGATGATATGACTCGTATGTATAAGGTTGCACGATCGGTGTTGGCTGGTATACAGCAGGCGGCCCTCATTCCGTCCCCTCCAGAGGTGATGGTGGCATTAGAGGAGATTCGTACTATTAGTGAGCATTCATTACAAGCTGTTCATGAGGACCGACGTTTAGACAGGCCTGTTCCATCTTCCACAGTATTCGTGCCCCCGTCTCAGAGCCTCAGCCTCAGCCTCAACCACAGCCTCAGCCTCAGCCACAGCCACAGCCACAACCTCAGACGCATCCTCATCCTCAGGCGCATCCTCATTCTCAGCCTCAGCCTCAGTCTCAAGAGCAGATAGACCCATCTACACACTCTGAGTCTGAGCCACATACACCAAATGATCAGGGTCCTACTGTGTATGCATATGATGATACGGCCAACGTGTATAGACCTTTCACTCCAGGGGGCTGTGAGTTCCGTATATCTCAGGTTCGTGACTTCTCCATCCCACAGTACACATATACAGATGCACCGTCATCATCTTCAATCCAGCCACCACATCCAGCTTCAGAGTTTGACTCGATCGTGGCGATGGTGGAGAGTTTGACGCAGGTAGAGGCGGAGGAGATGCAGGTGGAGGCGAGAGAGACGACTGGACATGATACCCCGATGGCAAAGACACAGGATGAGGGTTTGACACAGGCCGAGTCTCAGCAACGACCTCCGGTACGTACAGTTTATGCTAGGGGTAGAGGTCGTCACGCCCGGAGAGGGGTATCGCAGGTCATCCAGTCACATAGGGAGGTTCAACTAGTGGAGGATCCACCACAGGAAGAGGGTAGGCCGAAGAGAACGAAGAAGGTTACGTTGTGTGGGACACATTATAAACAAAGATAGTCCATAGGATCCAGAACATTTTGTTTTTTGATGTATTATAAACAAATAATTGCACTTTTGTATATATATAATTTTGTGGTATTGTGTACATCTATATCTCTTCCACTATCTCTCTATATCTCTCCCCCTCACTCTCCCACTATCTCTATCTCCCTCAAACTCTCTCTATCCCACTCTCTCTATCTCTCCCACCTATCTCTCTATCTCTCTCTTTCTATTTCTATCCCACTCTCTCAATCTCTCTCCCACCATCTCTCTCTCTATCCCACTATCTCTCTATATCTCTCCCACCTATCTCTCTCTATCCCACTATCTCTCTATATCTCTCCACTCTCTCTCTATCTCTCTCCCACGCTCTCTCTATCCCACTCTATATTTATCCCACTATTTCTCTATATCTCTCCCACACACACTCTCTCTCTATCTTTCTCCCACTATCTCTCTATATCTCTCTTCCACTCTGTCCATCTCTCTCCCACTTTAGTGGATTGATTATTTTGGAGTATTATGTTTGGTGGTTGAATTTTGAAAATAAAAATATGTTGGTGTTGGTCAATTGCAGTGCGCTGCTGCTAAAAATGGACTGCTGGAAAAAAGCTGCTGATAAAGTCACTACTTCAAGTAGCGAATTTGGCCTTACACTAAAGTCGCTACTTCAAGTAGCGATTTTGAGTTGAACCCATTTGGTCTGAAGTCACAACTTCAACTAGCGACTTCTAGAAAAGTGATGGGTTTGGGAAAAAAAATTGAAACAGAGTCAGGGACATATTCCCCCCATTTTGAAACTTCGGGTAAAAAATTCCATGAGTTTAGGATCTTGATGTGATGTTTTTTCCTTCTCTCCTAGGCTTCACTACTTCTAGCTAGTCAAGCCAACACTTTTATGAAATGATGAGCTCGTTAGCATCCCTTGGCTCTATAGTTTAACCAAAAAAGAGCATCTTCAACAGTCTAATTATTTTAATTTTTAAAATAAACTAGGTAGCTAAATCAAATTTTATGTGCTCGAATAGGCTAGCTATATTTCTAGTCATTTTAATATTTGGGTTTTTGACTAGACAAATTTATCTAGTCAAGAGTGACTTTTTATATTCTCTTTTTAAATCTCAACCTTCGAATATATTATTATTTAATTAGCACAAATCTCAACCATAAATAATAAAACAAAGTAAAATGACTAGTTAAAATAAAGAGCACTGCTAAAATTGAATGTTAAATAGTGAATATCTAAAATAGTTATGAACTAAAATAGCTAATTATAAATAATTTTAGGGTAATTCTTGGGGCACAATTTTCATACAATTTTTACACAACCTCCTAAAAGATGCTTCTATTTCTCTCCTGTGTCACTGTAGGATACAGTGACATCATAAGAGAGAAACATATACATATTTTAAGAAGATTGTGTATAATTTATATGAAAGTTATGTCCCAAAAATTACTCATAATTTTACTATTAGAGATGTTCTAACAAGATAGCGAACACAATTGGATATGCTCTAAACCTTAATGGAGAAGAATAGACTGATTTTGAGCCAAAAAAAAAAAAAAAGAATAGACTGATCGTATTTTTTACAAATAAAGAAATAAGACAACAACTACCCCTTTAGAAAACAATTTCCATATATTCCAGCAAAAGACATCTATGCCATTCTAACATCTCTACAAACACTTATTATGCAAGGGCAATTTTGACATTATGTCATAATCAGAGAACCTGTGAGTAATAAGCCAAGAAGTTTCGCGCCTTGCACGTGACGAAGTTTCTATAGACATTCTCTCTTTCTCTCTCTCTATCTGAACGACGAACGTGGACTTGGTCGAGTTACGCGTAACAACACGGAGTGACAGACAAGTCTGCGACTTCAAAATTGTCGTCTCCATCTGCATTTTCGGATCAAAATTCAGGATTTTCATTCACCAATCCAAATCAAAGATCATAGTAACAAATCAAAAGATGGGTGCGAATAAGAAAAAATCGCGATCGCTAATTTTGCTGTTTTGCTTATTCACTGCAACGTTTCAAGTTTTTTTCTCAGCCGCCAACCAGATTCAGACCAACATGAAGATGCAGACCCATTCGCCCAATCGTATTGGGTCCACGTTCGTTTTTCGTGTTTACGGAGATGTTTATCCAAATGGGTATGAATTTGCTATTTTCGGGACAAATTTTTTTTTTAAAACTAATTTGTTCTTTTTTTTTTTTTTTTTTTGGTTTTGTAATCTATCAATGCATATACGTGCATAGATGTGGACGTAAATATATATTGGTATTTGTATTTGTTAACTGATTGAATTATTGGGATTTTCTGGGTTTTTTTTTTTTTGCATTTTCTTTGACCCATTTTCCCAATAAACAGTTTCATTTCAATTGCCTAAAATAACTTTAAGATCCATTCATTACCCATGTAGAATCTTTGCAGTTTCCGCTAAAAAAATATATTTATCTTTGCAGTTTCATTGAAAAATTAAAACTGTAACTTAGTAGATAGCATGTATATGTAGTATGTAGTATGGGTGTGTGTGTGTGTGTGTATTTATTCGGAATAATCCTATGGATATTGGAAGAAGTAGAAGCAAAACACACAAACCATTGGTTTTTCCTTAAAATGGTTGATAGCTTAAAGACTCAAAACTGCCATTCTCAATGTCTCATGCTTCTCAGTGTTTCTATTATACACAATGATCCATTTTATTCCTTCACTAATCCAACATTATTCTTATTTGAATTTTCAGCTATAATTATTTTGGGCTATTATAATTACTTTTAAGTAGCCATTTCTTCAAAGTTCATTCATGGCAATTCACCACCGTATTACTCTTGACACGATTCGCGTGAAATACTGTCGAATGCCAGATGTATGGTTGTGGGCTTGCCATTAAGGGTTTCTTGTCCTGAATTTAGAATGATTTCCTCGAGATAATAAGAGAATGAGGACTTATTTACCTTCAAAATTCTTCATATGGGTATTTTCCTCCAAAGTTGATTTCCTGAATTTATTGCTAACAATTGTATTTCACGCCATTTCGTCCATGAAAATATTTGTCATTTTTACCAATCAAAATTTTGGAAGTTGTAGGAAAAACCTTGAAAAAAATTATGTTGTTATATTATGCAGGTTCTTCTATACTTCTGTGAGCTTAGGGAATCCGTTAAAGACCTATTTTCTCGATATTGATACTGGCAGTAAACTTACTTGGGTCCAATGTGCTGCTGCACCAAATGCCAAGTTATACAAGGTAAAATTTCCAATCCTTTTTCCTTGAAGCAAGAAAATTGAAGTGTGTCCTGTTTGGGAGTCTATATGGTCGTACTGTCATGAATTTGTTCATTTAAGAAAATGAAAGACTTCATAAGGTTTCGTCATATGTAGTCATTCTTGGATATAAACTCACATGCTTATTCAATACGATGGATTTCTTCTTCAAAATGTGAGTTATTAGCCTATTCAAATTCATGGAACATTCAAACAGGCATTACTGTCATCCATTCTCTCCTCATCTCTATCTCTGTGTGTGTTTGTGTATGTTGATGTATCGTGATTACCCACTGTTATGCATGTATGCAGGGCCCCAACAATCCATACAAACCGAACAACAATGCTGTGTACTGCAAAGACAGCTTATGTGCCTTTGTTGACAAACCATCCAGTGATCCATGCAAGTCCCCAAATGATCAATGTGACTATGAGGTTGAGTATGCCGACCATGGTTCATCTCTTGGTGTGCTAGTTAGAGACTCCTTTGCCTTCAAATCTACAAGTGGCTCTAGTTATACACCAACTCTGGCCTTTGGGTGGGTTATTTGACCATTTCCATTCATGTGAATCAAGTTTAATTCACGAGTTGCTATAGCATATTTTATTTGTTAGTGCTTGATGTACATTGCTGGGTCCATTCTCAAGCAGCTTAAGCTTTTAGAGCAATTGATGACTTAACATTGTATCAGAGCCTTGTTTGTGTGAGGTCTTGAGTTTAAATCTTTGTCCTTGTTTTAGTTTGCATATTGTACTTTTTTGTTTCTCTTTTTTGATGGAGTTTTGTTCATTGCTTCTCCACGTGCGAAAACGGGGTCGCACGTGAGGGAGGGTGGTAGAGTTTGATATACATTGTTGGGCCCATACTAACAGCTTTAACCTTTAGGAGCAGTGGTGACTTGACATTTATTTTAGTAAACATCTGGACTCAGTTGCTCAAAGTTTTGGTTGCAGTCTGTCGCCTTAGGAATGATTTGAGGAGCATATTGGGAATTGTTTGACGTCGCTTAAGGCTCTGTTTGGTTTGGTTTTAAAGAGGGAAAAGGAGAAGGAAAGGACGACGATTTAGAAAACTTTTTTCGTGTAGAGTTTTTCTCCTTGCTTAATTAGCATTACAATTTACAAATGTAAAAACTATCAAAATATGGAACGAATACAAGGAAACAGGAAGGGAAGTGGCTCAATAAATCCAACATTTTTTATTTTGTTTTACCCCTAGTTTCTTTTCCTTACTATTCTCCTCATTGATTATGCTTATAAACCAAACATCAATGTTTTCTTTTCTTTTCCCTTGCTAAATCCATAAACCAAACATAGCCTAAGAGAAGAAATCCAGCTTCCCTTACTTGAGAAGAGAGAAAATTACTTACGACTTATGAGTTTCACTAACAATGCCGTACTTGCTCTTCTTTTCTTCCTTTAATACAAGTTGGACAAAGGCCCCATTTGGGAAATCCATAGGCAATGGCAAAAAATCAGCGATTGCTAGAAGCAGAGGCATGTAATATTCTCTCTTCTAGCAATTGTTGTTTTTTCACGATTGTGCCATAAAATTAGAAAATCAAGGTTTTCCCAACAGTTTTGGGAACTGCGATTGGAGAATTAATCGCACAATTGTCTCTCCATGCAGTTCCCAAACAGGGCCAAAGTATAGAAAGAGTAAATTAGTGTACAGTTTAAACTATTCAGTTTGTATCTGATTCTCTCATGTATAATTGGCAGTTGTGGATATGATCAAGAATTTTCAGCTCCAATTCCTCCTCCATTTGTAGACGGAGTCCTTGGCCTTGCTAACGGACAATCAAGCATTGTATCACAGCTTTATAATCTTGGTCTAACCCAGAATGTGATTGGCCATTGTTTCAGCAAGCAAGGGGGATTTCTTTTCTTTGGAAATAATAGTCTCCCTTCAGGGACTGTTTGGACACCCATGTTGCCAAATTCCTTGTAAGTAAGAATTCCCTGAAACGAGTCCATATAATGCCACTTCTTTTTAAAATATTTTTTTTTTGGGGGTCTTAATTTGTTATGTTTTGTTTCAGGAATCACTACCTTGCTGGTCCAGTGGATCTATTTGCTGGTGGGAATACTCTTGTTTCCAAGGGACTTTATGTAATTTTTGATAGTGGAAGTACCTACACTTACCTCAACCCCCAAGCTTATCAGGCTATGCTTTCTAAGGTGAGATAAAGAGAAAGAAGAGCACATCCTAGTCCCCTCCACACAACTAATTAGGCTACGTTTAACTTATGGATTTGGCGAAGGAAATGAAAAAATATTCCCCGTGTTTTCTTCACAATTATACAGGTAAAGGCTGGCTTAGCAGGAAAACCATTACAGGCAGTTGCGGATGGAAATCTTCCAATCTGCTGGAAAGGCGCAAAGCCATTCCAATCCATTGATGCGGTGAAGAACTATTTTAGTCCCTTAGTATTGAGGTTTACAAGTTCCAACAGGGCTCAACTTATGTTACTGCCTGAAGCTTACCTCATCATCACTGTGAGTTCCTTTTGTATCCATATTTCTCTGTGATTGGAGTAAAGAAAAGTAGATGTTATATTTTATCACATGTTGTTTTTTTTTACCCCCTATGATTCAAAAGTTGACACGTAACCCCCCTATGGTGGTGACTAAATTGAGGCAACAAGTTTGCGTCAAAACTAATAGAAACCTTAAAAAAAAAAATTGGCGGGAAAAAATTTCACCAAATTTTAAATTTGAAATGTCAATTGTGAATACATTAACTTCTCCCCCTTTTTCTTCACTTTCTTTCTTCCACCACATTCAGTTCTTATTTAAACCAATATCATCAACACTGCTGCACACCTCCAACTGTGGCCACCTACTAGATAGATACAATCATAAAAAAATAGAATTAATTATTGAAGTGTATTGTGATATGTGCAAAATAGAAAAAGAAGGTCGAAAATTATTGAAGGGTGTATTCATCATTTAAAGTTAAAAGTTAATCCCATTAAGGTTTGCACTTACCACACCACTATAGGAGTTAAACTGAGAACGGGAACGGGCTTAACCACAAGGGTGATAAAGTATTTAGCTATTGTTTACAGCAGGAAAGTAACATATTCTTCCTTTGCAGTCTCATGGCAATGCATGCTTGGGAATTCTGGATGGAGGGGAAGCAAAATTGGGAAACATGAACATTATTGGAGGTAATAAATACTAAAAGATCACATAAGTATAGATTAAATTTTTGTTTATACATCATGGCTCCTCCTTTTGACATTCTTGCTTTTTTCAGACATTTCTATGCTAGACAAAGTGGTGGTTTATGACAATGAAAGAAAGATGATTGGATGGGCTCCTTCAAATTGCAATAAGCTTCCCTAGTCCTGAGATATTTTCTTGTAATTATCTTCCTATACCTTGGCTGTGTATTTTTTTTTTATCTTTTGTCATGATCATAATGAAAGCTTTTCCTTACCTCATGCAGCCAATTTGGGTATGTTACCAGCGGAGTCTCCTCCAATTGATGCTTCCCAGAATAGGCTGAAAATAGAAAGGAAAAGTTGGAGTTTGTACTTGGATCATATGACAATGAGGCAAACAGATAGAGTTTTACAAAAGATATTCATGTATGAGAATTATAACGTTGGACTTTGCTGTAAAGTTACTTTTCCCTAATTAATATATAGTATAGAAGAGGATGAAGAATTTCTTCAAAATCAGACTTATAGGTGGAGCCTACTAGGACATATATGGTTGTGCTTGCAATGGTCAACATCTATGTTTCATGGACAATCTTTTTGTCCCCGAAGTACCGATATCGACAAGATGAAATGGGTATGGAAACACGATGTGTCCGACACCCTGTACCCAAATCGGATACTCGATTCTCCACATGTTATGTTGAAGCCAACAGACAGTGTTCTTGTATTTCTCTGCAGCATTGGGAGTTCATGTCTCTTCAGCCGCCAATCAGCTTCACAACAAGAAGACGATGCAGACCCAATTGCTGGAAGTTTTGGATCCTCCACGGTTTTCTGTTTAGGATCCCTTTGATTTGTGGATCTAGAGAAAGAAAAGGCGAAGCAAAGGAAAACTATCCCCAAGTGTTTTTTTTTCAGTTTCCTTCATGCTTAGATAAAATTTGAACTCAATACACATATTTATTATAGAACCACAAAAAAGAGGAGGGAAAATGACTCACTAAATAAAAAACTTTCAATTTATTTTGGCCCTCTACTTTTTTTTTCTTTGTTATTTTGTCATTGTTTTCCTTACTAACTACACACACATACACACACAAAAAATAAATAATAATAATAATAATAATAATAATAATAAAATAATAAAAAAATTTAGTGATTTTTCTTTTCCTTTTCCTTTTCCTTGTTACTCCATGAACCAAACATAGCCTTGAGGAATATTTGTCGACATTGGTTAGTAGTGCCTATATTGGTTTTGACGGTTGTTTTTATTCCTTTTTTGTTTGTAGTCATTAGTTTTTTTTTTTTTTTTTTATCTGGTCATTGATTTTTTTGAATCTTTAGAGTATGTTTGAACGTTGAAGCGACTGTCAATTAATTTTATTTTTTTTTTGTCAATCTTCTGAGATCCATACTGCGGGTTCGTTGCAAGTTGTAGGTCCTCCTGGTCCCAACTATGCTTGCCAAGACCCATAGTAAGCCACGCTTCATGTATGGACTCACCACGACACAGCTCGAGCATCGTGGTCGCCACTCCACGACTCGAGCTCCGTGCTTCGTGGCTCAAGCCCTTTGCTCGCTCCCCCACGACACGAGCTCCACACTTGCCATTTTGTACTCCCCGCTTTGCAGCTTGAGTGTCGCACTAGCCACTCCACGACTCGAGCCCCGTGCTTGTAGTTTTGTGGCTCGAGCACATTGTTTGCCGTCCTACGACTCGAGCTCCGCCTTCGCTGCCCCACGACCCGGGCTCCATAATGGTTGTTTTGTGCCTTAAGCATTGTGCTCGTCGCCCCACAACTCGAGCTACATACTCATCGTTTTGCGACTCAAGTATTGCGCTCACTACCCCCACGGCTCAAGCTATACACTTGCTATTGGTCGACTCAAGCTATACACTTGCTATTTGTTCACTCTAGATTTTGCTTTGGGCATACCGGAGCTGCGGAAGCTTGATTGTGGTGTGTGTTACCAATTATGGTTTTTCCTAGTAATTTATGTGAGTGATGAACGTCCTGACTTCTATCTTTGGCAGATTGTTAAAAACAAGTAGGAAAGTGCCATTGTTTAAAGGTCCCTTAATAGTATTAGCATGGATATCGCAATTTTTCTTACACAACTTTTTCTTTCAAAATCTTTTTCAAATTTAAGGAATACAAAGAGTTGCCACTTAATTTTTAAAAGGAAAATTAAGAAACCATTTTAAAACTGATCTTTTCAGAAACTAGAGATTTTCTAGGTCCGGGGATTATGGAATAAGAGGGGAAGGAGCTCATCGGACTAAAACACCCCCTCTCATCCTATCTCGCGATAGGCCTCTACTTAACATCCTTTTAATCGAATTAATAATCTAAGCATATCCTCAACTAATACATATGTATAAATATACATTACAAAAGCGTGTCTAAAGGGTGTAAGATTGCAAGTGATAAAATATCATTCAAAAATCACATAATTCAAGTAGCAAGCAATATGATATGCAAATAGGGAACTATGGAACCTACCCGGGATCCATGCCGCGAATATTAAACGTGCAATGCATATGAATAGAAAGTAAAACCTAAGAAAAGGTCTCTAATCACGTGTATTCACATAAGGCAAGATCCTAATTCTAACGCGTTACTCATGAGGTCATAAAATCAATAAAAAATCAAGGAATTAAGTAAACTAGAGAAAGTGTTGAGAAGTTGTACCTCAAGTGCGCTGCAAAACAAGGGTTAGTCCACATACTTTAGAAGAATGTATAATATCGGATAATTATTCCTAAATGTCTAGCTTAATTCTATCAAGTAGAAGAAATGACGCAATTATGAATTCTAATACCGATCTATATAGATGCATGTGCATGATAACATGAACAAGAATAAGCCATTGTATTATTCCTTGGTTTGGATCATTTAGCCTCTGTATTTAAGCTTAACTAATTATTATTAACACATGGTTTAAGTCCTAGACCATGGAGAGATCATTTAGACTATTGTTTGCAAGATATATCAAAGTTGTGACAGAATTCTGAAAATTATTGAGAGTAGATCAGAACTTCAAAGAAATAAATAACATACTTCCCGTGGATTGATCTTGATGATGTTTGGACACAAAATCCCTCTGTGTGTCTAGTTTCTAACCCAAAAAGAAAAACGAGGTTTGAACGGTTAGATCTCCGGGAATTAGACAAACACTAGACATCACTCAGAGACTTACAACTCTCTGTCCAGAGTTTTTGTATGATTTTCTAAAAATAGTAAAAAAAAAAAAAAAAATGCTTTGGTCTTTTTAGGGTAGCTTACTAACACATTAAACTACTTTGAAAATTTTATTTTGGGTCAAGAGTGCTTGATTAGTGTTCTGATTTGCTTATTTCAAAAGAGTGTTACTGTTCTGAAACTCTGGACAGATTATAGTTGTTCCACAAAACCCTTAACCAAACTACTCCAATTATGAAACTACCTTAAAACAAAAATTACAGTGGTAGAACTTTGAGTTATAAACACTTTCCCGTTGGTTTCATTCAGTTCCAACGGTTCGATGTTCAACTAAAAATCTATGATCAAAAACAGGTTGTGAATTCACTGCATCATTTATTCAAATGCAACTTTGTTAACTAATTTGAGCCATGGAACTTGGCTTGAACCACACCACCTCTCCTACCATTTGATGGTCATGGGAGACTAACTACACTCAGATCTTGAAGGTCTCAAAGAAATATGGAGAAATTTCATGAGACCTAAACATAACAAACCTAAACCATGGAGATAGGTTTAGATTTATTAATCAAGTGTACTAATATCAATTTCAACTTCCTTGTAAATCATGAGCTTACAAAGGAATTAAAGGATTTCAAGTCTAATGATTCAAGTAAGACATTGAGGGTCTCATGAATCTCAAAGACTAAAAGGGAGAGGAAAAGAAAATTTTAAAGACTCTAAGTATATTTGCAATTAGAAAGACTAATTAATTCAAAGTTTTACCTCCAAAATATCCTCAACGTTTTGATTTTGAAGAACTTCCAAAGACTAATCAAGCTTTCCACCCTCTTCAACTCTTCTAAAACTAGCTTCTAATTGTGTTTAGAGAAGAAATTTTGAATGTTTTAAAACTTGGAGAATTAATACAACCTCTAGATTCAAAGAAAATTCAAACCTCATGCAAGAGGATGTTCATCCTCTATTTATAGACAAATTTGAAGGGGTATTTCAGTCATTTCAGAGCAGAAAACCCTAAATCCTTTGGTAGTACAAAATGTGTTGTATTACAGCTGGCTGTTACAAAAACGCGACACTCAATGGAGATGGAAGCGGCACTCGCTGAATGCCGGAACGACACTCAGTTAATGCCGGCGTGGCATTCTCTAAATGCCGCAACAACACTCACAGAATGCCGAGGACAACTCCATGGACTGTCGTCTTTTCAGGATTTTCAAATTTAGCGGCACTTGAAGCATTTTAGCAGCACTTAGTGGATGCCGTTGCGGCTCTCCCTGAATGCCAGTCCGGTAGTTAGGGAGTGCCGCAGCGGCAACCCGTGACTGTCGCATATTTGCCCAAGTGCTGTTTTGCCTCTATTTTCCTCTTTCTTTCTCTTTGCATTTTGTTTAGGTTAGAGAGTCTTTCGAAGAGTTTGAATCATCTTTGGAGTCCTAGATTGGCCGGACGTTGTCATCATCGGGTCTTGGAGGTATCACTCCCCTTAACTCGATTGCTTGGTCAAAATCGGGGTGTCTACAGTTTGCCCCTCTTCGACGGAGCTTATGGAGCAACGCAAACCACAAGTGAACGTCGAAGCCTATGTGAAGACAAACCTTTGACCAAACGATCGGATTCAGGTAAAAACAAAATGCGTTGCAAAAAGAAAGCCAGTGTGCAGCAAAATTCCAATTGGTCATGCTCCATGATGAGCTGCCTACATATCCCCTCAGGAATCACACCAAGACATAGTTCAGGCGGGAGACAGGCATACGCAAGCACAAGTAATCATACGGATGAATGCTCCTATCCCGTCATGATGCACATACTCATGCAATGATATTTTTTAAAATAAACTCGACCGAGCAAGTGTCATGCTTACTCCATGTCATGTCTTCTCTATATGTGACGCATATTTCATGATGCGCTTAGCAAGAGAAGATTTACCAAATGTTGACCGATGCAAATATTCGTTTGCAAGGGTCGAGAAAATGCATTTCTAAATTCCCAAGACGAGGGTTAACGCAAATCTATTACGAGAACCGAGAATGCAAATCTGTTATACTCTGAAGGATCAACGTAAATCTATTCGAGGATCGAGAATATAAATCCGTTATATTCCCAAGACGAGAGTTAACGCAAATCTGTTGCGAGAACCGAGAGTGCAAATCCGTTACACTCTAAACGTAAATCCGTTACGAGGATCGAGAATACAAATCCGTTATATTCCCAAAATGAGGACCAACGTAAATCTGTTATGAGGATCGAGAATACAAATCCGTTATATTCCCAAAACGAGGATTAATGTAAATCTGTTATGAGGATCGAGAATACAAATTCGTTATATTCCCAAAATGAGGATCAATGTAAATTTGTTACAAGGATCAAGAATGCAAATCCGTTATATTCCCAAAACGAGGATCAATGTAAATCTATTACGAGGATCGAGAATACAAATTCGTTATATTCCCAAAACAAGGGTTAACGCAAATATGTTGCGAGAACCGAGAGTGCAAATCCGTTACGCTCTAAAGGATCAACGTAAATCTGTTACGAGGATCGAGAATACAAAGTCGTTATATTCCCAAAATGAGGATCAACGTAAATTTGTTACGAGGATCGAGAATACAAATCCTTTATATTCCCAAAACGAGGGTTAACGCAAATATATTGCGAGAACCGAGAGTGCAAATCCGTTACGCTTTAAAGGATCAACGTAAATCCGTTATGAGGATAGACAATACAAATCCGTTATATTCCCAAAATAAGGATCAACGTAAATCTGTTACGAGGATCGAGAATACAAATCTGTTGTATTCCCAAAATGAGGATCAACATAAATCTGTTACGAGGATCGAGAATACAAATCCGTTATATTCCCAAAACGTGGGTTAACGCAAATATGTTACAAGAACCGAGAGTGCAAATCCGTTACACTCTAAAGGATCAACGTAAATCCATTACGAGGATTGAGAGTACAAACCCGTTATATTCCCAAAATGAGGATCAACGTAAATCTGTTACGAGGATCGAGAATACAAATCCATTATATTCCCAAAACGAGGGTTAACGTAAATATGTTGTGAGAACCTAGAATACAAATCCGTTACACTCTAAAGGATCAACGTAAATCCGATACGAGGATCGAGAAAACAAATCCATTATATTCCCAAAGCGAGGTCAACACAAATCCGTTGTGAAGGACCGAGAATGCAAATCTGTCATATTCTCAAACTAGGTCAAATTGGCTTAATTCAATTCAAAACTTCCTAAGATCAGGAGTTGATCATATTCCAATTTAATTCAATCTTAAATCTTCAAAATAGATAGTCAATCAGATTCAATTCATTACAATTTTTAAAAGTCATGAGTCAATCAATTCAA
This sequence comes from Hydrangea macrophylla, assembly GCA_033977485.1. NCBI lineage: Eukaryota > Viridiplantae > Streptophyta > Magnoliopsida > Cornales > Hydrangeaceae > Hydrangea > Hydrangea macrophylla. The sequence goes on from CM066994.1 coordinate 85,293,261, forward strand.
TCTTCCAAAATTAGAGGTTAATCATACTCAAATTAATTCGATTCTCGAAATCATGATTCAAAATTTCTAAAATCATGAGTCAATTAGACTCAAATCAATTTAATTTTCAAGATCAGAAACAATCAAACTTTACTTAATTCATTTCTTTCAAAATCAAGAGTCAATCATACTCCAATCAATTCGTCCTTTCAAAATCAGAGTCAATCAGACTCCAATCAATTCGTCTTTTCAAAATTGGAGTCATTCGGACTCCAATCAATTCAAATTTTCAAAATCAATAGTCAATCGGACTCAATTTAATTTCAAATTTCTAAACTTAGGAGTCAATTGGACTCAAACGAATTCAATTTCTCAAAATTTGAAGAAAGAATTCAAGTTTTCTAAAATCGGGAGTCAATTCGAATTAAAACAATTTCTATTTCAACAAAGTCAAGAGTCAATCGGACTCAAAGAATTCAAATATCCTAAAATCGAGAGTCAGTTCGAATTAAAACAATTTCTATTTCATCAAATCTGGCTTAAAGAATTTCTTATTTCCGAAAATTAGGAGTCAATCAGACTTGAAGCAAATTTTAGTTCACAAAACCAGGAGTCAATCAGACTCAATTCTAAAGTTGGGAGTCAACCAGACTCAAAGAATCTTTGTTTCACGAAATTGGGAGCCAATTAGACTCAATTTAGTTCAAATTTCTAAAAATTGGGAGTTAATCGGACTCAAACGAATTCAATCCCTCAAAATCCAGAGTCCATCAGACTTAAACGAGTTCAATTTCACAAAATCATGAGTCGGTTCAACTCAACTTAAATTAAAATAAAAAAATTAGGAGTCGATCATACTTAATTCAACTCAATTTCATAAAATCCAGAATTCAAATTCGAAAATCTGGAGTCAATCAAAATCATATTTCAAAATCGGGAGTCAACCAGACACAATTCGATTTTCAGTCAATCAGACTCAAATAAATTTATTCTTCTAAAATCAAGAGTCATATAGACTCAAATCGATTCATCTGTTCAAAATCAGGAGTCAGTCAGACTCAAATCAATTTCTAATTCTAGATTGGGGGTCAAAAAGAATTTTAATTTTCAAAATCGGGAGTTTAAATGAGACTTAAAGAATCATTGAAGATTAAAGCGAATGTGAGGTTGCCACTGAGGACTAACATCGACCAAAAAGATGCTGCCATCGAGGACTAACGCCAGTTCAAAAAGATTGCCATTGAGGACTAGTATTAGATGCCATAGAGGACTAACACGAATGATGCCGCTACTGAGGACTAATGCAAGGTTGTCATTGAAGACTAACACCGATGATGCTGCCATTGAAGACTAACGCAAGGTTACCACCGATAATGCTGTCAGTGAGGACTGACGCAAGGTTTCCATTGAGGACTAACACCGATAATGCTGCCATCGAGGACTAACACAAGGTTACCATTGAGGACTAACACCGATAATGCTGCCATTAAGGACTAACACAAGGTTGCCATTGAGGACTAATGCAATGTTCGAGAATCTCCTCGGACTCAAAGAATTTGAATGAAACTGATTAGAAAAAATGATTTTCTGTATCTGCGGACCTTTGGAAGAAACATATCAATTCTGTCAAAAGAAGGAAGTCACCTTTGCCCCTAGTCTTGGACTCTTCTTATACTGCCACTTTAGCGTTATGTTGTGATAGTGTTTGAAACCTCTGCTCATATCACTTTTGGGATTCTCATGAAGACTTTTCAAATCTTTATTCATCATCTTAAACCCACACATTTGAAACCATTTATTGACTCATCAAAGGAGGACAGACATGACAAAGCCAGTTACTCAAGATGACTGACTCAAACTCTGCATTCATTATGAATCAATGTGCTTTCATTGTGAATTTATATATCATCTCACCTTTCATTTATTCATCATCTTACTAATGGTAGTGCTTTGCTGATATATCTAAGCTTTGAAAACTTCCCCTTTTTGATTTAGCAAATTATTTTCCCATCTAGAATGTACTTTAAATTAGTGCTTTAGCTTATAGAATGAAAGGCACTCTATTTCAATCCTTTCAAAACAAACTCAATTACTTGAGAACTTGCCTCTGGCATAGAGGGTTTTTGGCAGACAAAGTTTGCCACTAGTCTTAAGGGCAGATAGACTCATCCAAGGGTATTGAGAACATGATGGTACAGGAAGCCTGCAGTGCATTTACTCCCAACTTGGAGGTAATCATCATGAATATGGTGGGCTGAAGCGGAAATCCCAATGCTGATGGGCAAACTTTGTTTGCCCTTGGTTTAGCAATACATATATAGCTCCAGGCAAACACAAGTTTTACCCCTAGTGCAAAGGGTGATGCTTTTGGTTTAGGAATGGTTATAGACCAAGAACCTTGGAAGGTTCACCTACTTATCCCCAAGTGGGAATCAAGTCCAAAGTAATTCAGCTGAGCCTTGAAAAAGAAATATCACGTGGTGTAATGATGTTTGTGACCGAACCGCACTGGCTGCCTACGTATCCCCAAGTGGGAATCAGGTCAAAACGTAGTTCATGTACTCTGGAGGTTTTGAAAGAATTAGGCTTCAAGAATTGGTGGGCTTTTCAGGCCATGTTTTCACTTGGGTTCAATGAATGCTCTTTCTGAAATGGGTCGCTTGTGGTAGCCTTCGAACAGGATGATGAGAACATGAACTACTCTTCCTTATTATTTTCTTCTTTTATTTTCTTTTCTTCTTTTTTGTCCTTTTGACGGTTGATTCTTTAACCTTTTCACTAGCTAGTATATCTTTACAACTCTCATAACACATCATGTTTTAATCATACTCTATCATGCTCACAAAGCAATATCAGTCCTCCAAACCACTCTTTATTTTTCTCAAAGATATCTTTGCATTGTTTTAGGCCCACTTAGCCATTGAGCCTCTCACAAAATTTTGATACTAATTGATACTTCCAAATCTCTTTTTTCATTTTTAATTTCTTTTCTTTGTTGAGAACACAAAGCCTTGAGATAATTCATGTACCATTGATGTACTTTGAAGTGCTCAAGAAATCTCAATCTCTTTTTTTTTTTTCCTTTTTTATTCTCTACCTTTTCTTTTCTCTTTCTTTTCTTTTTCTCTACCTTAATATCTCTTATTCTCTCCATGATTTTGACTGGCAAGGATTAAGATTTTTGAAATCAACACGTGTCTTATTTTTTTGCTCTAACTTTTGCCTAGGCGCCCTTTCGGGTTTTCATCCAAGCGAGCTCCTTTTTTCTTTTCATTTTCTTTTTCTACTATTTTTTGAAAGAAGAAGAAGTTCATTTCAAAAATCTAGCTATCGTCAAGGACCAATTTTGTGGCTTTGGACTGGTTTGGCTCATCTTTTGGTATTTGAGAAAAGGGGATGGTGAGCAAGCATCAAGAAGTTCTAAGTTCATCTTTTCAAGATTGAGCAAGAGCATCTTTAAATTCTTAAAGTAACACTAATCAATTCTCTACCCCTCCTTGGATTTGGCATAGAATTTTCTTTGGTCATTTGGGGATCCTTTCTAATGCAACGATTTATTAACAGAGTATTTTCTATAATCGTTTGAAAAAGTGACTTTTCATTTTCTACTTCTTTTCTTTTTTTTCATTGGCTTAATGATCCATATATTCTCGATTTAGCACACTAAATCAAGCAGAATGAAATTTTATTCAACTAATAGAGAAAGAGGGTTACATTACTTGACTTGATAAACAAAGCCTTGAAAAATAACTGACTGACTCAAAGACACGACTGGACCTGACACTTGACTCCTACTTGATATGACTTGATTACCGAACTAGACTTGACATGGTCTCAACCGGAGTGTCATAGATGATTTCAATTTACTGGGTCCCCAACAACATCAGTTCCAAACACTATCACTTCACTATCATCATTTGGACCTCCGGGTCCGCCTTCCCCTAACGGCAGTGATGATTTTCTGATCAATGAGATCCTGGATCTCATGGCGGAGTCTCGAGTAAGAATCGCAGTACAAGGATAGGTCATATTTGCGAGGTAAGGATTTTGATGGTGGCCTTGGGTCCAGGGGATTGAGGTGACCACTCTTGATGAGGTGACCAAGGGCCATGGATAATGTCATGCTAAGGTTGGTGAATATTCTTGACTTGCCGGCTCGGCTTAATTTCAGATTCGACTTTGAACTTGAGTTGGCTTTTGGGTTGAGATATGTGCTTGGAATAACTCTTTGGTTAGTTAGGATTGGGCATGGCTATGGATTTTGGTGCTCGGCCGGGTGATCCATTATTCCCTTCTCCAATTTGTTCATCACTACCTCATTCAAATCCACTTACTTTTTGAGTAACTGATAGAGCTCGAGCGTTACCCTCTCCAATTGATTCACCCTTAAGTTTTGTTGCTCACTAGTGGCTTGCAGCTTGTTCACTCTCTCTTCCAAATCTCTTAAGGCCATTAGCGAATCAATCTCAAGGTGATGGTCCATGTTCTCCTAAAATCAAGAAGACGAACCTAAGAGGTTAGAAGTGTCCTCACTAGGGGATCTGGTTGTTCCACTCTTTCTACAGGTTCACGACATGAAAAGGCCCGCATGCAGAATCAATTTTCAGGAGGCAAGGAATTTTGAAGAATTATTTTGATCTTAATTGGAAGGAAGATGTTGTGGATTTGTATGCTATATGTATGCAATGATACTAGTTAATGTGATAAACGTGTTCATGCTTTGATGATTTGATGTAACTGAATGCATGCACCGCACATATGGCACACGGATGAAATGCACGTGTATGTATGTGCCTACTCTATATGCAAAAGAAAGGAAAATTCTAATCCTAACACATAAACATATAAGCACATAAAATCCTCACCCATGTCAAGTGCGCTAATTTCTCTTCTCATTGTGATCCTCATTACCCCTTCAAAGTTTGAAAATTTTAGAATTCATTTGATAAGCATTTCCCTAGATGATGGGACCTTTTAAATTCTTAAGAAGCTTTCCTTTGAAGGCAACAACATTTCTCAACAAAAGATGATTGGGTTGAAACTGTGCTTTGAAATTCATTTAAAAAGCATTTCTTTAATTGGGGAGATCTCTCAAATACAATTCTCAAGAATTTTGGATTATATTCCTCAACCAAAAGGTGATTGGTTCAAAATTTTGCTTTGAAAAGCGTTTATTTAGTTGGTGAAACTTTTCAAAATATTTCAAGGTTAGCAAGGAGCGATGACTTTCTCCAAGATAGGTTACGATTAAGAATAAGTACCTACTCCCTAGAATTGATGATTTGTTTGATCAGTTGCAAGGAGCGATGACTTTCTCCAAGATAGATCTATGATTCGGATATCACCAATTGTTGGTTTGACCCCAAGATATTTTGAATACCGCTTTCAGGATGAGGTATGGGCATCATGAATTCTTGGTTATCTTTGGAATTAACCAATACAGCAGTATTCATGGACCTAATGAATAGAGAATTTAGACCCTACTTGGACCATTTCATTATTGTGTTCATGGATGATATTCTAATCTACTCAAAGGCTGAGGAGGAACATGAGGAACATGTAAGGATCTCACTATAAACCCTCCGAGATAACCAACTATATGCAAAGTTCAGCAAGTGCGAGGTTCTTGCTGAAGGAAGTTAAATTTCTAGGACATGTTGTCTCGTAAGATGGAATATTCGTAGACTCGTTAAAGATAGACGTAATTCTAGATTGGAATATACCAACTACCATAACAGAAGTCAGGAGTTTTCTTAGTCTAGCTGGATACTATCAAAGATTTATAGAAGGATTCTCCAAGATCATAACTCCCCTTACTGGACTAACGAAGAAGGATTTGAAGTTTGAATGGGGTAACAAGCATGAATGCGTATTCCAATAATTGAATGAAAGATTGACCATAGCACCAGTGCATGTGATACCCAAAAGCGATGAGTAGTTCACCATTTATAGTGATGCATCACACCAAGGACTCGTATGTGTTCTGATGTAAGATGGGAAGGTAATCGCATATGGATCACGACAATTGAAACCTCACAAGTTAAATTATTTGACGCATGACCTCAAGTTAGCTGTGATTGTTTTTGCACTCAAGATTTGGAGGCATTACCTCTATGGTGAAAAGTTTGATCTGTGATCGGATCATAAGAGTCGAAGATATTTGTTCTCTCAAAGGGAGTTGAACATGAGGTAGCGACATTGGATGGAATTGTTAAAGGAGTACGATTTCACGTTACAATATCACCCTGGAAAGGCCAATGTAGTGGCCGATGTGTTGAGTCGGAAACCTCGAAGGATAGCAGTAACTTCTCTTATGGTTAAAGAGTGGCGAGCATTAGAAAACTTGACTGAATTAAGTATTCAAGCCTTGGATCCAAGTAAAGGGAAATACTTTGGATGTCTCATGGTGCAACCGATCCTCATCAGTCGTATTTTGGAGATACAAAAGAAGAATGACGGACTACAAGAGTGGTTCGCAAGCAACGCAGTGAAAGGACCCAAGAATTAGAGTATTGATGTGAATAGAACACTCAGATGTAGAGGTAAACTTTGTGTGCCAGATGAAGATTATCTTAGAAAGGAGATACCGGAAGAAGCTCAAAAGTCGTGAATGACTATCCACCCAGGAGGTACAAAAATGTACAAAGATTTGAAGAGAATCTTCTAGTGGGAAGGAATGAAGTGAGAAGTTGCAAAACACGTGTCTCAATGTCTTACGTGTAAGCAAGTAAAAGTAGAAAAATATAAACCGCCCAGACTTCTACAACCATTACCAGTTCCTGGATAGAAATGGGAACATATCACTATGGACTTCGTGGTAGGATTGCTGAGATCTCAGCAAAACCACGATGCTATTTGGGTAGTTGTGGACCGACTTACCAAATCGATGCATCATAGCTTAGGGTATGTCGTATCCAGTTGAGCGTTTGAGCCGTATGTATTTACAAGTTGTGTGACTTCATAGTATACTTGTGTTAATCATATCAGACCGTGACTCATAATTTACTACAGAGTTCTAGAAGAGTCTATAGTCAGCTTTGGGGACTTCATTAAGCTTGAGCACCACCTTTCACCCACAGACTGATGGACAGACTGAATGAGTTAACCAGGTGACAGAGAACATGCTTCAAGCATATGTTATTGATTTTGAGAGCTCATGGGAGACTCATATACCATTTGTCGAGTTTTTATACAACTACAGTCACCACTCGAGCATAAGCACGACACCCTTTGAAGCCTTGTATGGAAGACCGTGTCTATCGCCTTTGTGTTGGGCAGAAGTTGGATGCAATCAACAGCTTGGACCCAAATTAGTTCAAGAAACTAACAAGAAGATCCAGATCATGAAAGAAAGGATGAAAATGGAGCAGAGTAGGCATAAGAATTATACGGATAAATGCTGTAGACGTTTGGAATTCAGTGTTGGGGATTATGTGCTACTCAAGGTATCTTCGATGCGAGGAATTGTCATATTTGGACAGAAGCGAGGAAAATTAGCACTGCATTTCATTGGACCATTTGAGATCCTCAAACGTGTAGGAAAGGTTGCCTATAGACTCTCGTTGCCACCCAAGATGTCGGGGGTGCATGACGTCTTTCACGTTAGCATGCTGAGGAAGTGCGCTCACAATCCGTGTTATGAAATCAACTTTGAAGACATCCAGGTAAATGATAATGTCTCCTTCAACGAAGGACCAATGCAAATTTTGGATCATGGAGCTAAGAAGCTGAGATTCAGTGGAAGTTCCACGACAAAGGAGAAGCTTCATTGGAGTTGGATTCGGAGATGCGTGAGAGGTATCCAAAGTTGTTTAGTGATGCTTAGTTTGGATTTTGGGTACGAAATCTTTATTTAGAGGGAGATAATGTAATACCATGTAATTTCATTATACTTTGATGTTTCTATAAATATAAATAAAGACCCTTTGATTTATTCTTGCCTTTGTTGATTTTTAGATCCCAATCGATTCAATTGTCATCTTTTGAACTCCAATCGATTGCCATCTTTCCAATCGATTGAAATCCTGCCAACCTGAATTCATTATATTGAACTATCCCAATCGATTGCCTTGTTATCCAATTGATTTCCTTAAAATATCTATGCCCAATTGATTGCCTCTAGTTTTAATCGATTGGCACTAGCAGTGACAAGTTTTCTTCTTTGCTTCGTGTTTTGATGCGTGGCAATCTCATTTCTCTATATATATATATGGACCCCTTTTGTCCATTTTGAGGTTGTTAGACGGTTCTTGAGAGGGAGAGAGTGATATATATTATACACACTTATATACATACATATATATACCTATATACACATACACGCATTGCCCTTAGGTAGAAGAAAGAAGAGAAGATAAGAAGGATAAAGAGAAGAGAAAGAGAGACAGAGGAGAGGCAGAGAAGAGATCAAGAGGAGGAGAGAGAGAGCTCAAGCTTCATAGCCACCACCCATACACCAAACGCACCCTTAGCTGAGTTTTAACTCACTTGGTTGTTGTATTATGATGTTTTACAAGTTTGAATGAGGATTAGACATAGCTTTTACATTCCTTGGATGTTTATATATGTTGGACTAAATTTCTGCTATAGAAGATGAAGTCCTAATCAATTGGGATGGTTTCCAATCGATTGCCATCAGTCTGGACCCAATCGATTGGATAGTTTTCCAATCGATTGCCATTTGTTATAACCCAATCGATTACCAAGTTTTCCAATGGCAATTGCAAAATATGGATTGTTTCTTTTGTTTATTATGTGAGGGTTCAATCATTCGATTATCGATCTAGTTTTTCGTGCATGACGTGACATGACTATGGGGTAGTAAGGGATAATGTGATACTATAATGGAATAATATACATGTTGAATAAAGGGCTTAACGCATTGAACAGTGGAACCAATTGTATAATGATGATATAATGTTGTTAAGTGACTTGAGAAGCTGACGTGCATAGTAGTAGGTCTATCGACTGCGGAGGTTGATAATATTTATGATTGGTACGTGGGCAATGCGATCGCGAAGAGCGTACAATATGGGTTGCGATATACTGATATTGCCTTAGTCCATGGGAGAGACTAAGGGATATATTAGTGGCATTGCCTTAGTCCATAGGAGAGGCTAAGGGGTATATTGGTGGTACATTGTCTTAGTCCATGAAGGAGACTAAGGGATACATATTATGGAAACAGATGTAATGTTGTGATTTACCTACATTGCCTTAGTCTATGAGAGAGACTAAGGGATACACTGGTGGGGTCGCCTTAGTCCATGAGAGAGACTAAGGGATAGATTTGTGATGTCACCCTAATCCATGAGAGAGACTAAGAGATACATAATGTGGCTAGCACCCGGGTCTAATAGAGGCTAAGAAAATGTCATCTTACTCCATGACCGAGACAAGAGAGATCCGATAGAGACTAAGGGCATGGTCACGTTAGTCCAAGACCGAGACTGAGGGTTATGCCGATGCTATCATCTTAATCCTACAAAGATTAATGGAATATTACCTTAGTTTATGATTGGGATAGGAAATCCGAATAGAGGCTACATATTATATCACTTTAGTCCATGACCGAGACTAAGAGGGATACCTCATGAATTTAATCCGATAGAGATTAAAGGAGTATCACCTTAGCCCATGACCGAGACGGGAATTCTGAATAGAGGCTACAGGGATATGTCACTTTAGTCCAAGACCGAGATTAAGAGGAATATATCATGGAAGAGAAATGTGTATGAATTGTGTGTTGGAAAGTTGGGACTACATGTCGAGTTAGATGAGTTGTAATATATTGGACTATAGGCCAGGATAGGAAAGTGGGAGGTAAAGCTACGTGCGAGATGTGGATCCAAGAGTCCATGTTATGATGGGAATTGGTTGGGACGATGTTGTTATAATAAGTTGGTGCAAATAACGATACGATTGATTAATGATGTTGTTTTATACACTGCATATCTGTGGATACTTTGCTAGTATTTTCATTCACTCAGCTTTCGTAGCTGACGGCATTTTGTTGCTGCAAATAACGAGATGATTGTTTAATGATGTTTTTATATACTGCATATTTGTGGATACTTTGCTAGTATTTTCATTCACTTGGCTTTTGTAACTGACGGCGTTTTATGCCGCTGGATATTCAACGTCCAGCTGGCCAGGGTTATGAGTATACAAGAGATGCATACATGGATAGAGGCTACGAGGATGGAGACTACGATGACGGAGGCTATGCTGGTGCTGACTACTACGCAAGCTGAAGACTTGAATCATGATGTTGACAGTTATGCTTATGTTTTTGGAGACTCTGTAATAGCTACATTTATAATCGGCGTATGTTGCCGTAATACTTTAATTATGTTTCTGTAGATACTTAATGTTTGTAATAGTTTAATATTAAACTCTGATTATATATATCAAAATTAGATATTCCAAATTCATGGTTTAATCTAGTACTGGTATGATTAGACTTTGTTCATGGACAATGTGGTGACTTTCAACTATCTTAGTCTACAGGTCCAAAAAAGGAATTCATTTTCTCTATTTTTGCTACTGCAGGGTGTGACACTTTTAAAATGTTGAGCTTTTGTGATGGGACAATGATCGTGGGCCCCATAATTTTTTTCTAGCATTACATGCGAGTGAAATTGTTTGCTGATTAACTGAAGCCCGATGATGAAGTTTTGGCGTGAAGTCATGGCCATATAACATTTGATTAAGATTTGTTCTTCAATGGGCCCTACCATCTATAAATTGCAAAGCGACCACAATACTTCATACTTTACTGCAAAATCAAGTCCACTAACTACTTTGACAGTATGCCTAATTCAAAAAATGTGCCCGAGAATCCAATGTGCATTGAGTCCGAATTTCCCAACACCATTGTAGTCAAATTTTTAACAACTTTTGTGACCCACCATGCTTGCAACCATTATTAATTTAAAGAACCAACTTGCTCATATCTTTTGATCAAATGCTCCCAAACAATCAGTCATGTGACAAAATACATATTTTGGGTGCAAACAATTATGCCCCCCACACCCCCATAGCTCTTTAAAAATGAAAGAAGTGATTTTTTGGAGAGCTATTTTTTCAGCCTGGTGACCCATTTTTGCAAACTAACTGATGGTGTTTGCACCACAAAAGAATATTAAAAGTGGGTCCACAAAATCTGAGAAAGAATAACACATAGAATGTGTACGAAGGCAGAGTGATGGAGAAAGCAAGCTGATTCAACATAATAACGCCATAATCAAATACGAAAGCCACGTCAGTAGCGTGATTGTTATTGGCGATTTTGTTGAATTAAATGAGTGACACGTGTGATACAAAGCGGTAACGAGCGTGATCATGGATGAAGCCCATTATTCCAAGATCATGGAGATAGTGGGCAGTTTCTCAGTACATGAGGCAGTAATTATCACTGCTATTACCTATTTAAAGGAACAAAGAAACAAGGAGAGGAGATCCCGGAGATCAAGAATACTTAGCATATTTTTATACTTTGCATCATGCATTTCCTTTATCTTTATTTACTAGGAGTAGCTTTGTACTTAGACCTCAATTAAAAGGTGAGATTACCACTTCTGATTGTACTTTGTTCTGTGAATGCTTCAATGGAATTCGCACTCTATTTTCCTTTAAACTAGTCTCAGTTTAGTTTTATTCACATTCCAAGTCCTTGATCTTTGGTTGACACAACTTGAACCTATTTAGAGAAATCTCGCTCCTCTGTTTCTCTACTCGTCTAATTTGTCAAATTGTTCACTTCAAGAGGACATTTGTCTGGCACGCCCGCACTTTAACACTTGCATATTTTCTGCCATACAGTTTTTGGCACGCTCGATGGGACCTTTGTGAAGAATTGACCAGCTCGTCATGCCACCAAAAAAGAATTTGACAAAAGATAAAGGGGTCGCAGTGCTACCAGAAATGGATGTGCCGACAGTAGAAGAAAATGCTGAAAGGGAGGTTCATGGTAATATCAGTGATCAGTCTCATACTGATAGCCATGAAGCACTCCAACAATAGCCTGGAAATGTTGAAACCACTACAAGTGGGCTAGACCAACAAGCGCTGAAGGAATATGCATCAGTAATGCATTTTAATTTGGACAGTACACTACATGATTGGCTTCAAGCCAACTCACAACAAACATCTACAATTGTGAAACCGTTCATAGACATGATGCAAAAGATGGAAGATCAGATTACTAAGAGTATTGACCAGCAGATGTCGTAGATGACAGAAAAATTTGGTCTGGCGTCCTCTTTGAAAAATGGTGCCCAGAAGGAGTCTACACAAATCCCTATAAATCAGGCTCCAGAACTGAGTTATGGGAATGTAAAGGTTCTAGCCCAGCCTACAATACCCAATTTTTCAACTCATCCTGGATCTGATATGTTTGATTACGCATCAAGTTCTAGCAACTAACCAGGACAGAATCAGCTGGGATAGAGTGTGGGGCCTACAGGTGTTCAATAGGCATCGAATGGTCTTAATATAAGCACTCACAATGGGTTCCAAGTCAGACAAATGATGGTACTAGTCCATCTGCCTGGTTACCATGATGGTTCCCATCCACAAACTGCTGGTCTTTCAATGGGTAGGTCATCAGTCTAGCCCTTGTGGACGAACGCAGGTCCACCTATTTAATCAGGGGCTCAAATGGCAAGTATATCTCAAGCACATGCTTATCAGAATAGGGGACGCTTTCATCAGTCAAGATGGCATACCGGAGGGTGTTATCAGCCAGCAGATTAGACTGGGGGGCAACCCTGGCCGCTGTTAGGACACACTAGGGGTCATCAGCAGTCGATGGCACCAGTAGGAGTCCAATGTCAGCAACCCATGGGACATAATGGAGGACCTGATTTTCCTGTCCATCAGCCTGTTGGAAACGAGGCACGTAATCCCTATCATCCTGATATTCATGGCCATATTCCTTTAGGGATAAATAGGGATGACATGGTAGATGTCATTAGAGAACAGGTACATGGGCAAGTTAGGGAGCAGGTCAATGACCAGCTAAGAGCACAGTTTGGGGTAGTATTTCAGGCCCCTATACACCCATAATATCAAAAACCATACCCAGACTTCATTGATAGAATGTTCAAGTTCCCAAGATACTTTAGAATACCTGAATTTACTCTGTTCTTTGGTGGGGATGGACAGACCACTTTGGAGCATATTGCTCGTTTCACGGCACAATGTGGTGATGTTTTCTATAATGATATGTTAAAATTAAGGTTGTTTGGGAATTCACTTATTGGACCTACCTTTACTTGGTATGCGAACCTCCCTACAAGCTCAGTTCAAACTTGGCAAGATATGGAACGAATCTTTCATAGCCAGTTTAATCAGACTGACCCAAATGTGACCATTGCCGATTTGGCTAGATTAAAACAAAATGCAGGAGAGAATGTAGAGACATTTTGTGGATATCGCATTTTTCTTACCCACTGCTTTTCTTTTTAAATACTTTCTTAAAATCAATTTCGAAAACAAATGAGTCACCACTTAATTTTTAAAAGGAAAAATTAAGAAACCATTTTGAAAGGAAACTAATCGTTTGCGAAACCAAAGATTAACTAGGTCCGGGGATTATGGAATGAGAGAGGAAGGAGCCCGTCAGACTAAAACACCCTCTCTCATCCTATCTTGTGATAGGCCTCTACTCAACATCCTTTTAATCAAATTTATTAATCTAAGCATGCCCTCAACTAATACATATATACATATACATCACAAAAGCATGTCCAAAGGGTGTAAAATTGCTAATGACAAAATATCATTCATAAACCACATATTTCAAGTAGCAAGCAATATGATATGCAATAAGGAACAAGAGAACTTACCCAGGATCCAGCAACGATATTAAACATGTAATGCATGCAAGCAAAAGAAAATCCTAAAAAGGCTCTCTAATCACATATGCACATAAGGCAAGATCCTAATTCTAATGTGTCGCACATGAGGCTGAAAAAATCAACAAAATCAAGAAATTAAAATGAACCAAAGAGGTGTCCTAGAAGTCATACCTTAATAGCGCTACAAAACAAAGGGTTAGTCCACATTCTTCACATAATAATATGATATCAAACAATCAATCCTAATTTTCTAGCTTAGATCTAGCAAGCATGAAATCCAACTTTATCCAATTACTAGTTCTAATTATAAGCGTTAATGTACATGAATGAATATGAACAAGAATAAGACATGGATTTATTCATTAATTTGGATCACTTTAGCCTTTGGATTTAAGTCTAATTAATCATTATTAAGACATGGTGTAAGCCCTAAGTCATAGGGGAATCATTTGGGCCATTATTTACAAAGTTGGTCAAATGTGTCATGAAGTTCTGAAAATTGCAGAGAGCAGACCAGCACTTTAAAAACTGAAAAAGCATGTCTCCCATGGTTTGATGTCGGTGAATGTTGGACACAAGATGCCTCTGTGAGTCTAGTTTCCAAATCAAAAAGAAAATCAAGGTTTCAACGGTTAGATCTCCGGGAAAAGGACAAGAATCAGACGTCACTCAGAGATGTACAACTCTCTGTCCAGAGATATTGTTTGATTTTTTAAAATTAGCAAAAAGATGAGAAACACTTAGATCCTTTTAGGGGATCTTCCTAACACATTAAGGTACCCAGAAAAAATTATTAGAGACCCTAAAAACTCCATTAGAATGCTGATTTATGAATTTCAAAATGGACTTGCTGTTATGAAATTCTGGGCAGATTATTGTTACTTCACAAAACTCATGACCAAACCATTTTAAACATGGAACCACCTTAAAACAAAAATTACAGTGGTAGAACTTTAAGTTATTGACACTTTCCCGTTGGTTTCACTTGATTTCAACAGTTAGATTTCTAACTAAAAATCTTTGATCAAAAACAGTTTGTGAACTCACTGTTTTCATTTGTCAAGTTCAACTTTAATTTGGTAACTCCAACTATCAAACCATGAAGTTGGGTTTAAACCAAACCACTTCTCCTACCATTTGATGGTCATTGGAGATCAAGACATGACTAAAACTCATGAGTCTCAAAAGAATATGGAAAGAATTCCCTAAGACATCAAGTTTAGAGGACCCAAATCATGAGTATGGACTTGGATCCATCTATTTGCTTATAAAATAAAATGATGATCAAACTTTGACTCCCATGTGAAGCATAAGCTTACATGGGATTCAAAAGATCATATTCAAGAGATTTCAAGAGAGATATTGAGGATCTCTAAGAGTCTCAAGAAGGAAGTATGAACAATAAAAGAAATGAAGCAAAGAAAACAAAATAGTTTGAGGATTCAAAAGAAAGAATGCAAATAAACAACTTATGGTTAGAGGATCACCTCCAACTATCCTCAAAGTTTCTCTTCTTTGAAGATCTTCCAAACTCTTCTCTATAGTTCTCTAAACTCTCTCTTATCTCTCCCAAAATATGTTGATGTAGTGGTAGTTCTCTCTTGTATTTTCTTGGTGTTGTCTCCCCCCTTCCTCAAGGAAGATCCTCCCTCTTTTTATAGACAAAAATTACCAAGTATTTTCAGTGAATTTGGAGTAAAAGACTGGTGTAATCATCCCATTTGGTGGTACAATACGTACTTCCTGAAATTAGACAAACTGCTGCCCAGGGCGGCATTCAAAAGTTATTCGCGGCAGTCCGTGGCTGCCGCCGCGGCACTCCGCGACTGCCGTCGCGGCATTCCGTGACTGCCGCGGAAAATTATTGAATGCCGTATTTTTGTCAACCTTACTTTATCAGATTTTTGTTTTTATCCGCCTACACATACGTATTGTACCACAAAATACGGATTTTAAAAGCAAACGGCAGTCAGAAAATGTTGGCGGCACTCAGTAAGTGCCGGACCGGCACTCACTGAATGCCGTTCGGCACTTAGTGAGTGCCGCTCGGCATTCACTGAATGCCGCGGAAATCTACCGTGTGCCATTTTTCTGCAGAACTTCCCTTTTTAGGTCTTTTCTTTCTTCCCTTTTTCTTAAAGAAATTTATTCTTGAAGATCTTTTCCGAAAATGGTGTTTTATACCTGAATTCTCCTAAATACCTGGTATTTTCCTCTTTCTGTGCGATTTTATCGCGTTTAGAGAACTTTCTGAAGAGCTTGGAACACTTCGAATTTTCCGGTCCTTGTCATCATCGGATACGGAGGCGACACTCTCCTAAATTCGGCGGTCGGTCAAAATTGGGGTGTCTACACATTTATTACTAGATTTAAATCTGCACGGAATAGGTGTAAGGCTAGGTTGCCAGAGGAAGAGTACGTGCTATTAGCTGTTGATAATTTGAAATCTACACTTAGAATGCAGTTTGTGGGCCAACAGTTTGTCGATTTATGCCATGTTGATGCTGTGGCACGGTATGAAAAAGTGATGGATGAGGAAAATTAGAAGAAAAATAGTGCAAGGGGTGTGTATTACAAAGGACATCATCAGCCTGTGCACTTGGTAGAAGTTGAGGATGAAGATCAGGCTGACAAAGAAGATGAAAACACATACGAATGTACTGCAGCTGAAATGACTTTTCAAAAGCCATTCGTATGTGATGTCATGCGTAAACTAGCCCAAGCTCAAGAAAAGAGTACCACCAGTCAGTCTGATAAGCCTAATAAAAAAATATGATTTTGATATTACTAGAGCTAACATGATCTTCGATTGGTTAGTAAAAGAAAAAAAAATAAAACTGACACATAATTTGCCATCGACCGATGAACTAAAGGGAAAAACTTTTTGCAAATGGCATAATAAATGGATTCATAGTACTAATAATTATACAACATTTCATGAGTCCATACAAAAGTGGATAAAGAACGGAACCATAAAATTCCCTAATGATAAACCTTTGCAACAGGTTGACAAAAACCCATTTGTGGCTGAAGTGCATGTCAATATGGTATCAGCTGATTTTACCAACATGACAAAGCTAGTCAAACTGCAATGGCAGATTAAGAATGTTTCTAAAACAGAGAAGATGAAAAGTGTGGTCTCAAGGCCTAGAGTTCAGCCTAGAAGCCTCAATCCAGAAGCACCACCATTCAAAACATGAACGGGAGTGTATTATCATGCTTCTAATCCTTATGAGTCAAACATTATGACAAGAAGGTCTTTACACAAATTAGTAGAGGCCAGTGAACAGCTAGTTCTCTATAACAATTGTGTAGAGAGATTGGCAGTACCGCTCTAGAAGCATGATGGTGTTTTTGAAAATAATGAAAGGACCTCAGAAGACGAAGCAATTAGAGTAAGATGATCCAACGTCCAGTAGGTTTTTAGATTACGATGAAAGAGGGTAGACCTGATGAGGGTAAAGAGGTGATGATACCCCAAACAAGCAAGCAGAGCAAGCCAAAGGGAGAGAGGAATCATCATCCACAGACTCAAGTCAAAGGTTCAGTCAGTAAAGGTCAAAAAAGAGGTCCAGGGCCCAACACTGTATCCTAATACCAAGCCAAGAATGATGTTGCCACCTGTACCACAAGATGGGCGTTGGATATATGTCTAGCATCCTAATTTCCCTCAGAACCATAACCCACCATTTTTAACTCAAACCTAAAAAAGGCACATGTTACGGAAAAAGGCTACCCAAAGAAAAAAATGTTTATTTGAAGATTTGAAGGCAAGTTTAACCAATGGGTTCGTAAAATTGATGCAAGCCTGGAAAATTAGGATGATGATAAGAAAAATGGCGTCATTAAAAAAATGGGGGATGATTTGTTGGAATTTGATGAGTATACTAGCCTAGAAAAAATGAAAACAATGGACTGACGACCTTTAGATGACGATAGTCTTGATCAGTCTGAGTTTGGAAGCTTGATTCGGGATGATGAAAATCCTTTAAGTAGATAGATTCAGACTGAAGTTGAGCCATCGGTAAACCTGTTAAGTTTAGATCAGTCAGAAGGCGAAGATAACCTCTCTTAGTACGAGTTTGGAGTATTGGCTTAGAATGAGAAAGCTCCTACAAGTGATCCGATTCAGACTGATGCTGAACAATCAGTAGATTTGCCAGGATCAAGCTAGTTAGGAAACGTAAATATGGAACATGATGATATGTTCCAAATAGGACAATCACTACCATCCTTCAATGATAACATGGTTTACACAAAGCCACAGGATTTTGTATCCCTTATTTGGCAGCCTGATGGTCTAGAAGGAGATGTTAATGATGACTCAGAGCCCATGGTGTGCATCACAGAAGAAGCACAAATACCAAAACCCGCTATTCAAAATGTGCCAATTTTGGAATCAAAACAGAAAATGGCTATCGCGTTTGATAAGCCAAATGCTGGGATGGCCAAACACTTGAAACCATTATATATCAAGGCTAATTTTAACAGTGTACTAGTGTCAAAAGTGCTGGTAGACAATGGAGGTTCCATTAACTTGCTGCCTTCACATATGCTTAAAAAGTTACAAAAAACTAGCAATAATTTAATAGATACAATGTGGCCATTATGGGGTTTTCAGGGGCATCAATTCAGCCAAGAGGTGTGCTCCCGGTCACAATGTCCATTGGAAGCAAGACTGCCTTAATGGCATTTTTCGTGGTAAATACTACTTCTCATTATAATGCTCTGCTAAGTCGTGATTGGATTCACACCGCTTGGTGTGTACCATCTACCTTGCACCAATGTTTGATTTTTTGGAATGAAGAAGAGGATGAGCCAGAAATTGTTAAAGTAGATAAGAAACTATTTTTTGTTAAATCTCATTTGGCTGAAGCTAGATTCTATGATATGGAGATCGCACCATTACGATTCTGGGGAATTGATAAGAATGGCCGCCCTAAGGGGATCGCTCACATAGCAAGTAGAAGAAGCCATGAATATGTTGAATCAGACAACGTTGCTTAATGGAAGAACACAACATTGCAGTATATCTTGACATTATGCGTCGGATTCAAAATGATGTACATCTAAGATCCCAAGACTCAGCTTATTTAGCATATTACGTGAAGGAAGAGATTGATCAAGATGAGCTAGACCATATCCAATAACCTAAAATACCATAGGCACCACCCAAGTTAGATGATGAAAAGGCCAAGGTTCAAGATCCATTAGAAGAAGTTAACTTAGGGGGGTATATGGTCCCAGGAGAGTAACATTCATATGACAACTCCTTCCAACGGATTTTAAGCGACAATTACTCAATTTGTTGTTTCAATACCAAGATTATTTTGCCTGGGATTACCACGAAATGCCCGGTTTGGATAGAAGTTGGGTAGAACACCAACTCCCGATAAAGCCAAGATATAAGCCTTACAAGCAGTCTCCAAGAAGAATGGCGAATGAGATCATCCTGAAAGTCAAGGAAGAGGTGGAATGATTGTTGAAGGCAGGATTCATTCGAACAACCAGGTATATTAAATAGCTTTCAAATATCATTCCCGTTATAAAAAAGAATGGAAAATTATGAATATGCATAGATTTTAGAGATCTTAATAAAGCCACTCCGAAAGATGAGTATCTTATGCCCATTGCTGACATGGTTGATTTTGCATCTGGGCATGAGATCCTTAACTTTATGGATGGACACTCTGGCTACAATTAAATTTTTATAGCCAGAGATGACATTGGAAAAACAGCATTTTGATGTCTAGGGGCAATTGGAACGTTTGATGGGTGGTGATGCCGTTCATGTTAAAATATGCTGGGGCAACCTACCAATGTGCCATGAATGCCATATTCCATGACATGATTGGGAAATGGATGGAAGTTTATATAGATGACGTGGTAGTGAAATCAAATTTTGATGACCACATAAAGTTTTTGACAAAAAGTTTTGAAAGAATAAGATGCCATCAATTAAAAATGAACCCTTTAAAATGTGCATTTCATGTCTCAGCAGGGAATTTTTTTGGGTTTTTTGGTACATCAAAGGGGAATCAAAGTTGATAAAAATAAAGCCAAAGTCATCATAGAGGCCAAACCACCAGCCAACAAGAAGCAACTACAGAGATTGCTTGGACAAATTAACTTTTTGCGCCGCTTTATCTCTAATTGTGCAAGCAAGATTAAAGTTTTTTGTCCACTATTAAAACTGAAGGCTGGAGAAGAATTCGTGTGGAAACAAGAACACCAGCTGGCTTTTGAGTAAATCAAGGAATATCTTGCCAAGCCGCCAGTCTTAGTTTCTTCTAAGCCAAATAAACCTTTAAGATTATACGTTTCAGCTTCTAATGATTCAATTGGAAGTTTGTTGTTTCAAATTAACAATAGAGCCATAGAACAAGCGATTTATTACTTGAGCCGCGTACTGACTGATGTAGAACAGAGATATACATCAATTGAAAAGTTATGTTTGGCTTTGTTCTTTTCTTGCATTAAGTTAAGGTATTACATGCTACCTATGACAGTGGAAGTTATGTGTAAGACTGATGTTATTAAGTACATGTTGTCAAGACCAATTATCACTCGCAAAGTGGAAAAATGGTCTTTAACTTTATTAGAATTTCACTTGCAATACGTCCCCCAAAAAGCTATCAAAGGACAAGTCCTGGCTAATTTCCTGGCTACCAGTCCTTGCATCGATATGAGTCCTGAAATCCTAAAAGGGGTTAAAATTGGATATATATCTGTTACCCCGTGGGTATTATGGTTTGATGGATCTAGCACTAAGGAATCAGTAGGGGCAAGGATCATCCTTACATCCCCATTTGGAAAGAAGACATGGTTCTCATTTAAATTTGATTTTAAATGTTCCAACAATCAGGCTGAATATGAAGCTGTGATCATCGGCCTTAAAATTTTACGCAAAATGAAGGCCATGACTGTGAAATTGATTGGGGATTCTCAATTAGTGATTAACCAGTTAGGGGAAAAATATAAAGTGCATAGTTCCATTTTAAAAAGGTATCATGCAATTGCGGTAAGGTAGATAGTTTTTCTAAGTCAGCAGTGCAATATGTACTAAGAGAAGAAAATGAAGAGGCTAATGAATTGGCTCAGATTGCTTCAGGACTTAAGATCCCAACAAACGTTCTCAAAAGGATGATCACGGTTAAAAAAATATCTAAGTCATTAATTATAGAAAAAGAGGACACTGTGTATGCTATGTCCCTTTAGGCTGATGAGGATGATTGGAGGGAGCCAATCATTAAATTATTGGAAAATCCTAATATGCACGCTGATATTAAGATCAGAAGAAAGGCAATGCATTATTTCTTGGCTGATGGCAAAATGTTTAAAAAATCGGCAAACGAATCGGTGCTGCAGTGTCCCAGTAAGATAAAATCATTGAAAATAATGAAGCAAGTACATAGTGGGCTATGTGGGGCTCATCAGGCTGGGACAAAGATGAGATGGTTGATAAGAAGATATAATTATTATTGGCCTACTATCTTAAAAGATTGTATACATTTTGCTAAGGGTTGTCAGGCTTGCCAAAGGCATGGGCCGATTCAACATTTGTCTGCCATTAATCTCTAGTCTATTATCAAACCATGGCCATTTCGAGGATGTACAATGGACGTGATTGGCAAGATTAGTCTACCCTCATCAAAAAACCACGCATACATTCTAGTGGCTACTGATTATTTTACTAAGTGGGTAGAGACTATTCCGCTTAAATTAGTCATCCAGAATGAAGTAATTAAGTGCATTAAAGAAAATATCATTCATAGATATGGATTACCACAAACCATTACTGTTGACCAAGGTACCCCCTTCACTGGGGATGATATGTTGGAATTTGCCTTTGAGTATGGTTTTACTATTCTCAACTCGACCCCATATTATGCTCAAGCCAATGGACAAGCAGAATCAACTAACAAAATCCTTAAACTAAATGTTCAAAAAATGGTTGACATTAATCCTAGAGTTTGGCATGAGTTGCTCTCTAAAGTCTTATGGGCATATAAAACTTCAAGAAGGTCAAGTACAGGAACTACACCATTCGCACTTACTTATGGTCATGATGCCGTGTTACCTATGGGGATAACAGTTAAGTCTCTAAGAGTTGCTAGGCAGAATGATATGGGCATGGATGAATAAAACCAAGCCATGTTAACAGAACTTGAAGACCTAGATGAAGTAAGACTTTTGGCTCTAGAGACCATCTCAGGTTGCAAAAACGTAGTGCTGAAAAGGCTTACAATAAAAGAGTGAGAGCCAAATCATTTTCTGTTGGTGAACAAGTTATGAGGGCTATTCTACCATTAGGACTCAAAGACCATAGATTGGGTGAGTGGTCTCCTAATTGGGAAGGACCCTTTGAAATTCATAAAGTGCTAAAATGAGGACCCTACCACTTGATAAATTTGGATGGGCAAGTACACAACAGGCTTATAAATGGAAAATATTTTTAAAAACATAAGCCCTGTATGTGGGAAGCATATTTACACCAGTTGGAGTAAGAAGCCGAGAATGCTCAAGATGTTCGGGGCATTCCTGATCATTCTGAAAATTTGGATCACGAGAATGTCCAAACTCAGACTGATAAAGTTGGATAGAGACCAGAGAATACGTTAAACCATGGCATGTTAATAAACAAACCGATATACGAATATGAGCATTCCATAGCCAAACATTTCTACATAAACAAAAAAAACGGGTAGTTTGGGCTGTGTGGCCACTTAGTAGAATATGGAGTTACAAAAAACTATAAAGTCCCAAGAGAGAAAGGAGAAGAAATCATGGAAAAAAAGGAGCTAGAAGGACCAGGGCCTGAGCCCAATGTTCATCAATCTGGGATAAGGCAGTGGTCGCGTCTTTTTGAATAGCCAACCATGATTCTTCTTGTGCATCCAAGGTTAAAATCTCATCAGTCAGTTGATCAAGTTGCTCTAGAACCTTCTCTAAGTCATCCTGCTTGGAACCATAATCATCTTCCATCTTTTCAAGAACAGCCCGCATTTTCTTGATCTCCACTAAGAGTAAGGTAGAACTTTTCATCCTAACCTCTGCATTATCAACCATCAGGATATACTGGTTGGTTGCCTCTTCTCTCTTTTTAAAGAACTCTTTCACATGAGCTAGTTTTTGGGTTGCCTGAGCCATAGTGCTAGTAATTTTCTTGAACTGTTGTAAAAAAGAAACTGACGATGAGGAGGAAGAAGAACCGGTAAAATGATTAGAGAGCAAGGATATGGCATTCTCAATGGCTTCCTGTTGTCCCATGGCATTTCTGAAAGTCGAAGAGCGTAAGGAAGCCAAAATGCTCTTTGTTTTGAAGTTCAGCCTCTGTACAAGCTGGGGTGGATTTTGCTGGGCTAGACTTTGGAAGTAAGGAGGCTGAACCAAGCCTTTGGGCAAGGGCTTGCCTAAGATTCTGAGCTTGAAGTCGAAGATCCTTAATGTTGGAAGGTAACTGAGGATCTGAAGAAGCGTGACTCAGAGTAGCAGAGGAAGCAAGTCCTGCTATTGAGGAAGGAGGTTGAGGAAAAAGAGTCTTTGAACATTGAGAAATGTTAGGGAGAACATCTGGTTCATCAACAAGGTCTTTCGAAGCTCTGGTATCGCTTTGGCCAGTGGGAGGGGAAGCCTTGGCGAGGAAGGACTCTTTAAAGAAGATGGGAAAAGCTCTGCAGTTTTTGCAATCCGTGAGGTCTGGATGGGGTCAGAAGAGGGCTGAGAGCTGCTCAATGTCGGTTTCTCTTGCAATTTCTTCTGAGCTCGAGCTTTAAGTAGTGCCTTTTTGGCTATCTTAGGAGTTTCCTACTGAAGGACGTGCTCAATCTCCTCCTCTTCCAAGTGAATAGGAAGATCCAAGGTAGTCTCCTCCAAGGAGGTTTTCTTCACCATCTCTGTGTAATCTGAGCGCTTAGTGTCCCTAGAACTATGACAGATTGGAACGGAGGTGGGAGCCTTCAGGGAAACAACCTTCTTCTTGAATGACATGGCGGTAGCAGGGCTTGGAAAACCTGACTAAAAGAAAAGGAGCAATGAGGAAAATAACATCAAAACAAAATAAAAGCCTTATCTCTTGGTATCAAGCTATTAAAGAAATTTTGGAGACCAAGGGGACAGACTGACTGGAAAATTCGGGAAATGCCCATGCAGCCTGATGGCTGGTTGTAGGGACACTACCAAAGGTAGTGGGTGTAGAGTGTTCAAACTGATAACCTACTACAGTAACTCCTATAGGCACATCAGTCTGAGCTACAGGTTCCGCAATGCCAAATTCGGCCAAGGGTGGAAAAGGGCTGGTCTTTCTGACCCGATTCTTGGTAGAAGCATAAAACTGTTGCCAGTTTGGGGTCTTGCCATGTTTTTTCCGATATTCACGAGACTTCTTTTCCACCCATTCCTTTTTTAGCCGGAATCTAATGCGACCTACCTCAGAAATTGACTCAGAAGGCTTCAGGGGATTCTATTTTAGCTTATAAATTCTTCAAATTTGACGATGGAATCATAATCAGATTTGATATCAGGATCCATACCTGGACCTCTCTTTCTTTTGCCTGCAGTCTGAATAAGTGAAGGATTAGTAATTGGTGATGGCAGCGAGACAATGTATTGAGCAATAAGTCAAAATTGCCAAAGCAGCGATCGAATTGTTCCATCCAGAAAGTATCAAAGGAAGGAGTAGATGCAGGGTGAAGAGAGAAGGGCTGGAACTCAAACTGATTGAGAAGAAGTTTATTGGATTCAGCCACCTGTTAAACTGATTCATAGGACTTAAAGACTATATGAGTTAAGAAATCTGGATTGGCTGACAAGAAATTGGGATAGGGAAGTGCTTGGATTAGACCAAATTGGCTAGCCTGATAGTTTGGAAAATAAAATTCCAAGCCGCATTGGTTATTTCCCGAATTCTCTTTCGTCACTCTGTGGTGATAATCTCGAGAGACCAAGTAGTATACTCATAGTTTGGGGTGATTGTTTAACTTAGAAAGGGAATCTTTAAACCAGGTTGGTCCGTACAGAGGAGGATGATAAGGTAAGAATCTATTAGGAGTGGGAGTCCTAAGGGAGAAGAAGAAGCCTAAGCACTTTGAAAACCCGAAAGGGTTGAAAGAGTATGTGGCCAAATTTTGGCCATAAGTAGATGAATCAGATACGCTGGTGCAATGAGGGCTAACCTCAGGGAAATATAGATGGAGCCACCACTATAGGATCCATAAAGGACCACCCCAAGTGTCCAGGTTACTACTAATCAGCCTAAACAGCCTCGGTAAATTTGAGCCAGGAGAAAGGGGCCTAATGCCAAAACCTGACCAGAGGCTAAAGCGAAGGCCAAAGGAAGATCATATTTGACGACCTTGAAAGAAGGAGGACAAGTTAAATATCTGCTAACCTAGAAGGTAAGAAAGGCAAGATACTCGGCGTCAGTCAAAGGACCACAATTCTTTTTGTGTTCTAGGATAAAAGATTGATCGCTGGTATTTTTCTCAAAATCGGAGGTAATGGGAGAAATGAGGTATACCTA
The DNA here is from genome assembly GCA_033977485.1 of Hydrangea macrophylla. Classification (NCBI taxonomy): domain Eukaryota; kingdom Viridiplantae; phylum Streptophyta; class Magnoliopsida; order Cornales; family Hydrangeaceae; genus Hydrangea; species Hydrangea macrophylla. The sequence goes on from CM066994.1 coordinate 85,318,623, forward strand.
TTGGGATAATAGAGCATTGACTGGGATACCATCCGATCTTACCCCAATTAGAGCAGCTAGGTCAAGGAGAGTGAGGGACATCATCCCACAAGGAAAATGAAAAGAGTTAGTGTAAACAGACCAAAATGCTAGAGCTAAGGAGACAAGGGGGGTGTTCATAGGTAATGGCAAGGTGGTCAATTGTATTAGGACATGGATATGTTGCCTACGCCATTCCTTCGATTTGACAGGAATAACTCTGGCCACCCAGGCTAGCCATTCTGGTAGAGGATTTGATGGCCAAAAACGAACATCGTTGTTATTATTCTACCTTTTTAGTTGGGGATTAGGATGTTCAGACAAGAAAAGACCATTATGAGAAAAGAGATTAGAAACCTGAGGAAGGACGAACTCTTGAGCTATGCTTGGCACAAGAATGGGGGAGGCAAAGTTGGGTGAGGATGCCATTATCTGTAGGCTGACACCTTTGAAAGCAGCAGCACGAAATTGTCTCAAAGATTCTTTGGCCCGTGACTGAGGATCATTGGCGATCTCCTCTGTACAAGGAGATGAAGTAGACTCTGGAGGATTTTCAGCCATGATAGATAGAAAAAGATTGAAGAAGGAATGAAATGATTTTGAGAAATTTGAGGCTGAGAAAACTTGAAGAAGGGTTTAGATAGCATAGGTTTAGAAGGATATGGAAGGACCTTGAATGGGGATTTATTTCAAAATTGAGATTTCCCCAAAAGAGTGTGTTGATTACAAACTAGAAGTCCTAAAGATCAGGAGGTAGGTGGTATTACGGTACAAATAGGAAGTAAATTTCGGTCAGGTCACTATCCCTTCAACAAAGATCATCCCTATCCCTTGGGCGCCATCTTATCATTCCCTAAAAAATTGGCGGTTATGGAGTCAAGGGATAAGATTGATTTCTTGAAATTCCCGTTATGATTTGATGGACCTGTACTTAAACTAACAACATCCCATCAAGTTATGATTGCTCATGCCTTCACTTGAAAGGGATGCTAGGGGGCATTGTTTGTACCACAAAATAATATTAAAAGTGGGTCCACCAAATCTGAGATAGAATAACACGTGGAATGTGTACGAAGGCAGACTGATGGAGAAAGTAGGCTGATTCAATATAATAATGCCATAATCGAATATGCAAGCCACGTCAGTGGCAGGATAGCGATTGGCGGTTATGTTGAATTAAATGAGTGACACGTGTGATATAAAGAGGTAATGAGCGTGGTTATAGATGAAGCCTATTATTCCGAGATCATGGAGATAGTTGGCAGTTTCTCAGTACATGAGGCAGTAGTTATCACTGCTATTACCTATATAAAGGAATAAAGAAACAAGGAGAGGAGATTCCGGAGATCAAGAATACTTAGCACATTGTCATACTTTTCATCATGTATTTCCTTTATCTTTAAATTGTCAGTTTACTAGGAGTAGCTTTGTACTTAGACCTCAATTACAAGGCGAGATTACCACTTCTGATTCTACTTTGTTCTGTTGAATGGTTCAATGGAATTCGTACTATGTTTTCCTTTAAACTAGCCTCAGTTTAGTTTTCTTCACATTCCAAGTCCTTGATCTTTGGTTGAGGCAACTTGAACCTATTTAGAGAAATCTCGTTCCTCTGTTTCTCTACTCATCTGATTTGTCAAATTGTTCGCTTCAAGAGGACATTTGTCTGGCACACCCGCACTTTAATACTTGCATATTTTCTACCATACAGATGGATTCAGTCACTTTTTTCTTACCAAACAAACTTTTATTAACCAATTAATTTTTAAATTATGAAAGTGCGCGACCATTACTTTAAATGAATTAAGAAACATGGATACCATTTCTTTCCAAAAAAATGGTGGCCTACTTGTGTCACCATCTCAGCAAAAGAAGCATTCACTTTCACCATGCGCACATTTAGACCCCTGACTCAACAATGCTTGGCACTAAAAAATAGTCTTTATCATAAAGACAAAACTGCATAGTTGTACTCAAGCCCACCATCTTCAAACATTAAAAACTAATCCAAGCATCCTTAGACCTTTTTTCTTCTTCTTTTTTTCCGAACACTTGAACCGAATAGCATTTGACCAAATCAATATTTGACTTTGGTCTTTAAAAATCTCTTCTTCCTTCTGATATTAATATTGTTGTAAGAAGAGCCACCAAATTAAAGACATTTGGTGAGATCCACAAAGCCAGTGTGGATGAGTATTTCCAGATGCCAAATAATTAATTGGTTTAACACAAAGCCAGTGTTATATTTTGTTTCAAGAATCACTACATTGTCGGTCCGATGGATCTCTTTGTTGGTGGGAATACTCTTGTTTCCAAGGGCCTTTATGTAATTTTTATAGTGGAAGTACCTACACTTACCTCAACCCACAAGCTTATCAAACTACGCTTTCTAAGGTGAGATAAAGAGCAGAAGATCACATCCTAGTCCCCTCTACACAACTAATTAGGCTATGTTTAAGTTATGGATTTGGCGAAGGAAATGAAAAAATTTTCCCGTGTGTTCTTCAAAATTATATAGTATTAGAAATGAAAGAATTTTCAAAGATAGTAGGTAATCAAATACAAAAAAAAATAACAAAACAAAAAAAAGGAAGTAGGCATTTTATCATATTTCTTTTCCTTTCTATTTCCCTCACTGTTTTCCTTAGGCCTTTTTTGGGTTTGGGATAGAGTAGGAAATGAAAAAGGAAAGGAATGTCGTTTCCTAGTATTTTCCCCTGCGTTTTTTCCTCCATACTTGCATGACCTTTTTAAATTTTAATTTTTTTAAAAACATAATAAGAATTTAAGAAAACACAAAAGGAAGTCCCAAAATTTGATGTTTTCAACGTATTGCTCACCATAATATTGAAGGGAAAATTGGATCTCAGTGTGCAACGAAATGCGGATAAAGTTTAAAAATTAATAAAATAGGATCTACTTCTCATTTGTATTACATGCAATCAATATGCATACAAGCATATAGATATAGATATAACTTAGCGATTTGTGGAATCGTTTCGGCAACTCTTCAATCCCGATCAATTTGACCTGACAAAAATGTGCTCGGTAGAGGGAATAAACGATCTCCGATTAATTTGAAATTTTAACAGTAGCTGTGTCTGGACATCAGCTTTGTCGTGTCCAAAAATCATCAAGTTGCAATAAGTATTGAGTAGTCCGATCTACTTTATGTGAATGTTGTCCAGCACTGGTGATCTTTGCTCCCAATGTATTCTTGATTTTTCGTGTTACTCTTGGATGTACTTGGATGCTACAATTTGGCGGAAATCCCTCTAGAACAAACTTGGGAGGCTTAGGAAGGGTTTAGGAAGTCTATAAACAGATCTGAACTTCTAGGAGAAGAAAAGACATTCATCTAATATTTTGCTTGCAGTTCCTATACTTATAAACTTTTGAACCGACTTAAGAACCAATCAATTGGCAAAAGTGGCAATCGATTTCCTTACCAATTGATTGCCTCAAGGGAAATCGATTGATTTATGGCAATCGATTGCTTTGCCAATTGATTCGATCTGAACACCAATCGATTGGCTCCAACTTTTTTTTCCCCAAATTTCCCATTGCATTATTCATTCACATCCAAACATCCTTTTGACCTAAGAGTGGGACCCCTAGGTTCTTAATTACTGGCTCTGATTAATTATTATTCTATTCAGTCAATACTCTTTAACTAAGGAATCATTAGTTAATTAATTATCATAAATACCATTATAAAATGATAATTGCACTCCAGTGCATAAGAACAAAATCACACATACACAAGCGATTACTAGACTTGTATAATATGATACTGATGTCCCTCTACCAGACAATATTCGTATTTACCATTAGGATGTATGTTTTAAGATACCGTCGACCCAATAGATAAATACATCTTATATTCCCCGAGTATCATTCCCTGTACTTGGATTACCAAACATGTCAACAAACACTTTGTTGACAAGGTTGTCCAGCTCTCGGTAATCACTCCTAGTGAGATTCTCGAGGGAATACTTACTCTTATAGAAGAGGGTAGAAATCGATCTTGAAAATACATGTTCCCAACGTTGCATACCGGATTACCCAAGATACCCAGGTGTCGCTCTTGCAAGACCTCACTAATTGGTAAGTCAAAGTAACTAAGCATACAACTTGTGTCCATAATTGTCTCATGATTAAGAACATGTATCTCTATACAAGTTTGAGTTCCTATTGACAATGATAGCATTTAGGTGTCAATAGGTTTAACTCAGCTCCATCAATGCAACACGTGCACTAGCATATTAACCAAGAGTCAACAACTCTTATGAACGAGATTCATCATTCTACCCCATAGACGTTAATCGTACTATAGTGTATACCTAATAAGTCATCTACTGTGACTTATTTGAAATAACAAGGATTTGTGATTCATATCTCACATGTATAATCACATACACAAATGAATCACATACAAGAATGTTTAAGGATTTCAGTCTAATATCCATTTCATGAATTAACATACATAAATGCATTTTGATATTCCATTTTCCAACTAATTAGTTTGAGGGCATATTCCCAACAAATATATGTCTACTCACGGTTGAGTGGGAATAGGTAGAGGTTAGAGAATCCTTCGATAGGCTACAGTTTCAAACTTAGCTCTTTGGCAAGTGTCACAGCTAAAAACCCAAAGCTTTACATGCACTTTCATTTGAGGCCAAAAGAAATAGTTACAAGATCTCTTAAAAGTGCCCAGTTGTCCTAAATGTCCCCCAATGCCTGAATAATGCAACTCTTATAAGATTTAGTGCTTAAGGTGCCGCTTGGTACCCACGTAAAATTTGCCTTTATATCTTAGAATACTATTATTCAAGGAGTAGTCTTGGTGGCTTTGTGAATCCAATATCAACTGAGAAATAATTTATTAAACCTCAGAGTCTTCGTGGTAAGTATTGAGTACGTAATTCCTTGTGCCAAATATGTTGCATTGCTAAAATGTCCTGAAATCAAACTTCTTCTACTATTCATCATTATCATGCATTCTTGATAATGCATCTGCCACTCTATTCTCTACACCTTTCTTGTACTAGATCTCATAATCCAGTCTTAGTAACTTGGTCACCCATTTCTGCTATAGGACACTAGTTATCCTTTGATCCAGAAGATATTTAGACTTTGATGATTTGTTTTAATGACAATTTTTTGTCCTTCTAAGTAAGATATCCATCTATGAATTGCTTGAACAATATCCATAAGCTCTTTCTCATATGTTGACAAACCCAAGTGCCTTTAAGCCATGGCCTTACTGAAATAAGCTAGAGGCCTATTTTGTTGAAGTTGGACTGCTCCAATTCCATTGTAACAAGCATATGATTCTATGATAAAGGACAGGGAAAAATCAGGTAATGCCAATATTGGGGCTTTTGCCATTGCTTCTTTGAGCTACAAAGATGCTGGTTCAACCTCATTTGTCTATAAGAACTTTTCATTTCTAAGCAATTCTGTTAAGGGTTTACTGATAGTGCCATAGCCTTTAATAAACTTCCAAAAATAGATTATAACCAAACCAAACCAAACCAACCAAACCCTTGTGTCCTAATCAATTGGGGTCGGCTGTATGAATCCTTTTTTCTCCATTCTGCACAATCAAGAGACCTATGCTCATTTAAATTATATATATTCATACCTTGTTGCACTACATATTCCCAAGTCAGTCTAGGTCTGCCTCTCCCTCTAACTATTCCAGACACTACGATCTTATCACTCTTTCGCACAGGTGCATCTACAGGTCTTCGTTGCACATGGCCAAACCATCTAAGTCTATTCTCCCTCAACTTATCCTCAATATGTGTCACTCCTACAGTCTCTCGAATGTACTCATTTCTAATTCTATCTTTCCTAGTCTTACCACACATCCATCTTAGCATCATCATCTCTGCTACACTCACTTTGCTAATGTGTTGTTTCTTAGTTGCTCAATACTCTATCCCGTAGAGCATAGCTGGCCTAATAGCTGTCCTATAAAATTTTCCTTTCAATTTTGCTGGTATTCTCCGGTCACATAATACTCCAGAAGCACTCCTCTACTTAAGCCAGCCCACTTTAATTCTATGGGTCACGTCATTACCAATCTCTCCGTCTCTACTGATCATTGAACCTAGATAGCGAAAGTGTTCCCTCTTTGGGATCTCCTGATCTTCGATCTTCACTGCTTCGTTGTCTCTACTTCTACTGTTGCTAAAAGTACATTCCATGTATTCTGTTTTCGTCCTACTTATATGGAATAAATTGTTGCTAAAAGTACATTCCATATAAGCACCAAAAATCCTCTGAGTGCATTAACTGATTTAGGATTGGGCCATTCTATCATGCATTTGATTTTATTAAGATCAGTTACTACTCCTTCTCCACTAATGATATGCCCCAGATATTCTATGCTTTAGAGAGCAAAAGCACATTTTGTCTTCTCTGCATAAAGCTAATGATTACTCAAAATCTGAAGAGTAGTTCTCAAATGTTTTGCATATTCATTGTAGCTTTCTCTATACACCAAAATATCATCAAAGAAAACAAGAATAAAAAGTCTCAAATAAGGTTTAAACACATTATTCATGAGAGACTGAAAGGTTACAGGAGCATTCGTTTAGCCAAAAGGCATAACTTTGAACTCATAAAGACCCTCATGGGTCCTAAAGGCAGTTTTAGGAATGTCCTCCTGTTGAACCCTGGCTTGATGTTAACCATACCTTATCTTTGATTGTGATGTTGTTGAGTTGTCTATAGTCAATACATAGCCTCCATGAGCTATCTTTCTTCTTGACCAGGAGTACTAGAGATGAAAAGGGTCTATTACTGGGGCCAAGAACTCCAGTTTGCAGCATCTCCTTAACTTGTTTTTCAATCTCAACCTTTTGAAAATGTGTTGGTTGTCCTTCTAATAAAGGAATATGATGATCAAATGCTCTTTGTCCGTTGAGTCCTCAAAACATTGGAGTATTGCTGCAATAGTTGCTCAATTGTTGAAGGTAATTCTATTTCAGTTGAAGCCTCTGCAGTGATGGAATGCAATTGGTAGGCTCTCAGTCTTTCATTAATGCTGCACAACTTTCCAATAGCTTCTTCTTTTAATGATTTCAACAGTAGCCTTTTAGTAACTTCCTTCGCATCCTTTCTAAATTTGATGATCATGTTGTCAAAATCAAACATGATAGGCCAATTCTTCTTCATCCACTGTGCTCTATGGATCATATCACAGCCTCCAATTGGTAGTAATCTGACATCGAATTCAAACTTATGTCCTTGAGCTTCCCAATTAAAATTTGAGCATCTTATAGAACTAATCATCTTCTCCCCATTTGTCACTATAACTTTAAGACTTGCAGTGGGTTAAATCCAGCATCCTACTCTTCTAGCAGTGATTGGATTACGAAAATTATGTGTGCTTCCTGAATCTATCAGGATGATTATTGGATTCTTCTTCACCATTCCTTTAATTCTTAGTGTCTCATGATTAATTTCTTCAGTCATGGCATTAAAGGAAATGGTCACCTCTAGTTGTTCTTCCTATGCAATTGCAGACTCCACTGTCATCTGTTCCAGCTGCAACAAATCTTTCCCTGATTATTCTTCTATCCCAATAACAATTGTTTTTTTTGTGTAGTATTTTTATTCCATGTGATCAATCACAGACTCATATGAATAAACGAGTGTAGTTCTGGAAAACCGCATGCATTTCAATCTTTAAGTGCTTGAATGAAACTGTGTTTAGGTATATTCATACTTGTATATGCAAATGCAGACAAAAGAAAATCCCTAACTTCCATCTAAGCATGTATGTACATATGAACGCTACTGAGTTTAGGGTATAGAGTTCAAGTTGAGTGCGAGTTAGGAATTAGAGCGTATACACTGAATTGAAGGGTTTGAATTTTTGGAACTTGATATGAGTGTGAGTTAAGACTATAAGTATCGAAACCCCCAAACCCAAACCCTAATTTCAATAGTGAGTGATCAGATTTATAAAAAAATGAATAAAGATTGGAGGATCTTAACACTATTCCTAAATTCACACAACCTAGTTTGGTCTTGCTCAACTGATTTCATAATATCTGTGTTCTATATCTCTAGTTCGTGTGTAAGCATATGCAAACAGGAATATGGATGAATAGCTGTACATATATGTATACTGAAACTAGGGTTTGGTACAGTATAAAATTTAGGGTTCCGATTGTGCGTGTGTGTGTATATGAATCTAGAAATCCCTAAAATATTCAAACCCTAAACCTGTGATTAGGTCTGCATCTGTGTGTGGGTGTGTGTATATATATATACGTATATGGATCAATCAAACCCCAAAAACCAAGAACTCGAACTATATGTTTGACATCAGTGGTTAGGGTTTCCAAAATTTAGGGTTTGTGTTTGGGCGTATACGTATACATATATATGAATCAAGAGTTTTAGATCATCTATATATATCTATATGTTTAAATGTATAAAAATATGTATGAATCTACGTAAGTATATAAAAATAAGTACCTGTTAATGGAGATTTCAAGATTGGGGGGGGGGGGGGGGGGGGGTTGTGGCCGCGATGTCGAGTGGATAAGATGTGGCGGCGGCGGTGAGTATGGTGTTCCGGCGGTGTGGTGGTAATGGAAAGTGGTGATGATGGCCGGTGGTTGTGGCGGAGAGAGGAAAGAGAGATGATCTCGAGAGAGAGAGAGAGAGAGAGAGAGAGAGAGAGAGAGAAACAGGGAAAGAGAAAGAAAAGAGAGGTCTGGGAAAATTAGGGCTCAGCCCTTTATTTAAAGGAACGGCTACCTCGCGCGAGCGGACCGCGCGAGCGACCTTCGTGCGCGCGAATCCCTCCGCGAGTAGAAGCTGAGGCTTGGTTTTGGCTTCTTGTAAAAATTTCTTAAGTATGAAATTCGCTCGAGCGGGCCGCTCCAGCGACTGATTCGCTCGCGCGATCTGAGGCGCGAGCAGATATTGAGGCTCCAATTTCTTTACTTTTCCAAAAATTTCTAAGTCAAAACGTCGCTTGAGCGGGCCGCTCCAGCGAGATTCCTCGCTGGCGCGAATCCTGGCACGAACAGACGCTGAAACTTCTTTTCCTAATGCATATAAACCACAATCTAACCAGTATCAGCAGCCTCCAAATCAACAAAATCAATACCAACAGCCTCCCTTCCGTGCTAATCCTCCTAGGGATAAAACTTTCGAAGAAAGCGTGTTGGCATCATTAAAGACCTTAGAGGCCCAGTCACAATCGCAGTCTCAACTTGTGAATTCCCATACGCAATCTATAGCGAAGTTAGAGTCCCAAATGGGACAATTAGCTAATACATTGAATCGACGTAATGAGGGAAAATTACCATGTCAGCCTGTGCAAAATCCTAAGGGGCAGTATGAGGTGAGTTCGGCGAGTGATCAAGTTAACGCTGTCTCAACAAGGACCACCGAACGTCCTGAGGAGGTCGTACCTCCTCTAGAGGCAGGAAAAGGTAAGGGTAAAGAAAAAGGTGAAAAGGAAGAGAATTCTATTCCAGTTTCAAAAGACGCTAATCCTTTGGTATCTAATAAAACATCTAAAGTAGCAAATTCTTCCGACTATGTGCCTAGGATGCCCTTCCCATCGAGCGGGGAAGCTCTGGCTCACTTCACTAGAAAAAGCACGAAACCGGAAGATATTCTTGAAATATTTAAAGAAGTAAAAATCAATATTCCACTACTAGATGCGATTAAACAGATACCCCGTATGCTAAGTTCTTAAAGGATCTATGCACTCAGAAGAGGAAGTCTAGAAACCATTTATCTAAGAAAGTATTCCTAACGGAAAAGGTTAGCTCCCTGTTTAATACTAACACTCTCAAATATAAAGACCCGGGTACTCCAACCATCGCTTGTCACATTGGTGATAAATACATTCACCGGGCTCTTCTTGATTTAGGTGCGAGTGTGAATTTGATACCCTATTCAGTTTATGAACATTTGGGTTTAGGGGAACTGAAACCGACTGTGGCCACCTTACAATTAGCCGATAGGTCAATTAAAGTTCCAAGGGGGGTAGTAGAGGATGTATTGGTCAAAGTTGATAGATGCTATTATCCGGTCGATTTTATCGTTCTAGACACCGAACTCGTCCTAGATACTAGTAAACAAGTTCCAGTTATTCTAGGACGCCCTTTCCTAGCTACGGCTAATTCGATTATTAACTGTAGGACTGGTGTGATGGATATAAATTTTGGTAACATGACCGTGCGTCTTAACGTCTTCAATGCATCTAATCAACCATATAGAGATGATGACGAGGCAGATTGCTATGCCATAGACTTGATAGACGAATTAGTCGAAGAGGCAGCACCTTTTATGTTGACTAAGGAAGCGTTGGAAGCATGCTTAACACATTTCAATTTTAATGATTTCAACATTGATACAAATATTGAAGATGTAAATACTCTATTGGAATCAGTAAATACAACTAATGCACTTCCATGGAAACCTAAAGTAGAAGCTTTACCGCCTCTTACACATGAACCGGCCTTACCATCCATTCAGTGTTCTCCAACACTCGAACTTAAGCCATTGCTGGATTCTTTAAAATATGCATTCCTAGGGACTAACGCGACCCTTCCAGTTATAATCGCGTCAAATTTAACTGAAATTCAGGAAGTACAGCTGATCGAGGTTCTAGGTAATCATAAAAAGGCGATTGGATGGACGGTCACTGATCTAAAAGGAATTGACCCGTCAGTTTGCATGCATAGAATAAATTTAGAAGAAGGTGCTAAACCCTCTAGGGAAATGCAACGACGTCTAAACCCTAACATGAAAGAAGTGGTTATGAAGGAAGTTATAAAACTCTTAGATGCCGGTATTATATACCCGATCTCTGATAGTAATTGGGTCAGCCCAACTCAGGTTGTCCCAAAGAAATCAGGTATCACGGTTGTACCCAACGAAAAAGGAGTCCTTATACCCACTCGTCAAACTACTGGTTGGCGGGTTTGCATTGATTACAGAAAACTTAATTCGATGACGCGTAAGGACCACTTCCCTCTTCCATTTATTGATCAAATCCTCGAACGTCTATCCGGTCAGAGTTATTATTGTTTCTTAGATGGATATTCTGGTTACAACCAGGTGCCCGTTTATCCTGATGATCAAGAAAAGACAACATTCACATGTCCTTTTGGAACCTTTGCCTACCGTCGAATGCCGTTTGGTTTGTGCAATGCACCGGCAACTTTTCAACGGTGTATGATGGTAATCTTCTCGGACATGGTTGAGAAATTTCTCGAAGTATTTATGGACGATTTCTCAGTGTTCGGACCTACATTTGATGAATGCCTCCAAAATCTTACTGAAGTCCTCGCCCGTTGTGAGGAAGCAAATTTGGTTTTAAGTTGGGAAAAGAGCCATTTCATGGTTCAAGAGGGAATAGTCTTGGGACAAGTTGTATCCAAGCGAGGTATAGAGGTTGATAAAGCAAAAATCGATTTAATAGACAAACTTCCACCGCCATCATCCATTCGTCAGATTCATTCCTTCTTAGGTCACGCAGGCTTCTATAGACGATTTATCAAAGATTTTAGTAAGATTTCACGACCTTTGTGCAATCTGCTTGCCAAGGAAGTTCCTTTTGTATTTGATAATGAGTGCCTCAAGGCATTTGAAACTTTGCGAACATTATTGTCCACGGCACCGGTAATCCAATCCCCTGATTGGTCATTACCGTTTGAATTGATGTGCGATGCGTCCGATTATGCCGTGGGAGCCGTTTTGGGTCAAAAAGTTAACAAAATCCCTCACGTCATTTATTATGCAAGTAAAACCCTAAACGACGCTCAATTAAATTACACGACTACGAAAAAAGAATTGTTAGCAGTTGTGTTCGCCCTTGACAAATTTCGTTCGTACCTATTAGGGTCAAAAGTTATAGTCTATACTGATCATGCCGCATTGCGTCACTTGTTGAATAAGAAGGAAACGAAACCGAAATTAATTCGATGGATTTTACTCCTACAGGAGTTCAATTATGAAATACGAGATAAGAAAGGTTCTAAAAATGTTGTCACTGACCATTTGTCGCGAATCCTTGTTGAATCTAACGATATAACCCCTCTCAAGGATTCATTTTCGGACGAGCAATTATATGCATTATCTGCCGTAAATCGTCCATGGTTCAGCGACATTGTTAATTTCTTAGCTACGGGTTATATCCCGCATACGTGGTCTCGTTTAGACAAAGATCGGTTCTTTTCTCAAATTAAACATTACTATTGGGACGACCCACTGTTATTTAAACACTGTTCTGATCAAATTATACGACGTTGTGTTCCGGAAAGTGAATTCAAATCCATATTAAATTTGTGTCATTCTCTAGAATGTGGAGGTCACTTTGGAGGCCGCCGAACGGCCGCTAAAGTTCTCCAAAGTGGGTTATATTGGCCCACATTGTTTAAAGACGCACATGAATTCTGTCAGAACTGCGTACGTTGTCAACAAACAGGGAACATGTCACATCGTGACGCGATGCCCATGACCCCAATTCTTATTATTGAAATATTTGATGTGTGGGGCATCAACTTTATGGGTCCGTTCCCATCGTCTTGTGGTTTCGAATATATTTTAGTAGCGGTCGATTATGTTTTTAAGTGGGTGGAGGCAGTGGCGACGAGAACCAATGACCATAAAGTCGTGGTTTCTTTTATTAAAGACAATATATTCTGTCGATTTGGGACGCCATGGGCAATTATAAGTGATGGGGGGAAACATTTCTGTAATCGGTATTTCGAAGCCCTCGTCCGAAAGTACTCCGTCACCCACAAGGTAGGAACCGCATACCATCCGCAAACCCAAGGACAAGTGGAAGTTTCAAATCGAGAAATAAAAAGTATATTAGAAAAAACGGTGCGTCCAGACCGTAAAGATTGGTCACAACGACTGACCGATGCGCTTTGGGCATATCGTACTGCTTTTAAAACTCCTATTGGAATGTCTCCTTACAGAATAGTCTTTGGAAAAGCGTGCCACCTACCGGTGGAACTTGAACACAGATCATACTGGGCCATCAAATCGCTCAACCAAGACTTAAAAGCGGCAGGATGTCACCGTAAACTTCAATTACAGGAACTGGAGGAATTAAGAAATGAAGCATATGAAAATTCCAGAATCTACAAGGAATGTTCTAAAGCTTTCCATGATAAAATGATCATAAGAAATAATTTCAAAGTTGGACAACGCGTATGGTTATTTAATTCGAAATTAAGATTATTCCCTGGTAAGCTACGGTCCCCATGGGACGGTCCGTTCGTTATAACACAAGTATTCCCTCATGGAGCAATTGAAATTCAAGATACAAACGGTGGGGCACCTTTTAAGGTAAACGGACAACGGCTTAAGCCGTATCGAACTGAGGAAACCAATGAAAGAGAAATTGAATCGATAGATCTAGTAGATCCAGTCTATCTCGACTGAGCACGCGCATCGGTCGAGCTAACGACGTAAAACTTAGCGCTTCTTGGGAGGCAACCCAAGCTTTAGTTAGAATTTTCTTTAATTTTGTACACTAGTTAGTCGTTTTTGGACATCGTCTGAGTTTTTTTTTTAACAAAAAAAAAAAAAAAAAAAAAACAAAATATGAAAATTTTAAACTATAGAAAACGTAAAAGAAAAAAATGAGAAAATGGCATCTCGCGCGAGGTATCGCTCTCGCGAGATTGCCCCTTAGACAAAAATTTAGAAGCTTCACAAAAGAAGTTTCAGCGTCTGTTCGCGCCAGGATTCGCGCCAGCGAGGAATCTTGTTGGAGCGGCCCGCTCGAGCGACGTTTTGACTTAGAAATTTTTGGAAAAGTAAAGAAATTGGAGCCTCAGTATCTGCTCGCGCCTCAGATCGCGCGAGCGAATCAGTCACTGGAGCGGCCCGCTCGAGCGAATTTCATACTTAAGAAATTTTTAAAAGAAGCCAAAACCAAGCCTCAGCTTCTACTCGCGGAGGGATTCGCGCGCACGAAGGTCGCTCGCGCGGTCCGCTCGCGCGAGGTAGCCGTTCCTTTAAATAAAGGGATGAGCCCTAATTTTCCCAGACCTCTCTTTTCTCTCTCTTTCCCTGTTTCTCTCTCTCTCTCTCGAGATCATCTCTCTTTCCTCTCTCCGCCACAACCACCGGCCATCATCACCACTTTCCATTACCACCACGCCACCGGAACACCATACTCACCGCTGCCGCCACATCTTATCCACTCGACATCGCAGCCACAACCCCCCCCCCCCCCCCCCCCAATCTTGAAATCTGCATTAACAGGTACTTATTTTTATATACTTACGTAGATTCATACATATTTTTATACATTTAAACATATAGATATATATAGATGATCTAAAACTCTTGATTCATATATATGTATACGTATACGCCCAAACACAAACCCTAAATTTTGGAAACCCTAACCACTGATGTCAAACATATAGTTCGAGTTCTTGGTTTTTGGGGTTTGATTGATCCATATACGTATATATATATATACACACACCCACACACAGATGCAGACCTAATCACAGGTTTAGGGTTTTTATATTTTAGGGATTTCTAGATTCATATATACACACACGCACAATCGGAACCCTAAATTTCATACTATACCAAACCCTAGTTTCAGTATACATATATGTACAGCTATTCATCCATATTCCTGTTTGCATATGCTTACACACGAACTAGAGATATAGAACACAGATATTATGAAATCAGTTGAGCAAGACCAAACTAGGTTGTGTGAATTTAGGAATAGTGTTAAGATCCTCCAATCTTTATTCATATTTTTATAAATCTGATCACTCACTGTTGAAATTAGGGTTTGGGTTTGGGGGTTTCGATACTCATAGTCTTAACTCACACTCATATCAAGTTCCAAAAATTCAAACCCTTCAATTCAGTGTATACGCTCTAATTCCTAACTCACACTCAACTTGAACTCTATACCCTAAACTCAGTAGCGTTCATATGTACATACATGCTTAGATGGAAGTTAGGGATTTTCTTTTGTCCGTATTTGCATATACAGGTATGAATATACCTAAACACAGTTTCATTCATGCACTTAAAGATTGAAATACATGCGGTTTTCCAGAACTACGCTCGTTTATTCATATGAGTCTGTGATTGATCACATGGAATAAAAATACTACACAAACAACCTCAAAACCTGATGTGTTACTTTGACCATTACGTCGTAATTAGGGTCGATTAAATTCAATTGACTTAAACATCTGCATATGGTTTTAAGTTGGATCAGTAGTGTTGGTACCGATATTAATATATGCTTACACTTCTTTCAAAACTATAACAGTTTCATCTCATAGGCATATTTTCATATTTACTGATCCTTTGACTCATACACATACACGCATACGAATTCTCGAACCCTGACCTTTACTTTAACTATAAATGAAAACTTGTGGATTCATATACGTAAACATTTACAAAACCCGACCATTCAATTGAGAAGTAAACGACAAGTAATCGAGTTATCAGGTGCATTGCCTCTCACTGCTGTTCACGTTCTAATGAGTACATAGACGCCAGCTGTACATGTCATACATGGAATTTGAACACGCGGCAAGTACCCCGCGACTTGCCGCAATGTGTGTGCCCTACCTGGGACAGTGGGTGAGAAGGGACCGGCTCTTCTCACAGTTGCTGGGTGTTTCCCCGTGAACCCCAATTTCTTTTTTCAACTGTTGAATTATATTGATTGTGTCCCTTGCCGGGATGTTTTTCTTTGCAGGTGACCCATTCCCACTCCCTTTTTCTATTTTCTTTTCTGGGCATAGACCAATTTTAAAGCCCACATTTTCAATTTTTTCTACAAATTCGTACCAACCTTTTCAAATAATGACAAAACGAACTGTACGATCCGCTTCTTCTTCCCAACCGCCTCAGAAAAAATCCAAGGGCAAAGAAAAACAAACTGGCCCACCTCCACCACCTCCCCCAGACGACCCGAACCCCAACGACTTAGGCCCCAAATACGTAAACCGCGGCCTCAACTACGAGGCCGCTATCGACGCCGAGTATTTCGCGTCTGATAAAGACGCCAAATGGGGCCATAACAACCTAGTAGCCCGTAAATTGGCCCCACAGCTATACTTTAGAAACCCAGACTTAATTAGCTACCCCTGCGTTGTCCGCCTCTTTTATCAAAACCTCCGCTACCATAAACAATCCCTAAGCCAGCACGCCTTTCTGTCCACCACCATTGATGGCCACGACATTACCCTCAACCCAGATAACATCGCTGAAATCCTCCAACTCCCCTCTCATTCTTACCAGGTTCCAAAATTAAACGTCCTCGACAAAGCCCACTCCTTCATACATATCATTCAGGACATGTGTGGCGGCCGCTCTGGTTCGGGGCAATCTATTCGACGATCGCACATACCCCGCCAGATGTGGTTCGTCGACCACGTCTTTAAACGAAACCTGTACCCCCTTGGTCATGAGCAGGAACGGACCAAGGAAATTCACCATGCCCTCTACGCTGTTTACCGCAGTGATTGGTTTCACCCTGGCCTGATTATTATGGAGGGCATGCGTCTTGCAGCCCATGCCATTGACCACTCTCTCGATTCTAAGCTTCTTCTGCCCTACCCTCGCACTGTCACTGCTATTCTTCGGGCTAAGGCCTTTCCTATTCCTGCCGATGAGCCCATTGATGCACACATTCCAGAGTTCGCTTCCGCTGATTGGAAGTTGAGCTTGGATCGACTAGACCTAGAGGTTAGGAGGGCCCGAGAACAGGCCCATGCCCGACGTGAGCAGGCAGCACAGCGTCCACCTCCTCCTGAGGATACCCCGTACGCTTGGACGTATGGGGACGTTTGTGCTTTTCGAGGTGAGACGTTGCGCTTGCAGTCCTACATGAGGTCCTTTTTCCAGCTTCATCATCCTGACCAGCTGGAGGACATCCTTGCTCAGGGAGAGGCAGCTTACCAGTCGGCGTTTCCGCGATAGGCACAGCAGGTGGCCGAGGAGGGAGTTGAGGTACAGGGTGAGGAGGAGGAGGCTGGCGATGCTGGTGGTGATGACGATGGGAGTGACAGTGATGGGGATGGTGATGAGACCACGGGGCAGGGGAGTACAGGGTTAGAGTTGGTCTTGATTGAGGGAGGTGAGGATTAGTTTAGGTTAGGTTGGGAGATTGGGCATTTATTTTATTTTTATTTTTTTTCTTGTATTTGATGGGTGGTTTAGACATTTTCAGACATTCGGGCCTGTATATTCTTTTAGTACTTTTGTGTTTTTATTTTCTGTCTATTGTTATTAGGATTTTGCTATACCCGGCTTTGACCGGTTAGTTTACTTTCTGTCTTTTGTTTACTCTTACTCATGTGGTCTGTATTTATTTCATTTTGCAGTTATCGTTTTTCGTTATGCTTGTTTTATTACTGTTGCCTCTAATTTGTCATAACTTGATATTCTTCTTCATTACGGCTTTAATTTCATGTTTGGCTATATACTGTCTCATTTATTAACTTGGAAGCAATTGTTGTTGATTTATTATTGAATAGCAATCTTATCACCAATTGCACTAGAACAGGGGTCTCTTCGGTTCAGGTTTGGGGGTAATTCTGTAAAAATTTCAATTTCAATGCAACCTTCCATTGCTTACATTTAAAAAAAAATTTGACAGTAATTATGGCCATATATTCAAGCAAATAGTAATGTTATGTTTCATACTTTTAACAATTTCTAACTAATAAGGTTAAATTGTGACTTAATTTGTGGTTTCAGGTTTTTGTTTTTTTTTTTCAATATCCGTATAGTACCTCGGCCCTTATATATATCATCTACATCCTCATAGCATGGACCACCCGATGTCTCCTCCTACTTCACCTTATAGGTCTCCAAGTCATTCGAGTTATTATTCTGACTCCAGCTCGCCTTCTGATACTCCTATACTTAGTCCTAGGCTAGCCAAACCTGACGGTCCGGTCGGTCGTCCCGGCTGGTGTCATCGTCGTCCTTGTATGCCCATTCTTAGCTGTTCTGATTCTTCCGACGAGGATGACCTATTTGGTGATGACCCTACTGTTATTGATGGCCCTTATGGCGCTCCTCCTACGTCTTCCGAGTCATCTTCATCTGATTCGGCCGATTCCTTGACCGATGATGACGATGAGGGTGTTGTCTCAGGATTAGCGGCTATTTCTTTATCTGACCCTGTTGAGTCTATTGTGCCTACGGCCGAGGTTACCTATCCATATAGGAACCTACCTGATTATGTGCCGGACGTTGTTTGACAGCGTCCGGGTCACCCTGACTGGTCCCCTGAGGACATTGCCTCGATATTTGCGCCTTATTCCGGTCCTGAGGATGATAGGGTGGATTTGGGTCCGAGTGTCATTGAGGGGATTGAGGAGGGTGAGCGTCCGGATTTTCATGCTGATTTTGATGATGAGGGCCCACCGTTCAACCCTGCGGAGCACCCGGAGTGGGAGCTTGTGGATTGGTATTTTCGATCTAGCGTACAGCCTCCGGCCGACATTTTTCGTGGAGTGGACGTCCTGGTGATCTTCTATGTGGACTACATCCATGTCATTGTCATGTTCCCCTCTGCATAGGGACATGCAGTGATTTGGTTTGGGGGGAGTATATGGATATTTCATTTTTAGTGTTTTTGTTTCGCTTCATTCGTATATTTTCTTGTTTTTATTTTCTTGTTTTCCTTTTCGAACTTCAGAATATTTTCGTTAGTTTTTTGTTATTCGTTATTTCATTCATTTGTTAGTTCTTTTAATTCATTGTAAAACAGAAAAATAAAAACAAAACAAAAATAGAAGTATAATAATAATAGAAGAAACAAGTTTTAGTATTTCTATAAGTAAATGAAATAAGTTTCTTAATACTGTTCAATATTGCATTTTTTTTAATGATTAGATTTCGTTGAAATTTTGAGAATTAAGAGAGTGTATAATCAAATGTCTACCGAATCTATGAAAGTATGTCTTAAGATTGTATATCCTTAGAATCATTGTTTTATATCTTATACTTGCATATCTTGTTGCACGGCACGTAGTCATATGGATACATATTAACAATTGAACTATAATGTACGTTGGATTGCTAAATAGTAATATTGTGGAGACTAGAACCCGGTGAGCTTTAGAGTCTATCATCCTTTGGAGGGTTTTATTACATTTATCGAATCTCTTTGACACATCGCACTATCTCGTTGATTGGTCTCATTATTTCTTCATTTTGATTGAAAGTCGAGTGAATATTAGAATTACCATGTTTAAAAATATTAAAAGTAGAGAAATTCTATTTCCTTTTATATCATAACATTGAAAAATCATGTGATTCTTAGAAAATGACACTAGGCCATCTGTTTTAATAAACCTTTTTGACCTTTGGCCTACCCATTATAAATATTTTTATATCCCTTGTTAACCCATTTGAGCCGTTTTTAAATAAGCCATTTCTTTGTTCACCTATTATCTTACCCACTCCGATATGGAGTTTGCCACTATTAAATATTACCTACCCTATGTCCAAAAGTAGTTAGAGAATAGTTGTCATAAAGAAATCGGGTTATTAAACGACTAGGAAAAATAGATATGATGTATTAAGTAGTAAAAGAAAAGGATCTTAAAAATAAATAAAAAAAAAAAGAAGTTATTGAAAAAAAAAAGATATGATTCTCTTGAAAGAGATACAGAAAAAAAAAATGATATAACTAGTCGTTGTAGTAAAGCCTTGCGTTACACGTTAAGGCTATTCCTATGTACTTACGGACATTTTGAATCCCTTTTACCTTTCTTTTCTAAGCCTTAACCCTTGACAAACATTACAACCCTTATAAAGTCCTAGTTGATTCTATGGAAACATGATTTGGATATGTGATCGATAAGGAAAAGGAAGCATAAACATGGTAGTAATAATATTTACTTGACGATCGACATCTATTTATGAGACTATTTTATTTCTGTCGTGTCATGCGTTGTTGAGAGTCATATGCGAATTTATTTGTTTTGTACAACAATTCTTTCTCGCATATATATATATATATACATATGAGTGTTTACACTTGTTTCAGAATGAATTCATTTTAGAGTGTAATAACAACGTGAGATTTGTAGTTGAAGCATCACTAAATAGTCAGCTGATTTATATTTCACGTTCATAGTTGCCGTGTATCCACCTGACTACTATTTCACACACATGCGAGTCTTCGATATATTTTATTGATTCTAGTGATATATGTTTTCGGATTATTTTTCATAATGTAGGAGGGCATACGATTGTCTTACTCTTGATAATTCTAAAGTTTCATTTGAGGTTGATTTTATCGGAAAAGGATGTGACATTGAAATATTTAAAATTTTGAATAAAATTTTTACAAGTTAATAAAGATGGTTGTGGGTGACTTGTTGACGAGAACCCTCACGAGACTTCACTCGTCCGACTAGGGACACCTAGAGGTTTAAAAGGCTTGTTGCACAGGCTAAGTGCAATCGTTATCCATACGAAAATGGAGTAGGAATTTTATTATTAGTAGTTTTATTTTATTCTTTTTGCTCGAGGACTAGCAAGATGTAGGTTTGGGGGTGTGATCGCCAGAGAACAAGTCCTAATTATACGCCTTAATTCACATTTGTTAGTTGTTTTTATCCTGTTTTTGTGTAGTTTTACTTTATTTTCTATTTTCTATCAGGTTTTAGAAGAAAACAAGGAGATCATGTGAAAATAGGTGAAAAAGCAGGAAGAAAGAAGCAGAAAAAGACACATCGCGCGCGCGATCCGCGGGCGCGAAAACCTAGAAATCGCTCGCGCGATCCGCGAGCGCGACCTCCCAAATGACGCGCTCGCGCGGCCCGCTCGCGCGATCCATACAAAAAACAGAGTTACGTATTTCAATATGCTGAAGAGCCCTGTGCGAACGAAACTGCTTGAAGACGTCCAGATTGTAAATAACACCTTTTTTAATCCGTTTCGGGGGAGGAAAGCTTGGAAAAAGCCCTTGTAAACTCTATATATTCTTAGTTTTTATGATTTTTAGGAGTTACACACCTAGAGATCTATTCACATACATTCATTGAAGGCAAGAGGAAGGAGAAGAGCAAGCTTGAAGGTTTCTAATGGCTTCCATCAACTCAATCTTCATGCTTTCACCCATCATGAGCAACTAAACTCATAATCTAGGGTTTCAATGAAACCCTAGCTATGTAAAGGGGGATTCTATGCTTTTCTATTTTAAGATTTTATGGTTTGGGATAGTGATTGTATGTTGGTGGATTTTATATAATCAGTTTTTAATGTTAATAATCAAGAGTATTTTGGATCTATTCTTGTCTTAGACTTTTCCTTATGCTTATTGAACTCAATAATCCTTGATTTCTGTGATTGATAGGAGTATTTACATACAATGGTGCTTATGTGATTGTGATGTTTATATCTTTTATAATCCATGCTTAGGAAAGATGAGTTATGCTACACCCTAGTTATAGGTAGATAATTCATGTGAACCGTAGATGGATTATGTTTAGATTAAACTAACGATATCTTCTTGACGATACTATTGGGCTTGTAGCTACAATAGGTCATAACTATCCAAACATAGAACTTAGAATAAGAAGTATAGATCTCCAATGCATAGTTAGTGGTGGATTTGTAATCCTAGATCCCATCTCCACACATATTTAAATCAATTTTGAATTTCGTACACAAGTTTACTTAGATTTAATTCTAGATTTTATTTCCATAATTTCTTAGTTTAATTCATAGTTTAAAGTAGTAGTAATAATCAAATTCCAAATCAATCAAATTTCCGATTTTCTTATAACTAAATAGATTATATTTTATTAATTAAAGGATTAAAAATTAACAATCTCTGTGGGTTCGACCTTTACTTTCCACACTACAAATCTTTTGAAAGTAAAGCATAAATAAGCATACTTTAATATCTTGATTTTGACGCGATCAATTTTTGGCGTCGTTGCCGGGGATTGAAATAATTTTTACCGTAATTATTAGAATCGTAATTTACTTAGTTAGTAAATATTAGTTTCCTATTTATTTTCTTTGTTTTTAGTTTTATTTTAGAGTCGCTAAAATTATCCTTGTTTCTACAGATCTCATTCGTCAATTCTAGGAAGATCGAGTGGAGCAGCTGTGCACGTCAACGGAGCTTACGCGGACCTGAACAATAAAATAAATTGCAATCAATTTAAAATCACCAAGTAAATCCGTATTTAAATTTCGCATCGAACCACTGTAAGTCAGGGCGCTGTGACGCAATACTTGCATTAGGGTAGGTGTGGAGTGAGCATTGCATTAGCTAGGAAACCCGGGGCGCTGGGCTTGACGCGGTCATTGCATTACAGGATAATTTCATGCATCACATTAGTCTTGTGTGCTTGCATGCTTGGTTATTAGCATAACTATTTTTGCTTATTTTTTTTATTGAGTCAGTCTTTAGTGTATGTTAGGTACTCGTTCAACTAAACCTAAATTAAATCCGCTTAATCTCGAACTTGAACGCACACTTAGAGGCCTTAGGTCATCAACCCAAGCTTCGAAAGCTCGGTTGATGTTAGACGACGAATCCACACCGGAACCGTCATCTTTGTTTGAATCAGAAATCCGAAGTACTCGTAATCGGTTAAGAAAAACTAAAACGATAAAAATCGAACCTATTCCAATGGCCGATTTTGGACATAACAGGAATAATCGAAACAATCAGAATGAGGGGAATAATCTTAACATACCCCCAAACCTTAACATACCCCCACCACCACCATTAAAGGACTATTTCAATCCCCGGCAACGGCGCCAAAAATTGATCGCGTCAAAATCAAGATATTAAAGTATGCTTATTTATGCTTTACTTTCAAAAGATTTGTAGTGTGGAAAGTAAAGGTCGAACCCACAGAGATTGTTAATTTTTAATCCTTTAATTAATAAAATATAATCTATTTAGTTATAAGAAAATCGAAAATTTGATTGATTTGGAATTTGATTATTACTACTACTTTAAACTATGAATTAAACTAAGAAATTATGGAAATAAAATCTAGAATTAAATCTAAGTAAACTTGTGTACGAAATTCAAAATTGATTTAAATATGTGTGGAGATGGGATCTAGGATTACAAATCCACCACTAACTATGCATTGGGGATCTATACTTCTTATTCTAAGTTCTATGTTTGGATAGTTATGACCTATTGTAGCTACAAGCCCAATAGTATCGTCAAGAAGATATCGTTAGTTTAATCTAAACATAATCCATCTACGGTTCACATGAATTATCTACCTATAACTAGGGTGTAGCATAACTCATCTTTCCTAAGCATGGATTATAAAAGATATAAACATCACAATCACATAAGCACCATTGTATGTAAATACTCCTATCAATCACAGAAATCAAGGATTATTGAGTTCAATAAGCATAAGGAAAAGTCTAAGACAAGAATAGATCAAAAATACTCTTGATTATTAACATTAAAAACTGATTATATAAAATCCACCAACATACAATCACTATCCCAAACCATAAAATCTTAAAATAGAAAAGCATAGAATCCCCCTTTACATAGCTAGGGTTTCATTGAAACCCTAGATTATGAGTTTAGTTGCTCATGATGGGTGAAAGCATGAAGATTGAGTTGATGGAAGCCATTAGAAACCTTCAAGATTGCTCTTCTCCTTCATCTTGCCTTCAATGAATGTATGTGAATAGATCTCTAGGTGTGTAACCCCTAAAAATCATAAAAACTAAGAATATATAGAGTTTACAAGGGCTTTTGCCAAGCTTTCCTCCCCCGAAACGGATTAAAACAGGTGTTATTTACAATCTGGACGTCCTCAAGCAGTTTCGTTCGCACAGGGCTCTTCAGCATATTGAAATACGTAACTCTGTTTTTTGTACGGATCGCGCGAGCGGGCCGCGCGAGCGGGCCGCACGAGCGCGTCATTTGGGAGGTCGCGCGCGCGGATCGCGCGAGCGATTTCTAGGTTTTCGCGCACGCGGATCGCGCGCGCGATGTGTCTTTTCTGCTTCTTTCTTCCTGCTTTTTCACCTATTTTCACCTGATCTCCTTGTTTTCTTCTAAAACCTGATAGAAAATAGAAAATAAAGTAAAACTACACAAAAACAGGATAAAAACAACTAACAAATATGAATTAAGGCGTATAATTAGGACTTGTTCTCTCCCGATCAGTCCCCATTTGGCAATACCAGGATCATACCTACTCCGTATCCTTTCATGTTGGCTGCCCCATCAAAGTCTAACTTCCACTATTCTTCTTTGATTTCCATGATATTCTCGTCTGGGAATGGGAAGTCTCCATTTTCTTCAGAATCAACAACATGTTTCGCAAGATGCTCAACTATAGTTCGCCCTTTTACCAATTTGCTTCTCACATACTTTATATCGAATTCAGACAGTAGGAGTAGCCAATGGGATATACGACCAGTCAGGGCGGATTTTTCGAAGAGGTATTTTAGAGGATCCATGTAGGATATGAGCACAATTGGAAAGGCCAGCATGTAGTGCCTTAATCAGCGGGTGCACCAGACTAAGGCCCAACATGTTTTTTCAAGGGTAGAGTAACTAAGATCATACCTAGTCATCCTCTTGCTGAGCTAATATATGGCTTTTTCAGAGTGGCTTTCTTCCCCTTCTTGGGCCAACATGCACCCTATAGCATTTTCGGAGACAGATAGGTAAAGAAATAAGGGCTTGTGAGGAGTGGGCTGTGAAATGACGGTTGGATTTTGAAGGTAGGCTTTTATTTAATCAAATGCGGCTTCGCATTGGTCATCCCATTAGAACTTTTCTCCTTTCCTTAGTAACCGGAATAAGGGATCACATATAGTTATGAGCTTGGAAATAAAGCGGCTGATGAATTGGAACCTCCCGAGGAATCCTCTCACTTCTTTCTCATTCTGTGGCGGCGCCATTTCTAGAATTGCCTTGATTTTGGAGGGATTGACCTCTATCCCTCTTTGTGTAATGAGAAAACCTAGGAGCTTTCCAGAGGTCACACCGAAAGTACACTTCTTTGGATTCAATCTCATCTAGTACTTGCGCAATCTTTCAAAAAACTTCTCCAGTGCCACCAAGTGCCCTTCTCTATCCTTGGATTTCACGATCATGTCATCTACGTACACTTCTACTTCCTTGTGAATCATGTCATACAACAAAGTAGTGGCGACTCTTTGGTAGGTTGCTCCAGCGTTCTTGAGTCTGAAAGGCATCACCCTATAATAGTAGGCCCCCCAAGGTGTGGTAAATATCGTCTTTTCTTGATCTTCTGGCGCTATTAGAATCTGATTATACCCGGAAAAACCATCCATGAATGACAGTAGCTCATGTCCTGCAATGTTATCTACCAAAACATCAATGTTGGGAAGTGGGAAGTCATCCTTTGGGCTAGCTTTGTTTAGATCACGAAAGTCGACACATACACGAACCTTTCCGTCCTTCTTGGGGACTGGCACGATGTTGGCAACCCATTCCGGATACTCTGTAACAATGATGAACCCTGCTTTGAACTGTTTTTCTACCTCTTCTTTGACCTTCAGTGGCCATTCCAGCCTCATGCACCTCAGTTTCTGCTTGACAGGTTTAGAATTGGGGAGGAGGGGAATACGATGTTGGACAATGTCGGGGTCGACCCCAGGCATGTCCTCGTAAGACCAAGCAAAAACATCTTTGAATTCTTTTAGCAAGAGAGTCAATTTTTTTTCTTCTTTATTAAGCGTTGAGCCAATTTGCACAATTTGTGGATTATCTTTTTCACCTAGGTTAATTGATAAAGTATCTTCGATTATTTCATAAGCAGGTGGTTTTTCAAATAGTTGCTCAAGTTCGATTAGGAGATCCTCGGAGGGATCTATGCATTCATAAGTTTTAGACATAGAGGAGTAAGCAGAACTGTTTTTCATTTAATTCATGACAGGTGGAGTGATTACATTAGACAGTGATGGGCCCACAGCGAGCGATTTTGCTACAGACTCGATAATAGGAAGTACAGACTCTAGGGGAATAAGGGATAGGGAGACACAGACAGATGACTCTACAGCATAGTTGCTCAGACCCTTCTCAGTTGGCATGATCTGATCATCTTGGCTCTTGGCCCTCTTTCCTTCCTTTTCTTCAGCGAGCTCTTCCCACATCTTCTCGATGGCCTCAGTGTCTAGATACTTCAACCAGTCTTCCTTTGGGGTTTTCGTAGCTTCTTCCGGATAGAATGGATCTTGATAGGGGGCCTTTCACAGTCAGCGAAGATTTCAAGCCCAGGGTGCCTTTTTCTAGTGGTCTGATGGATCCAAGGTTCAGGAAACCCAAAGTAGGGAAGTCATCCCCTTCTTTGATGAATTGCCCATTCAAGGTCTTGCGGTACGGTGGAAGACTCCTCACTCTCTTCTTCCATGGATTTTGGAGCTCGATGTCCTTTTTAGTGGGCTTGTACCCTAATCCGAAAGTGCCTTTCTGTCCTTTGATCTGAGGGAACTCATGAATCCCTTGTTGGCATTGTCCCAATCTTATTCCAGGGAAGTAGTTCATTTTGCAAACGATATTGACCACCGTGGAGTGGACCTCGGGGAACCCGTCTCCATCACTAACCATATGGATCTTTTCCATATAGAATCCTCCGATTTCTCCTTCTTCTAGTTCAGGTATTTGGATTTCAAAGACGGGAGAATAGCTTAGAAAGGCCTCATTTCCCCAACTGTTGCCGAGGATGATTTTTACCCCTTTCTCATGAATGTATTTGATCATTTGGTGCACGGTGGATGACACAACTTTGTTGATATGTAGCCAGGGACTCCCAATAAACAAATTGAATGAGGTTAGTATATCCATAACTTGAAAGATTTCAGTGCTAACCAAAGATCCTACCCAGATTTGGAGAGAAACAGTCCCCCATCACATTTCTCTTGGTGATATCGTAGGCTCTCACGGATTGCACAGATGGTGTGATGTCGAGGATGTTGACCCCCAAGGCAGTGGCAGTTCTTAGAGCACAAATATTTAAGGTAGAGCATGTATCGACCAGACAGAATGGCACCTGCTGCCCCTTGCATCCAACGGTGATGTACAAAGCTTTGTTATGCGCAGATCCTTCCGGTGGCAAATCCTCATCGGAGAAGGTGATGACTAGATCAGGGGTAAGTGTGCTTAAGAAGGCCACCATATCTTCCGATGCAGCGTCAATGGGGACCTCAATTCCAGCCAAGGCATTCAACACGGCTTTTCTGTGCCTGTAAGATGTTACCATGATGTCCCACATAAAGAGATGTGCCAGATTTTTCTTCAACTGCTTTATCAATTTGTTGTCCTCTTCAATGACCTCATCCATTTTTCCTTTCCCTTTGTCCTTGACTAGCCCTTTTTCCATGGTTTCCGTGACCGGTTGTGGAGGCTGATAATGACAACCTGACCTAGTCAGATGATCAATCTCGGTAGGAGTAGGTCCTTCCACAGTCCCATCTTCTTTGAACCACTCGCAGTCTGTTCCCACAAATGGTTTTTTTGGCTCATCCCATACGGAGGCGTCACTTTCTTTGTTAGGATCGTACCATTTAAGATCTACTACCCCTAGATCATGCTCTTCCAGGAAGAACAAATCTCATTCATCATCTAGCTGTTGCTGTTATTCCTCATCTTCCCCCTCAATCAGATGGATTTCTGTAGAATCCTGGATGTCAAAGTAAGCTAAGGGAAGTCCTATGGGGATTATGAGGTTAGAAGGGTCAAAAGTAGCGGGGTCAAATTCGATGAGGTTGATATTTTGGTGGATTGGTAGTGGATTTTGGGTGACATGAGGCTGCTTGGGAGGGGGCTCAATGATATTCTGGTCAATAAGGTCTTGGATATCATGGCGAAGGCGCATGTAATCATCGGTGTTGTGGCCAGGGGCTTGGTGGTAGGTGCATCTTTTGGACATATCACAACTGGGTGGTAGCGGGGTATTTTCGAGGCTGAAGGAGTTGGAGGTGGCCCTTTTTGAGCAGGTGGTCTAAGGCTGAGGAAAGCGAGATTTCTAGCTTGGCGAAATTGCCAGGGGACTTTTTCTAGAAAGGGCGATTGGAGGAGTTAGCTTGGTTGGAGGATTGGTATGGCCTAAGAGGGTATTCCATGGGTTGACTGCTAAGAGCATTGACATCCAGGGGGTTGCGACAGTAGCTGGGCCTTTTTGGCTGACTTAGAGGCTCTTCTTTCTTAATCTTCCCTTCCCTGATAGCATCTTCAATTCGAGACCCGACTTCAAACAACTCTTCGAAGGTGGAGATGGATTGATAGAACAGTTTCTCATGATAGAGCGGTTGCAAATTTCGAATTAACATCCTCACCTGTTCCTTCTCAACCGGTCGGTGGGTCATCTGTGCCACTTTATTTCTCCATCTGCCTAAGAAAGCGGCGAAGGATTCATTATTGTTTTGCCAAGTAGTTTCCAAATTCCTGATTGTGACATCCAACTCTTGATTGTAGGAATAGTGATCAACGAATACCCAAACGATGTCTTCCCATGCCCAAGTTTTGGAAGCTTCTAAGGTAAGGAACCATGACAGTGCAAACTTTGTGAGAGTTTGCGGGAACAGCATCGCAATGTGCTCATGAGTGCAGCCCATTGACTGGAAGATGCTCATGCACAGCTTCACATGACTTTTCAAATTTCCAGTTCCATCAAAACGGTCGATGGCAGGCATTTTGAAGTTTTCTGGCAGTTTCAATTTGACAGGCTCGAAGAGTACTTCCAGGTCTAGCATGTAGTCATCAACCCCTTTGCTTTTCCTTAGTACGCTTTCTAGCTTGTCAACCTTATCCATTTTTTCTTGGAACCTCTTCTCATATGCAGGCGGTAGGGCCCCTTGAAACCAATCTTCTTCCCCATTATTCTCAGGAGGTGGTACGAACCCTGGTGGTGGTGGTGGTGGCATGAAACCCAATGGTGGAGGAAACCCAAGTGGATACTATGGTTGCTGCTATTTCAGTTCTTCTGTGAACTTCAAGACTTGGGCCAGGCTGTCGGACTGTTGGCTTATGGTTGCTCCCAACTCGGTAACCTTGTTTTCTAACTCTTCCTGTTTCATGTTAAGATAACTTATTGGGCTGATTCTGACCAAACAATTATCTGAATTTCTAACCCAGGGCAAAGATCCCAGCTGCTGACTTTGAGAATCTATGGTGACCCTACAGATTTGAGAGGATTTGTATTAGATTCTGACAGTGATGACTATAGATGGACAATGACAGTAACATTATCAAACGTGGATTGACTGGTGTACAGACTGACTAAGACAGTACGTGCAAACTGACAGGAACGATGCATGCAAATGTAACAAGTATGTGGATGCAAGCCCTAATCTATATGATGCTCCAACATCTAGCATATAGCAGTTAAGCAAGTAAGGTCTTAGCTATACAGAGTGTGCTAACCTATCCTTCCAGTATGATCACCAAGGGATAATAGGAGTTTGTGGGATATTTCTAGGATATCTGGATAGAGTTTCTGTGAGAAACTGGTTTATATCTGGGTAATTCTGGGCAGAGTTTTTGGGAGAAACTGGTTTATATCTGGGTATTTCTGGATAGAGTTTCTGGGAGAAACAGGTTATATCTGGGTATTTCTAGACAGAGTTTCGGGGAGAAATAGGTTATATCTGGGTATTTGGACAGAGTTTCTAGAAGAAACAGGTTATATCTGGACAGAGTTTCAGGGGAAAACAGGTTACATTTGGGATATCTAGACATAGTTTCTGGGTGAAACAGGTGTATATGACAGGAGCATGTGATGATGGTGATCATACTGTCTAGCAAGTTTTCATACTCCTATGTCTTAGGACTGACAAACAAGTTTTGCGGTGTATATCTTTGTGAGCATGGAGCAGACATCCTTGTCATAGTGCCTAGGCAGGTCAACTCAATGTGATCACATGTGAGTGATGGCCAAGGGAATCATAAGAAAGAGGTTCTACCTCATGCCACATAAGCGTCTACATTGCACAGGTAATCCCGTCAGGGCATACAACAGTCATATCACATTGTCCTATCTGAAAAGATAAATGAACAGTCCTATGAAAGGTTCTATAGGAGTCTATATGCAAAGGATGGGTTTAGTCAAAGAGGGTCCGTTGACGAGAGTTCCAATATACCATCAGAGAGACAGTATGGAAGTTTTTACTCTTTTTGATATACCTTGGAAGGTACAGTATCAACGGTAACTTATGCCCTAACACAGCAAGACCTGAACAATGTCAATGCCGCGTTTCAAACACAGTTGGAAGGGGAAAATGAAGAGTACAATGCGATGAACCAGACACAGTAAAAAGATGATTTTAAGGATGCTTCTTATGAGTCAAACCTTTGTATTATTTTGTTTTAAAATAAATCTCCCCAGCAGAGTCGCCGGATTGTGGACACGCGGAATTCCACCTCTTTGTTTTGATTTGAAATTGTTTTGAAAGGAAAGGAAAAGGTCTGTTAAAAACAGATACAGAGTCGCCACTTGGTCTTTAAGGAACCAAGAAACCTAATTCGACTCACCCAAACATATAAAGGGCACCGGCCTTTCATAATCAAAGAACTTGGCTCAGGGTTTTGGTACGAGAGAGGAAGGAGCCTTTGTCACGACTAAAACATCCTCAACTCGCCCCGTCTTTCGACGGGCCTCAATTAGCATCTAAATAATCATCCTATACTATGTTTTGGTTTGACAATTAATACTATGATAGTGTATTACATCTCATAAGAATTTTGAAATGGAAAATCAAAAGATAAGATATCATTCAAAAGATCTAAGCCAAGTATCACACAATGCAAGGTGAAAGATCACACAAAACAAACTTAGGAAAAATTGTCTAATCATATATCAAGTAATCAAGTTTTCCTAATCTAAAGGGGATATGAATTGTTCTTGAAACAAATAAACAAAGAGATTAAAAATATGCTTAACAAGCTAGAATGATGCATGTTAATTTTGGAGGAAAGAAGACCTCTCAATCCCTGGGACAAATGAGGAAGGAAGATTAGATCGAGAGAAGCATTGACGTGTGATCGAAGTCATTCCTTACAATCTTCTTAGATTAGGAGTCACAAAAACCCCAAATCTTGCATGGATGCAATGCATGGCCTTAGAATGTGCCAAGGTTGTAGTGTGCTTGTGCACATGAATTTTCTAAAGTGACTTAGAAGTCTAGAAGATGAATGAATGCATGGGGGAAATCATCATGGGATATGTACAAATATGGTATGGACCACTTCCTAGGATATGAACTAATTTGAAGTACATAAAAGCATCAAATCAAATGATGGAAGTAAAAGTATACTTGTTGTGAATAGTGGACAGAACAGTGACTTGATCTTGTGAAGATTGAAAAGTAGGGTTAGAAATATTTTCAATGCATGATTTTTTATAGAGATCATACTTATTGTGTCTGTAACATAAATACAAAAAGCCAATCCTCAATAACTATTACAGATTGAGAGAAATCATATAAATAATAGAGGTTACTCAGAAACAGAGTCCAGACTGTCGACAGAAATTTCAAAAAATATTAGAAAATAAAAACAAAATATCTAGAGGCCCATATTATACCGAAAGTTCCCTAAGACACTGAAGTTCAAGGAAAAAATGAGTTGGGACCACTATGTTTGGAAAAAATTTCTGTAAAACAAGTTGAAAGTCAACCAAGCTGTTGTGACAGCAAAAACAGAATGTCTAGAAGGAATGTTTGGGTCCAAATGGACCCCTTCCAAGTGTTTTCAAGTCAAACCAAAAATCCTGGGTGTTCTTTAATGAGTTAAGAAGACTTTCCAAGTGGTCTCATACTAATACTTTGAGTACTGAGTCCTAAAGAAATCTTTGAACTCAGACTGTTCACTGTTTTGAAGATTTTGGAAAGAACTAGGGTTTTATTCTTTGAAATCTAAATGAGGGGTTTAAGAGGGGTTTTGAAATAAAGGTTTTTGAGAGTATATTTTCACCACTTAAATGGAGATTATGACCACTTGAAATATCAATATTAAACTCATATCAAGAACCTCCAAGATTGTTGGAGACATTGTTTTCATTTTTGAAGACAACTTCAAGAATACATAGGAATGCATTGAAGTTGAAATCATGATCTATCAAACATGTTTTTGAGGTCAAGAGCTACTATCCATTAGGATTCACTCACCTCAAACTTCATGTCATCATCTAGATGATGATAGACTACTAAGTAAATAAAAAGAAATAATAAAAAAGAAATGAGATTAAGGAGAGATGAGCATAATATGTAAACAAGCAAGTAAGTAATCAATAGATGATATTCATAATGATTTTGGACTTGTAACTTGGTGTTTCACTCATATATGGTGACTTTAGACATGGAAGAAGCTACTTATCTCACAAATGCTCACTAAAATGGTGGTTGATGTATTGAACGTGAAGTAAATGGGAGTAATGAAGTAGAAAAACAAAGTTTAGAACTCACTTTTTAGTTGAAAAATCAAAGGAAGAAGCTCACTTTCACTCTCATAACCTTATCTTCTACAACTTTTCTCTCTATAACTTCTCTAAGCTTTGTATTTGCACACTCCAAATGAGAAATCAAGGGGGGTTTATATAGGCTAATTTGGGATGGTTTTGGGATTAAAAGAGTGCTCCCATTGGCTCCAAATGTCTGTGAACAAGGAAATACGTCGTTTTAGTTTCTAATTAATCAAAATGGATCCCCAAAATAAATTACAAAAAAAGACTATTCTGGAGGAGAGTGCCACGGAAGCACTGGGCCTGTGCCGCAGAGACAGTGGGCTAGTGCCGCAGCGACACTGCTCCTTTGATGTCCAGATAATTCTATTTAGGCCCCCAGAGGTTCCAGTATTCGTGAAAAGGCCCTATTTCGTCCGAAATTCACAAAAAATGCGTATGAACTCCAAACTGAGGTTGTGATATACCGTTGGAAAGGTAATGGAGTCTACTTTACATAAAAAAAAGTTTGGAGTTAGGTCACTTTGAGAAGTTTTGCGGTATTCGCGATAAAAGACGATTTGATCACCTTTTTCACCTTCGGAAATTCATAATAAATTCGTTTTAAATCCAGGAATTATGTGCGTATTGACCTCTAGTATCCATGAAAAATATTTGAAAAATAATATGGTGCTCCGATTTTAAAGTCAACTTTTGGTCAAACTTTTTAAATTTGGGATTCCCGGGAAGTTCTGGGAACCTCTGAGAGCTCCCAAGAGCTGACGTTATCGTCCGATTTCTTTTTAAAACTTGTTTTAGTACTTTTCACATGATCTAGAATGATCTCGAAACTTTTCAACAAATTTGGACGATTTCGGTCAAACCTTGGTCAAACTGGTCAACGAGGACTTTCCGGGGATTTCCGGGGGTCTCTGGGATCCAACGATTTCTTCTGGTTTTGTTTGAAAACTTACTTTTAGTACTTTTTTATGACATAGCATGTTTCCAGAACTTTTGGTCCAAATCTGGGAGTGTTTGGGCTTTCAGGGGCATTTCGGTCATTTATACCACTTTCTGAGCATCTTGAGAGATAGAACTAACTTCCGGGAGTCCTTTTGAGTCTTTTTTATCATTGTGAACCACCAAGCTATGGGTCTCCTAAATCTTATAGCCGACAAAATGGGGTGTCTACACATGTCCATTGGATCAACGGTTTACCGTTTCACCACCACCCCCCCCCCTAAACCCCCAAAACATAGCTTTTTTAAGCCGAAGTATGTAAAAAAAAAAAAGTTTCACGTTACTTGATAACCGGAAGTCCGTTGTGCATTCGGTTTGTTCCCACAACTTTATTTAGTAGTGCTTGAGGTACGAGGTAAGTTTCATGTCCATCGGATCGATGGTTTACCATTTCACACCCCCCCCCCCCCCAAAAAAAAAAAAAAAAAAACTAAGCTTTTTCAAGCCAAAGTATGTCAAAATTTGTTTTCCTCGCATTATTTGATAACCGGAAGTCCATTTTGCATTCCGTTTGTTCCCACAACTTTCTTTAGGAGTGTTTGAGGTGCGAGTTAAGTTTCACGTCCATCGAATCAACAGTTTGCCTAGAATAGTTTGGAACCAAATGAAACCTAAACAATCCTATCCCACTAAAGCATTTTATCAAACAGTCAATGTGCACAAACATTTAGTACACACAAATGCAAACACGTCAACACAAAGCTAGCCTCTTCAGTTCCAGTACCAATACAACTCATGTTTTGACAACACCAACTCAAAATTGCTTTAAAGGAAAGTGAAAATGGAGAAAGACATGAGTATTCAGAAATAAAATGTATACCTGTTGTAACCTAAGCTTCTATTGTTTCCAGCTCACAATTTAATGTAGGTTAAATAGCAGGAAAACAGAGAAAGGAAATATAAACTTGAAAATCAGGCTTTACCCAAAAATCCAACAACATACCTGAGATCGGAGAGTGGGAGGCGATGATGGAAGAGGGACGACGAGGTAAGTCGAGGCAAGCCTAGGCGAGGGCGACCGGCGGTGGCGTCGACCGTCACTTTGTCAGAGTTGCCCATCTCTTTCTCTTTCCTCTTCTCCCTCTCTGAATATCCCTGAGACATGTGTGAGAAACTAGGCACGCATAGAGTTATTTGGGGGGGAAGTTATGTTGGGGAAAAAATTGGGCGCCAATTGTACTCAAAGACCCAAACCAACACTTTTTATTTTCTGCCTCAAAATAAAGAATACATTTTTGCTCACCCCAAAATTGCTTACCCAACTCTCCCATTGGTTAATACAATGGGATCCATTATTAAATAAAGATTAATTAATAGCAAAAAGTTATGGGTCCCACTGCATTAGCCAATAGGAGAGTTAGGTGAGCAATGGGTGAGCAATTTTGGGGCGAGCAAAACTGCACTCTAAAATAAATGTGTGTTCTGGCCATTTTTATTGTAGTGAGTGGACACTTAATCCTTTGTGGTTTTCGGATTAAAGTGAAATTGTTAAGATTTTCTTTTAAATTGATGAAAATTCTAAAATTGGCCAAAAATATTAACACTTAACCCCCCTTTATGAGGTTAATTGTGGGGTTAATTCCCTATATGGAGATAATACTTCCATTTAAAGTTGTCCCACCATTGTTGAAGGTGATCCCACTTTCACACATGTTGAAAAATATGGAAAGCATAGTATTATTCAAGGTATACATTAAAATATAACCAAAAAACAAAATATTGAATTCAAAATTTAGTTTCCAAATGTTTTAACAATTGTATCACATGGATAGAATAATGCTATGATTCTCAAATTTGTATCCCAAATGTGACTCCCAACACATACGATAGTGGATCACTTGATTTTAATTAGAGGATGTTAAAGTGGTCCCACCACTGTTGAAAGTGATCTTACTACCACACGTGTTGAGAATTGCATTTGTGATAAAAAATAAAAAAAATAAAAAAAAAAAAAAAAAAAAAAAATTGAAAATCTTAGCATTATTCAAGGTAAATATGTATTAGAAAAAATGAGAGATTATACGTATATATTTGTATTAATTCTAGAGATAAGAAAATAGAAAATAATAAGAAATATATAGAAAAGTGGAAAAACTCATTCCACTTTATATTATACTATGTATATGATTTAATTTATACATTTTTCACACACACACACACACACTCTCTATCCCTTCTCTCTCTCTCTCTCTCTCTCTCTCTCTCTCTCTCTCTCTCTCTCTCTCTCTTTATATATATATATATAGATATTGCTTAAAACATGTTTTTAGGTGTTTCTCTCTGCAAACAAACTCATCTATGACTTCATATACATATATATATATGTATACACACATTGTACCGTGCATGTCCATATATACATATATAAATATACTTCATATTCAACAAATATATATACATAGTCCGGTTCATCCCAACCCGCTTTATAGTCCGGTTCTCTATACCGACGGTTCGACCGTCCGGTCCAGTCCAATCTGATTTTTAAAATCATTGTATATACATATGTATAGATACTTCATATACAACAAATATATAAATATTTATCAAAATATGGTTGAAGAAATTAAACTTACCCACATCAAAATTTGTTTTTGTTTTGAGCAATTTTGCAATCATAAAATGATCCAAGGCTTTGATTCCTGATTTCAAACATTAATTGTAAATAGTTCTTGAGCAGCATCTAGATGAACTGTAGTTATAAACAGTTTTTGGCGTCGTCAAAATCGTGAAAGTCCAAGAAGAGTTATCATTTCGATCTAACCTTTTAAGATGAGAATCAGTGGGACTCAAACATAGACAATGAGACAAATAGAAACCGCAAAGACAACGCTTTGTTTCTCTCTATTTTTAGGGATCGACCCGCAACCAACCCGTAAATGTAAGTTTCAATTGCCATGTCTAATTTAGATTTAGATATCTCTATCTCTACTATCAACAAAGTAGCGATAGAGATTTTATTTGTAGCGCACCATAAGCGTCAGACTTAGCAAGTAATTTATTTGTGGTGCATTAGAAATTGTAGAGAATTTATTTGTTGCGCACTATATGTGTCACAAATAGTAGGGATTTAATTGTGGTTTTTATTTGTACTGCACAATATGCATCACTGTCACGCCCTGACGTAGCATAAATATGGAAAGCGTTTAATTTCCTTTATGGACCCGTAGGTCGCGACAGTTTGAAGGATCGAATCCGTCCCAAACGTCGAACAACATAGAATCATAAATCAGAGTAGAGCAATCAAGGCTTACAAAACTTTTATAACTTAGTAAATATTACAACACGGGATCACCTAAAGGCACAGACCGCCTTGCAACAAAATAATATCTATCATCTATTACAATCATCCTTATTACACATCCAGTTCATAACTTAAAACA
This sequence comes from Hydrangea macrophylla, assembly GCA_033977485.1. Classification (NCBI taxonomy): domain Eukaryota; kingdom Viridiplantae; phylum Streptophyta; class Magnoliopsida; order Cornales; family Hydrangeaceae; genus Hydrangea; species Hydrangea macrophylla. The sequence continues at coordinate 85,355,479 of CM066994.1, forward strand.
TACGATAATGATAAACAATTTATCTTCATAAGCAGCCTTTCTTAATTAGTATAGTCTTAAGGTCCCTCCTGATAATAACCTGAAAAGCCTAGACACGAATGTCCAGGACGCATCAACGTCGTCAGCTTCGAGAAGCTGGTGAGTATTAAAAATATATGCTCGAATGTAAAACATACTCATTTACTATTTTCCATTTTTTAAATTCATTAATCAACGGGTTAATCATTGAAATGAATTCAATTGATAAAACAGTAAGAATCACATTATAAACTTTGGTTCATAAAACATGACTGTGCATGAGACCAATACAACAACTCTCATCTTACTTTTTCTCTCGACAACACAATACCTAACTCTCTCACACCTGTATCTTTGAAACAATAAGATGACCACACTTTAGTAATGGGGTACCAGGGAGTGTCCAGTTTGCCTCACACTTTAGTACGGGGTACCAGGGAGTGTCCAGTGCCTCCATACTTTAGTACCTAATCCGCCTTGCAAATATCGGAGAAACCTCACGCAGTATCCAGACTCGGGTACTAGGGAGTGTCCGTAGGCCACACTTTAGCACTACCATGGGTGCTAGGGAATGTCCAAGTTTGGTGTCACACACTTTAACGCTACCATGGGCGTTAGGGAGTGTCCAGTTTTGTCACCGTCGCATTTCAAAGATACTCTCGCCGTAATCTCAAAATGTCACACTTTGGTCCACAATTACCAGGGAGTGTCCAAACACAATCTCAACCACATACTCTTTTCAACACTGACCACCACTCACCATGCATGTACAACTGACCTCACATGTATGTCATGACACTTCATATAGAATGTGTAAATAACTAGAAATAAGAACCATGTGCGTACGATAATAATTAAGTCGTAGTTTCTCGCTTTTATAAACCAAACATGGTATATAGTATCCTGATTTAGTAAAATTCCCAAACAGAACCTTAACAGCCTTTAAAAATTATTCCAAACAGTCCTATAACAGAAAACAGACAAAAACTGAAAAACTGGCAGGTCGCGCGCGAGGGCCGCTCGCGCGATTTGTCCCTTTTTGTTTTTTTTTTCTTTGCAAAAATTTTAAATTGCCAAAAAACACAAGGATTGCGTACGAGCGCGAGGAGAAGCTGAGGTTTCTTCTTCCTCGTGAAAACACCCATGTTTTAGAATTTCAGGGTCTTTTTGACCCATTTTGTAATTCGGATTAAAAAATGACATGTAATATATGAAATTCTTCGTTTTTCTGCAAGGATTAAGAATTTACGAACAATTTAACACGAATCGATCCATAGCTCTCGAATTTTTTGAAAAACTAAAAGATGACAAAACTTAATTTCTTATATACTTTTTCATATGAATGAATTGGACTCTAAAACTTTAAACATATCATCTATGAAACATAATCTTTCATAATCATCTCCAAAAATAGATTTTGATTAAGATTGAAAAATCAATATTTTCAAGCTATGGAGTTCATACGTAAAATCAACCATGGTGACTTCTAATCGTAACAATACAAATAGTAATTGAACCATGTATTACATAACAAGTGAGTTAGAAATACTCACTGATATTGAAGGTTGGAGAAATTGTTGAGAAAGATATAAGATATAGAAATTCCCATCACAAGCTTTAGCTATGGTGATTTAGTCCTTCAAGTTCTTTCTCTCAAAATTTCTGAAATTAAACTCTCAAGCTCTCTCTTATCTCTCTGTGTTTTATCCATGTCCAGATTGAGAAGTGTGTATGAGTTATATAGAACTCACAATCTTGGGCTCCAAGTTGTGAGTTGTGAAACACACTCTACAAACTAAATTGTTTTCTAATTTCTAATTGAACTAACAATAATACAGATCATACATGCTGGATTATACATACTTATATACACTGATATATATAACTCCACAGTTAATCCAAGAGCCACATATAGACTCCTAGGGGGCAACATGAAGGTGTTTGGGTAACTAGATTCTACACACAAGTTTAGCACATGCAAGGTGCACATTGTCAAACAGGGCACATCAAAGTTGTCTAGGAATCACTTATCATGTTTGGCAAAATAACTTATGGTACTAGGATGCACATATCCAAATGCAATATCCAAACAAGGTCTACTAATCATTCGTTTCCATAATTGGAATTAAAGCAAAAGTCTAATAAAACTTTACGTCACTTATAAAATCTGTGGAAATTCATCGCGACGAGGACAGTTTTGAACATAAACCGGTATTTTCGCGGCGCGGTGACCACCACAAAAATACAGAAAATTCATTTAGCGTATGAAATGATTTTTCGATTTTATAAAAATACAGTTTAAGTCAAGAGAAATTATTTTCACCGTTTTGAAATACAGTTTTGAAATTCACACGGGTATCACTAAATTTTATAAAATTGTAGTTTGACCCCAAAAGAAAGTCCAATATGAATTAGACTAGTAATAAGATTCCAAACATGATAATTGTAATTAAAATAAAAGCAGACAATACCAATTAAATTTAAACATGACAATGCAAATACAAATAATTAAATGAAAATGCAGGTTGTTACAGTTACAAATAGTATGGATTTTATTGGTGATGCACCAGATGCGTCACAAATAGTAGGGATTGAATTGTGGATTTTATTTGTGGCGCACTATATGCGTCACAAATAGTAGGGATTGAATTGTGGATTTTATTTGTGGCGCACAATATACGTCACAAATAGTAGGGATTTTATTTGTGGCACACTATACGAGTCACAAATAGTAGGAATTTTATTTGTGGCGCACCAGGTGCATCACAACTAGTAGGAATTTTATTTGTGACGCATAGGTCAACCTAATTTTTTGTGACATCTGTAAGTGCGTCATAAATACTAAATAAGCGTCACAAATAATGATCTTTTGTGACGCGCAAACACGTCACAAAAAGTGCGCGTCACAAAAAATCGGATTTGTTGTAGTGTAAGGAATTAATTTTCCCTATTATTGCTGCTCCGGGACGTGACAATCATGCTGTCGATAAGGTTATTTCACGTTATGGTTAATTTATGTTTCATCCTATTTTAGTTCCATTGCAATAGAAGAAATTGTGTACTTGATGATTTCAGAGGAAATTAGCCTAAACGTGAGATTCAATCTTTTTGATTGCTTGCTGAGATTTATTTTTTTTTTACATATTTTGCATGGATTAAGTTTGAACTATACAAGTAATCAACTTAACATATTACAAATTAATTTTTATAGCGCAAAGAAAAGGAGGTCTGATGGACTTTCAAAGTTCAACATAACAAGCTATACCTGAAAATTTGAAATTAGAATGACAGTTATTCCAAGAATCCAAGTGAGAGTTATTCTTCACCACTAGTGCTTGAAATTTTGTGATTCTGCTATCTCCTTTCTAAATGGAGGAATGGATGATTTTATTTGTGTCACGCCCCGGAGTAAGCCAAAAATCGGGAAAATAAAAAGTTTCCTTTATGGGTCCGTAGACACGTGACTAGTCTGTTAACCGTTCTGTCCTTCTAACTCCGCACCGTGCAATCATAAGGGAAAAGCTAGAGCTTAGACATGATCTAATACTTATCAGAGTATAAATACAGCAACGGAAATTAAACAAAGGTTACAATAACTTCAATTCTAATACAAGAGGCCATACTAAACAATTTACATAATCTTAAAACTTGAGGAACTGTCTATCAGGTCTTGGGCAAGGCTTTATTCTCCTTGGCTCCACAGCACTGCATCCTGAACTCTTCTAACTATCTCCAAACCTGCAACACTCTGGGCATACGAATGCCCAGGGCGTAACATGCCGTCAGCCTTGGAACAAGGCTGAGTGAGAGTCTCAACCGCACAATAATCAATAAATACAGAACATCTCTCAACTCACGTCATAGTTTAGTACTTTAAGGTATGGTTATTCTCTTATCAAAAGACGCATTCTCACCACGGGCATAATAGAGGTCTCAACAAGACAGGTAATCAGATAAACATAACATCATAGAATACATTCTCCTTATTATAACTCGTGCGTGCAAATGCATGACCAATAAGACTCACTCCCAACTCTTTTCAAAGACACTTGCTTTTAAAACAGATACTTTTCAAAACCATTTTATTTTAAAACCAAAACTTCCAAACCAAATCATTTTGACTCATCAACTCAATCTTATCATTTGCCTTTTCTTTCTCATCCACTTGACAACACGCGGTATATCAAGGATGACAACATACTATCACAACCAATTCATACTTGTCCCTGGATAGGCCACCGGACGTCTTCACGGCGCACACTATCTGTAAACAATGAGACTGGCACATGGGACGTCTTCAACCATGTGTATACTCTCACCGGTCGTCTACACGGCTGAGACGTATATTAGAGCACTAGCCGGACGTATTCAACGATACATGGGACGTCTTCAACCATGTATGCGCATCACCGGACGTCTTCAACGGCGAGAGGCGCGCTAGGAACCCTAACCGTTCATGTCCACCCGGCTCGTCAGCCGTTGATCCATAGGATCCACAAATCACATCTCTCTTCATTCATAATCTCATCAAACACCTCTCTTCCTTATGCAATACATGCTAACACATGTCATGAAATGCACGTGTGTCCATTATCAGTACTCACATGCAAATCTACTTTTATTCCTCTTTATTATTAACATGGCATGCATTATCTATTCCAGTCGATCAACATCGTAAAACGTGCATTTAACCAATTAGCAGCAGAAATGTAACATATAGAGCATGGATCGCATAACATGGAATTGATACCGATAAACATATAGATAAAACCCTTGACATGATCACGTATGCGATAGCACTACCATAACATGCTTTTAAACATCTTATAATTATTGGAAGTACACTTGACATCATAAATTGGCTTATCACTTATACAAAATATCATACAGGTAGCTTTTAAACATCTTCTATTAATCTTATTAGGATTAGAGTGAGGTTAGGAAACTCACCTCAAGTCACCGATCCTCGAAAAGCGGATAACCGTCAAGTTCTACAATAATAAACGGAATAAACAATAATAATGTATGAGTACAACTATAGGGGCAAAATGGTAATTTTACCAAATGAGGTTATAAACCTCAAGGTAGTGATCTACGTGTCATTCTAAGTCCAACGCCATTGACTAGACTCAAATCGGAGCCCGTCGCGTTTTATGAGGTAATAGGCAGGGCTTACTACACTAATGCAGGCCCTAAAAGACAAGCTGTATTTTCGACCGAGTCGAAAAGTCACCAAACTTTACGGGAATGTTCTAGACATTATTCTAAGACTCTGGGAACTGACCGCGTAATTTCGGAGTCCTAGATTATTTATTATGAATTATTGAAGATAATATATACCAGAAAATACCCGAAACGGGATTTAAATATGTAATTATGATTATACAAAGAAATCAGTACTTAGAAGTATTTTTTATTAAATACTAGATATTAAAATACACCACCAGTATTTATTTCATAATTTTCGGAGCTCGTTTGGTATTTTTAATAATTAATATACTTATAAAATAGCTCCTTATTAATTATTAAAAATACTGGACTATAATGTTATAGCTTTATAACTTACATTATGTAATAAAATAGTCCCTGGGTCATTACCCTAATTTTCTAGAATTTATAAATACATATAGGTATTTATTAACTATTTAAAACTATTTAAAACTGATATTTTTTATTTATATTAAATATATAAATAATAAATATATAATATATAATATAATAATGATATATAGAATATTAAAATAATATTCTATAATATTAAAACCTTAATGGTATAATTATAAATTATTTATAATTATTAAAACAAATTAAAACCCTTTTTAAACTAATTAAAACTTAATAATACTAATAATAATAATAATAAGGGTAAATATCACCTACACCCCCTGAGGTTTGCCCCGATCACAGACACCACCCCTCACGTTTCAATAATAACACATATCTCCCTCCAGGTTTGAAGTGAGTATCAAATCCACCCTCCGTCAACTATCCGTTAAAGAAATTGACGGAGAGTGTATTAATGTGTTTAAAATGCCTAAAGTACCCTTACTCTCATTCTCAAAATTTAAGGGTAAATATCATCTAGACCCCCTGAGGTTTGCTCAACTCACACTCGCTACCCCTCACATTTCAATAATAACACATACTTGTTAATGGAAGCTTCAATTTTCATCTTGGATCCAAAATTTCAATCCATACAGTACAATACCAAATGCATCTCCTAAATCATAACCCACAACAAAATTTCTTCCCTTCTTTCAAAACCCATTTGGTAAATCAAGGCCAAGTCTTTTTGTTTGGAACAAAAACATTCCAAATCCAATTCTAATTGATTACATATATGAATATTCTAGACAATTTTTTAGAGAGAAGTTAGGGTTCCAAAAATGCATTGGCGTTGCAAAGACCCATTTTTTGTGGACAAAAATTTCCATGAATTGATACATTGAGAGCAATCCAAATCAATTTGGTAGAAGCTTCATGAATGCAGATTCGGTTTGGTTTTATGGAAGTGGGTTTGCATTCATGAAGTTTCTACCAAATTGATTTGATTGCTCTCAATGTATCAATTCATGGAAATTTTTGGTCGCAAAAAATGGGTCTTTACAACTCCAATGCAATTTTGGAACCCTAACTTCTCTCTAAAAAAGTGTCTAGAATATTCATATATGTAATCAATTAGAATTGAATTTGGAATATTTTTGGTCCAAACAAAAAGACTTGGCCTTGATTTACGAAATGGGTTTTGAAAGAAGGGAGGAAATTTTTGTTGTGGGTTATGATTTAGGAGATGCATTTGGTATTGTACTGTATGGATTGAAATTTTGGATCCAAGATAAAAATTGAAGCTTCCATTAACAAGTATGTGTTATTATTGAAATGTGAGGGGTAGCGAGTGTGAGTGGAGCAAACCTCAGGGGGTCTAGATGATATTTACCCTTAAGTTTTGAGAATGAGAGTAAGGGTACTTTAGGCATTTTAAACACATTAATACATTCTCCGTCAATTTCTTTAACGGATAGTTGACGGAGGGTGGATTTGATACTCACTTCAAACCTGGAGGGAGATATGTGTTATTATTGAAACGTGAGGGGGTGGCGTCTGTGATCAGGGCAAACCTCAGGGGGTGTAGGTGATATTTACCCTAATAATAATAATAATAATAATAAAATCTCAGACCCGACGGGCAAAACCCGAACCGACCCGACCTAAACGGATAACCCATATACACTCTCAAGGAAACCCAAACTCATAACCCGATGGGTTAGACCCGACCCGACCACAACCTAAACGGACTACCCATCTTAACTCACAACTAAACCCAACCAGAATCCTAATCGGGTCAAACCAAACCCGGATGCGAAACCCATTTACACACACAATCTAAACCTACCCATAACCCAAACCCTAAACCAAACCCGAACCAAATCCTGACCCGCTAACACTCACAAACCAACCCAACTACCCTAACTTGGACCCGAAACCATTCCCACTCACAAACTGACCCAGCCCGCTAACCCACTTATACTCACAGACCTATCCTACCCATTACCCAAACCCTTACCAGACCCGGACCAAACCCTAACCCATTCCCAGACACAACACGACCCGCCCTAAAACCCGAAACCCTACCCGACGTCAAAACGACGTCGTCCCACTTAAGTTAACCCACGGGTTAACTTAACCCGGCCCAAACCCAAACCCTGACCCTATTACACACACATCCTAACCCGACCCATACCCACTTGTTATAACCCGAAACCCACCCGGGTCTCTTCTTCTTCTCCGGCGAGCTGCTCGTCGCCGGAAAGTCGGGCCTCGCCGGAGATCCTCTCTCTCTCTTCATATCTCTCTCATTTCTCAGTGAAAATTAATGAGGTCAACGGCAAACTGACCGGAATCTCTCCCTCTACAACATACTAGAAGCTGGATCAAGGGTTCGTTCGTTTTAGGCACCTACCAGAGGATTATCGTTTCGGTCATTTGAGAGAATAATGGCCTGCATGGCCGATCAAACGACTCCCAAATCAAAAATCGCTCAATGGGGATCCTACTGGGTTTACTAGGGTCTGTTTGGTATGATCAAAAGGGTTTTTTGATCATACTTTAAAGATTTCAATCTCAAACTTGCTTTAATGGCCGCTGGAGCAGTCCCAGAGCTTAGGGCTCTATTTGGGGCGTTGCATGTCGGTCTGGGGGTGTCTAGAGGGCATGCAAAGAGTACAGAAATGAAATGGGGTGGGGTTTTACCTTAGGAGATCTCAATCTTTTCTGATCTCTCTCTTTCTTCGTTTTCCCTTCTCTTCTGCGTGAATGTCTGTGTGTGTACAGTGAGGGTAGGGAGAGCACAGGGAGGGAGTGTAGTCTGTGTGTGCTGGGAAGAGATGGACAGAGATGGTGGTGGTAGTGTACACAATGTAAGGGGTGTGGGTATAAACCGAGGGTGAGGGAGATTGTTCTCTCAAGCTCTCTCTCACTCTCTCTCGGTTCTCTCTCTCTCTACAATCTGTCTTAGACAGATTAGGGGGGGGGGGCTAGGGATGAGAGTGATAAGGGTGAGAGGGGGTGTGTATATATATATATAAAAGGTGAGGGGGAGTTTGTTTGTGTGCAATAGGTGCACCAATGCATACCTATGCATGTGTGTTTATGTGTTCAAAGGTAGATTGGGGTGGGGTCCACATAATCGCCAAGTGGCAGTGTGGGTCCCATACTTGGTAATATGCACTGAGATGTGTGCCTGGGTCTTAACTAGGTGCAATACTGAGAAGACGACCACAGTTACAAGTGTAATAAACGGGGTTGTGTATGTGGGTCCCACCCTTGAGCTGGTATACTGGAATGTGCTGTTGAATCATAGAATAAATGCAATACTGTGAAAATGAATGCAGATATAAGATATGAATGAGCGGGGCTATACACAAGCCTATATTCAAGTACGTCTATAGTTTCTAACTTAGAAACTATGCGCGTCGGGGTTACGTCTATTCTAATAGGTACTAGATTCGAATCGACGTAGTCGTTGTCAAGACGATTACTAAGGATCCTAATAAGGACTCCTAATTATGGTCATCCTAATGGACCTTCTGCAGCCGTCATCAAGGTGACGTCACTATTTCTAATCCTACGTGGAATTTCTACAGGAAATTTCTGGGTGCTACAATTTGGCCTTGCAGGTGCTGAATAATTACTCAAGAGTTCAAAAAAAAAAAAAAAAAAGAGAGAAAGAAAGAAAACTATGCTTAGCATGTTCCAACTCCATTGGACCTAAGGTTTTATCTTTCATTGCTTAAATTTGTACTTTTTGTGACATAATATTTGGATTTCTACATATTTTCTGTGTCTAGCATCTCTAATTTCTCAATTGATTCGATTGATGTGTACATCAGCCAGCTGCGGTTGATTGAGGAGTTGGGTGAGGCAATAGACTTTAGTGTCATTGCAGACAAGTTGGGGACACCACTTTGCCTAACTTTTACATATAGAAAAAAAAAAATATATATATATATATACAAGCAAATTTCTTCGTGTCATACATGTGGTGCTACAATGTAAGATTTCTTATCGAAAAATGTGTTAATATACCTTTTGAAACTAAAGTCGATTTGGAAAGGCTAAGAACCAATTTGTAAATCATTAACAAATCAGTTATATATCTGTTTGATAGATAATTCTTTTATAGCCTAAGAGGCTATATAGGTAACACAAGATCAAATTTTGTTACCAGACAACCTCGCAACGAGGACTCTGCACAAGTGTCGTAAGAGGTTACTGGTGGTTTGAACAAAAGTGAAAATGGATAGCGGGGCTTAATATTGGTCACACATGGACTCTATAATGTGATTACATCTAAAGTAAGTTGACTGCGCTGGCCATATGTATGTTTCATTACATTTGTTCTAGCGTCTCCACACTGATGACTTAAGACTAGCTATATTAATTTCATCAAATAAAATAAACATGACACGTATTAGTCTAACCGGATTAATAAATGCCCAATTTAATAATCCTACGACGAAGAACATTTTTAGAATAAAACAACCGAGAAGTATATAGTCTTGTTCCTTAACTCTTTAACTACATACCGTCTCAACTTTAATTCTATGAACCTATCATATCAAAGTTAAACAACAATAATGATAAATAATAAACTTGCCCTTTATTAATATGAAACTGTTATTACAAGGTAATATTCCTAAAACACTACTCCAATCTAATTGGCTTTTAGGGCATACTACTAACAGGTAACACGAGATCAAATTTTGTGACCAGATAACCTTACAACGAGGGCTCTGCACAATTGATGTGAAAGGTTACTGGTGATTTGAACAAAAGTGAAAATGGATAACGGGGCTTAGTATTGGTCACACCTGGACTCTATAATGTGATTATGTCTAAAGTAAGTTGACTACTAGCAAGCCATATGTATGTTTCATTACATGTGTTCATTGAAGCAAATAAATACTGACAACTAGAGTTCAACTTTGTAGCAGAGTTCTTGGGTGATAAAATGAGTTGAGTCTTGCTAAAGACACCGAACAATACCGAGACACTGCACCGAAAATGGGTAGGGACCACCATTTGACCATTTTAATCTAATTTGTTTAGTTTATTCTCTCTCTCCTTAATGTCTCAGGCCACTCTCTCTCTCTCTCTCTCTCTCTCTCTCTCTCTCTCTCTCTCTCTCTCTCTATCTATCTATCTATCTATCTATCTATCTAATAGTTTCTCTCTCTCTCTCTATCTAATAGTTTCTCTCTCTCACATTCCCCTCTCTCTCTATATCTCTATCTCTACTCCCTCTTTTTATCTCTCAGGTTTCATGACTTTCCTCTCACCATCTTCACAAAATCATCTCATATCCCAATACCCAAGCTCTGTGTGTGTATATGTACATGACTATAGATTTGTTTATATACCAATTTGAGATTCTATTTTTGTCATGATTCCTCTGATTCCCATATTTTCTTCATGTTAATCAATAAAATCCAAGTGGGGTTTGGTATTAATGGATATCCGTCTATGTGCTTATTAATTTATCTTGTTTAGATATTTTATTTATTTTGTAATAATTTGTTGCATATAATTATTGAACAAGAAGATTCCCATAAGCAAATTTACTATCTATATGCAAATGTGTTAAATTTAACATACAGTCCCATTCCTTGATTGGATGTTAATCCGATAAAGAGCGGGAGTAGAGAGAGAGAGGGGGGGGGGAACGTGAGAGAGAGAGAGAATCTGTGAGAGTCACCGTCGACATCGCTTTTTCTCTCTTTCGTCGTCTTCATAGATATCGATTTCAACGGGGTACAAATGGCGATTACCCATTTCATGCCGCCGTTAGATTCTAGGCCGCCACCGTCGACTTGATGTTGCTTCGAAAAACCCATTTGAAATCAGAACCAAAAAAATAGAGCTTTTAAGTTGAAAATACAAAGAATCAATAGCGATTTTTGGAATCAGAATAAAAAATAGAGCTTTTAAGCTGAAATGCAGAGACCCAATATCACAAGTTGAAAGTATATAGAACCTAAAACAAAAGAAGGATTTTGATTTAGTTAGGCAAAATAGGATTCAAAGAGAGAGAGAAGATGGAATAAGTGAAAAGGGTTTAGAGATTTGGTGGAAATGAGAAAAGGGGTTGAAGACTTTGAATGTAGAAAATGGGTGGTGGCTCGAAATGATTAGAAAGTTTTGTGATTGTAGAGAGAGCTAGGGAATGTGTTACAGAAAGAAGAGAGAGAAAAAAAATATTAAGTGAGCTAATGAAGTATGAAACTCGTCTTGTGGATCTGGATCTGACCCACCATTCGGTGCAGAATTTCGGTAACACTCGGTGCTTTTAGTATTATTGAAATGAGTTATAGCAACTAGGTGGCTACTGTAACTGGGTGACTACTGAGTAGTGAAAGCATGCTCATCTATTTCCTACAACTAATGGAGTACTAATTATATTCCCATAGCATTTTATACGAAGAGGTCATCAAAAAGATGGAGACATCTCCGAAAGTGGGACCATCCTCCACACCTTTTCCTCGAAATGATAAAGAAGATAGTGCTAGGGGCTTTACTCTTTCAGCTGTAAATTGGGTTCCAAGCTCCTTTTTTTTTAAGATAAGATGTTCAAGTTGCATGCTTAATGTGATTAAATACCTCTTTTGGTCATATTGACCAACACAGATTTTGTGGAACTGTTTAGTTGGAAAATTTATAAGTGTGTGCGAGCGTGCCAGGCAAGCAAATTGCCAATGTGTAAGTGTGATTATCCAAACTGCGCCTCACCAGGGAGATTGTGGTGACGTTCGATGCCTTAACAAGGACTTTAATTGTGTAAAGATGTAACTAACTGAAGAACTTCGAACTGACTAAATTAATATCTACTCCTAAATAAAACAGTAAAATGACTAAAAGTAATTGAACTACTTTTATTAAATTAAAGAAACTACAATCTAACCTTGAAGATGACTTCGAAGGTGTTCTACTCCTAATTCTAAGTATCTAGATAACAATACAGTAGATGTATTGAGAGATATATGTTGATGTTTGATCGAAGGATCCTTTCGAATACACAATCCTTCTATTTATAAACATCAAGGCCTTAGCAACTTAATTCGAATGTTCCCTCCTATTTTCAAACTGATAACTGCTTTTATCCGTGGCATTCCCTCATATCGACAACTGTCCTTCAATTAATCCATGATGTTCAACACGTGTCTTCCATCAAATACATATTTGAACGAAATGAATCAGCTTCAACTGCCTATAACGGTTCCAATGTCCATCAGTATCCACCAATTAACTTGCCACATCATCTCTTGTGTGTCAACCCTGCATTGGCTGAATATTTTTATCACAAACATTACCCCCCGTGCCATTTTCTTTTGTTTTAAAAAGATAATGGTGATCGTGGTCAAACCATACTGGGCAGTTATTATCATATGCAGTTCTTTAAATTGCACGACCATCCCCTTAATTCATTCCAAACCATCGTATTTGCTTGATCCTTGAGCCCCTGTTACTTTGAATTCATTCTCTTGATCATGTCTTCTTCTTAATCTTCATTCGATAGCTTTCCTATTGATCTTCCCGAAGAAGTGATACTGTTAACCAAACGCCCTGACATTCCTCTTCGAACAAATTGGGATCCTCTTGAAACTCCTCCCGAACCTTTTACTTACTCGAAATGGGGAAAATGGCATGAAATGTTAAACAAACCAAGTGTTTCTTCATCAAAACAGCATTCATCTTCGAGCTCTTCTAAATTAATTTACAATAATCAGACGTTTCCTCCTGCTTGGGAACAACATATTTCCCATGGTGAAGGTGTAGGATATTACAAGGGAATGAAGCTCGAAACCCCAATCACAGTACCTTCAGTTGTTCATCCAAGCTTTGAGTATCCTGAAACTGAAGGTGTTATTCGAAGTAGGACAATAAAACCATACTATCCATTTTCGAATCGTCTTTCTCAAGAGCAAAATTTATTGAATGCCTGGCTGATCTCTTCAACCAGTCCTCCTGGTGAGAGATTCCAAAGAGTTAATGTCTTAGTTCCTCAAGGCAGACCTCCTATCCATACATATGTAAGAACATCTCATGAAAATTTTTCCAATGAACATTACTCCTCAGCTTTCCTTTCAAAATGCAAACTTTTTGAAAAAGATTATGAAGAGAGGGTACTTCTCTTTGACCATTCTGTATTAGGCTTTCCTGACACCAAAGTTCAGGTAATAGATCCTACTGAAAACATTAGTGATCCTTTTTTAAAACTAGACCAATTGTGTAGACATGGTCCTTCATTCGAGCATACTTCATCTATTAAATCACCTTCCCCATGCCTGATTATTCAAGCTCAAAGGCTATTAGTTGCTTTTTCTCATCTTCCATTTTCTATTCTACAAAATTCGAGGGCTCGAATCAATTTCGAATGGAGCTGTCATATCTTATGTCATGAATGGAATATTTCAACACTTGTTCGAACTCAAATGGATTTTACCCTTCGAACTTTGGCTTCCCACATGAGATGGTATTCTCATCATCAAGAAAGTATTCATCATCTAAATTATCTTTTAGATCTCTATGAAAGGCTCAAAGAAACCCCCAAAGCACTTCTTGATGAAGTCCTAGAATTCAAAGAGAAGTACATTTATGGTTGTGGTAGCTCTGATGAGGAAAGTACCATTTCTCATTATTCGAAGTCCGATCTCGAAAGTCGAATTGCATATCTCAAAGATGAAGCCAAAGCTGTTGGTGTTTCCCTTAGAGGCAAGACTCCATTGGCCAAAGAACTTCGAAGTCTCCGCAAAGCTCTATTCAAGATCAACTTTCAATTAAACCAATATGAAGAACAACTTAAAGAAGCTTACCTCACCCTTCGAAGTGAGGACAAACTGGCATTAGAAACCAGAAACATATGTTTTGAGATAGAACTAGAGGCAGAGTATTTTGCCTATTATTGGGCTATGTTTCATAATTTAGTTACTTATGGGTTTCCCCACTTTTATCAATTATGTCTTTGAATTGTAACTGCACTTTCTTCTAAATGTAATGAACAATGGAACATTCACATTCCCTCAAATGGATTAGTTCATTCTGAACCAATATGTCTTTTATCTTTGAAATAACGGTCCAAAAAGGTTAACCGAATCTAACGGCTATTTTTTTTTTCAATAAATGCAACTCTTTCCAATCGTCACCAAGGGTCCATCAAAGGTTATAAATAGATAAACACAAAGAGAAATAAACCTTCTGACTTCACCAATTTGTTTTGCCCTAACCTATTCATTTTGCACTTTGCTTTTCGTTCCTGTTTATCTCTTCGCAATCCAAAAAAAAATGACAAAATCTGATGACAATACCCAGCTTCAAAAGATTTGCGATGATTTCGAAAAGATCATAAAAGATGAGCAAGATCGCTATTCGAATGGGCAAGAGACTTCTCTAGTACACGAAATTCTTGTTCCCATTATTCTTCCCAACCAAGAATCTTCAATTGCTGTAGGTCCCTGCCTAAGCATTCCAAATTTGAGACTCCATGTCTATTACCCTAGATTAGGGGAACAACGCTTGACTTACCAACGAGAACTTCCAAATTCCAAATATGACTGGAAATTTAGGCACTGGCCTAAACCTGCAAAGGATTGGCCTGAATGGGTAGATAGAATTTTAGAGAATAGGAGAGAAATTTTGATCACTACAGGGGTTTATCATGCTATCAATCTTTCAAAATTTCCCATCGAATCCAGTCCTAACTTAATAGCCGCAGCTCTCTGTTTTTGGAACCCTATTTTCAATCACTTCCAGCTTCGATTTGGTCCAATAGGTCCAACCGTTCTAGATATTTGTCATTCATTAGGGTTTTTATCTCATGGGGAAGATGTTCATCCCTATATGGTTGAGTCTGATAGTCCTTCAATTAACACTGACTCGAAATCATTAGGATACACCAACTTCTTAATTGCTCACAGAAAAACATCAGGAGTAGTGACTGACAAAGAATATTACTGCTTTCTTCTGTATTGGCTTTCGAAGCATCTATTTTGTACTTCTTCTCAAAGGGTTGTCCTTGAATATTCTAATATTGCCAAAGCTCTGGCTGCCGGTCGAAGGTTAGCCTTAGCACCTTTTGTTCTAGGATCTCTCTATAGATCTTTTTCTGATTTATGCTTCGACCCCTTCATTCTCACTCAAGGTGGTCCTTTTTGGATTTTACAATTATGGTTATATGCTTACTTCCCAGAAATTCATGACTTAGGACCCTTACCTAATACTGTGGCCCATGGGATCTTTTTTGCTTTATTGCCAAGTACTGATAAGACTTTCAAAGAATGCCTCTCTCTCTTTTTCAATCTTCCTGAAATAAGATCAAACAAACTATTCCAACCATTCGAAATCCTTTACAATTCTGAAGACAAAACTCCTCTTTCTCCCCATTGGCTCTGTCAAATTTTGGATAGAGCAGCAAATCCTCTCGAATTAAAAGCTGCATGGGGAAGTTTTCTAATTAGCAGGGACTTATTCTTTGGGAACATCCTTAGTTTCAAATCTCAGGGTGAACTTTACCTCCCCAATCAATTTTCGAGGCAATTTGGACTTACTCAGTCAATTCCTTTCCCAATAAGAAGTCAGGCCAATATACTCATGGCCTATAAAGACTCATTCGAAGGTGCCAGAATCCGTGATAACTGCTGCATTAGCAGTTTATCAGAATAAAGTCAGCAACTTGGAATTTACTTCTTTACCAGTGTATACCACTTGCACCCCTGCCTTCTCGAACTGGTGGGAAAATTTGATGTCAGTGGAGATGGACAAATGCCATCTTTTGAGATACATTGATTCGATGAATCAAACAGGTAATCATAATTCTTACCAAAATCCTTTCCCCCCCCCCTTTTTTTTTAAATAAAAGAAAGAACTTTGACTTATGATTGTTTGAACTTCAAAACACAGGGAAAATAGCTGGAAAAAGTTCTTCACCAATAACCAGAGCTTCGAAAGCTAAACCAAGCACTCAAGCCTCCTCGAAAGCTTCAAAGACTCCTGCTCCATCATCTCCTAAACCAAAGAGGAAACTAATCCTATCACCAGAGAGTTCTCCTATAGCCTCTGAACATGCTGATTCTGAAGAAGAAAAAGACACCAGTCCAATCTCCTCACTTGTTCGCAAGAAAAAGAAAGCCAAAAAAGCCAATGAACCTCCTGCTGGCACAGAGATCATAAAAACAGCACCTATTTTAGCAATTCCTATTTCGAAGGTAGCACCCCATCCTGAGCATAAAATGACACCAACAATTCCAGAAACAAAAACTCAGAGTCCAAAGTTCTCTGAAATTCCAAAATCTCCTTCTTTGGACACTCATACTCCATCACTTGAGTATCAACCAATGGTAAGACATTCAAAATCCTCTCCAAAATCCTTTAAATCTTAATTTCCTTTTTTTTAAAAAAACTCTGAATTAATTTCCTAACTTTTTTGCTGAACAGGTTGAATCTGTTCCTGAGACTGGGACTAGTTCTTCGAAGCCAAGTGCAAGCTCTGATCCTAAAGCTGCTCCTACTTCCACTTCATTTAAACCTCAAGCTACCTCAGGGGTCTCAAGTTCTGAAGAATTTTACCTATCTCTTCCTCCTAACTTGACTCCTGAAGAGGTCAAAGATTTTAAAAAGAGTTTGAAATTTGTTCTGAAGATGGAAGATGTCACTTCAACCAATGTTCAAGAATTCTTTCAACGAATGACAAATCGAAGTAAACCAAAATCACCTTCAATAGATCCAGTAGCTGCTCTTGCTACCTTGAGGCTTTTTAGTCAAGTTTCTTTTGAGGTTTTTGAAGACAAGGAAGTACAAAGAGCTATGAAAGTCTTATGCCAATTTATGCTAGAAAGTTCTAACATTTCTGTTCCAGACAAAGAAATAATTTCTGCAATCATGTCAACTTTTGATTTCAATTGCTTTTTGTTGGAAAAAGTTATCGAAGAAAGAGAAAAATTAGAAGTTGACATGGAGTATACAGCAGAGAAAACTCTTGAGATGGATCGAACTTTGACAGAATTTGAAGGAACCAACATATCTATTGAAAAAGCATCTGCCAAAGTGAATCAACTAAAAAAGGATCTTGCACTTGCAGAAACTGAATTGGCAAGTCTGAAGATCAAACAACAAGGTGTTGAGGCAAAACTTCTAGTTTTGAAGACAGAATTTGAATTGAAGCCTTTAAAGACTCAAGAATCAATCTCAAGGCAAAAGTTCATCATTAGTCAATCAAAACTGTATACCAGGTCTTGGGATAACTTTAGGTTAAAAGCCCAATTCATAACAAAGTTGGTATGAATAATCTATACCAATGTATATCTTGTAATTTACCAATAGATGGTTTTTGTATTTACCTTTCTATGAAATACATGTTCTTGCTTCGAATGCTTTATTCTAGATTTCTTGCTTCCCAAATAGTGGGATAATATTGCTTGAGAAATTTACCATTGATTTTCCTTAAATGAACATATCCATTCAGACTTTTCAAATGATAAAATCCACCATTAAAAACCTTATTAACTTGGAAAGGTCCTTCCCATTTAGGTGACCATTTCCCAAACTTTGGGTCCTTAGATCCAATAGGTAATATTGTCTTCCAAACCAAATCTCCTTCATCAAAGGTTCTTGGTTGTACTTTTTTATTATATGCCTTCGATGCTATTCTTTTTTGTATCAAAATATTATTGAGAGCTTTGATTCTTTCTTCATCAATATTTTCTAATTCAATAGCCATAGATGTTTGATAATCATTCAAAGATAACTGATTCTGCTTCATCACTCGAAGAGAATTAATCTTTATTTCAATAGGTAAAACTGCCTCATGTCCAAAAGTCAAGGCATAGGGAGATACACCTGTACTTGTTCGTTTTGAAGTCCTATATGCCCATAACACTTCTGGCAAAACTTCATGCCACATTCTTGGATTATTTTTTATGATTTTAGCCATATTTTCTTTTATGACTTTGTTGGTGGCTTCAGCCTGTCCATTTGATTGAGCATAATATGGGGTTGATTTTGACATTGTAATCCCTAACTTATTTGCAAATACAACCACATCCCCTTCGAATATAGAGGCATTATCAGATACAAAAGTTTGAGGAATACCAAATCTATATACTATGTTTTCTAAAAACTTTACAACCATTGATTGGGTTACAGTTTGCATAGGTTCTGCTTCCACCCATTTAGTAAAATAATCTGTGGCCAAAATAATAAATCCATGACCCTTCGAAGAAGGAGGACTGATCTTTCCTATTACGTCTATGGCCCATCCTCTAAAAGGCCAAGGTTTTACCACACACTGAAGATCAACAGTTGGTAAATGCTTTAAAGGACCATGTTTCTGACACTCTTGGCATCTTTTAGCAAACTCCATACAATCTTTCAAAATAGTTGGCCAATAAATGTTATGTCTTCGAAGTAACCATCTCATTTTGATTCCAGATTGATGAGCTCCACATAATCCTTCATGAATTTGAGCTATAGCTTCTAATCCTTCGAGGTTACTTAAACATTCCAGTAATAACCCATCACTTCCTCTTTTAAATAATTTCTCACTATACAAGATGTAATTGACAGATTTAAGCCTTATACTTCGATCAGGCTTTTCATTATATCCCGAGAGATACTCTATGATTGGTTTTCTCCAATCATCATGAACCTCTATACTTAGGATACCAACAGAAAATAATCTATTTATCAATATTGGTAATAATTTCCTAAAAGTCACCTGTTCCATTTCAACATCTTCATTATTTGTTTTAAATCCAGATGCCCTCTGAGCTACATCATTAGCTTCTTCATTAAAACTTCTAGGAACATGCAACAAGTTCACATTATCGAATTTAGATAATAAACCCATCGTAGTGTCATAATATATTTTCAATGTACTACTCATACATTTATAGGTCCCATTCATATGGTTTATGACCAACTGAGAATCTCCAAACGCATCTACAAATGTAGCTTTAAGATCTAACAAAGTTTCAAGACCCATGATAAGAGCTTCATATTCAACTTGATTGTTGGTACATTGATTTGAATCTAGTTTGAAACCATATTTGGTCTTAATTTTCTCAGGTGATTCAATGACAAAACCAATACCTGCAGCAAATTCAGTTTTTGAACCATCGAACCATAATTTCCATGGACTGATATTTATTTGTCCAATTTCATAATTCCCTTCTGTTTCGAGGCAATTTGGATGATCAGCCAAAAAATCTGCCAAAGCCTGACCTTTTACTGCTTTTTGTGGCACATAAAATAAACAAAATTCTGACAAGGCTAGAATCCATTTACCAATTCGATTTCTCAAAATAGGTCGAGTCAACATATACTTAATCAAATCAAACTTAGCAATCACATACACTTCAGTGGGAAGAAGATAATATCTTAATTTCATAACTGCAAAGTACAAAGACAAACATAACTTTTCTATAAAGGAATATTTGCATTCAACAGAATTTAAAAACCTACTAAGGTAATACACAGCTTGTTCTTTCTTATCATCATTATCCTGGGCTAACAAAACCCCAATCGATGCTTCTGATGCTGAGATATATAACTTCATAGGCCTATCTTTTCTTAGAGGCATTAACACTGGTGGCTTCACCAAATAATCCTTCAAGGCTTGAAAGGCAACCTGATGTTTATCTTCCCACTTCAATTCTTCATGATCCTTCAATTTCAAGAAGGAAGAAAAAATCAAAGTTTTTCCAGCAGTATTGGAAATAAATCTTCGAATAAAATTGACTTGTCCTAAAAATCTTTGCAATTCTTTTTTGGTTGAAGGAGGTTTACTTCGAATGATTGCTTGTGCCTTATTCTTATCCACCTGAATTCCCTTTTCATGTACCAAATATCCCAGAAAATTTCCAGTACTGACTCCAAAGGCACATTTTAATGGATTTAACTTAAGTTTGAAAAATCTCATTCTCTCAAATGTTGATTTCATGTGAATAAGATGATCATTGAATGTTTTTGATTTAACAATTATATCATCAATATAACATTCTAAGAATGTTCCAATCATGTCATGGAAAATAGCATTCATGGCTCTTTGATAAGTAGCCCCTGCATTTTTTAAACCAAAAGGCATTTGTACCCACTCGAAGGTACCTATACTACCTGGACATCTAAATGCAGTTTTATGAATGTCTTCCTCAGCAATAGATATTTGATTATATCCTGAGTGACCATCCATCATGGACATTATAGTATTTCCAGCAGATCTATCAATTAATAAATCAACTATTGGCATAGGATATTCATCCTTAGGTGTGGCTAAATTAAGGTTTCTATAATCAATACAAACTCTTAACTTACCATTTTTCTTCATTACTGGAACAACATTCAATAGCCATTCAACATACCTGGCAGTTCTAATGAATCCTGCCTTAAGCAATCTTTCAATCTCTTCTTTAATCTTCAAAGTAACTTCTGGAGTCATCCTTCGAGGTTGTTGTTTCACTGGTTTGTAGCCAGCTTTGATAGGTAATTTATGCTCTACTAAACTTCTTTCAAGTCCTGGCAATTCATCATAATCCCAAGCGAAACAATCTTGAAATTCTTTTAACAATTCGACCAATTTATATTGATCATACTTTCCAAGTTTGGAACTTAAGTAAGTAACTCTCTTTTGTTGATCTGATCCTAAATTAACTTCTAAAAGAGGATCCTGTGATACTTCCTGTATTGAGTTTTCTGGCAATATGGATAATTCTTCTTTGCCACCATTTTTTAATTCTTGTGAATCTTCTTCAAAAACATAATCTGACCAATTTATGGTCGAATCTTTTTCAATTTTTGACTCTAAATCTGTTATCATTAGCTTTTGCAAGACCAGTCGAATGGTCTCTTCTACATCTTTCATTGCCATGGATGTATGAGTCATTAAATTATCTTGTCATCACCCAATGGTTCCAAAGAACCAAATGGCATTTCAGCCAAAATATCCCAATTTTCTTCTGGAGATTCATCTTCTGACTCTTTTAAGTCAATTGGCTTAACATCCTCTTGATACAATTGAGCTTCGACACAATTGGAACTTGCATGAAAAGGCTGGACATCAGCCTTCACTGTTTCAATTTCACAGTTTTCCTTCACTAGCAACAATTTCTGATGCATTGAAGAAGGAACACACTTATTAGCATGAATCCAGTCTCTTCCTAATAAAGCATGATAACTAGGATTTGCATCTACCACAAAGAAAGCAGTTTTAGATTTATTCGAACCTACTATGGTTTCAATGGGTATTACCCCTTTGGTGTTTTTCTTATCACCAGTAAATCCTGAAATCATAATATGGGTTTTTATCAATTTTGCATTTTGTTTATTGATCTTTTTCAAAGTATTCTGGGGAATAATGTTGACAGCAGCACCATTATCAACCAATATCTTGTTTAAAAGAACACTATTTAAGCAAGCCTTTATGTATAATGGTTTAAGGTGTCTAGTCATTTCTGCAGATGGTTCTTCGAATGAATAAACAAAATTACAATCATAAAAAATAAACTCAGGAAAATTTACCTCAGAAACATCCTCAGTAGATGTTTCCACTTCCATTTCTTCAACTAACTGTTGATCTTCCGATGCTTCGAAAATTTTTGGCAACACAAATGCAGCAGTGTTAACTTCCATTTGTTCTGGCAATGTGCCAAATTGAATGAGGACACTCTCATCATTAATCACCACATTTTCCAATTTCATTACAGCATTTCCCAAATCTTGAGATTTCACCATTGTCATTACTTCATCCTCATCATCAACACTCATTGCCTTTTCTAATTCCAAAACTTTGGCTTTAATGATACTTTCCTCAGACATAGTGTCAGTATCACCCTTTGGATTTCGATCGAACCTAGGATTAGGCTTCGAATCATCACTGAAATCTTTCTTCATTTCACTTCCTAACTCCTGGTTTCTATTTTGCATATTAGAAAATTCCTTCCACATGGTAAATTTCCTCTGCAATCTTCTCTGTTGAGTCCTATTTATCATAGGGACCATGTTCTGGTTTCTTCCTTTGGGATGTTGAAGTACATGCCATGTATTCTTTTCAACATGAGGAGGTTTAATCATCCTATTTTTGTTTTGAAGGCCTTGCTGTTCGATCATATTTTTTACTCTATCATCTTGCAAAATAAACCAATTTGGCACTCCTGGTACCAATATAGACTCACCTGATTGTGATGTTTCACCAACTTTTGGTGATTCCTCAAATATTTTCATATTTTTCTCAGCCTGCACCACATGTGCTGGTACCACTTTCGATGATATGAACTGAATCTTCCTTTCTCTCTGCTCCCCATAATGTTTTTTTGGTGTATGAAAGAACCCTGGTCTCACATATTGCATGTTCCTTGATGGTCGAACATGACTACCAAGATGAAAGTTTCTTGAAAAATTAGCTTTAAAAGGAGCCACTGGTTTTGTGGCATACCTTGCTGTCATGGGTCCAGTTTATGTTGAAGCTTGATAAATTGGTCCTCTAAACTGTCCTCTCCCAACATTCATGATTGGTTGGAAAGGAGGTCCACCAGAAGTGCTTGGTTTCCTTTGTTCGAACAAAGGTTGCTTGTTTTTCCTACCTGCTTTAATTCCAACTCTTTCATCATAGATTTCAACATATCTTTTTCCACAACCAATGCATAGATTCTTTGCATATTCATGGTTGAAAACCGATACATCAGGTTTTTTTCTTGCTATTTCTTCGAGTCTTTTCATATGGTCTTCTGACTTTGCACTCTCTCTTTCTTTGACCAGATCTTCGAAGGAAATGTCATGAACATTGATTGACACCTCTTGTACTGCTGGGAATGGATCTTCATCAACCCCCATTTGTTTTTCAGGGAATTTCAATTTCCCTTTCTTGATCAGATCTTGAATCCTGTCTCGAAAAGCAGTACAATTATTAGTTGAATGGGTCCCAGAACTATGCCATTTGCAATATTTCCTATCCTTTAATTCATCATTCGAAGGTAATTTCATCCCATCAGACAATTTAATAATTTTTCCTTCTAATAGGTGATCAAATATTTCATCCAATCTATAAACATCGAATGAATATTTCTTAAAAGATCCTTTTGATTTATATACTTCAGCAGAAACATTTTTCTTTACAAGACTCTTACATGTAAAAGGCTCTTTGCCTATTATTTCTGCAGCATCTATCTCATAATTAGGATCCTTATAATATGTTTTTATTGAAGAAGCATTTCTTTCATTTTCTTCTTCCAATAAAGCTTCGTATCTAGAGACTCGAGCAGTCAATTCAACAAGATCTCTAAATTCCAAAGCATCGAATTTCTTTCTGAGTCTAAATTCGAGGCCATTTTGAGCCAACTTAACAAAATCAGATTCAGGTAACATGATTTTACATTTTGTTCTAGCCCTTTTAAATCTATTTATGAATTGAGTTGCTTTTTCATCAGGCTTTTGACATAATCTGGCTAAATCATCCATTGATACTTCTGGTTCTGTCTGGAAAAACTGGGTATGGAAAGATTCTTCCATCTGAGCCCAACTATAAATCGAATTAGGGGCTAAATTAGTAAACCAAGCAAATGCAGTATCTGTTAATGAACTAGGAAACAAACGAAGTCTAAGATATTCATTATTTCCTGCATCAGCACACTGACTGATGAATTTTGCTATATGTTCAACTGTGGATTGACTCCCATCCCCTGCAAACATAGCAAAAGTAGGGAATTTAAATCCCCTGGGGAATTCAATCCTATCAACCCAATCAGGATAAGGCTTCCTATAAACTGGAGTTTGTACCCCCCGAGCCATAGGTCCACAAACCTCATGGATTAAATTAATCATATCATTCCTATCAACCATATTAAATGGTTGTTGATGACCTGGTTGGCCAAAAAGATAGTTTATTGGTGGTACTGGTGGTGGTTGAGGATTATTATCCATCCTTCTAGGATTTTCATACCTTCGACCCATTCCTATCCCAGTAAGGTCTGGTTCGAACATAGGATTATTATTTATTCTCCTATTTTGACCTATCATGTTTTCTCTAGGCCTTGGTTCTTCGATATTTATTGTTCTATGACCATGATCTTGACCATTCAAATGATTTCCTTGGGTCCCTTTGAATACTGGGAATGTATTATTAGGGACAGACATATAGAAACTTTCTTGTGAATTAGGCCTAAAAGGAGGCCCATTTATATGATTAATAGAATTTGGCTGAAACAAGCCATGTCTATGACCTCTTTCATTCTGTCGAATCATAGAAGGATTTCCACTTGACACCATTGTTGGTGCAAATTGTGGTAAACTATTGTTAAGGGAAGTAATCAGAACATTAACATTCTGAAGCATATTTCCCAAGTGATCAAATATTGGTGTCAATTGACTCACCAAATCATGTTGATTTTCTGAATCAACATTCCCATTATTTTGAGTCGAATTTAAATTTTCAACTCCTACTTCTGGGTTTTCATTGGTTGTATGATTTCCAGTATTGCTATTCTGAGGATCTTGGTGTGAAGAACCACCAATTTCAGCAATATTAACACCAACATTGGCATTATCAACAGACCTATTACTTCGAAGGTTTCTGTTTGCCATCCTTTGACACTAGGGTCCCACCGGGCGTGCCAAAAATGTTTGGTTGGAAAATTTATAAGTGTGTGCGAGCGTGCCAGGCAAGCAAATTGCCAATGTGTAAGTGTGATTATCCAAACTGCGCCTCACCAGGGAGATTGTGGTGACGTTCGATGCCTTAACAAGGACTTTAATTGTGTAAAGATGTAACTAACTGAAGAACTTCGAACTGACTAAATTAATATCTACTCCTAAATAAAACAGTAAAATGACTAAAAGTAATTGAACTACTTTTATTAAATTAAAGAAACTACAATCTAACCTTGAAGATGACTTCGAAGGTGTTCTACTCCTAATTCTAAGTATCTAGATAACAATACAGTAGATGTATTGAGAGAGATATGTTGATGTTTGATCGAAAGATCCTTTCGAATACACAATCCTTCTATTTATAAACATCAAGGCCTTAGCAACTTAATTCGAATGTTCCCTCCTATTTTCAAACTGATAACTGCTTTTATCCGTGGCATTCCCTCATATCGACAACTGTCCTTCAATTAATCCATGATGTTCAACACGTGTCTTCCATCAAATACATATTTGAACAAAATGAATCAGCTTCAACTGCCTATAACGGTTCCAATGTCCATCAGTATCCACCAATTAACTTGCCACATCATCTCTTGTGTGTCAACCCTGCATTGGCTGAATATTTTTATCACAAACAGGAACATGTACCATGAATACAAACTGTTAGAACTGTAAATGGAATAGGAACAAAATTACCGGATCAGTAGCCTCTTTAACATAGCATGGGCCGAGTCGCGGATCTCGCTCTCTTTAAGACGTTTCGCGGCTCTGCCCAAATGTGTGCTAGCAGTTCGTACACGCCGCGCCGTCCCCAGGATAAAACAGCCCAGAATCACCTCTGTCTCAGTTTTCCTTGCACATCGAAAAACTGGTATACTAAACACCCTTTGAATTTAGTTGCTCGGTAACTAAAATTAGAAAACTCTCTGTTTTAGAAACAACAACACACTGATTTTTTTTTTTTATTCTCAAACTTGGAAATTCATAACACAAGGAAGAAATATTTTCTGTTCTTAGGACTGGCCTAAATTGGAAACAGGATCTGTTTTTCTATGATATATGGCTAAGCCGATATTTATATATAGTGAGCAATCCAACCGTTGCCAAACACAACGCTACTATTCCAACGTTCCTTGACCAAATGTTGTCTTAACATTCCTCTGACAGTTACAAAGGTATATGTATACACATATTATATTCTCCATCATAAATCATATTAAAGTAGACTTAATGTTATTGATGTTTCTTTAAAAAAAATATAAAGAATTTTCTTTAATACCAATTATTTTTAGTGGAGTTAAAATACTAGTCCACTCCAAAAAAAAAAACAAAACAAAAAAAAAAAACCATCACTATTTTTCCACAGTACCTCAACCACATTTTAAGAAATTAATATACTATTTTTTTTTTATTCAAATACTACAACAATCCCCCACTTATTTTAATAAAATTTATACAAGAATTTTTCATCGAGCAACTGATCATAAGACTGTGCATAAGTAAAGGTGTTTTCCAACTTGAACCTTTACATAGTGATAGTGCTTCCGATTATACTAGAGTAACCGTAGTTTTGAACTCTATCTCAGACAACACCACACACACAACCCTACTAGGGTGTAGTAGAAAGCCAGCACTTTTACGGCCATGTGCTTATATCCCAGTATAGCGAAAGCTCTAGAGAATCTGCCCAAATTCCATAGGAAGCTGCCACACTTCCACATTCGCATAGGTGAGTCTAACAAGGATACTCCTGTAGCTAGGTATCCCACTCAATATAGAGTTTAGATCTCATTAAGAGTTACAAATAACTCATCCGTGTATCGCTTCAGGATATCATGCTTCTTAAGGGATGGACTCGGAGAGTAAACCCCGTTTATATACAATAGCATGATCAACTCATCTCACTTTGTGACTTGTTATTACCCTTTGAACTTATTTCTTGGGATCTCCAGTCTATAGGTTGGGTTACCATCACAAGTGACTCAACTACCAATGGGCTTTAGCCCCATCCCTTTTGAGGTTTTCCAAACCTTCTCACGAGCTAACCCTTTCGTCAAAGGATTAACTATATTATCCTCAGACCGTATATGATCCACTCTTACAGCCCCGGTAGAGAGAAATTCTCTAACCGTGCTGTGCTTATGACATATTTGTCGCCTCTTACCGTTATAAAATCGGTTCTCTACTTTTGCAATAGCCGCGGTACTATTGCAGTGGATAAAACAGCTGGTATTGATCTCTCCCATTAAAGGGGTATCTTATAGCAGGCTTTTCAGCCAAGCTCTTCCTCACTAGCTATAGCTAATGGTATCGTCTCTGATTCCATAGTGGACTAAGCCAACATAGTCTATTTTATAGACTTCCATAAAATTATACCCCCAGTAATACCAAAAAGTGTATTTACTGTGGCCTTGGAGTCATCTGAAAGGGTATTCCAATCAGCATCGCTATATCCTTTTAAGGACAGCGGAAAACCTCTCATAATGCAATTTGAAGTTCATGGACCTTTTCAGGTAACCCATGAACCGCTCAACAATACTCCAATACTGAAGATATGGCCACTCATGACTATGGAGTCTTCCTTTAGGAAATATCAATTGGTATCACTATAATTTTTAAGTGCATTGGACAACATTTTAAAGAAAATACCCAAATTAATAGGTTTCTTTAAAAATCTCATAAATCTTCCAATTGCGTTTCTAACTTTAAAATTACGTACTTATTTTACCAAAAAACAAATTGGTTAAACCAACCTGGAAAATCCCCAAAATTAAATTCTTTCAATTTTGAAGTATGCAACACATTTTAAATAATAATCACTTCTTATCTCCGGGGGATACAACACATTTCCAAAATTTAATTTCTTCCCGGATGCAAAATTCAATTTCACTTTGCCAGTATCAGAACCTTGGTATCGAGTAAACCATCAAGTAAAATATTTTCATTCTCCGTTGGAGAGAATCTCTAGTAACAATTGTAACTGTTACTCATATGCCTAGAGGCACTCATATGAGAATAATAGTAATTTGTCAAAATCTTTTTCAAAGTGTCATCACAAGCTCTTGTAATTTTAATCTCTATTACACTCGTTTCATCCAAATCATTTTATATCAAATTAAGTGACAATAAATTTTTGTCTCTTTTGCCATCTCTAAAATAGAAACAAAAATTAATAATCGTAAATGCCATAACATATACTCCATCATTGTGTTTATGATAGATAAATTTGTCACTTTCACTGATTTTAAAACTATTTTAAAATAATAGTTTGATCAAAATTTTTCATGTCAGCAATCGGGTGCCGATTTGGAACCATGCAAAGAGTCTATAAGTATACACACTTTATCTATAAACCCTCCAGTTTATCTAAACAAAATCCTCCTCTAAATCTCCATTTAAAAAAATTTAAACATCCATTTGATAAATAAATCATAAATATCAACATCTAATAAAATTATATGGATGTAAAATAGTAGAATAGGTATCCAAAAAATCAACATTTTCTTTTATCTTATTAGCTATAAAGGTAGCTTCACATTTTTTCCAATAAAACTCTCGGCTTAATAATCTTTAAAAAGTTCAATTGACTTTCTATCATTTCACATTCAGGTAGTACAACTACAAGACTTCAGTACTGTTGGACATAATAAAGTCCATCTTATCCTGAATGGTTCCTCATCAAACAACTAACATTTGAAAAGATAAAAGCATCTATAAACAAACGGGATATCTCCTTTAAAAGTGTAAATATATACAAGTTACTTTATAAAAATTACTTTTTAAAGTCGTTTGAGCGCAAAATCTTCTTACTCTTTAATTTGTGATCCAAAGTCTATGTCATGATCTCGTCATAACATCTATCATGCACTCTATATTCAATATATAGATGAAACAGAAAACAGAATGTTGAGAACCCCCACTATTCCTCAATTAAAAAGAAACACACGCTTATAAAAATTGGCATCAATAGACTCAAAAGAAGTCACATCAATTTTTATGTCCAAAATTCTACAAGCATTATTATTAAATGCATGTCTCAAAAAGGCACAATCTATAGCTTTGCTAGCAATTTTCTTAGGATTGAAATTCTATCATAAGCCCAAAATAAAAAATTGGTTTTTCTATATTTTCCAATACTCAACAGAATAATTTTTGTTTTAGAGTGGGGTACTCTATTAAAACCATAGCATACACTTTAGTTTAATGCTTATCCTCAAATATTTGCATCAACTCAATTAGGACTCAAATGAATGAGATATTGTGATTCAAAGTTATTAGGTCAAAAGAGAAAATAAGCCCCTTAGTCTTTTCTCTCGGAAAAGGTAAGAAATAAATCAAATGCCGACCAAACAGCCCTCAAGAGTCTAGCGCTTAGACCCAAGAAGTGATGGCCCAACCAAAGAAAAATCTAATAGCCATATTTACTATTATTATTATCTCTTATTTCTCAATTTATTCGGTGATGATCTTTGGGAGTATTGATCGAGCTCATTATATTCTCTTGGGATTGAGGTGGAATACTGAGTTTGTCCTAGTAATAAGATATTGGAGAATTTATCCAGTCGCTTGAGTTATCTTGGGTTGTTGGGGAATCTCTCAACTTTATTTGGGTTATATCGGCATGTTGAGGAATCTCTCAACATAAATTTATTTATTTCTATATCTTGGAATGACACTATTATTATTGAATAATGATTGATTCTCCAACGTGTCAGTATGAATAATCGATTTGGGGTTAACTCAGAGTAACAGACTTTTCCTATTATATTTTCATCGATTGGGTATCACTACTGTTATGAATTACTCCATTTTTCTGGTTAAGAATATGGTTGATTGTGATCAAGATTAAATAGCTGTGTTGTACGAATAACCAATTGGGTTGATTGGCTATATGAGGTATCAGAATTTTCTACCAGGGATCTAAATTTGAAAATGGGATTACCAGTCTAATCAGTAGTAATCTCTTTGATATCTAAACCACTCCAAGATCCGTTCAATCACCATGTATATCAGGTAATAGTATTATTATTATTATTTCTTTGTACTTTATATGTAAGTAATAGAGATCAGACTATTGCACTGCACTGTAGCAATTGTCAGGTATCCTAGTATATCACTGGAAACTTTCAGACTTTGGAATTCTTTGTATGTCATGCTAAGTGAGGTTATATATACTTAAATGAGTAGAAAATATTTTGAAATCATCTCTTGTGGAAAAAAAAAAAACTTATTTATTGTGAATCAGGAAGTGTTTAAAAATATTTTGATAAAAGGAGGTAGTTGGATTTAAACCAAATTGGGTAGAAGGGGGAAATTAGTGAAAATGATTCTAATCAAATATAGGTATTTCAATTGTTGTTTAAATGAGTTATTAATGGAAACTATTTTGATATATATGAAAGTTGTGTAAACATTTTTATTTTATGGAGAGAGATTTTAATAAATTATTATTGAGCTAGGAAGCTCAGCTGAATACACTACTTTTACTTTGATTTTAAATTGGAATGTTAAATTTTGAAATGAATTTCAAATGACCTGGGTGAGAAATAAAAAAAAGGGTCTGAAAGTAACTTGGGATATTCAACGTATTATTCTTAATACTATTTGTGCGGATACATAATTTTGGTTGATGGGTTGTAATAAGCATTAGTTTATTTCTTGGGAATTGAGTTATGATATTCTTGATTACAAGTTGAGTATGATAGGGCAATGAAACACTTTAAAGAGATGTTCTGGACAACTTCAAGTATGTATTGAGTTACAATAACTGTTGAGTATTGTATTCCTCAAACATATTATGGTGTAGAATTCTAACATTGGGGAAAAAAAAAATTTGTAGCTAAAAGAGTATTGTACACTTGGGTAAATAGGAGAATATTTGAAATTGAGGAGTATTGGATCATATTTAAATTGTATCGCGACAAAATCAGTTGCTTATTGATGGTAAGTACTACAAGGAGAGGACAAATATGTATATCAACTTCTATATATTGGGACTTAGACAGCGTAAACCGAGAGACAGGTATGTTCTACAATCTGAAAAGTTTGAGAATTGTGAAGCTTTGTTTTATGTTGAACATCTAGTGGATGAGTTGTATTTCTGGAATATGTGATTTAAAGGGATAGAGATTTTGTGCGTATCGTCGAAAATCAATCAATCAAGACTTATAAAGATGACATGAACTTGAAGTTACGGGATTGACTGGGTATTATTGAAAAAAAAATATTGAAGATTTCTTCTCTGCACGGGATACGTGTGAATCTTATATTGGTTACAGTGAAGATTTTCTTCTATGATGATATTGATATTATTATTGCAAATGTTTGTATTGGGATTGGGTTATATGTTGACGTAACAGTAATTTATATTGTATATAGTTATAATTTTATAAAATGAATTATCTAGTACAAGATTGAGAATTCATGGTATTCTTTCTATATTGAGCATTTGGCAGTAATATTCTTACGAGCCAGAAGTTTATACTAATTGTCATGACTTGGAATATTTAGTTATACAACGACTATTGAATAGGCAGTACGGAGAACAGTTGGAACTTGTGATAGCTACAGTTTGAAATTTTATACTAATCTGTTGAAGACAAAATGGTTGTTAGTGCCCGAATCAGAGATCAATGAGGGTTTGGTGTGCGCGTTGACTATTCAGAAATGATTTGAGTCAAGATTAAAAAAAAAAATTTGTTAGAAACTGCATTTGTTCTAGAAATTGGGGAAGGATTGATGATAATAAATTGAGGTTAACCAGCATTGCTATTATGGATGAGTGGAAATTGACTTAAAAATTGATTTGGGTTTCCATTTTAGAAATTTGTGATAAAGCATTGAAAGGAAAGTGATTAAGCTCTGCTCTACAGTAAAATGTGTTAGAATCTCACAGACAAGTATGTACTTCGAATGAAGATAGCTCAAGGGAATGAGTTCAGAAGAAATATTAAAGTATATAATTAGATTTGAGTATATAATACGTTAGTAATTGGGTATGCAATATTACAAATTGCATTTCATTGCATATGATGACTTGGTAATTAGTTACATGGGCACAAGTCTTCTTGAAGATTGATTTGACATTTAAATACTATCAGGTAAAAGTTTCGACTATGATATTGAGAAAGCTGTCTTTAGATGGAAAATGTGAAGCATTCTTTACGATTCGTGGTATAAGGGCAGAATCAATGAAGGTTCATGGGGTTATTATGATTACTATTATTAATGATCTCAAATTGAATATTTATCGTAGTAAATTTCATGACGGGGGTAGCCAAAGTCAACAAGAATTAGCCGTTGTCATATATATGATTTTGTGGACAGGTTGATCCAATCATATCGTGGTCACAAATTGAAACGGCAGATTTGCTGGAATTAAACAACCTAAATGTGAAAAGAATTTGCAAAATTATGTGGATACTAACACTTGTCTTCTTAGAAGGAAGCAGTCGATTATGAAGAAGTTCTATAATCTTGCAAAAGCAATGGAAGTGGAACTGAATTTTTTTTTTTGAGATATTTTATCATCCGCTGATATCAGGTGGGCAAATATA
The DNA here is from genome assembly GCA_033977485.1 of Hydrangea macrophylla. Classification (NCBI taxonomy): domain Eukaryota; kingdom Viridiplantae; phylum Streptophyta; class Magnoliopsida; order Cornales; family Hydrangeaceae; genus Hydrangea; species Hydrangea macrophylla. The sequence continues at coordinate 85,388,238 of CM066994.1, forward strand.
ATGAAGGCAAGTGAGTTTATTCCAAAATGATTGGGGGAAATGACTACTGTGGGAAGAGAAATATTTCTAGAAGTTATCTCCAGAAAAGAATATAGTTTGACGAACCAAGTGAGATTGAAATTCCAGTACGCCAATTGGAAATATTGAAAAGAATGAGAACCAATCAGTTGCGATCGTAGCCACACCGGTGGGTATGATGTATTTTATAATCGTGTTGTTGTATATGAACCAGAAAAAGGTTCGAGGAGAAACGCTTACATTTATGTGATTCGTAAGGTCAAAAAAGTTTGGGGACAAACTTCCTAAAGGGGAGGGAGAGATGTAATACCTGTAACCAGAAAATGGTGTTAATATTTATTTTACATGCATTAATTGGCATAATTAATAGCATGTGATGATTTGGGTAAGTTCCAGTTACCCCGATGTGATAAGAGCTTGATAAAGGGCACAGTTGGAGAAATGTGAAATGGGACCCAACGGGAGGTCCAGATTCAGTAAATTGCATTTAGTTGCATTTATGTGATTAAATGGTAGACATGTAAATGTAAATGTGTACATTAAAATACATGTTGATGCCATGTGATTATTTAATTGATGAAATATTAAGTGTTTTAATATTCTATTATTGTTTATATTTATTTATGGGACTAATTTGGATACCCTTGTGAGGGCGTAATTAGATTCGTGACATAATTGGTAGGTTAATTAGTGTCTTCATATGATTATTTGGGACCACATTTGGGACCCATACGTGACATAGATATATATTAAATATTGAGATAGTAATATAATTAGTTTGCGTGTATAATAGAACTTAAGAATATGTGGGGGTGTAATTAGAAATAGAACTAAGTTTATTCCATGTGAGTCATAAAAAAAAAAAATGAAATGAACAAAATCCGTGAGTATGTGCGTTTAGTGTGTAAGGCGGCGGCGACGGAATATATATATTATATAAATATGTATTAGTACTTCACATAAAAGAAAACAAAGGAAAGGAAAAGAAAGAAAAAAAAAAACAGGGAACAAAGAGCTGCGAGAGAAGAAGAGAAAAGTGGGGGGTTTCGACCTTTTCAATGTCATAGATTTGTCGTACGTTGCCTAAATCGTGATATGAAGTCATATTTGGACTCGTGGGGGTAAGCATAACCTTTTGGTGTAATTTATTTTCAGTTTAATCGATAGATTTTTCGTGACCCAAATGGGTTGGTAATATTTAGTTTACCAAAATTAGATAGGATTATTATTGGAATCATTAGGAGCTAGTTTTGCGAAGGAATTTGGGAATTCTTAGCTTATTTTTGGACCTATTGGTGAGGTGAGTGTCTTAATCCCAAAATTGAATATTTAATGTTATTTATTTATTAGTGAATGTTTAAATTGCCTAATTGTGATTAAGTAGAAAAGCATGTAATTAATTATTATTTCACATGTTCAAAAATGCTGAAAATTGCCATGTTGACATGTTGAGTTGCTTATGTGCTTATTTGGGTCAAAGGGTGTCAATTGATAATCACCATTATTTAGCCCGTATATAAGGGACGCCCATTCCTCAGAGAAAAGGGGGATAATGATGAAGTCCTCAGAGAAAACGGGACGGTGGTGATGACCACAACGAATTGACTATGGTCACATGAGAGTGAGTGATATCGCTTTTAAAGCGACGACAAAGTTAGAATGGCTCGGAATCAGGGGTCTAGAACGATGGTGATTGATTACTTGACACGCCTGCGACCATTTATTATTGTGAATGTTTAGTTGGTATTATGAATCATTAAATACTCCAATTGTATGATTAGCACCACGTACTCACTAAGCGAAAGCTTATTCGATTTTTGTGGCTAATGACCACGCAGGTTCAGATGAATACCACAGTGAGAAATTATCGAGACTACGGGGCTGAGTTTGCTAAGATGTGTTTTGTATTATTCATTTTATTTATTTATTTATTTTTAAATCACAAGTTAGAGATGTTTGGAGTTGTATAGTGATTATAGTTTTATATATAAGTACATATTAGAAGTTATGATTTTAACTTTTATTATGTTAGAATTAATCTATATATTTAATTGGGTTTTGATGTGTTTTGGAATATTTAATTAAAGGAGTGCAGCAGGGGTTAAAAATGTTTTAGTTTATGAAAATAGGGTGAATGGTGCTGTAATAGGGGAAACTTTGCCCAAGTACCATTTGACGGTTTTATAACTTTATTTTATTCTTTTTTATTAATTTATTTGATTAAATGATATTTTACCCCTGGTATTTCAGTCAATATGTAATTTTTGGAACGTTAAAAATTGATTGTTTTGTATTTGTTGTCTTTGTTACACCCGCCAACCGAACCGAAGTAAGATCAAACCGATGATGTTCGGGCTGGATCAGATCGGTCGGGTGTCGGGTGGAACCCGACATATACATCTCAAAAAAGAAGAGGCAGCCATGGATGAACATCATGAACTGAATATTAGTAGATCTGAAGACGCTTAACTAATAATTGAATTGAACATAAAAATTACAAATAGAACATAAGAAATCTTGATTGACAAAAGAAAAGAAATAAAAATCCCAAAAACAAAAGAGTACCCAACCATTTGATCAATGTAAAAAATATGCATTGTGTATATATATACATATACACACATATAGAGAGAGAAAGAGGAGTGGTGGTCATCACACGAGCTCCGTCGTCCTGAGCTTCCTCCGATGGCCCCTTTTTCCTTGGCCTTGCTCTGGTGATTCAAGTACTCAACATCTCCTTCACCCTCCATAAGCATTCCAAAGCATATACATATATATATATATTTAGATCTGTTGATATATATATATATATATACATAGAGAGAGAGAGAGAGAGAGAGAGAGAGAGAGAGATCGGAAGGGAGGGAGGGAGGGGGGGCTGCGGCGCTGAAGGGGGGGGGGGGGGGGGGGGAGGGTGTTAGGTTTTTTTTTTTTTTTTCTTGTATATATAATAATATGAATAATGCTACACACACCGAATTGTACCGAGATTTTGAACCGAAATTGGTGGTCCATACACCCCACACTTCTGATTAACCGTCCAAGATAAAATTTGGGTCCCTACACTTCGTAATCCCCCTCTCTCTCTCTAGCTCCCCTTTTGCCCCCAAAAATTTCACCATTTTCTTTCCTCAGTAAAACACATCAAAAGTAGTAGAAAATGAGGGAATAGAATCTCTACAGCTCCTCTGACTCTCACTCTCTCTCTCTCAGTCCAACAATGGACCTCTAATGACTCACACAGATCTCACATATACACATACTCGTTAGGTATACATATATATATATATATATATATATTGTATGTGTGATTGAATTTAATGGCATCAACGGCAGTCGCAGCAGAGCAACCCACCAACACCGAGGTGTTCTCATGGCTCAAAACCCTACCTCTGGCTCCAAAGTGGCACCCAACCCTAGCAGAGTTCCAAGATTCAATTGGGTGAAAAATGATTTTTTTTCCCTTTGAAGAAAGATGGTGGACATTAGTTTTTTTTTTTTGCTCTTTTCTTTTTTTTTTGGAAAATAGATTTCAAGTATTAAAAAGCGTAGTTACTTTTGTATTTTTTCTTTTCAAGTTTTAGGAATTTTCTGCAGTAAATGACCAAAACATTGTATTGTTGCAAACAAGAGTTTTATGGAGCATCCACACAGCCCCTAATTCGTATTTTCTCTGATTGCAAATGTTTCAACAAGTTAAAAAATGAAAGAAATATGAATTAGTGAGAAAGAATGAAGGGTAATGCTAAGGCTCTGTGTGGATGCTCCGGTTTGGAATTAACAATTGTGATAATGAAGATTTTGGGGGGTGGTTTTGGACTAAAGGATTTAGGATGTATTGAGAGATCCACGACTAAGGGTTTGGCGGGTCGGGTCGAGTCGGGTGACCCTCGAAAAGTGGAAAGCCCACCCGTGACTCGAACCGAATCCGCCAGATTTACAAAACTAAAACCATCAATCGATCCATGAACCCACCAAACCGACCCAATAGCATCGGGTTGGATCAGGTCGGTCGGGTCTTGCGGGTTCGCGAAAAATTTGAATAGCCCTACCCAAAATATTTACTTGTTTCACTTTAATCCGAAGCTACGTGAATTAAGTGTGGACTTTTAAAACACAGTTAAAATGAACATGCACATGTACATGGGATAAAATCTAATTAAAGAATATCCCCGAGCCTCTCAGATGGGTTATTGGCGCCATGACAGACTGTCGTGATCGCGCGCAAACTCGCAAGTGATATATATGCATGTGACATTATATATATATATATATATATAAAATGAGATATTGTTGTGTGATAGTGTGTGTATAGAGAGTAGAGAGTAGCAAGATGCCAAGATGACGGAGGTAATCTCTCTAGTGGACATCGACGACAACGAAGAGAGCAAGCCAAACCATAAGGGCAAAAATGTCGTCGCCGGTGCTTTGCCGGACACCAAAGCCACTCCATGGGTCGAGAAGTATCGTCCGCAGTCTCTCGCCGAGGTCGCTGCTCATCGAGACATTGTAGACACCAGTAATCCCCCTCTCCATCTCTTTTTCTAGGGTTTCATCGATACATACATATATCATTCTTTTCTTGTGTAATTTTTTATATATATATACGTGTGACTTTCTTCGAACAGTTGATAGGCTTACCAGCGAGAACAAATTGCCTCATTTGCTACTGTATGGGCCGCCTGGCACTGGCAAGACCTCAACCATTCTTGCAGTGGCTCGGAAGCTTTATGGAAAGCAAATGCACAATATGGTTTTGGAGCTGAATGCTTCAGATGACCGTGGAATCGACGTTGTCAGGCAACAGATTCAGGATTTCGCTAGCACTCAGAGCTTCTCATTTGGGTAATTTTTTTTCTTCTTCCTAATTCTTTGCCCAAACTTTCTTATTGCTTTTGCTTATGACCAATTCCGAAACTTTCTTTCTCTCAATTTTTTTTCCCCAATTGAGTTGTATGGATTCTTGGATCTCTGTGTCTATATAGATCTTCGTGGACTAAGTGAAATGTGTAAATGACTATAAATCTTTATCCTTTCGAGCCTTATAAAGACAGGTAATTTTATATAATCAGCCTGCCTGTAATATAAACCCATAGAAACATACCTTACTATAATTTGTCCATTCTCTTCAAAGCAAAATGACAACTAAACACAATGTGTTGGATGTTTATCTGCTATTCCCTGGGTATTTTATACAAGTTTTATATGACAAGGATCCACCCGAGGAAAAATGAAGAAGTATAAAACGATCTTGCCTTGTTGGGCAGGGTGGGGGTGGGCTTCTCACAAAGAACCACAACATGGAAAGGGAGGTATCCAAGCTCGCATCTGGTTATCTCCTTGGCTGTTGGATCAGGCGGGAGATATGGGGCTTTTAGTTGAAAGACTGGTTACAAAGTATCAAATTGGGGGACAAGACCAGTTTTTGTATGCTTTTCGTGCGTGTGTTCTAAAAGAAACCAAAGGAGTCATATTTCCTTGATTATGGGAAATAAAGAGCTGTGAGTGCAATTTCTAGCATACTAAAGGCATCCATAGTGTAGGAAGTGGGAAAATTTAAATAGTTTTGATGGGTATTCTCTGGGCAACCCAGAATATTAGGTATTTCGGTGTCTTTAGAGATAAAGATGGTGAGAAGCATCTGATACTATGTTAACTCACTTGTTACTCCAAAAGCTTAAGCTATTAGAAAATGGGCCCCAACTATGGGGCTGTTTGATAAAACTGAAAATTAAGGGTGTGTTTGATAACCCAATTAAGTGCTGAAAGCGTTTTCGGCACTTATTTATTTTAAATGCGTTTGATAACGTACCACTTAATTGAAAAAAAATTCCACTGAAAACTTTTAAGTTAAAAATTTTAGCTGATAATAATTACTGAATGCAGTCTATTTGAGTACTTGAAACATCGTTTTCAGTATTACAAATTTAATCGCTTAAAATTTTCAGTACTTAAAATTCAGCACTTAATTTTCAGTACTTAATTTTCAGTTTTATAATCTGAGCCTAAGTATTGAAAATTAATGTTGAATTTTAAGTATTGAAAATTTTAAGTGACTTCGTTTGCAATACTAAAAACAGTGTTTCAAGTACTGAAATTGACTCCATTCAGTGATTATTTTCAGTAGGATTTTTTCAATTAAAGTTTTTAGTGGACTTTCGGCTACTTTTTCAGTTAAGGGGTACATTATCAAACGTACTGAAAAACAATAAGTGTTGAAAATTTCAGCATGTAATAGGGTTATCAAACACACCCTATGTGAAGCTTCAGCAAAAAGTACTGGATTGTCAGACACTAATGAAGAAAATTAGAGAGAAGAGAATCGCACGAAGATGATTGTAACCTGTTAGGCATATGCAGATATAGGATTTTATATGGATACCTTGGTTAGCAAATTTGTAAAAATAGGATACATGTACGGCAAGTATACTCCAAAAAATATTGTTTCGCATGTATTTAGTTTACTACTTGCATGCGAGTTATTTTTGCTTAGTGCCTTTGTCCAGACGAACACAAAATCATGTCGGCTTGTGATTTCTAAACCAAGGTCGCATTAAGCTTGGGTTGGGCATGGGTTAGCTTGTCATAGTTGCAATGTAGTCATCTGACCAATATTTAAATACTTAAAAAGGTGGGTTATATCCCGAATGTACCCTCTCATTAGCCTAAATAAATTGGTGCATGTCCTAAATGTATCCACATTTTCAAAATCTTTTGGATACCTTCTTAGTCCCCTTGTCCCATTTTAGGTGACCATCTTCGTGCCCCATCTTTAAGCAAACATCGGTAACTGCATTGTCTTGCATTTAAAACATTCGATTCGTCCTAGTTTGCCCCTTTATTTCACTTTGCTAAGTACCACTCCTCCTACATGTTTTAAATTAAGGAAGAACAGTGTTGGGAAGTGAATGAAATATATGCATTTAATTGTTAAAGAGATCATTAGTTTTGGGACAGCTAAAAAGGGAAAAGTGGTCACGTAAAATTGGACAGAGGGAGTAGTATGTAAGGCACACACTGAGCATTCATGTTTCATAGACTATAACATATATAGCAGCCAGATAATCACATAGACCCGTCGTATGGATATTGAAGTACTCTAATCTTATTTTGGTATGATAACCCTCATTACAGCAATTCCAATGCTATTTAAAAGTTTGCAAGGAACAAGATAAAAGGACATGAATTCAACAAAACCAGTAGTACAATTAGCCTTGGATTGAAATAAGATATTTTGATCGTAGATTTTGTTTTTGAAAGTCTTAAACCTTAGAAGCACGAAGCGGGGGCGAGGGGGGAGTCGGGAGCGGGAGCGAGAAAGCGTTAAACTTTACGAGGTTCAAAGTTTGGGAGCGTTTAGGAAGCGTCCAAATAGTTGATATAGATATATTTTATATATTATTATTGCAGGGGAATTTAGATTGACATAATATATGTTGATTGTAAATTTTGTTTTTAAAAGTCTTCAGCCATATGTTCAGACATAAAAATATTTCTTCAGTAAAATATTTGAGCAAAATAAGAACTTGAATCTATTTATAGGCTATTTTGAGACTTGGTTGTGATGGGAGCGGGGTGGGAGCGAGATTCTAATGTGAGGGGAGCGAGGTTCCGACAAGCTTCTTAGTAAGAAGGGCGGAATCGAGAGTCTGAGGAGGGAGCGAGACCAATTAAAAGGTTCTGCTTCTAAGTCTTAAACCATATTTTTTGACATAAATATATTTCTTCGATAAAATGTTTGAGCAAGATAAGAACTTGAATCTATTTATAAGCTCTTTTGAGACTTGCTTGTAATGGGAATAGGTGGGACCGTGTTTTAACATGAGGGGAGCGAGGTTCCGACAAGCTTCTAAGTAAGAAGTGTGGAATCGAGAGTTGAGGTGGGACCGTGACCTTTTTAGAAGGTTCTTGCTTCTAAGATCCCGCATAATGTACTATGTGCAAAGTCAAGGCTTGGGCCTTGTAAGAGTTCTTCTTGCACCTCTTGATGCCCTATATCTAATATGATCTTCATACTTGTTACATAGACATGAATTATTTGATAGTGTTGCTATCCAGTGCAAAATAAGGTTCTTTGATGCGCTAATAATCACTTGTGCTACGAGTTTCATAGTTTTGCATTGAGCATGTTGATCTGTGGTTTTTACATCAAAACCTCCCTTCTTGTCCTTCAATTCTGTAATTATGCTGCCCAAGTTAGGTATCTATTAAGGTAATTTTGTGTTTTAACTTGATTAGTTATTAGACTAGTACTTTACTAGAGTTGTGCTTGACAGCTTGAGTGACTTTAGCTCCATCAGATTACCTAACTATCTCTCTCTAAATATATATATATATATATACCTCTGTGCAGTGGAAAATCATCTGTGAAGTTGGTCCTACTGGATGAGTCCGATGCCATGACAAAGGATGCACAGTTTGCCCTGCGTCGAGGTAAAAAGCTATATGCGTAGATTACTTCTTAATTAATTTTGACTACACTTATTTTTTGTAGAATATTGTTCCATGCTCGCTTTTTGTATACAGTGATTGAGAAGTACACAAAAAACACTCGGTTTGCTCTTATCTGTAATCATGTCAACAAGGTTATTCCGGCACTACAGTCAAGATGTACTCGATTTCGGTTTGCTCCTCTTGATGCAGTTCATGTCAAAGATCGGCTTAAACATGTGATTGAGGCTGAAGGGTAACTACCCTTCTTCTTTAGGGGGCAACTTTAACACTTTACTGCAATTTCTTGATACCAAGTATCTATTATACAATTTCTATGTACATCCTAAATTATTTGTTGGAAATTGGAATTGTCTGTAGTTCTTATGACTCCGGAAATACAGTACCAAGTCTCATGCATAGTTAGTTGGGACTTTATTAAGCAACATCATATTCTTCTTGATCATTAAACACTAGCCATTCTTGAGACCATTGAAATCTCTGTGGTTAACCTGTGTCATCCTTCCTCGCACGAGCAAGATGAGATCAGCAGATTCAAATATGATGAAATCAATCCACCAGTTGTGCTTGTACCTGTGGGTCATGTTCTAGAGTATATGCCCTCTCTATTGACCAATAGCGACTTACCAAATGCTTGAACAAAGAGAACAAGTGTAATCTCTCTGAGTGGTTATTCTTAGATTCTTTTATCGGCTGATCCCCTAGAATGTATAAAAGGTTGTTGTGTGTCTGTCTAATTTGGAAGCTCGCCGAAAGAGTCAAAACTGAGGGTTTGCTTTGTTGTAGATAGTTGAATTCTTGTGTTTATTTTTCTCTCTTTTTCTTTACATATGACACTTGAAATATTTGATCTTATAAATTGCCTCTATTATGATATCTCTGAAATAGGCTTGATGTACCGGAGAGTGGGCTAGCAGCACTTGTACGGCTTAGCATCGGTGACATGAGGAAGGCTTTGAACATTTTGCAGGTTCTTAATTATTTTCCTCGCTCCTTACTTGTGTGTTACTCTTTTTGACATCAATGCGGACTACACCAATTATACATGTTAAGACTACATATTATATATGAATATGCATATATTAATGAATAATTAGAAGACAATGACAACCTTGTGAATAATGAAAACCGGCATTATGATTTTCTTTCAAAACCTGTAAATATTAATCGAAGTTGAATGATTAAAAATCTGTCCATGGTGGAGTTGTCTTGGGCCTAAGTTGGCCCAACCAAGAACTGTAATTATTAGAATGGAGAAATTATGTGGATACATATTACCGAACAAGCGTTGTTGAAACCAATACGGTCAATATTCTTGGTTTGGGAAGGATATTTTAAAGAAATATTTCATATCAAATTGATAAATTTTAAACTATTATTTCGTATCAAGTTGGATATAAAAAAATCTACATCTTTTTGAAAGTAGCAAATATATACTTGGAACATATGTGAAGATTATTTTCTTTCTCATAGGCAATCTATATGGTGAGAAGTTAGTGGTCAGTAAAAGTGATAGAAAATGGTGGTTCTTAATAATTCTACAACTCAATTCATGGAGCCCTGTCCGAAATATTTGTGGTTTGTTACACAAATTTTGTTTCCCCATATTATTTTGTCAAAGACCATAGTCTCACTTAAACCATGTACCATTAAATCTTTCTTTACTACCTTTACCCGGGTCAATTTTAATATGCTCCTACCCTTTGCGTTATCCTCAATGTGGATTATTGATTACTTGCGGACATCTGTGTTATAATAACATTTTTTTTCTTAAAATATTTCCAAACATTTTTATAGCATCCAGAATAATCAATCGAAATTACAGTCTTTAAGAAGGATCCTAGTGCCATGTCCGCTGGCTCTATGACAGAGAGGCATGTTTGTCCCCGTTTTTATAGATGTGTTAGGCGCTTGTTTGTTCTTTTGGAGCCGTCTTTGTGTCACCCTCGTTTCTATGGAGATGATTGTTTGCTTTTGGCCAGTGATTTCTTCGGGCCTTCGATGATGAGGATCAGTTTTTATTTTTGCTGTATTTGTGCCCCCAGCTTTGCAGCTGGGGTTTTGGTTAGTTACTTGGAACTCTGTGCTGTTTGTGAAGATGCATACTCCCTGTTTGCATGGGTGCACCACCTTTTGGTGCCTTCCAATACAAATGCAAATCCAAATCCAAAAAAAAAAAAACAAGTTTATTCTATTTTTAACAATTAAACTTTTACTTGGGTCCATATTAATTGCATAAAATTATGGCTTTTGGGAAACTTGCAATTTCATCTTGGATCAATATTAGGTATTTATTTCAAGACTATAATAGTCACAAAGATTGCATCATAGTAAATTTTTGAATCTGTATGTATTTATGAAGCACGAGTGCTTTGAAAATGGGGCCGCATGCGTACTTAGTGTGTATGGTGCTAGTGTAGCTGAGTGCGCATGTAGTGCGTATGGACTCTATTGGAGTTCTTAGTGATAATTGAGTGCGGCTTGAGTGCGGTAGAGTGCGGCATGAGTGCGTCGCGACACGTCGTGAGTGCTGCCACAACTTTTTTTTTAAGTGGCGGGGGTCTATTTTTAATTTTGACAACTTTGAGGGGGTGTATAACAAATGCAAAAGTAAAAAAGAGAGGCAATATACAGGGAATATACAAGGGTTTCTTCAGTTTTTTTAGATCATACTACACCCCAAACATATTGTTCTCTCTCTCTCTCTCTCTCTCTCTCTCTCTCTTCTCGCTGCGGCTAGGGCACAACAGCTCCCTGCGTCTCTGTTCGTCGCCTCTTAGGTTCGTCTCTCTCCCCTCTGCTTCGTCTCTCTATTTAACACACACACAAACAAAAAAACCTCTCTAACTCTCGATCTGCTTCGAGGGGCGCAGGTGGCTGTCTCTCCCTCTCGATCTGCTTCGAACTCTCGTTCTCTCTCTCTCTCTCTCAGTCTCTCTTTATCTCTGTGTGTGTGATCCAGTCATCCAGGTATGGGTTTTCTTCTCACTCGTTTTGTTATTTATTTTATTTCTCTCCTTTTTTATATGGTTTTTTGTTAGTCATATTATATATCATATATGTTGCATGTTTATGTTGTGTTTCTAGTTTCATGTTTCTCTCTCTTTTTTCTCTCTCCTATTCTATGTTTTTTTGTTTTATTCCTTGTTACTTGTTCTAGTTGTGAAATTTGTGAGATTTATTTTTTGATTTTTGAAATAATTTTTTTGGTAGCCCTCTGTTAGAAATGAATTCCGAGAGTGTGAATTCAACTACCGCCCCTACGGATTCTAGTGCGGATACTAATGAAGACACTAATTTCCCTCTGTGGAGGTATGTAACTAAGTTAGAAAGAAAGGGTAAAGGTGGAAATTGGAGCTTCCAATGCAAGTTCTGTAACAAAACAGCGGTGGGATCATATGCTCGAGTGAAGGCACATCTTTTGAAATTAACCGGCAATGGAATAGCGGTATGCCAAAAAGTGACTCCTAGAAATAAAGCTGAATTCCAACAGCTTATCAATAAAGTTGAGAATATAAGGTCAGTGATGTCAGTCCCACTTCCATCCAGCTCGACCCAAGGGCCATTTGACCACGCCAATGCCAATATAAATGCCACTGCCGCCAAGTATAGTGAACTTAGGAAGAGAAAGGTGTCCGCAATTGAAAAGACATTTAATAATGAATGTAGAGAGCATTTAAGGAGTGAGATAACAAGAATGTTTTATGCTTCAGGTTTGCCCTTTCATTTTGCTAGGAGCCCATACTATATAAATTGTTTCACGTATGCGGCTAACCACAACATAGCCGCGCAGGCTACAATGCCTTAAGAACTACTTTATTGCAAAAGGAAAGGGCAAATATTGAACTGTTGTTGGAGCCCATAAAAGGGACTTGGGGGGAAAAAGGGGTGAGCATTGTCACCGATGGTTGAATAGATGCTCAAAGAAGGCCACTAATAAACTTTATGGCCGTGACCGAGAACGGACCAATGTTTTTAAGAGCAGTCAATTGTGAGGGAGGGTACAAGGATAAAAATTTTATTGCAAATTTGATGAAGGAGGCCATCAAAGAGGTTGGGCTAGGAAATGTGGTCCAAGTGATAACAGATAATGCTCCTGTGTAAGGTGGCAGGGATGCTTGTTGAGGCTCGATATCCTCACATATTCTGGACTCCGTGTGTGGTGCACACCCTTAATCTCGCTCTTAAGGACATATGTGGAGCAAAAAATACCGAAAGCAATGCGGATGCTTATTTCGAGTGTGGTTGGATCAGTGATGTGGCTGGGGATGCGATCATAATTAAGAATTTCATAGTCAACCATAACATGATATTGGCCATGTGTAATGATTTTGTGAGCTTGAAGTTGCTTTCAATGGTGCTTTGTGAGAGGTGGTTGTCAATGTACAAGGATGATAACATGGGAATGGCATCTAAAGTGAAGGAACTTATTCTAAGTGATGTTTGGTGGGACAAAGTAGACAAAATACTCCGCCTTCACTAATCCAATTTATGATATGCTTCGATTTGCCGACAGGGATAAGCTCGCTTTGCATTTAATTTATGAAATGTGGGATTCGATGATTGAAAAGGTGAAAAAGGCAATCTATCAGAATGAGGCAAGGCAAGAAACCGACGAGTCAACATTCTACAATGTTGTGTATACCATCCTTACTCAACGATGGTCAAAGAGTAGCACGCCACTTCATTGCATGGCACACGCTTTGAATCCAAGGTAACTTATAAATTTAACGTAAAAGAATTAGCATTAAAATAAATATTTAAATGTATTAGTAAGTTAGCTCACTGCTTGATTAGAATGGCTCAATGGAGCTCCTGGCCGTGTTCCTCCACACAAAGATAATGAGATTGGCGAAGAGAGGGCCCATTGTTTGAGGAGATTTTTTCCAAATAATGAGGATAAATGAAAGGCGATTCTTGAGTTCCACGACTTTTCTTCTGGAGCTGCACAATTTGGTAATTTGGACTCATTGGTAGATAGGGGGACTCTAGATCCAAAAGCTTGGTGGTCGTTCTATGGTTCTTCGGTTCCCTTGTTGCAGAACATAGCTTTAAAGCTTCTAGGACAACCGTGTTCCTCATCTTGTTCTGAGAGAAATTGGAGCACCAACTATTTCATTCATTCAATAAGAAGGAACAAAATTCAACCACAACGTGCTGAAGACTTAGTCTTTGTGTACACAAATCTTCACCTCCTTTCAAGACGAAATCCAAATTATATGAAAGGAGAAACTAAGATGTGGGACGTTGGTGGAGATGTTTTTGATCCTCTTGATGGTGCTGGGGAACTTGAGATTGCAAATCTCTCACTGGATGAGCCGGAAATGGAGGCCGAGTTTTGTGCAGAAAATGAAGTCCATGATGATGATGTTGCAAGCTGAAAGAAATAAAGAGCTTAGAAAGTCTTTTTCTTTATTTGTTTGAATGGATGATAGACAAAACATATTCTTTGTGTATTATGGTTTGCTTGAATTAAGTTATGCAAGACTTTGTTTAACGTTTAATATTAATTTGCTTCTTGTACTTGTTTTCTTGCTAGTTGAATTACATTGGCTAGTAAAAAAATAGTGGTTGAATAGTTTTTAATTTTTATATACTATATAGTAATATATAAATGTGCATAAAAAATATATATATCTATACTATATATATAAGAGCCTTAGCGACCATAGTTCACCCAATCCCTAAGTTGAATTACCATTTTACCCTTTTCAATTCCATCTATTCCCTTACCCTTTAGTTTTTTATCTGACTTTTCTTCTAATCTGGATGGTTTTCTCGGTATATTTGCGCTAAAAAAGCGTACGTTATCATCCAAGTTTTACAACCTTTCTTTAGGTCCATTTTGCCCCCTCTACTATACCATATTTAATCATGCATCTGTACTCATCATAAGGATATATTGATTTGTTTGAGGGTAATTTGGTCATGTCAAATAAGGTAATTAGTTTTAGGTCAGCTTTTGTTATTTTATTTAATATAATAATGAGGTTTCGATCAACAATATTGTGTGTAATTACATTTGGGTCAACAAGTTCTGGGATATTTATTATTTACTTAAAAAAAAAGTCAACAAAAGTGGCCATTTTGGTGGCTATTTACGAATTGGTCACTGATATTTATATTTTGGTCAACTTTTGATCTTAAATTTAGGATGTAAATATTGTAGTATGTGTAATTACTATTGACTTCAAAAAAAGTCAAAAAAAGTGGCTAATATTTATATTTTGATCAACTACTTCCCTCGAATTTATGCTTTATACATTGTAATATGTATAGTTACATTTACGTCAAGATTTTGTGGCATATTTATCATTCACTTCAACAAAAAGTCAATAATACTGGCTAATTACGTATTGATCTATAATATTTATATTTAGGTCAACTTTTATCCTGAAATTTAGGATTATTATGTTATGGGTTTTTTTTACCACATACTGTGGCTTCTCCCCTTCCTCTTTTTCCCTTTTATTTTAAAACTGAATTTTATAGTACCCACACATGGCTATAAATTTAATATTCACATGCTTATAATTTAGGATTATTATATTATGGATGTTTTTTTCCACATATTGTGGCTTCTCCCCTTCCTCTTTTTCCCTTTTATTTTAAAACTAAATTTTATAGTACCCACACATGGCTATAAACTTAATATTCACATGCTTATAATTCTTTTTTTATTAGACACGCATACCTAATTTAATTTTGACATTCTTATAATTCTTTTTTTATTAGACACACATACCTAATATGTGTCATTTACTGTTTCAAAACTACAATCCATTATCGAACTTTGGATATTTGGATATTAAATTAACTCATAAAAATATAAATACATTCTCCTTTGTAATTCTAGAACCATAAATCTCATACCAAATTGAAACAACACTATTCAAATCTTATACTCAAATCCATAGAAATAATGTACTTATTCCTTTCAAAACAGAATAGTTGATATCCGTATGACAATTGCAGATGTACATACCAAATGAAGATTTTTTTACTTATTTTAACACATGGATATAAATTCAATTTTATTATACACACATATCATCAACTATTTCATAAATATTGTCTACTAAGGAACTTTGAATATATGAAGACAAAAATAAGTCATCAAAATATTGTAGTGTTTTCTTCGAAAATATTATGTCTTTCATTTGTTTATTAAAATTTTATACCATTGATATCAAAATTCAAAATTGGGGAAAAAGAAAAGAAAAAAGCTTCATGGATATAAATTCAATTTTATTACACACACATATCATCTACTATTTCAGAAATATTGTCTATTAAGGAACTTTGAATATATATGGAGACAAAAATAAGTCATAAAAATGTTGTAGTGCTTTCTCTTTTTTTTAATAGTACACACACACATGAGTATAAATTTAATTTATACACATGCTTATAATTCTTTTTTATTAGACACACATACCTCATATGTGTCATTTACCATTTCAAAACTACAATCCATTGTCGAACTTTGGATATATGGAGATTAAATTAACTCATAAAAATGTAAATACATTTTTGCTTTGTAATTCTAAAACCATAAATCTGAAACCAAATTGAAACAACACTATTTAAATCTTACACTCAAATCCATAGAAATAATGTACTTATACCTTTCAAAATAGAATAGTTGATATCAGTATGACAATTGCAGATGTACATATTAAATAAAGATTATTTTATTTATTTTAACACATGGATATAAATTCAATTTTATTACACGCACATATCATCTACTATTTCAGAAATATTGTCTATTAAGGAACTTTGAATACATGGAGACAAAAATAAGTCATAAAAATATTGTAGTGAATTTAATTATACACATGCTTATAATTCTTTTTTTATTACACACACATACCTAATATATGTCATTTACCGTTTCAAAACTACAGTCCATTATCGAACTTTGGATATATGGAGATTTAATTAACTCATAAATATATAAATACATTTTCCTTTGTAATTCTAGAACCATAAATCTCATACCAAATTGAAACAATACTATTCAAATCTTATACTCAAATCCATAGAAATAATGTACTTATACCTTTCAAAAAAGAATAGTTGATATCAGTATGACAATTGCAGATGTACATACCAAATGAAGATTTTTTTTTACTTATTTTAACACATGAATATAAATTCATTTTTATTACACATACATATCATCTACTATTTCATAAATATTGTCTACTAAGGAACTTTGAATATATGGAGACAAAAATAAGTCAAAAAAATATTGTAGTGCTTTCTTCGAAAATATTATGTTTTTCATTTGTTTATTAAAATTTTATAGCATTGATATCAAAATTCAAAATGGGGAAAAAAGAAAAGAAAAAAGATTCATGGATATATGGATATAAATTCAATTTTATTACACGCACATATCATCTACTATTTCAGAAACATTGTCTATTAAGGAACTTTGAATATATGGAGACAAAAATAAGTCATAAAAATATTGTAGTGGTTTTTTTTTTCTTTTTTTTTTTTATAGTACACACACACATGGCTATAAATTTCATTTATACACATGCTTATAATTCTTTTTTTATTAGACACACATACCTAATATGTGTCATTTACCGTTTCAATACTACAGTCCATTGTCGAACTTTGGATATATGGAGATTAAATTAACTCATAAAAATTTAAATACATTTTTGCTTTGTAATTCTATAACCATAAATCTCATACCAAATTGAAATAACCCTATTCAAATCTTATACTCAAATCCATAGAAATAATGTACTTATACCTTTCAAAAAAGAATAGTTGATATCAGTATGACAATTGCAGATGTACGTATCAAATAAATATTATTTTATTTATTTAAACACATGGATATAAATTCAATTTTATTGCACGCACATATCATCTACTATTCCAGAAATATTGTCTATTAAGGAACTTTGAATATATGGAGACAAAAATAAGTCATAAAAATATTGTAGTGCTTTCTTAAAAAATAAGAGGGGATTGGCACGTGCACACTAGTATATATATAAATGCTATGTAAAATATATTTTAAAATTTTTATTTAAGTACCCCTGCCGCACTCGCACTGGTGATTTTGGGAAAATTGCCGAACTCTCCGCAATCGTGTCCCCGTCCTCGTGTCCCCACATCTGTACTGGTGCTTCCTAGGTATCTATGAATCTTGAAAAGCTGATTTGTATGTGTACAGTGTATTAGCGCGAAACAAAAGCAGGGGATCCGTGGCTTATGGATATGTTTGCTAGATTTTTCATGGGTTGGCCTGAGTACCGGAACTCTTGAAAAATAATATGTTTGGACTTGGGTTCGCTCGAATGTGTTTTCATGGGCCTCGCTGCTCTGTCAGTGACTTCTCTGGGTTAACCTTGGCCGGCAGCCAATGTGTAGCCTTAGGCTCTGTACACGATTGCATGTTTTGTTTCTTTTTCCATTTTTGGGTGGATAGTTTGAATTTAACATGGGAAAATTTTTGGTGATTTTTTGTCAGAATTTTTAGCATCTCCTCTGCGAATGTTGATATTCCCGTTTGTTTATAGAAGTTAGACTTGTGCTAGAACAATCTTGTCAAGTGTGAGAACATTCCAGTTAAACACTGCTGGATTCAACTTGCTTTCAAATTTCATTTTTGTTTACTTTTCTTGAAAAATGCAGTCGACACACATGGCCTCTCAGCAGATAACAGAAGAAGCTGTGTACCTATGCACTGGAAATCCATTGCCCAAAGACATTGAGCAAATATCTTATTGGCTTCTGAATGAATCATTTTCCGCTAGTTTTAAACGTATCCAACAAGATTGACTAAGAACCTGTTTGGAGTAGTTTATTTGGTGCCAGTGATCACTTCTTTGGCATTATTGAGATTTTGAGTTCTTTTGGCAAAAAAAAAATTTCACAGGTTTTTAAAAATCTAACAATTTGATGCTGTTTTAAAAATTTATTAAACAGAGATTTGTTAACCAACTGCTCCAAAAAGTTTAAACTGTCGGAAAATGGGCCCAACAATGTATACCAAGCATCAACAAGAAATCTCTTATTCCCACAGCAATACCAAACAGGCTTTACCTATTGTGTTTCGACTTTGGGCAGTTCCAATCTTTTACTCTTGTTCTTCTTGTTCTTCTTCGTTTTGTGTACCTAACTATCTGAAGGAATATCTGAAATCAAGACAAGGAAAGGATTGGCGCTGGTGGATATTGTTAGAGAAGTAACTATGTAATATTTCACATCTCCTGCTTTCAACTACTCATAATATTCGTGCTCGAATTCATCTTGTTGGGAATTGCTTTCAGGTTTGTTTTTAAGATCAAGATGCCATCAGATGTACGAATTCAGCTGATCAATAACTTGGCTGATATTGAGTATGTATCATTCTCCATTCTCTATATGCCTTGTTATTTGTTCTAAAATAACATTAGATGTCGGACCTAATAGTTTACATTCACATGTGCGATGTAGCCGGATGCTAGTTTTAGTTGAGCCAGTATAAAGATGCTTGTTTTATACATTTGCATCGGGCAGAATAGTTGTGTAGCCTACGTTGCCATATTTCAGGAACCTTGACTATCAGCATTTATTGGACTTGCTTTCTACTGACTATGTTATGTAGACTCTCCTATTGCCCCCAAAGTACCCATGTCAGTCATACCCCGGATCCACTTCCAAAATATGATTGGAAAATAGCAAGTGAATTTCTTAACAAAAAAAAAAAAATTGGATTTCCATTGTCCTCTTGAAAGTATATAACTACCTTGAAATTCACAAAATTACAACCAATCCTTCACATGTTTAAGACCTAAGTAACCCAAATCCTCACGGTACTCTATACGGTGCTCCAATTTGACTTTATTCTATTTGTTCCATTTCCTCGGGCTATCGGTGCTACCTGCATCTATAAATAACACACGGACACATAGCATATTACTTATCAAACTTTTAGTTATTTACATCCTCACCCCTTGGAACTTCAATTATTATAATTTAACCCTCCATTTTTCATAACTTATAAATTGACCCCTAAATTTAACTTACACTAGTTTCTTTTATTTAATCTAAGGTCAGGGTCTTACAGTGTCAACAAGATGTGACATGGGTGTGGGTGTAAGATATGTGGCCGACTCCCAATACCCAAACCAGACACTCTGATCGTCCTTACGTGATGTTAAAAATTTAGAAGTAGCTCAAAGTTGAGGGGAAATAACGGTTTCGAGCTTTTCATATGAAGAGACATATAGAAACAGCTTAATTGATTAATAACAAGGTATATAGAAATGTTTTAATTAGTTACTAATAATGAACATTATTAGGAAAAAATAACGTCACACATTGCTATATCATATGAAGTATCATATATTTTTATTTTCAAGACGTGTCTACATGCCCGTATCCAACTTTTGGAGGCATTTCACATCGAGTGCCTCCCTAAGATTTGGAGTTTAGAGAGGTGTGACACCTAGACACCTAGGTAGCACCAGTGCGGGTGCGGGGATTCGGGTATGGGGATGCGGGTGCGAGGGATTCGTCAATTTTCTAAAAAGTAAGGGTGCGGGTGCGACGGGAGTACTTGGATAAAATATTAAAAAAATACTTTCAGATACAAATTATTTTATAATTATTAGTGCATTAGTGTATACCCTAGATAATTGCTATTAATATTTTCTATTATTTATGTTTTAAACCCCCAAAGTTTTCAAAATTATACGAAGAACTTGTATTCTTTTTCAAAAGAAGCTACAAAAAAGCCCCAGCTACACTCCAAAAGAACTCAAAGAATCCACTGAGCACCCAGTACGGGTGCGCACTAAGTGCGGGTGCGGCAGCCTTTTCGAAGAGTCCGTGTTTCATAGCTAGACACACACCCGCACCCGGTTATATGTACACTAGTTTATGTAACATAGTATCCTAGTGAGTTTGAAGTCTGTAGTAGAGGGATCACTGGCTAGTTACACCTTCTGTTCATCACTTGTTATTTATTATATTAGTTGAAACCTGCAAATACCTCCTGAACAACTGGAAACTCTACTCAGTAGTCAGTAGAGATTATCGCAAAATTTGGCATTGATTACACAAAACTATAAATGTGAATGTAAGAAGCATTCTAGATAAATACATCTGGGAAATCAGTTTTTGAGTGTGGTTGCAACAAAACACCTAAAAAAAGACTTAATTACAATAACACATAATTTATTTGTGGACAAATGTGTGATGGGGTAACAATCATTAATGACGCATAAATGCGTATGGTTTAATCAGATTATTCCCATGAAGCATTTTTGTCGTAAGGCTAACATCTTACAAGATAATTTGTTTAATTATCAAATGCAAGTCGAGCTCAATGACAATTGTTTCCTCCATAAAAAGTTAAATATTACCTCTTAATGTTACAATTGCTGTCTTTTACAAGAGTTACTGTTCTGATGATTAACAATCTTGAATTCTTCACGAAACGGAGAGCTGCCCTTGTGGAGCCATTTCTTTTCCGTTGGATAAGAGAACAAATCGTTTTTTTGTTTGTGCTTCGTCTCAGACTTTTGCAGACCATGACTATGCAATTGGATTCAAGTGGATTCAAGCTTAAATTGCATTACAGTATACTATTAATTTCTTTTTTGCATTGGCAGGTATAGGTTGAGCTTCGGGTGCAATGATAAGTTACAGCTTGGGGCTCTTATTGCTACTTTTACACGAGCTCGATCGGCGTTGGTAGCCGCTGCAAAGTAGTCATGTTAAATGGGCATGGTTTGTTGCCTTGACAATTTTAATACATACCGTTTGTTTAACAACTGAACCGTTCAAGAGTACAAAGTATGAAGATGTTTGCTCGGTTTTGAGGTTCGAAAGTCCGAGGCAATTCAACATTTTATGGGAAGATAGGAATGAAAAGTCAAAAGCTTTCATATTGAGATGTAACAATTCAGTTTTCCTCAATTGGTAGGGATGTTTTGTAAGTGTGTATCTACCTACCTACCTACCTAAGATGGTATCGATCCACCCTTCGCCATCTTTTGTTGAGACTTTTTGTTGAGGTTGTATATTGAAGTTATTATATTTTTATACTACTCCAAAACCCTGTGTTCTCATTATGTAGTAGTAGCACAAGTTATTGCTTAAACAAGAACCTCAACTAACGCACTCTTGTGATATCTTTAGCGACTATATTATAACTCTGTAGTCTGTACATCACTGGGCTTGTGGTATTTTATGGTGATGCAGTTTATTATTTGTGGGTCAAAGATAGAAAGGTGAGTTGTGGTGAAACTTTATACCTTTTAAAGAAACAAATGGATAAAGAGTGAAGGGTATGAGCATGGGTTGGTTGAATTTTTTATTTTTCTTTCTTCTCTGTTTTTTTTGGTTGCTAAGTTGGGAGGTTGGAATTCACGGCAGGCGTTGGATTTAGTGGGAAAAGAAAATAACGGAGAGGAAAGAAATCAATCACAACACTTGGAAAATTCAAACTTTTTACTCTCTAACAACCAATCCTCCTCTTCTCCCCCCCCCCCCCCCCCCAATGAATCCATCAACCAAACAAACCCTTCAAGCCTTAGACAATAGATGTGCTTCTAAAACGTTGAAATATATGGTCCTAGGATTATCTCCAAAAACCCTTGGCCATTTGTTAATTTTGTTTTTTTCTCGAATGTGAATGGAGTACCTTCCTCATCTCTTGCCTCACGTTTTATCTTGGTTATCCCCTGTTCTTGTTGGACTTGGATAGGGTTTCTCGAGAGGCTGTTGAATTTTCGTGAGGAATTAAAACAATTAAAATAAAAAAACTCCATTTCATTGCCATTTTCTGATAAAATTATATTATGCAACAAGCAAGCTTGGGATACCAGAAGACATTTGAGATGCATTAGAAGCGAGGAACTAGCAAAATCTACTTTGTTCTACTGGTGCTTTCCCCATTGTAACTTGTAGAATCTGAATCTAATTTACCAAACTAAAAAGGAAAATTAATGGAAAAGAGATGATTTTACTGGTTCATAGCCATAATTGAAGAAAAAAACTATACATTCATACGCAAATAGCATCTGTTCCTCTCTCTCTCTCTCTCTCTCTCTCTCTCTCTCTCTCTCTCTCTCTCTCTCTTACTTATATTCTGCAGGAAGGAAGGGCCAAGCACATGGGTGCACCCAAGTTCTAACTAACTCAGGCCATGTGGAGGCCACGTACCAAAACTAACAAAGAAGAAATAAAGAAAAAGAATATAAAGTGTAAAGAAGAAATAAGAGGAAGCTGAGAAGAAAAAGAGGGGGAATGTAATCCTGGTCTCAACAATACATTCCCCTTTAAACAAGCTTGTCGTCAAGCTTGAAAGCCTGGAAATTGAGCTTCAAATTCTGTTGCATCCACCCAAGTAGCATCCTAGACGGGTAAGCCTTTCCACTGGACCAAGTACTTGGTGATAGCCACATTCCCTTTCTTGAATAACCCACGGTCTAGGATGTGCTCAGGAATCCATTACATAAAATCTCTCGTGCGGTAAGATGGTAAGGTAGGTGAAGTTGTTACTTTATCACCAAGTTTCCTTTTGAGCAAAGAAACATGAAACACTGGATGAATTTTTGCAACAGGAGGTAATTTGAGCTTGAAAGCAACAGTCCCAACCTTGGCCCCAACTTGGAAAGGTTCATAGAACCTTGGAGCTAACTTGTGGCAACTCAACTTCTTCTTTCCACGGTTTGCTGTCTATAGGGCTGCAGTTTCAGATATAGCCAATCTCCCACAAAGAACTCTCTTTTAGTCCTTCCTTTGTCTGCGTATGTCTTCATTCTATTATGAGCCTCTTCCATATTTTGCTTCAGCCATGTAAGCATTTGATCCCTTTCCTTCAATGTTCTGTCCACTAAGTCCACAGAAGATGATCTAGGTAAATAGGTTTGGATTGTGGGTAGAGGTCTGTTATATAGTGCCTGGATTGAAGTTGTCTTGATTGAAGCTTGGTATATGGTATAATACCACAACTCCGCCCAGGGGAGCCACTTAACCCATGAATAAGGCTTGCCACCTACAAAACACCTCAAGTACTATTCCAAAATCTTGTTTAATATTTCTGTTTGACCATCAGTTTGGGGATGGTAAGAGTAGCTATTGCAGAGCTGGCTACCACTTGACTTGAAGAAAGCATGCCAAAATTGACTCATTAAAGTCACTGACAATGGATTTTAGGCATCCCATACAACTTGAAAACTTCTTTGATGAATAATTCTGCCACTTAAACATATGTGTAGGGATGAGAAAGGGGAATGAAATGGCTATATTTAGAGAGTCTGTCAACTATAACCAAGATAGTATTCTTGGAAGTGGAGTGGGGCAGGTCTTCCACAAAATTCGTTGAAATATATGTCCAAGTATCAGCTGGAATGGGAAGGGGGCTAAGAAGTGTTGGTGGATGAATATGTTCCATTTTCTGCCTCTAGCAAACATCGCAGATTGTCACTAAAGCTTTCACATCCTTCCTGATGCCAGGCCATTTGAAATTCTGGGATAGCCTTTTATATATTCTAACTAGCCTGAATGACCACCCAATGGTGTAGCATGATACTCATATAATAGCTTTTCTATCCAAATAGAAGATCTAGGGACATAGAGCATGTCCTTGTAGGTTAAGGTCTGATTATGGAGTTTGAAATGCTTAGGTCCTGGTTTACTTTCGGTGAGGGACTGCAACACTTGTGATATTTTTGGATCTGCAGTGCAATCTCTTTGTATTTCAAATATAAAATCAAAAGTAGGGCTAAAGAGAGCCATTAGACTGCACAACTAGTGTTGTCTTGAAAGGGCATATGGAACCTTGTTGTTTTTCTCTAGTTTGTACTCAATGGTGTATAGGAAACCCAATAATTTCAGCAACCATTTATTATGCTTATGTGTAGTGATCCTTTGTGTGAGGAAATATTGAAGAGTTTTGTGGATTCTTATCATAAACTGAAAGTTGTAGATTCTTACCACAGAGAGCTTTACTTACATAGGCTACAAGATGTTTATCTTGAGTGAGGACAACCCCAATGCCTTCCTGGAAGCATCACACTCAACAAAAAAATGGCTTGTTAAAATTTCGAAGTGTCAGTATTGGGGCTGTGATCATGGCTCTTTTAATCTCTCAAGGTTGTTTCAGCTTCTGGATTCCAATGGAACTTCCCTTTCTTTAGCAACTGTGTTAAGGGCCTTGCTATTATGCCATATCCCTGAATAAATTTCTTGTAATACCCAGTGAGGCCAAGAAAACCCTCAAGCCCTTAATAGTTTTTGGCAACACCCATTCTGTTATACACTTGATTTTTGAATTATTAATGGCTACTCCTTCTGCAAATATGACGTAGCCCAAGTAATTGACTATCGCAGCCCCAAAAGAGCACTTGCTCTATTTCACCTTTAGTTGATGGTCCTTTAATATCTGTAATATTGATCGAAGATGTTCAATGTGTGGCTCAATTGATGAATTGATTTATTGTAGAATCAAATATCATCAAAAACACAGGACTAATTTTCAAAGTTAAGGAACTAATTTTCAAAGTTAAGGTTTGAAAACATCATTCATGAGAGACTTGAAAGTGGATGGAGCATTACTTAATCCAAATGGCATGACCAGAAACTCATAATGGCCGTGGTAAGTTCTAAATGCTGTCTTGTGGATGTCCATATCCCTCACTTTGATTTGATGATAGCTAGACCTCAAGTCTAGCTTAGAAAAAATCACAGCCACATGCAACTCATCCAGCAATTCATCTACTACGGGTATTGGAAATTATCCTTTATTGTGACCTCATTAAGGGTTTTGTAGTCCATACACATTCTCCATCCCCATCTTTCTTCTTAACCAACAAAACAGGGGAGCTGAGAGGGGCTATTGCTAGGCCTGATGGTTCCACAGTCCAACAACTTTTATACAATTTTTTTAATCTCTAATTTTTGAAAGTATGGGTATCTATAGGGTCTGACACTCATAGGGGTAATTTCGGGTAACAAGGGAATTTGGTGGTCATGGCTTCTGGGTAGAGGAAGACATGTGGGTTCAGAGAATAGTTCAAAGTATTGGCTAAACAATTGCTGACGTCTTTCTTCTGGTTTGGGTTGTACATATAACTTTGTATCAATTGTCTCTTCAGCATTTAGTACAATCATTGAGCTATGAGGCCTACTTTCTCTTGTTGAATCAACTTGCACATGGAGTTAGTACTCACAAGAGTAGTAGGTAGAGGTGTGGTCCCGTGTAGCTTATAGATTTGTTGAAGGATGTTAAAGGACATGGTCGTTTTAGAGAAATCCCATAAAATATGCCCCAAGGATTCTATCCATTTAGCCCCTAGTACAATGTCATACCCCATAACTGGTAAGATGTAGAAATTGGCCAAACAAGTGTACCCTTGGACTTTTAGGGAAACCCCATTAATCCTCCTTCACTTTGCATAGGGGACCCATCAGCTGCATACACTTTCAAGGACATCTTTAAATCCTCTTTTCCATCAGCATGTTTAACCAAAGAAGGGTGTAAAAAATTGTGAGTTGACCCAAAGTCTACTAGTATATTTACCCTTTGGTGACCTAACTTCCCATCAATCCTCATGGTTGTGACCTAATAGAACCAGTGAGGGCATGGAAGGATATGGCTAGGTTATTAGTGTAGCTTAACTCTTCTATAACCTCTATTCCCTTTTCCTTTGGTTCTTCACAGTTTTTTCTTATAACATCTTTAGCTTCCATTATAAGAATTTGTGATTTTTTTACAAATATGGCCAGGCCTATACGGTTCATCGCATTTAAAACACAAATTCTCGTCTCTTTTCTCCTGAATTTCAACAAAAGACAATCTTCTAATGGGTCGAACAGGGTTTTTGTTACTGGTTGGTTGTGAAGTACCCACTGGAGGTGGTGTGTGTTGGGTCTAGAATATTGGGTAAATTGAGTGGTACCTTAAGGTTACTGCACCTGGTGGCAGCCCT
The DNA here is from genome assembly GCA_033977485.1 of Hydrangea macrophylla. Taxonomy (NCBI): domain Eukaryota; kingdom Viridiplantae; phylum Streptophyta; class Magnoliopsida; order Cornales; family Hydrangeaceae; genus Hydrangea; species Hydrangea macrophylla. The sequence goes on from CM066994.1 coordinate 85,414,664, forward strand.
TCTAGCCTTCACCTTTCCTTCTTGTAACCTAGCTAGCTTTATAGCTCCTATTAAATTGGTCGGCTCAAACGAGAACACCTCAAATTATAACTCATTCTCTAACCCTGAAATGTAGAAGCCTTGAAGTTGTTCATCAGACTAGTTGGGTAGCCTGCAAACCAATCGCAGAAATTCTAATTTGTAATTTTCCATAGAGTTATTCCCTTGTTCCAAATTTGACAGCATTCCATTATGTCTGTTCTTCATTTTTCCCCAAAATGACATAGAAAAGCTTGTAAAAATTGGGCCCAATTGCTAAATGGATATTGAGATTCAAACCAATCAATCCAAGTTATGGATTCTCCTTCGAAATGAATGGATGCAATCTATCGTTTCTAATTATCTAAAATTTGGTAAAATCTGACATAGCATTTAGCTCGTGAAATCCAGTCTAGAGGATATCGATTAGTATAAATTGGGAAATCAAGCTTGAGGTTACGGTTGATGGTAAGGGGGTTTTGGTGGTTTGGGTATCCAAATGTAGTTGGGTTGATATGAGGGTTGAGGTAAAAGAGCATATGTAGGGAGAGCTATATTGGTATTGGTATGGCTTCAGGTGTAGAGATTTGGGTCATAGGAATGGTTAAAGGAGGTATATGAATGAATTGGTTGGGTAGAACATTTAGTCTATGGGTTGGAATGGGTTATATGGATGGATTGATGGAGAACAAAGGTAATTGGCATGATACATGTGCCTTGGAGTTGCTGGATGAAGATACGTTAGAAGCCATCGAAGATTGGAACTGGATCATGGTCTTTCGTAACTCGGCAACCATGTTCTTCTGTTGGTTCTGGAATTCAAGTTGAAACTTCTATTGGTTAAGCTCCAGATCTTTTTGTAATTGATACATCTTCTCTTCCAATTGAGATCCAAACCCCCCTTGAATCTAAGACTATATAGCTAGCATCTGTGATTCAATTTGAGCCCTCGTCGATTGTAATTCGGTTTCCCATACAGACCCAGAAGGTTGAAGTGGCTTCCCCATGATGATCGTGACCTAGGCTCGGATACCAGATGTAGAATCTAGATCTAATTCACCAAACTAAAAAGGAAAATTAATAGAAAGAGAATAAATAGAATGATTTTACTGGTTCATGACCACAATTGAAGAAGAAAAACAATACATTTGTAGCACCGACCCATTTACCTGTATTTATCTATATATGAATGTATTCCTATATTCTTGAATTCGTTGATGTAAGTTACGATTGTTATTAAATGAGTTTTTATGATAGTTAATATGTATATTGATTCCTTAACCTTAGAACTCTTAAAACAAGAGAAGGATATGTGCAGCAGGATCCTCGAGCGCTCGAGGCTTCGGAGTGTTCGAGATGGGAGTGTTCGAGAAGTGTGAGTGCTTGAGCTAAAAATAAGTGTAATGACTATTTTGCCCCTGGGGTCACAAATCTCTAAAAATACTCAGCTCATTCAGCATTTGTACATTTTATAACTCTGCTATACCGAGAGCTACTTTGAGAGAGAACTTTGGGAGTTTATACCTAAACATACACACATTCATGTTTGTATGACCTCCAATTCTTCATCCATTCACCTCCTACACACACAAACACTTGTATTACAACTATCATGAAGTTCTGGAGCTGTGTTCTTGAGAATCAAAGTGCATGAGAAGGGATTTTGAAGTCTTAGAGCTTTCTTGAAGTTGCATTGGAAGCTTGATCATCATCATCATCTCATAATCATCATCATTTTGATCATCTAAGCTAAGTGAGTACTCATACTCACTCTAAATATATATTTTTTTGAAGTTAATTGATGAGTTCATAGCTTGGATGTCACATGCATTGAAGTTTTAAAGCGAATTCTGTTATGAAATAACCAATCTGCTAGAAAACTGTCAAACTCGATCGCTTGGACCAATCGCAAGCGCTCAAGCTCAATGAGAAGGTCAGGCCTGAATGCTCGAGAAGTGCGACGCTCGAGTTCAGTAGTATATAGAAGAATGAGTTGTTGCATGTTAAGTTTATGTTAATCTATGATATGTTTGATAGTACTACAAGTTGTGATCGTTGTACCTTGATGTTGTACTTGTCATACGTGTTTGTATGTGCTTATGAAGAGTTGTACTTTATGCTAATGGTATAATATTATAGTAATATATCACTTGTAATCAAGGAGGAATCCTGAAGTTTACAAAGGTGAGCGCTCGAGCCTACTGATTTTGGTATAAACATGTTTTCTGTAGTAAATTAATAATGAATTGAACTAGTAAGACTTATACATGTGAGGGATGATAATGTGATAAGTAGAGAATATGATATCCTGGTAATGATGTGCATTAATGACTTATACGACGCGCATTAGTTATGGTTGTGTAAGCTGCATTAACTTTGATCACGAGATCTACAACAATGTAGATGAAACGAAAACTATTAACAAGATGATTGTATCCGTCGGTCAGACTCTTGTGTTTCATCCGTAAAAGATTAATGAGTATCGTGCTATTATACAAGTATTACTAAAGGCCAAGTCAGGCATGGATGTTAGATAAAAAGCCAAGGTAGGCAACTGATGTGGTAGTACCTCGTCGGTACTATCGTGAAAAGAGTACTTGGCCATTTAGGCTATATAGGCAAGTCAGTTAAGTTTGTCGGAACAAGATGGGGTTACCTAAGGCCAAGTTGGGCATAGTTAACATAGATGAAAGGTAACCTAACGGCTGTAAGGCGACGATGTTCCCAGGAATGAATGGGTAAGATAGGGTTACTGAAGAACAAGTTGGGCATAGTTAAAAGGCCAAGTTGGGCATAGTCAAAAGGTAACCTAATGGCCATAGGGTAACGATGTTCCAGGCCTAATGGCATTGCCGAATTGTACGCAAAGAGTCAAAGTCTGTAAAGATTGGATCAATGATCCAAACTATGTCAAGTTTGTGAAAGATTGAATAGTTTGTTCAATGTGGATTGTCGAGTTAGTGTCGATTGGACCAATAGTCCAAAGAGGTTAGTCGGTTAGTGTTAGTTGAGTTTCCAAGTTCGAGTATTGTCGTTAAAATCTCTAGACTAACGTAATACATCAAGACTGGGAATAGTAAGACTTAATGATGAGGTTTTCTAAAGTATAAAAGGGAAAGCCTTACTTATTAACTGATTAACAATGTTTTCAGAGCCTGTTTAAGTGTAGTAGATTTACTTACTCAGCTTGCAGTAAAGTTGATGACTTTTATGTCCTGGATAATCAAACATCCAGATCTTGCAGAAGTAGAGTACCCGGACGAGGTGTACACCAAGGAATCTATGGCTATGTAAACTAGATGGTGAGACTCTTAGTTTACTTATCTTTTGTTATTGAGGTATTTAGATGCCTGACTTATTATTATGTTGTAGGGCTTATGCCCAAGATATTATTCTATTTTCTTTTCCTTAGTTCTCCAATAATGAGATTAAGACTCTGATGTTTAATATATAAGTAAGCCCAGACCACCATGTTTATTTATCGCTGCTTGTTATTTATGATATCGATTCTTATTTGTTGTGGACAATCATGAGATATTCAACTTGCCACGGACCTACGGACCCAAAAGAGAAAATGATTAAGCTTTTCCTATTTTGGCTACTTCAAGGTGTGATAGGGATTTTTGGTATCAGAGCTCTAGGTTTAGTCGTGCTTGTTGATTGTCTTACAGATATGAGCCTTAAGATAGACTTAATTTAGATTCATTTCAGATCATGGAGCTGATGCATGTAGAGGACGAGATGAGAGGATACATCATTTATGCTGACAGAGTTGAGGCAGCTGATCCTTTGTTTTATCGACAGTGTATCCGGATGAGAGCCGGGGAGTGGTTGGAGGAGTACCTATGGCATTTGATGCATGTAGATGGACTATTGCACCAGGACAGGATTCATATGGGGGCTAAGCATCATGCCCTGTACTATAGACCTTGTTTATATGGAGTTAGGTCGGATGATATTCGACGATGAGGACTTTCACGCTGCCGAGCTACAGGCTATCTTAGCAGATCCTACGTAGGCACCACTTGCACCATGGCCCCCAATTCCTACGCCAGTGTCAACACCAGCTCCAGTCGTAGAGCCAGAGCCCCAGGTCTAGCCAGATGTGCCCATTGCCCATACGAGGAGCCTATTGAGGAGGTTTCTCAGGAGGAGGTGGATCCTGAGAATGATGATGATAAGGATCCAGAGGAACCAGAGAAGGAGCCAGAGGAGGTCTATAGAGGTTAATGGGGATGGAGATGATGATGGAGACAAGCATGGAGAGGATGATGAGGGAGTAGAGGATGAGCATGAGTGATCGGGAGAGAACAAGTCCTAACTACACGCCTTAATTCGCTTTTTTTAGAACTTTTTATCCTGTTTTTGTGTATTTTTACTTTGTTTTCTATTTTCTGTTAGGATTTGGAGAAAAGTAAGGATTCCAAGCTAAATGGGGTGAAAAAGCAAAAGAAAAGAAGCTAAAAAAGATATATCGCGCGCGCGGCCCGCTTCCGCGAAAGTCCAATACATCGCTCGCGCGATCCGCTAGCGCGACCTCCCAATATCGTGCTCGCGCGACCTGTGTAAAAATCAAAGTTGCGTATTTCAGTGTGCTGAAGATCCCCACATGAACGAAACTGTCTAATTACGTCCAGATTGTAAAATATAGCAGTTTTAGTGCAAATAGGTTTAGGAAAGTCTCCAAACTTGCTCCAAATCTATATATATCCTATTGTAAATCAATTTTAGGGTTGGACATTATTATATACAACATTATACAACTAAAATTTCAGTCATTGAAGAGAGGAAAGCAAGGAGAAGAAGAAGAAGACCAAGGATTTCCATGGCCTCCTCCATTAACCTCTTGCCAATCATCGCTTCTATGGCCAACTAAACCTAGATCTAGGGTTTCAATAAATATCCTTATTATGAAGCTAGTGGTGGATTTGAAATCCTAGGTTCACTTTAAATATCATTAAAACAACTTTTAATTGCTTTCATAATTTAGATTTACTTTTATCGTTCTTAGTTTAATTAAAATCACAGTCAAAATCCGTTTTTCTTAATTAATTAGATTTAGGTTTTAAAATTAAAGTGTTTTAGTAATTCAATCTCTGTGGGTTCGACCTTTACTTCCACACTGAAAATCTAAAGAAAGTAAAGTATACTTTTTATATCTTGATATTGACAACATCAATTTTTGGCGCCGTTGCCGGGGATTGCAAATTTCTACATTTAGTTTTAGAATCTTAGTTTAGTTAATTCGTAAATATTAGATTAGTTTTTTTTGTTTTTCTTATTTTTCATTTTTGTTTTGAGTTACTAACTTTTCTTCTTGTTTTGCAGTTTTCTCGAGTAATCAAATTCTAGTGTGCCGGAGTGGAAAAGCTTAGCACACCAAAGGAGCTTACGCAATTAAAATAAAATAAAATAAATATAATTGCTTCCTTTAAATTTCGCATCAAACCACAGTAAGTCAGGGCACTGAGACTCAATTACTTGCATTAGGTTAGGTGTGGAGTGAGCACTGTATTAGCTAGAAAACCCGGGGCACTAGGTTTTGACGCGAATCACTGCATAAGAATAATTACATGCATCATAGTAGTACTATGTGCTTCGTTATTGTCTTATTTGCGTGATTGCTTTTTGTTTTTGTTGAGTCAGTCGTTGTTTTAGCCTATTTTCTTTTAGTATATGTTTGGTACACTGATTTGTGTCCAATATTGTATTCTTAACTTAATGATTTTACTCTTATTGAACACGAATTATCACTTGAACTAGGAGATTTAATAGATAAATTGTACTTTTGTAGTTCTTGTTGTTGTCCACTTTTTACTAATAAGGATCTCTTTCTCTTAGATGTTTGAAGCATGGTTGAAGAATTGGACCAATAATGTGAGATGATACTTCAAAAGAAAAAAAAATTCAGAATCCAGCCCATGCGGATCGATCCAGGAGTATCGTGTGGATCGATCCGCACGTTCCACAAGAATTCGCTGCCCAAAAAATTCAATGGGGATTGATCCGGCATATTACCTCGGATCGATCCGAGAGTTTTGTTAAAGATTCTGCTTTGCATTTGAAGAATTGGATCGATCCGCTCTTTAGCCTTGGATCGATCCGCAGCTTCTGATAGAGTTCTTCTTTTAATTACAAGATTGCCATTCTGTGCATTTAGTATAAATAGTTAGTGATAGATTTTTGTTAGGGTTAGCTTTTAATTTACTTGCATTTGGAAGTTGTAAACTCTCTCTCCCTCTAATCCCCTCATTTCTCTCTCCCCCATTACTTCTCATCTACCAGCATATACTCCCATTTAGAGTTAGAGAGAGAGATAGTTGAATGTATTGAATGCTTGCAACTTTATATTAAAGATTCACTTGGAATTTCTAAGGCATTTATTGTGGATTTCTCTTGTTGGTATAATTTCTCTTCCCCAATTAATTTCTAAGGCATTAATTGGTTGGTCCAAGGTGTGGGAATGGTCCCCAATCTCGATTTCTCTATTTGCAAAACCCCCAATTTTTAATTAAACTTAGCTTTGTTCAAAGTTACTTCCCATTATCTAAATAGTCATTATAGGATAATTTTAACACAAATTGAATCAAACTCATAGTCGAAAAGACTCCTTTTTATTTCTTAGTTTGTTAAATGCTCCTCGCATTATAATTGGTTATTAAGCGCCCAACAAACATTGTTGCATTCCAATCCCTATAGACTCGACACCCTATTTCCATTGTACTACATTTTTAATAGGGTTAAACAAGAACTTGATTTTGACAACATCATACACGTTCAAGTAAACCTAAATTATATCCGCTTAATCTTGAACTTGAACGTACCCTTAGAGTCCTTAGGTCCTCAACTCAAGCTTCTAGATCTCGGTTGATGTTTGACGACGAAGCCACACCAAAACCGTCATCTTTATTTGAGTCTGAAATATGAAATACCCTTAAAAGTTTAAAGAAACCACGCGTCATTAACATCCAACCTATTATAATGGCCGACATTGGAAACAATCAAAACAATGGAAATAATGGAAATAACCCTAATATACCCCCGCCTTCTTCGCTAAAAGACTATTTCACTCCTATGGCTTACACACCACCATCATGCATCGAATTACCGGAGGTGACGGCATCTCACTTTGAGATAAAGTCTACCATCGCGTTACTTCCCTCATTCCATGGTCGTATTAAAGAAGATCCTTATCAACATTTAGGAGACTTTCAAGATATATGTGCGACCTTGAAAATTCAAAACCTAACTGATGATGAGTTAAAATTGTATCTCTTCCCATTCTCTTTAAAGGACAAAGCTAAGTATTCGCTCCAATCTCTTGAGCCAAACACTATCAAAACATGGGAAGGGTTACACACGGCGTTCTTACAAATGTTTTTCCCTATTACACGTACAAATCAAATAAGAAAATCCATAACAAACTTTGTAATGCAAGATGGGGAAACACTCTATGACACTTGGGAAAAATTTATAGAATTATTACGCTCTTTCCCACATCATCAAGTTCCCAAGTGGCAATTGGTACATGTTTTCTACGAAGGGCTTATCCTCTTTGTGCGAAACACAGTCGATGCTGTTTGTGCGGGTACCTTCCTGCACAAAAGCGTCGACGAGGCATGGAATTTTTTTAAAACATTAAGTGAGAATTCGATGCACCAAACTGTGTCGGTACGGACTGAGGGGTGTCTTCTACCTAAAGCTAAGCATGAGGAGCGTTTTGAGTCGAGTCAGTCAATTGAAATGCAAGAACTATCTAAAAAACTTGACCAACTTATGACAATGAACCAAACAACAAACGCACCCTCTTACGAAGTATGTGCATTGTGTTCTGAACCTTCTCATAATATCTTTGCATGTCCTTTAACGTCTCAATTTCCAGAATTCGTGGAGCAACACATAAACTCTATCCAACAATTCCCACGAAATAATTATAATCCTATGCCGAATAATTTTACTAATGCTTACCGACCTCAATTTCAACAAAGTCAATACCAATACCCCCCTCCTAATCCTAACCCTCCAAGGGTTAATGCTTTTGAGGAGAAGGTGTTGGTGTCTCTTAAGAATATTGAAACACAAGTACAGGCTCAAGCACAAATCGTGCACTGTCACATACAATCAATTGCAAAGCTTGAGTCCTAAATGGGACAACTAGCTAATGCAGTGGGTTGTAGAAACGAGGGTAATTTGCCTAGTTAAACTATACAAAATCCTAAGGGACAATCTGAGGGTGGGGGTTTGAGTGAGCAAGTAAATGCCATCTCGACTAGGACGACTATTCGAGAAGAGGAAGTTGTTGAAATTCCGAATAGGATTGAGAAAGAGGTAAACATTAACTTGAATAAAGAAAAGGGTGAGGACACAAGTAAAATTCGAAAAGATATTGAACCAACCCCAACTAACTATATTCTGAAGATGCCTTTTCCACCAAATGTCAACCAACCGTCAAATTTTCTAAAGAAAACTTCAAAAACTGAAGACATACTCGAGGTCTTTAAACAAGTTAAAATAAATATTCCATTCCTCGATGCGATAAAATAAATTCCCTCTTACGCTAAATTTCTAAAAGACCTATGCACTCAAAAGTGCAAGTTGCACAGTCATACTCCGAAAAAGGTCTTCCTCACAGAAAAAAGTAAGTTCAATTTTCCAACATGCTCCTCCAAAGTATAAGGATCCTAGTACACCAACGATTTCATGTGTCATAGGTGACACTGTCATTCATCGGGCTCTCCTTGACTTAGGGGCGAGTGTGAATTTTTTACCTTACTCCATCTATAAACAACTAGGTCTAGGTGAACTGAAACCTACGGCCACTACTATACAATTAGCGGATCATTCTGTTAAAATTCCTAGAGGAATCGTCAAGGACGTTCTCGTTAAAGTCGATAAATGTTATTATCCAGTCAATTTCATGGTCCTTGACACCGAACCTGTGCTAGATGCTAGGAGACACACTCCTGTCATTCTAGGTCGTCCGTTCTTGGCTACGGCCAACGCTCGTGTCAACTATCGAACGGGGGTAATGAAAGTGTTGTTTGGGAACATGAACTTAAAACTAAACATTTTTAACGCTATTGATCAACCTCCCAAGGATGACGATTACCTATGTGAGGCAGGTAGTGAGGTTAGAAAAACTATTGAACTTAATAAAGATATAAAATTGAGTAAGGAAAACAAGACAGTGAGTAATGAGCGGATGAATTTGCATAATCAGGACCCTAATGACGAATTTACTCAGAAGGTGAGAAATTGATCTGAACATGAAAAGGGAGAACCGTTGAATGAATTAACTCATAACGACACTGTTTCTATTTCCATCGGAGTTTCCCTAATACCTTCAAGGGTACAAAGACAGAGTTACAACCTCCATGAGTTTTGAGCTAAAATGGTCTAGCTGAAGACGTAAAAGACAGCACTTCTTGGGAGGTAACCCAAGCTTTATTTCATTTGTTTTTCTTATCTTTTAATGCTTTTCGGCTCATTGTAGTCAGTTTTGAGTTCTCTGAACAAGTTTGGGGATTGGGGTTAATTTATTTTCAACTTATTTACATTAAAAAGAAGAAAAGAGAGAAAAAGACCACGTCGTGCGCGTGGCCCGCTCGCGCGACAGGTCGCTTGTGCGAGTATGCCCCTTAGACAAAAATTTTTAAAATGTTTTATAAGATCCCTCAGTATTTACTCACGCCTAGAATCACGGGCGTGAGGGTTCGCTCGCGCGATCTAGGGACTTAGAGATTTTTTTTGAGTTTTTATAAATAGGCCTTGGCATTACCTCATGAAGGGCTCGCGCGCGCGATGGTTGCTCGCGCGGCATGCTCGCCCGATGTAGGGTTTTTTGGGTTTTCTCTTTTGTTCTCTTACCTCCTTTTTCCCAAACCTGGTCAGCTATTTTTATATTTTCTGTTTGTTTACTTAGGTTCCTTTTTGATCGAGTTCTTTGTTTTCATATTACGTTTATGCTTGTTTTAATTATTTTCTTTGAGTATTTTACTTATCGTTTAGTTTCTATTCATTATAATAAAAAAATAAAAAAAATGTAAAATAAAAAAGTCTGTATTCTATATATATCTATTTCTTTTCTTTATCAATGTTATTATTTTGTTATCAAGTATTAACAGGTGCAACAGTGTCTCCGTTTGGAGCATGTTTGAACTTTCATTTCATATATATACGTTCACCTGTTTGTGATTGTCGAGATTGAGGTATTATCGTTCCTTCCTTACGTACTCTCCTTCTTTCGTTTTATTATTTCATTGGGGACAATGAAAGGTTTAAGTTTAGGGGTATGCACATTATTATGCACCAATTTTTCAAAATTTTTTTTTCTTCAATACTTGTGGTTAAATAAATGATTTTACCTACCTTTTTGCAATCTCGATTTGATACTTCTTGTTAGATAACTTGAATTGTTATAGAATGGTAAACAATGAGAATATATGGTTCAACATTTTTTGAAGTCATGATGCGACATTTTAGGGTATGTATCGTTCAAATCGTAGTTTTATATCATAGATTTGCACACAAACCTATGCACTGCACGTAGCCACTTGAATACATGTTTGATGTGAACTATAATATGATTCGGATTTCTAGATAACACAAGGTGGAGACTAAACCCAGTGAGCTTTTGAGCCTATCTATTCTTTTTAGAGGGTTATAAATACATTTTTGTGTTTGTCGAATTTCATTGGAATTAGCACATCTACTCGTTGTTTAGTCTCATTATTCTTATTTTGATTGATAGTCAAGTTAAAATATTTGTTACCATGCTAAATAATCTTCCGTTGTAAACGTTGAAGAACCATATAACCCTATGAAATGATTTTTGGCCCTCTTTGTTTACTGCCGACTAAAAAGAAATAAATTTCCTTAGTTTGCCCTTTTGAGCCATTAAAATGCCTCTATTTCTTTAATCGCCATTATCCTTTTTTTTTTTGCTCCAACTTGGCCAACTTGGAGTTTAACACTAAAAGATTGATCAACTTTTAGTGGTGATAAGGCGATGTGTCGTTTGAGAAGAAAAAGAAAATAAGATGCTATTGGGGCAGTTGCCTTGTACTTTGATGATGAATTATTGGTTTCAAAAGCAACAAAAAAAAAGAAGGTTGGAAAAAAAGAAGAGGAAGAAATAAAAAGAAAATGACAAGAATAGAATGAAAAGATGAAAGTTAGTAGAAGAGATGATGACAGAAATTGAACATGCCTTACAACGCCATTCTAAAACTACCTAATGTGTCCTTTTCATTTATTTTTCATTGCACGAGCCACGTTATAACCTTTGAAAAGTCCTATTTGATCCTAGAAAACATGGTTTGGATATGTAAACGATGGGAGGGGGATTAAAACATGGTAACGATTAATTTTTCTTGACTGTTGGCGTCCTATCCATGAGACTACTGTTCTTTCGTGTCATGCGTCTTTTACGAGTTATATGTGAGCATTTCTCATTTTGAAAACATATTTCCTTTGCTCGCATATACCTGAGAAATTACACATGTTTCTGAGTGTTTCATTTGAGAGTGTAATTAACATTGTGAGATTCGTAGTCGAAGCATAGTTGGATGGTAATCTGAATCATATTCAAAGTTCATGACATACACGTGTACATTTATACATCACACATGTGTAATTTTATGAGACTTTATTGATTTATACGATGCATGTGCTTGGGATTGTTTTTTCATGATGTAGGTGGAAGTTTGATTACATTTCTTCTTGTTCGTTGTTCTATTTCAAATCACTTTTTTATGATAAGGACTATCGAATGTTATGTTCTTTGTTTTTAATAAAACTTTTTAAATATATAATGAAATAAAGATGGTTGTGGGTGACTTGTTGACGAGAACCCTCACGAGACTTTACTCATCCAACTAGGGACACCTAGAGGTTTAAAAGGCTTGTTGCATATGCTAAATGCAATCGCAATCCATGCGAAAATGGAGTAGGAATTTTATTATTAGTAGTTTTATTTTTCTATTTTCATTGCTCGAGGACTAGCAAAATGTAGATTTGGGGGTGTGATCAGGAGAGAACAAGTCCTAATTACATGCCTTAATTCGCATTTGTCAGAACTTTTTATCCTGTTTTTATGTATTTTTATTTTGTTTTTTGTTTTCTGCCAGGACTTGGAGAAAAGTAAGGATTCCAGGCTAAATGGGGTGAAAAAGCATAAGAAAAGAAGTTGAAAAAGACATCGATCGCGCGACCTGCTCGCATGACCTGTGTAAAAATCATAGTTGCGTATTTCAGTGTACTGAAGATCCCCATGCGAACGAAACTGCCTAATTACGTCCAGATTGTAAAATATAGCAATTTTAGTGCAAATAGGTTTAGGAAAGTCTCCAACTTGCTCCAAATCTATATATATATCCTATTGTAAATCAATTTTAGGGTTGGACATTATTATTTACAACATTATACAACTAAAACTTCAGCCATTGAAGAGAGGAAATCAAGGAGAAGAAGAAGAAGACCAAAGATTTCCATGGCCTCCTCCATCAACCTCTTGCCAATCATCGCTTCTATGACCAACTAAACCTAGATCTAGGGTTTCAATAAATACTCTTATTATGAAGCTAGTGGTGGATTTGCAATCCTAGGTTCATTTTAAATATCATTAAAACAACTTTTAATTGCTTTCATAATTTAGATTTACTTTCATCGTTCTTAGTTTAATTAAAATCATAGTCAAAATCCATTTTTCTTAATTAATTAGATTTAGGTTTTAAAATTAAAGTGCTTTAGTAATTCAATCTCTGTGGGTTCAACCTTTACTTCTACACTGCAAATCTAATGAAAGTAAAGTACACTTTTTATATCTTGATATTGACAAGATCAATGAGGATGATCCCGATGATGAGCCCGAGGATGAGGAAGATCATGAGGACGATCATGACGACAATAAGGAGAGAGCGCTAAAGAAGGACCCTGATGAGGATGATGATGAGGATGAGGATGATGGTGAGGATGGAGGGATTGATCCCATGGATGACGATGGTAAGGGTGAGGAGTTCGAGGTAGTTCAGGTACCACAGGGCTTTTGATGTTGTCAATATCAAGATATAAAAAGTATGCTTTTATTTATGCTTTACTTTTTCTAAAGATTTGTAGTGTGAAAGTAAAGGTCGAACCCATAGAGATTGATTTACTACAGCGACTTAATTTTAAAACCTAAATTTAGTTAATTATGAAAACGGATTTTGATTTGATTTTAATTAAACTAATAACAATAAAAGTAAATCTAAACTATGAAAGCAATTAAAAGTGTTTTTAATGAATATGTAAAGGGAACCTAGGATTGCAAATCCACCACTAGTTTCATAATAGGAATATCTATGAATTACTTTAGCTTATTACGTTGGATGAATATGGGGAATTGTAGCTACAAGCCCAATTCCTCCGACAAGAAGATAATCATGGTTCAAGCACCAACATAATCCATCTTCGGGCAGCACGAATTATCTCACACTAAACTAGGGTTGTGATCTAATCCGTCTAACCTAGGCATGGACTATTCGGATACTTGATAGCACGAATCAATAAAGCACCATCACATGTAAACAATCTAAACAAGCACAGCAAGAATAGATCGTTGAGCACATCACAGTCAAAATAGATCTAAGACAAGAATAAATTCTGAAAGCAATGATTTAATCACTAGAAGTACGATTTGTTTATAAAAATCCTCTAAACATGTGACTGTCATCCATACATAATAAAACTAAAATAAAAACATAAATAAAACCCTATTACTCATCTAGGGCTTCATTGAAACCCTAGATCTATGATCTAGCCGTCCATGGAAGTAGTAGATAGCAAGTAGTTGATGGAGGAGGCCATGGAAACCCTTGGTCTTCTTCTTCTTCTCCTTGCTTCCCTCCCTTCAATGGCTGGAAGTATGGTTGTAGAATGTGTGTATAATAATTGCCAACCCTTTAATTATAATAAACTAGGGTATATATAGATTTACAACAAGTTTTGGAAGCCTTTACAACTCGAAACGGACTGAAACTGATGTAATTTACAATCTGGACGTCATTCTGCAGTTTCGTTTGCACAGGAGTCTTCAGTACACTGAAATACGCAACATTGATTTTTCCACATATCGCGCGAGCGCGACAATTGGACCTTCGCGCGCGCGGATCGCGCGAGTGATTCTGGGGATCTCGCGCGAGCGATTCTCGGATTTCGCGGGCGCGGGGCACGCGCGCGACTTGGCTTTTTCAGCTTCTTTCTTGATGGCTTTTCACCCTGTTTATCCTGGTTTAGTTGATTTCTTCCAAAACCTGTCAGAAACTAGAAAACGAAGTAAAAATATACAAAAACAGGATAAAATGTACTAACAAATGCTCGTTAAAGGCATATAATTAGGATTAGTTCTCTCCCGATCACACCCCCAAACCTACATTTTGCTAGTCCTCGAGCAAAACTAAAATAAAAACTACTAATAAAATACTACTCCATTTTTGCATGGATTACGATTGCATTTAGCTTATGCAACAAGCCTTTTAAACCTCTAGGTGTCCCTAGTCGGACGAGTGAAGTCTCGTGAGGGTTCTCGTCAACAAGTTACCCACAACCATCTTTATTAACTTGGAAATTTAAAAAGTTTTATTAAAAAGAAAAACATAACATTCAATATTCCTTATTATAAAACAATGATTCGAAATAGAATAACGAACAAGAAGAAACAGAATCAAACGTTCACCTATATCATGAGAAACAATCAAGTGCATGCAATGTACGAATCAATAGAGTTCCTCATAAGATTGCACGTGTGTGATGTGGTAGTCAAATGAACACGCGCATGTCATGAACTTGGACTATAACTCGGATAACCATCCAACTATGTCTCGACTGCGAATCTCACAATGAATTACACTCTCAAATGAAACACTCAGAAACAGGTGTAATTTTTCTAATATATGGGAGCAAAGGAAATATATTTTCAAAACGATAAATGCTCACATATGACATGAAAAAGACGCATGACACGAAAGAACGATAGTCTCATGGATAAGATGCCAATCAATCAAGAAAAATTAATCATTACCATGTTTTAATCCCCCTCCCATTGTTTTCATATCCAAACCATGTTTTCTAGGATCAATTAGGACCTTTCAAAGGTTGTAACGTGGCTCAGGTAATGAAAAATGATAGAACGGATTAATTGGGTAGGTTTAGAATGGCATTGTAAGGCATGTTCGATTTCTTTCATTCTTCTTCTACAAACTTTCATCTTTTCTTTTTCTTCATTCCTTTTCATTCATTTTTCTTCTTTTCTTTCATTTTTTTTTTCAACCTTCCTCTTCTTTATTTTTTTCTTTTCCTTTTTCTTTTCTTGCTTGTTTCTTTTGATGAATATTCAATAAATAACAAGGCAACCACCCCAAACATCATCTTATTTACTTCTTCTTCTCAATCACACATTGCCTTAACACCACTAAAAGTTGATCAATCTTTCAGGGGTGAACTCCAAGTTGGCCAAATTGGAGCAAAAACAAGGATAATGGTAATTAAAGAAAGAAATGGCATTTTAACAGCTCAAAGGGCGAACTAAGGAAATTTATAATTTATCGGTCGGTGGTAAACAAAGAAGGCCTAAAATCACTTCCTATGGTTATATGGTTCTTCAACATGTACAACGGAAGATTATTTAGCATGGTAACAACTATTTTAACTTGACTATCAACCAAAACAATAATAATGAGACTAAACAACAAGTAGATGCGCTATTTCAATGAAATTCGACAAACACAATGTATTTATAACCCTCTAAAAAGAAAAGATAGGCTCAAAAGCTCACTGGGCTTAGTCTCCACCATGTGTTATCTAGAAATCCGAATTATATTATAGTTCACAACCAACATGTATTCCAATGACTACGTGCAGTGCATAAGTTTGTGTGCAAATTTATGATATAAAACTACGATTCAAACAATACATAACTTAAAACGTCATATCATAACTTCAGCAAATGTTTAATCACATCTTCCCTTGTTTACCATTCTATAACAATTCAAAGTTCTCTATCAAAAAGTATCAAATTGATATTGCAAAAACGTCGGTAACATCGTTTATTTAAACACACTTATTGAAAAATTTTAAAATTTTGCATAAACTAATGTGCAAAGTGCATGTGTGAGTGCATACCCCCAAACCTAAACATTTCATTGTCCCCAATGAAACAATAAAACGAAAGAAAGGAGAGTAGGTAAGAACGGAACGATAGTACCTCGATCTCGACAAGCATAGAACAGGTGAACACAAAGGAATATGGCAATAAAGTTCAATGTTACCTGTTAATACTAGATAGACGAACAGAAACTAACAAAAGAATATTAAAAATAAATGAAACTAAATTATAAAATATAACTCAACAACTAATCAAAACCAAACTAAACGAGCAAATGTAAAAGAAATAAATGGAAAAGTATAAATGCACAAATAAAACAACGAACACGAACTAAACTGAACCAAATAAACAGAAACAGAAAAGAAACACAAAGAAAATAGGTAGGGGGAAAGATATAGGAAACAAAAGGGAAAAACAAGAAAATGGGGGATTCGCGCGCGAATTATTTTTGTTTTTTTTGTTTTTTTTTTTAAAAAACACCTCACGCGAGCGAGGTGCCTCGCGCCCGCGAAATCAGGCGCGAGGAAAACCTGAGGGCTCAAAAAACAAAAAGAGAGAAAAAAAAAACCCTAAGTCACATTCTCGCGCCAGCGGGCCGCGCGAGCGATGTCTCGCGCGAGCGGGCCGCGCGCGCGAGAATGGTTTTTCCACTTGTTTCATTTATTTTATGCATATAAATTAAAAATAATTCTATTCCAACCCCGAAACCTATCCAGAACCTCAAAAACAGACTAAAATTACCCAAAAACAAAGAAAAACGAACGAAATAAAGATTGGGTTGCCTCCCAAGAAGCGCTAACTTTTACGTCTTTAGCTAGACCTTTCTAGCATAAGACTCACGGAGGCTGAAAATCAGAATTTGTGCCCAATAGGATATCAGGGAGAGCTCGATGGTAAGCAGAAATTAAATTGCTTTGAATTAAATCGATTAACGGTTTGTCATTATGTTCGAATCGATTTCTTACCTTCCGAGTCGATTCCGCATTAGGGTCCACGAGATTAGGATTCATCCACTCATCATCGTCCGCTATATTATTTTTCCCACTCACCTTTATTTCTTTAGTAGGCTCAATATTCCGTGTTACCTCACCTTCCACCTCACATAGGGAATCGTCGTTTTTAGGAGGTTGATCCATAGCATTAAAAATGTTTAATTTTAAGTTCATGTTCCCAAATGACACTTTCATTACCCCCGTCCGACAGTTAACACGTGCGTTGGCGGTTGCTAAGAATGGACGGCCTAAGATGACAGGAGTATGTTTCCTAGCATCTAGCACCGGTTCGGTGTCAAGGACCATAAAATCTACAGGATAGAAACATTGATCAACTTTTACTAGCACGTCTTCGACGATTCCTCTAGGTATTTTGACAGAACGATCCGCTAACTGAATAGTAGCGGCCGTAGGCTTGAGTTCACCTAATCCTAATTGTTTATAGATGTGATAGGGTAAAAGGTTAACACTCGCTCCTAAGTCAAGGAGAGCCCTATGAATGATAGTGTCACCTATGACACATGAAATCGTAGGCGTACCTGGATCTTTATATTTTGGAGGAGCGTGTTGGAATATAGAGCTTACTTTTTCCGTGAGAAAGACCTTTTTAGGAGTATGACTCCGTATTTTGCGCTTTTGAGTACAAAGGTCTTTTAGACATTTAGCATAAGCTGGAATTTGTTTTATAGCGTCGAGGAAAGGAATATTTATTTTAACTTGTTTGAACACCTCGAGTATATCCTCAACCTTAGACCCTTTCTTAGGCAAATGTGACGGTACTTCAACGTTTGGTGGATATGGCATTCTCGGAATATAATTCGTTGAGACCGGTTCATTTTCTTTTCTACTTTGATTCACATCCTCACCTTTTTCTTTATTCAAATTTAAATTTTTATCTTTCTCACCCCCATCCGGAATTACAACAACTTCCTCATCTCGAGTAGTCGTCCTAGTCGAAACAGCGTTCACGCTCTCACTCGTACTACCCACTGCGTATTGCCCCTTAGGTTGCTGAGTAGGTTGACTCGGCAACTTACTCTCAGTTAAACGGTTTAATGTATTAACAATTTTCCCTACTTGGGACTCCAGTTTTGCGATGGATTGTGTGTGAGAGTGTACTAACTGAACCACCGAACCAAAGTTTTCAAGTGAGGCCAACACCTTCTCCTCGAATGCATTATTGCGTGGAGGTGGAGGAGGTGGTTGGTATTGACCTTGTTGGTATTGGGGTCGGTACGTATTTGGAAAATTAGTCGACCTAGGATTATAATTATTTTGTGGGAATTGTTGCATAGAATTAACGTGTTGTTCAACAAATTCCGGATATTGAGATGCAGAAGGACATGCAAAGATATTATGGGACGGTTCAGAACATAATGCACATACTTCTAAAGAGGATGGATTAGACGGTTTGTTCATTTGCATAAGTCGGTCAAGTTTTCTATTTAATTCTTGTATTTGAATTGATTGACTTGACTCAACTGTCACCTCTCGCTTAGGTTGAAGGTATCCCTCAGAACGTACCGACACAGCCTGATGCATCGAATTCTCGCTTAACGTTTCAAATATTTTCCAGGCCTCGTCGGCGCTTTTGTGTAGGAAAGTTCCCGCACAAACGGCATCGACGGTATTCCTAACAGAGGGAATAAGCCCCTTGTAGAAGACTTGAACCAATTGCCACTTGGGAACCTGATGGTGTGGGCATGAGCGTAATAATTCTTTAAAATTTTCCCACGTGTCGTAGAGTGATTCCCCATCTTGCATCACAAAGTTTGTTATAGATTTTCTTATCTGGTTCGTACGCATAATCGGGAAAAACTTTTGTAAAAATGTGGTGTGTAAGTCTTCCCATGTTCTAATAGTGTTTGGCTCCAAAGACTGGAGCCAATATTTAGCTTTGTCCTTTAATGAGAATGGAAAGAGCCGCATTTTTAATTCATCATCAGTAAGATTTTGAATTTTCAAAGTAGAACATATATCTTGAAAATCTCCTAAGTGTTTATATGGATCTTCATTTAGACGGCCATGGAATGATGGAAGTAGCGAGATGGTAGACGACTTTATCTCAAAGTGAGATGCTGTCGCCTCCGGTAATTCGATACCAGCTTGTGGCGTGTACGTCGTAGGAATAAAATAGTTTATAAGTGGAGGTGGTGGCAGTATATTAAGATTGTTCATATTCGCACCATCATTTTGATTGTTATTGTTATTTCCACCGTCAGCCATTTTAATCGGTTCAATTTGAAAAGTTCGAGTTTTCCTTAACCGTTCACGGGTACTCTGAATTTCGGCCTCAAACAACGACGATGGAATCGGAGTTGATTCGTCGTCTTGCAACCTAGCTCTAGAAGCTTGGATTGTGGACTTACTAGTTCTTAAGGTACGTTCAAGTTCAAGATCGAAAGATTTTAAATCTGGTTTATTTGAACGTGTACCCAACATAAACTAAAATAAAGAAAAAGGAACTAAAAACAAAGACTGACTAAACAAAAGAAAAACAAACAAATAGCAATCACGCAATTAAGATAACAAGCACTCAACTACTGTGATGCATGCAAATCATCCTGTAATGCAATGACCGCGTCAAGCCCAGCGCCCCGGGTTTCCTAGCTAATGCAGTGCAATTAACCCTAAACTAATGCAAATAGTGCGTCACAGCGCCCTGACTTACAGCGGTTTAAAGCGAATTCCAAAGGAAGCAATTTATTTAATTGTTATTTATTTTATTTTTGCGTAAGCTCCTTTGATGTAATTAGCTGCTCCACTCGGAAACGTTGACTACAAAATAAAAGAACAAGGTAGTAACTAAAAACAAAAACAGAAAATAAGAAAAATAAAACTAATCTAATATTTACGAATTAACTAAACTACGATTATTAAACTAAGAGTAGTAATGCAATCCCCGGCAACGGCGCCAAAAATTGATGTTGTCAATATCAAGATATAAAAAGTATGCTTTTATTTATGCTTTACTTTTTCTAAAGATTTGTAGTGTGAAAGTAAAGGTCGAACCCACAGAGATTGATTTACTACAGCGACTTAATTTTAAAATCTAAATTTAGTTAATTATGAAAACGGATTTTGATTTGATTTTAATTAAACTAATAACAATAAAAGTAAATCTAAACTATGAAAGCAATTAAAAGTGTTTTTAATGAATATGTAAAGGGAACCTAGGATTGCAAATCCACCACTAGTTTCATAATAGGAATATCTATGAATTACTTTAGCTTATTACGTTGGATGAATATGGGGAATTGTAGCTACAAGCCCAATTCCTCCGACAAGAAGATAATCATGGTTCAAGCACCAACATAATCCATCTTCGGGTAGCACGAATTATCTCACACTAAACTAGGGTTGTGATCTAATCCGTCTAACCTAGGCATGGACTATTCGGATACTTGATAGCACGAATCAATAAAGCACCATCACATGTAAACAATCTAAACAAGCACAGCAAGAATAGATCGTTGAGCACATCACAGTCAAAATAGATCTAAGACAAGAATAAATTCTGAAAGCAATGATTTAATCACTAGAAGTACGATTTGTTTATAAAAATCCTCTAAACATGTGACTGTCATCCATACATAATAAAACTAAAATAAAAACATAAATAAAACCCTATTACTCATCTAGGGCTTCATTGAAACCCTAGATCTATGATCTAGCCGTCCATGGAAGTAGTAGATAGCAAGTAGTTGATGGAGGAGGCCATGGAAACCCTTGGTCTTCTTCTTCTTCTCCTTGCTTCCCTCCCTTCAATGGCTGGAAGTATGGTTGTAGAATGTGTGTATAATAATTGCCAACCCTTTAATTATAATAAACTAGGGTATATATAGATTTACAACAAGTTTTGAAAGCCTTTACAACTCGAAACGGACTGAAACTGATGTAATTTACAATCTGGACGTCATTCTGCAGTTTCGTTTGCACATGAGTCTTCAGTACACTGAAATACGCAACATTGATTTTTCCACATATCGCGCGAGCGGGTCGCGCGAGCGCGACAATTGGACCTTCGCGCGCGCGGATCGCGCGAGCGATTCTGGGGATCTCGCGCGAGCGGATCGCGCGAGCGATTCTCGGATTTTGCGAGCGCGGGGCGCGCGCGCGACTTGGCCTTTTCAGCTTCTTTCTTGATGCTTTTTCACCCTGTTTATCCTGGTTTAGTTGATTTCTTCCAAAACCTGTCAAAAACTAGAAAACGAAGTAAAAATATACAAAAACAGGATAAAATGTACTAACAAATGCTCGTTAAAGGCATATAATTAGGATTAGTTCTCTCCCGATCAGCTTTTCTGCAGGACCCGTTCTACTACTGCATGTTGTTGATGTAGGTTAGTTACCGACAGACGAGCAGGAGCCAAATATTCAGCAGGAGGCGACCCAATCCCCGAGATGGTTGATGAGTTTGATTTATGTTTAGACTAGGTGCCACCAGAGGAGATTGATGTTCCAGCTAATGAGCCACCTCCGCTCGAGTCAGATGATGAGGACTTTTGGGATCGGATCCCGGGGATTTAGATCTCTTCTTTCTGTTGATCAGGGCATCTAACCCACCCTCTTTTGTGTACATACTGTATATGTTTTCAATGGTAGTGATATATGTAGATGTGATGTAAATACCCTAACCACACCACATTATAAATGTTTTTGACTTTGTATATGAGAGTACGCCTTTGGCTTGATGTCATTTTTGAGTACTCAAACCCATTGGTTACAGATGTTTGTTACTTTAGATGTTGATCCATTTACATTGTGTGCATCGTATCTTGCCTCGAGGGTTAGTGAGTAACAATGAAACGATTATGTAGGTCTTTATGGCTGATGGGATGAGAAACGCACGGAACTGATAAGGAATGGCCCCTGTTCCCGAAAACATGAATCCTATCAGAGCTTTTGAAGCTTTTCTGCAACGCCTAGAGCATGTAGGAGACGATCTTCAAGGAAACCGCAACAACAAAAACAACAACTGCGATAATAACCACCAAGCTGCATCACTACCGCCAATCATCAAAGATAAGATACTTGAGTGATTTAGGGCTCTCTGCCTAGATACATTCGATGGAACTGGTGAAGCTTGGTAAGCCAAAAAGTGGATAAGGAATACAGATCGCATATTCGAGAGGATGAGATGCGATGAGGAAGAATAATGGTGTCTAGCAATATTTTAGCTCACTTGCACTATAGACGATTAGTGGGAGGCTAAGAAGGCCACCATGGGAGCAGAAGCGTCAGAGAGAATGTCGTGGGCCACATTCAAGGAGAAGTTCTTAGAAAAGTACTTTCCTGAGGAGGAGAAAGATCAGAGAAAGAGGGACTTCTTGGATTTGGTTCAGAGGGACATGTCAGTGCGCGAGTATACCACTCAATTCGAGAGGTTGTCTCGATTTGCCGAGCATCAAATAGACATTCCCCAGAAGAAGATTAAGAGCTATCACCAAGGACTCAACCCACATCTATGCCACATAACTTTGGCCCAACTGAACATGATGTTCGAGATATTGGTGAGACTAGCTTCTAGATTAAAAAGGGACAGATGCCAGGCACCGTAACAACCGGTTGGTCGACCCCTGATGAAAGGAAAGTTCATGCCCCAACCCCCAGCCTGCGTCTAAGGCGTAAAGAGGACTTGGAATAAAGTAAGGAAGCCTCAACCAACTATACCCCATAATCAACCAGGAGCACCTCAAGGATAACCTACTGTGATCAGAGAAGACCCAAGAGCTCGTCTTAACTGTGGGATACTGGTGCATCTCGCTAAGGATTGTCGACGTCCAAGGAAGGATAGCAGCACCAATGTAGTCTGCTATAACTATGACAAGATAAGGCACGTGGTCAAAGACTATCGATCACCTCCAAGAGGATACTATGGAGCATTTGCTCAAGCTAAGCCTGGATAGGCTAGGCTCAATGCTATTATTTTGGAGGAAGCCGACTACGAAGAGAAAACTCAGCAGAATATAAAAGGTACACTTATGCTACTCGATAGTCGGATTAAAGGATTATTTAACACTAGAGCTATGAATTCTTTTATCACTATTCGACTTATTCAGAGGTTGGGATTAGAACCCCAGGAGCTTAAGGCTACCCTTAACATTGTTTCTCCCTTAGGAGTGATGGTTAAGTTAAGTAGGGTATGCAAGGATTGCACTTTAACCTTAGAAGAGTGAATCCTCTTAGCAGATTTGATTATGTTATCGATGAAGGAGTTTGAAGTTATTCTGGGATTAGACTGGCTTATGAAGTACCATGCTAAGTGAAACTGTACTAGTATGTCAATTTCGTTCTTCGTACCTAGAAGCACACCTTTCCATTTTTAGTGTAACCCCTCATGCGATGCATTTTTGATTAGTTGTTGAGCTGTTGTGGGTAGCTCTAGCACTGAGACTGTAATAGATCAGATACATGTGGTCTGAGATTTTTCAGAAGTGTTCCAAGATATTGCTAGATTACCACCCAAGAGGGAGATTGACTTCTATATAGAGTTAGAACCTAGGAAGTTACCAATCTCTAAAACCCTTTATTGAATGGCCCTAATAGAGATGCAAGAGTTGAACAAGCAAGTTCAAGAATTGGAAGATTTTTGATTCATTCGACTAAGCACATCGCCTGGGGGAGCGCCAGTGCTATTTGCGTAGAAAAAGGATGGATCACTTCGACTTTGTATGGACTATAGAGAGTTAAATAAGGTCACGATCAAGAATAAGTATCTCCTCCCTCGGATAGATGGTCTGTTCAATCAGTTGCAGGGAGCAGCGACATTCTTGAAGATAGACCTTTGATCAGGATACCATCAGCTACTCGTTCGACCTAAAGACATATCGAAAACTGCCTTTAGAACCAGATATGGTCATTATGAGTTCCTGGTGATGTCGTTTGGACTCACTAACGCCCCGACTGTATTCATGGATTTGATGAATAGGGTGTTTTGACCATACTTGGACCAGTTTGTGATTGTGTTTATTGATGATATTTTGATTTACTCAAAGACGAAGGAGGAAAACAAGAGGCATGTTCGGATTGTGTTGGAAACTCTCAAAGATCATTAGTTATATGCCAAACTTAGCAAGTGCGAGTTCTGGATGGAGGAAGTAAAGTTCTTTGGTCATGTACTTTCTTCAGAAGGAACTGCAGTAGACTCGTCTAAGACTGACACTGTCCTGAAATGGAATAGGCCGACTAATGCCTCTGAAGTAAGGAGTTCCCTTAGATTGGTAGGTTACTACAGAAGATTTGCGGAAGGATTCTCGAAGATAGCCGCGCCATTAACCAGCTTGACTACAAAGGATTCTAAATTTGATTGGTTAAGCAAGCATGAACGCGCCTTCCAAGAGTTGAAGGAGAGGTTAACCTCCGCGCTAGTACTTACCATTGACAAGCGGGGGTATTTGTAAAATACAACCGCGCTAAAATGAAGAAATACACTGATTTAGCCTACAACTCCCTTGCAAATCTGCAATTTGGATTACAATGTCAGCTTTTACATAATATGATTAATCTATGATAAGTTGTATTGTTTTAGCTATAATTTGTGTAGATCACTGCTTGCTGTGTGAAGAAATGTATAAACAGGATAAAAGGGATGCTTGATTTTAAGGAATACAATTCAAACATGAAAAGTGAGTCTCGAGCGATCGAAGATCATTGAAGTGATCGAGGTTTCGATCAATCGAAGAAGGTTCAAGCGCTCGAAGGTTCCAGAAGATCAATCGATCGAGTGATGTTCGATCGATCGAAAATGCCTTTTATCAGAACTTACGTGCATGCAGCAGAGATAGAGTTTTTAACCCTAGCCTTAGGTTTATGTATATATACTCATTTTGTTCACGTCCAAAAGGACATCCACTTTGTTTTTGAACAGTTTATAGAGAGTAGAGAGCTTTGTTCTTAATCTTTTTTGTAGGTTTTTCAAGGATTATCATTGTTTTG
Source organism: Hydrangea macrophylla (assembly GCA_033977485.1). Taxonomy (NCBI): domain Eukaryota; kingdom Viridiplantae; phylum Streptophyta; class Magnoliopsida; order Cornales; family Hydrangeaceae; genus Hydrangea; species Hydrangea macrophylla. The sequence goes on from CM066994.1 coordinate 85,439,753, forward strand.
GATTGGATTCTCTTAAGTTTAATTAAAGTTTTGCAGTCCAGGTTACATCTTATTATTCTAGTTACTTTCTTCTTGCAGTTTGTCGTAGTTTAATATGTTAGATTATAGCTTTGCATGATAGTTAGTGTTAAATCATTAGTTATCATCATTTTTTATGTTTAAACCACAACCAAACAGGACTTTAATGAATATTAACGTTGAAATTGAATCTATGACACTCCAGACCATGTCTAAGTAGTCCCCAGGTTGGGAGATCACGATGAAACAGTGATCTCCAACCTCTGCCATGCAGCAGTATAAAACCTGCACTCGATCGATCGAAGTAGTTCGATCGATCGAAGCAGACGCATAGTCAAGCGATCGAAGACATTTCGATCGCTCGTGAGATGATGATATTCGATCGATCGAAAGCGCGCCAATTGATCGAACGTTCAGATTCTTGAGTAGTCTTTTTGCAGTATTCCAAGACTTTTTGCTTTTGAGATTTGTTATCAAACTGTCCCCAAATGCTTAGTTTGTCAAAACAGTTTCATTACTTTAAGCCTTAAGACATTTTTCTTTAATAACTTTTGCAAACCATTTTTAATGCTAACACCATTCAGAATGCGAGACTTAACTATTATTTTAAACCACCTTCATGTGTTTTGGAAATAAATGTGATGATGTAGTCCTGGCTATCAACGGACTATTGATTCTCTATCTTTAGAAAATACAGAATACTATAGATAGACACACTCCTTAGAGCTTAAATGTAATTGCATGGTAGATGGCTAGGTCACGGTGGATTCGTGTAATCCAACATTCCCTTTTATTAAGTAAAAAACCCGTTTTAAAATATCACTCTATTTAATTAGTTAATTATTAGTTTAATTTAGTTGCTTTAGTAATAGTCACTTCGTGGAACTTTGTGTTCTACAACCTTTCGAATATTGATTTTTATATTCCTCTTAGAGATTAATCTAGGTATTTAGTTATTAACCTTCCCTGTGGGATCGACCTGGTCTTAACCAGATTACTACTTGCATGATTACCTACACTTGGGTATAGCACACAAGCGCATACAACTTTCTAATCGTGCCAAGTTTTTGGTGCCGTTGCCGGGGAAGGCGACGAGTTAATACTTAGATTACCTTAATCTACCTTTATCTATTTCTGTTTTCTTCTTTTTTTATTTAGGTTCTCTAGATTAAAATTTCCTTAAGAATCTTTCCCCTTCATGTCCGATAATTCCATTGAAGGAATTTTCGGAAATCCATTCTACTTTGCTGTTTCCTCTGATTCTACAAATCCCGTAGCCACACCTACTAATTCAATGGCCGATAATCAAAGTGAAAATGGTGAGAATGTGGTTGTACCAATTGATGATTCGCTTCGTCCTTTGTGCGACCTCATGACACCCGAACACGCACCTACACCTTCTTGTATTCTCATTCCACCCAATGCAGTCGAATTTCAATTTTTCAATGGAATGATTCATCTCCTTCCAACCTTCCATGGAATGGAGAGCGAGAAGGCATATCTACACGTTAAAGACTTTGAGGATGTTTGTAAAACATTTTCACAAAATTGTCCCGTAGATGTGACACGCCTAATGCTATTTCCCTTCACCTTGAAGGATAAAGCAAAAGCGTGACTACTCACCATAAAGCCGAATTCAATCTATACCTGGCATGCGATGAACACTGCGTTCTTAAAAAAATTCTTTCCACCTCGCATGACCACCGAGCTTAAACGACAAATAAACTCTTATAAACAAAAGAGCAATGTAACCTTCACTCAAACTTGGGAGCGTTTCAAGGATTTTTTTCTCTCATGCCCACATCATGGGTACGAGAAATGGCGCACCATAAGCTACTTTTATGAAGGGTTAATTGGTGAAACTAAAAAGTTGGTCGAAACCATGAGTTCAGGTCCATTTCTTCGCAAAAACACTAAAGAGGCTGAAGCTCACTTCGAGTGGCTAGCTGAACATGCTCATGAATGGTCAAATACTGACTATGTCTCACACTCACAGATATCCTGTGTAGAGGAGAAAAGTCTGTACCAATTAAAAAGTGAGGATCATCTGATGAACAAATACGAAGAACTGGTTAAGAAAGTAGAGGAGTTAGGGATGATGAAAGGAGAAAGTTCTAGGCAGGTTTTACTTGAAGAACCGTGCAGCACATGCAACATGTTGGGACATACCACTCAATATTGTCCCAATGTGCCGTACTTTCAAGAATAGCCCCCCATGGAAATAAATGCCATGCAAGGGTATAGGGGGGCGGGGAATTTCCATAACAATCATAATTCACAAAATAATAACAGTCGATGGAATCACCCCGGTTTTGATTGGAAAAACGGTGCTCGGACCCAAAATCAATACCATCAACAACAGCCCTATAATAACAATCACCAATATCAAGGGCAGTACAACAGGCAGTCCTAGCCATTCAGTCAAAATAGATCAAATAACTACAACCAAGCTTAGCCCTCTAACAACCAGCAATCAAATGTATATGTGCCACCTCACAAAAAGGTGCACGAGGAAGATCCACTCTCTAATGCGAATTTAACACAACAGTTAATTCAGATGATGAGTAAAATGTTCGCAACATTAGAAATAATGGATGCACGACAAGAGGGATAGAGTGGAACGTTTCCTGCCCAACCACTTCAAAACCCTAAGGGATTCAACAATGGTCCCAATAACCAAGAGCATGCCAAAGTCGTGACTACTCTGAGAAGCGGCAAGGTTATAGGGAAAAACATGCCTCGTTCTACTCCCGAGGAGTATGAAGAGGATGAAGTGGTAACTAAAAACAAACCATCCACTCAAGAAGAGGAGACGTCTACTAATAACAAACCATTAGAATCATTAGATGAAGCCCCTAAGGAAGTAGAAGTTGAGAGAAGGCCCGAAAAGGAACCAGTTAAAGATGAATTGCCTAAATGCCCTTTCCCCATGCCTTACCCTCAAAGGCTTAAGAAACCCAAAAATGAGGCAAAGAATCAGGAGTTCTTGGAATTATTTAAACAAGTCAAAATAAATCTTCCACTCCTTGATGCAATCAAACAAGTGCCGGCCTATGCTAAGTACCTTAAAGACTTATAAGCGGTCAAAAGGAGGTAAAGTGTGAAGAAACACGCCTATGTCTCTTGCCAAGCAAGCGCAATTGATCTTGTCAGAATCAAGATATAAAAGTATACTTTACTTTTCTAAAGATTTGCAGTGTGGAAGTAAAGGTCGAACCCACAGAGATTGATTAACTACCGCGCTTTAATTTTAAAACCTAAATCTAAGTAATTAAGAAAAACAGATTTTGATTTGATTTTAATTAAACTAATAACAATAAAAGTAAATCTAAACTATGAAAGTAATTAAAAGTGTTTTTGTAAATATGTAAAGTGAACCTAGGATTGCAACTCCACCACTAGCTTCATAATAAGGAATATTTATGAATTACTTTAGCTTATTACATTGGATGATAATGGGGAATTGTAGCTACAAGCCAAATTCCTCCGACAAGAAGATATTCATGGTTCAAGCACCAACATACTCCATCTTCGGTTAGCACGAATTATCCCACACTAAACTAGGGTTGTGATCTAATCCGTCTAATCTAGGCATGGATTATTCGGATACTTGATAGCATAATTCAATAAAGCACCATTACATGTAAACAATCTATACAAGCACAGCAAATATAGATCATTGAGCACATCACAGTCAAAATAGATCTAAGACAAGAATAAACTTTGAAAGTAACGATTTAATCAATAGAAGTACGATTTTATTATAAAAAATCCTCTAAACATGTAATCATCATCCATACATAATAAAACTAAAAGAAATACATAAATAAAACCCTATTACTTGGCTAGGGTTTCATTGAAACCCTAGATCTTGAGTTTAGTTGGCCATAGAATTGATTAACAGCAAGAGGTTGATGGAGGAGGCCATGGAAATCCTTGGTCTTCTTCTTCTTCTCCTCCCTTTTCTCTCTTCAATGGCTGAAATTTTAGTTGTATATGGCTGTATCTAATGTTGTGTAATGATGTGTAATCCTAAATTTGAGTTAGAATGTGATTTATATAGAGTTTGGAAGGATTTAGGAAGCTTTCCTAAGCCAAATCGCACTAAAACTGCTATATTTTGTAATCTGGACGTCATATGCACAAACCACCTTCGCTGGGCACTTTAATTTAACAAAATACGTGTTTTTTATTTTTTGCACAGGTCGCTCGCGCGACCCGCTCGCGCGAGGTCCTTTTCGCTGCACTGCGCGACTTTCGTAGAATTACGATAACTTTCTGCTCGGAACTCGGATTGACTCGCCGTTTGAAGCCACGCGTCCGTAACTCAAATATCTACATTTTATATCTCTGGAGAAATATCTCAAATCCAAAGTATCCTTTGTCAAAAATGCAATTTTCCGAGACTTCTACTGCATTCAGCTTTCACCGGAATCACCATTTGAGCCCAGAATGACTTCCAAAGCCACTAATCATTGGATTTTTGTGCATTTTCATATTAAAGCTCCAAAACCTACAAAATATAGAATACTTATTAAAAATCACTTAATAACTACATGAAATGAGCTAACAAAGCGTATTTTTAGGACTATAAACGGTAACTATTCGTCGCCGATCAGCAATCATCCAAAACAAATTGCCTCTGAAATTCAAAGACCCCGGTACTCCAACTGTCTCATGCCAGATTGGAAATCAAAGGATAGACAACGCACTCCTTGATCTAGGAGCAAGCGTAAACCTACTGCCATACTCAGTTTATAAACAACTATGGTTGGGTGAACTCAAACCTACCTGAGTTGTACTACAACTGGCAGATAGGTCAGTCAAATACCCTAGAGGATTACTGGAGGACGTTCTCATACAAATAGACTCCTTTATCTTCCTGGTTGATTTTGTAATTTTGGACACTAAACCTGTGTCTAATCCATGTTCACAAATCCAGATGATATTTGGACGCCCATTCCTCAACACCACAGATGCCACGATCAAAATAAGAAGTGGTATAATGACCATCGTATTCAGGAACATGACTTTAAATGTCAAGATTTTTTCAAATCCCCGCCCTGAAGAATACGAGGATGAAGAAGAAATCAACTACATTGAAACAGTCATTGAAGATGAGGCTGATTTTGTAGATTACAAAGATCCTTTGGAAGTAGTTGTGTCATAATTTGACGCTATCTATCAACCTAATGTTCTACTCCATTGGATGCTTCTTTAAATCACACTTGCCTTATGATGGAAACAAAAGAGGAGGATAGAGCTGAATGCATGTGGGTAACACTGTATGAACCACTACCTCCAAAAACAAAATTAGTGATGCCCTCTAATTTTCAGTTTCTAGATTTGGAGTTAAAGGACCTTCTAATAGAGCTCAAATACGCCTTCCTAGGGACTGAAAAGACTTACCCTGTCATAATTTCATCTACATTAAATCCTGAACAAGAGGGTAAGTTAATCCAACTGTTGAAACAACATAAGGGAGCATTAGGATGGACTATTGCCGACCTCAAAGGCATAAGCCCGTCTGTGTGCACTCATAAAATATACTTGGAGAAAGACGCTAAACCTTTGTGACAAATGCAAAGGCGTCTGAATCCCAATATGCAAGAAATCTTCAAAAAGGAAGTTTTAAAACTGCTTGATGTTGGGATCATATATCCTATATCTGATAGCCCTTGGGTTAGTCCAACCCAAGTAGTGCCAAAGAAGGCAGGCATAACTTTCATTCCTAATAAAGATGGCGAATTAGTGCCGACACGCGTCCCCATCGAATGGCGGATGTGTATTGATTACCGAAAATTGAATATTGTGACCCGGAAAGACCACTTTCCATTACCATTCATGGATCAAATACTAGAATGAGTGGCAGGTCCTACATATTATTGCTTTTTGGATGGATATAGTGGCAACAACCAAATCGAAATCGCTCCTGAAGATTAGGAGAAAACGACTTTCACGTGTCCGTTCGGTACATTCGCTTACCGTCGTATACCCTTCGGCTTATGCCACACACCTGCTACCTTTCAGTAGTGTATGTTGAGCATATTCAGTGATATGACTGAACAAATACTCGAGGTGTTCATGGACGACTTCTCAGTGTTTGGCCATAGTTTTTACAATTGTCTGGAAAACCTTGAAAAAGTGTTAGCAAGATGCGAGGACAAACACCTAGTACTAAACTGGGAAAAGTGTCACTTCATGGTGACCAAGGGAATTGTCCTCGGCCATATTATTTCTGATAAAGGTATCCAAGTTACTAAAGCAAAAATTGATGTAATCTCGAACCTACCTGTCCCCCGTACAGTCAAAGACATCCATTCTTTTCTGGGACACACGGGATTTTATTGTCGCTTTATCCAAAATTTTAGTGCAATTTCCTGACCATTGTCAACTCTTAGTCAAAGATGCACCTTTCGAGTGGTCGAAAAACTGTCAAACATCTTTTGACGCACTAAAGGAACACCTTACCTCCGCACCGATAATACAGGCACCTGACTAGAGTCTGCCATTCGAACTTATGTGCAATGCTAGTGACTACGCCATTGGTGCAGTCCTAGGACAGAGGAAGGATAACAAGCCTTATGTAATCGACTATGCCAGTCGAACACTTAACGAACCTCAAATGAACTATACGACTACCGAAAAAGAGCTACTGGCAATAGTTTTCATTCTAGATAAATTCAGGTCATATCTGATAGGGTCCCCAATCGTCTGTTTCACAGACGACTCAGCCCTCAAGTGCCTGCTATCTAAGAAGGACGTGAAGCAAAGGCTTATCCATTGGATACTCCTACTTTAAGAATTTAATATCACAATCAAGGATAAAAAGGGAGTAGAGAATGTAGTCGCTGAACATTTGTCTCAGTTAATGTTCACTGACAACACTAAACCCGTACCAATTAAAGATGAATTCCCAGATGATCAACTGATGACTGTTTCTAGTTTGACTTGGTATGCGGATATAGTAAATTATCTTGTTATGGGAGAGACCCCGAGTCATTGGTCAAATCAGGATAAGAAATGATTCCTTTCGTTCGTACATCACTTTTTTTTTGATGACCCATACTTATTCAAGTATTGTGCTGATCAGGTCATCAGACGTTGCATCCCGAATGAGGACATAACTGTAATTTTAGCCTCTTGTCATTTTGAAGCTTGCAGAGGTCGTTTCGCTTCATAAAAGACCGCACAAAAAGTCCTACACAATGGTTTCTACTGGCCCACCGTGTTTAAGGATGCCTATTCTTTTTGCAAATCGTGCCAACCCTGTCAAAAGCTTGGTACCATTTCAAAAAGGAATTCTATGCCCTTAACTCCCATTATCACAATTGAAATATTCGATTATTGGGGCATAGACTTCATGGGCCCGTTTCTGAAATCAAACAACTGTGAATACATACTCCTAACTGTGGAGTATGTATAGAAATGGGTAGAAGCAATACCAACAAGACGCAATGACCACAAAACGGTTATGTCCTTTCTTAAGGAACACATTCTGTCGAGTTTCGGAACCTCGAGGGCACTAATAAGTGACCAAGGCAAGCATTTTTGCAACAGACCTTTGGAGTCACTTCTCAAGAAATATAGGGTCAACCATAAGATCGCTCCAGCTAGTAACCCACAAACTAATAGGCAGGTAGAGCTAGCTAACTAAGAAATCAAGCATATACTAGAAAAGAAGGTTAGTTGCAACAGAAAAGACTGGGCATATAAACTGACCGATGCTCTATGGGCGTACCGCACTGCTTATAAGATAAACTTGGGGATGTCTCTATACAGGCTAGTATACAGCAAGGCATGTCACCTTCCTGTCAAAATTGAGCATAAAGCGTATTAGGCAATACGCTTATTGAACTTCAACATTAAAGAGGAAGGTCATCTCCAAAAACTCCAGTTGGCTGAACTGGAAAAAATACGTCGAGATGCATACGACAATGCTGAATTACATAAGGAAAGGTTGAAGGCTCGCCACGATAGAACAATCTTTCAAAAATCATTCGAGCCGGGGCAGAAAGTCTTGCTGTATGACTCTCACCTCCACCTTTTTTTAGGTAAACTCCGATCCCGGTGGACATGTCTATTCATTATTAAATCTGTCTTTCCACATGGGGCCGTTGAGATTATAAATCCCAAGAACGATGATTGTTTCAAGGTTAATGGCCAAAGGTTAAAACCGTTCTTGGAGAACTTCCTACCAGAAGCTACATGAGCCCAGCTATTTCTCCACCTAAAACACTAAAGAGTGTTCACACTTTGTTGTTGTATTCTTTCTTTTACTGCACTTTGTTTTGTTTCATTTATTTCTGTCTCTTTTTGAGTGTGACCTTGATTCTAATCTGCTATCATGTTATCTCTCCCCTGTAGGCTATTAAAAATATGAAGGATGACAATGTCCATTCAATCAGGTTATGGGCTGATTCAGAATATCCTAACCCTCCATGGACTACCGAGGAGATTGCATTTTGCCTCTCTCCTTATCAAGGGCCCGGAGCGGACGATGTCATTGACTTGACCCAAGGGTACATCCCTTACAACCCTTCACTCCTCCACATTAACCCCTTCGATCATATGGACTTCCCTGAAGGCAAACCAGAGGGGTATATTGTTTGGGAAGTCGATGATGCCCTCTTTGCACAATGGGAGAACGATTCGATGTGGGAACCATGGGAGGAAGGTGATTTACAGGATGTGGTGCCTAAACGCCATAATGCTATCTTCGCTTATGTTGATGACTTCGTTGTCATCGAATTGGTTCCATACATTTATGTGCACATGAGTTATTTGTTATTCCGGCTTCAATGCCCTCTGCCTTCAAGTGCACATGGTTTTATCACGCCTATAGTGAGGTTAATTCTTTGTCACATTTCTTTCTCTTCTCATCTTTCTGTGTTTATTCCTTTCTATTGGTTCTTTCTTTTGTTTTATTAAATTCCTTCCTTTGTAGTTTTCTTTTGTTTTTCCTTTATGGATTTTCACTATGTGTTTATTCCTTCCTTTATTAAATTCTTCATGGTTTTTCTTTTGTGGTTCTTTCTTTCTCTTCTCATCCAATGTTACCGTTGTTGTTCCTTCTGCATCAACTGTTTCATGGATTTGGACCAGACATAGGGTCCTCGGGTACTCCATCGCAAGAGGAAAGTCCGTTAAGAAATTACACTCCTTCGTCTTTATCTTCATCCGGATCACTTCCTACTTGTGCATTCAATTCCTTGGAGATTTCAGACTCACTCGATGATATCCTTGCTGCTTTTCGAATGTTCTGGGAAAGGGAATCATCAAGTTTGGAATCCACACTCGAAGATTTGGCGGAGAAAGAAGCAATTGTGGAAGATGGATTATTCATGTTTGAAGATTAGTGCTTCACTTCAGTTGTGCTTTGTCTTTTGATCATTCTTTTATCAATTGAAGTGTAATCCTCGACAAAAGTTTTATTAATTTTAGTTTTATGTTAGTTTTTCTTTATTAATAAGGTCTTTAGTGCCAACTTTGGAATTATAATGTTGCACCATGGATGCTATTAAATAGTTTTATTTATAAAATTTGCAACGTTTTACTATGTTGATGGTGGGTTCTGGTTTACATGACTGCATATGCACTATTTTATCATTTTCCTGTATGTCAAGAACAATGTTGGTTAGTTGGGGGTGCATTGTTTTTCCATTCAAATAGATTTTGGAATTTCTAGGTTCGATCGATCGACCTTATTTTGATCGATTGAAGTCATCGAATGCTCAAGCGCTTTAGCAGGTCTCAATCGATCGAGGTTTCGATCGATTGAACGCCCTTAATTGATCGAGACATCCATTTAAACAAGGCGTCTCCATCACACCTCTTTAGTTTCTCTCACCCCCTCTCACTCTCAAGCGCTTTAGCACAGAGAGAGAACTCGGGGTGGTTTCTGTCCCCTTGATCACACACACTAATTGGAGAAGCCAAGCATTCCCAAAGACCTCATCATCATCATCTCGTTCCTTTCCTCTGCAATTCTTGAGGTACGGAAACTTTTTAATCCGCTGATTCTTTTCCATTTAAATCTTAATGGGGGTGTCTCCCATTTTTTCCGAGACTACTTTGTTCTGTTTTGGTCCCTTTTTGCTTTTGTTTTTTTTTGTTTTTTTTTTTTTTTTCTGTTCTGTGTTTTTTCCTTGCTGTCGCGATTTTTTCTATTATCGATCGATCGAGATGGGTTTGAGCGCTTGAGCATTGCCTATGTTCAATCGATTGAGATTAGTTCGATCGATCGAACTATGACAGGGGTAGATTCTTCTTTTGGTTCTTTGTTCTTGTTTTAATTTGTCAATTCTTGTCTTTTTTTTTCTTTTTTAGGGCTTTAGCTATGAATTCTATCACGGGGTACCACAAATCTAAACCCCTTGACCTCGCTATTCCTGACCCAGTACCAGATCATGGCCTTAGAAATGAGGATGAACGAGTTTGGTACACCCAATACTTCCAGACGCGAAAAGTGATGTTAGAGCGCCCACTTGAGGCTATGTGGCTTTCTGCCTCGTGGTTTCTTGCCAGCTGGTTCGAGATGTTAATGCAGTCAAAGAAAATCAACATCAATTGGGTGCGTAAAGCGTGTGCAACCATGATTAAGGACCCTGCGACCCCGTTCACTTACCGATCATTCTACCGGGGTCACGAGATCATTTTCAGCCCAGCTTCTGTGGCCGCTGCTTTGGGTGTACCAGAGACTCCTGACCACTTTTATCCGCACATACCCGGTACACCAAAGACTATGCCCTCTATCATTATCCAGGAAATTACCGCGGTGCGGTTCAGATTTGGAATGGCATCTCACTGATTGAGGATCATTTTCTGACTGAGCAGTATCATCTCGTCCACCTGGCGCTTGCCAATTGCATTCTGATGACTTCATATCATGAAAAGGTGGCATCGTGGTATACTCGGGTTCTGTATGCCATTGGGACAGGGCTGCATGTTTGCCTGCCTTGACTCTATATCGGCTTCCTTATCCAATCCACGTGGTACATTGCCGCCAAGCATCATCTGAAGGGCGCTCGGCCCATCCATCGGGTGATTAAGCAGGCTGGATCGATCCCATTGGCCACGGACACGATTTTACAGGCTTCCAGTCAATTTGGAGAGACAGCAGCGTGCCGTTCTAATGCACAAAAAAAGAAAAAGTTAAAAGGAAAGGCGAAGATCGGAGGGAAGAGGAAGAGAGGGGGAAGGCACCGACACAAAGGGTACAGCTTTTGGGATGCCTACTGAGGCTGAGGAGCTAGATTCAGATGATGAGGACCCTATTGCTGCCATAGAGTATTTCGAACTAAGACAGCGATCTCAGACTTAGGCTGAGGGAGAGTTGTCTTCCGTGTCTCTCCAGACTCTCCACTCATTGCTTATTGAGGAGAGGGAGGCACGGATACGACTCGAGGACAAGATGGATCAGATGACGACCTTACTGGAGGCGATACTGTTATAGATCGGGGTAGATCAGTCTATTCATACTGCTTCACATCCACCTACTGTCCCTTCTGCACCACCCACCACCGGTCCATTTTCTTCTGATCCTGCTGCTCCATCTACATCCACAGCTTTACCTACTATTTCTGTTACTCCACCTCCCCTGCCTGTTGATCGCTATGCCCCATCATCATCATCTGCACCACCTCCAGTTGTGGCTAACCCATCATTATCTTCATCAACTGCTCCGACTGTGAGTGACCCAGCGACGGCTACTACTGTTGCTGAGGGTGGAGATGAGGATGCTCCTGCTGCCCCGATTGTGATTTTATCCGATGTTGGTGATGAGTAGATTATGTCCAGGGAGAGTGGGGGTTTTGTTGTATTTTGTTTCTTACTATTTTCTCTCTTCTCTCGTAGTTTTCTTTTGGATATGTGGATATTTTGGACTGTGTGTTTGGATGGATATTTTGATCACTGCTATGATTTTATCGCTTTATCATCCCAGTGATCAGTTTTATATTATGTATGGATCTCTTTTTCTTTTATTTTCATTTTTACTTTTTATTCATCTTGGCAGCTTGGAGTTTGTATGTTATCTTTACAGATTGCTATACTTACGGTTAGTGCTTTGCTGTATCAGGTGATATCTCTCTATTTATTTTTAAAAATCGACTTCTGAGGATATCGTAATTTTCAATTGGGGGTGGAATGTAGATTGATAATCATCACCTGCACATGTGTATACTTAGCAATCTGGATAACTTTATTGCACATATCATACAATCTCGATGCAAAATTTTTTTTAAAATAAAAATAAATAAATAAAAAATTTCTAAGCTTTATTGGTAGAACAACTTTGAATATTCACTTCTATTTAGCTGTTATCAAGTAATGATACATTCATGTTAATCTAATCCTTTTATGGATTAAGTTCACTCATTTCTCTAGTTCCACTAGGATGATTGCATTTGTTGACCTTTCATGTATCAAACATCCAATTGCACTAGTTGGTAGCTATGTTGAAAACCTAAAAATGAGTTAATACGACTATTGTGCTAAAAGAACGAGTAGTAGAAACTATTTAACCCTTAGTGAGTTTTTGATCCAATCTTTATTTCTGTGGGAATTTTCACATTAAATTCGAATTGTCTTTCTTGATTACACGTATTACATTCATTGCACTAGTCTCAGTTTTTCAATTTTGGCTGCTTATTAGAGGAGAACGTTCAGGATCCACCAACCAAACTCAATAAATATTGAAGTGTTAAAGCTAAGAAATTAAGAAATTGAATTAAGCCATCGTCACCTATTTCCTACCACTATTAATATCCCTTCACCTATAGAAACCATTCCGCTTCAAAACCCCACACTGATTGAATAATACCTGATCCATTATGGAATATAAACCCCTAATCCTTCACCTTGACTCTAAATGACCTCATTGCGCATCAAATAATAGAAAACTATCAAAGTTGATTGGAGGAGAGTAGTTGTGGGAAGTTATAAAAAAAAAGGGAGAATATGAAACGATAAAAAGTGGTTGGAGATGTGAAAAGAATGAAAAGAATAAAATGAGATGACAATCACCATCGCATGCTAAGATGCGCAATCGTTCCATCCATCATCTGTATCTTCTACATAAAACCCAAAATTCTAAAGTCTTAATGATTATAAAATGCCTTAGTTTGAACACGAACGTGTGAGTTGAGTTATCCACGGTAGATCGCTCCTCTAGTAAGTAGCATCCTTTTTATGAGACTATACACTCTAAATCTCTGTCTTTTTGTGAAGTCGAGTATGAAAGCATTTAGTATCCAAAAATTCACTCTTATCAAAGCTTTCATACCACGTGCGATCATTATTAAGCCAGTTTCAGTGAGACGTTTATTTTTGAGTGTAAACATATGTGAGAATTGAGTTAAAACTACTGGTTCTAGAGGTACGATAGTCCAAAACAACTCTAAATAAGGTTGGATGCATAGCTATTAACTTTACACACACATGGATACATGATTGTGATGCATATGTTATATCTATCTTGGTGACATGAGGAGTATGTGAGTCTCTTTCATGGTTTGCTTGAGGTTAACATATCTTTGTAGAGCTAAGTTAACAGTTGAATAGAAGAGAGTGTTTAAAAGTTTTTTTTGTCTTTTTGAATTTAAAATTAAGAATTTTGTGGGTATATTCACTGTAAACCCTCACGAGACAACACTCGTCCACTAGGGGAAACCTAGGGGTTTAACGGCTCGTTGTATTCACTAAATGCAACCGCGATTCCTGCAAAAGTGAGTTAGGTAGTTTCTCTTCTTATTTAGATTAGTTGCTTTAGTTTATTTAGTTTTAGTTTAGTCATGCAATAATAGTTTAGCTTGTTTTTATTTTTCGCTTTATTGCTAGGGACTAGCAATAAGCTAGTTGGGGGTTGTGACAAGCGGGGGTATTTGTAAAATACAACTACGCTAAAATGAAGAAATACACTGATTTAGTCTACAACTCCCTTGCAAAACTGCAATTTGGATTACAATTCCAGCTTTTATATAATATGATTAATCTATGATAAGTTGTATTATTTTAGCTATAATTTGTGTAGATCACTGCTTGCTGTGTGAAGAAATGAATAAGCAGGATAAAAGGGATGCTTGATTTTAAGGAAGACAATTCAAACATGAAAATCGAGTCTTGAGCGATCGAAGATCATTCAAGCGATCGAGGTTTTGATTGATCGAAGAAGGTTCAAGCGCTCGAAGGTTCCAGAAGTTCAATCGATCGAGTTATGTTCGTTCGATCGAACATGCCTTTTATTAGAACTTACGCGCACGCAGTAGAGACAGAGTTTTTAACCCTAACCTTAGGTTTATGTATATATACTCATTTTGTTCACATCCAAAAGGATGCCCACTTTGTTTTTGAACAGTTTGTAGAGAGTAGAGAGCTTTGTTCTTAATCTTTTTTGTAGGTTTTTCAAGGATTATCATTGTCTTGGCTTGGATTCTCTTAAGTTTAATTAAAGTTCTGCATTCCAGGTTATATCTTATTGTTCTAGTTACTTTCTTCTTGTAGTTTGTCGTAGTTTAATCTGTTAGATTATTGCTTTGCATGATAGTTAGTGTTAAATCATTAGTTTTCATCATTTTTTATGTTTAAACCACATCCAAATAGGACTTTAATGAATATTAATGTTGAAATTGAATCTATGACACTCTAGACCATGTCTGAGTAGTCCCCAGGTTGGGAGATCACGATGAAACAGTGATCTCCAGCCTCTGCCATGTAGCAGTTTAAAACCTGCACTCGATCGATCGACGTAGTTCGATCGATCAAAGCAGACGCATAGTCAAGCGATCGAAGACATTTCGATCACTCGGGAGATGATGATATCCGATCGATTGAAAGCGCGTCAATCGATCAAACCTGCAGATTCTTGAGTAGTCTTTTTGCAATATTCCAAGACTTTCTGCTTTTAAGATTTGTCATCAAACTATCCCCAAATGCTCAGTTTATCAAAATCGTTTCATTACTTTAAGCCTTAAGGTATTTTTCTTTAATAACTTTTGCAAACCATTTTGAATGCTAACACCATTCAGGATGCGAGACTTAACTATTGTTTTAAACCACCTTCATGTGTTTTGAAAATAAATGTGATGATGTAGTCCTAGCTATGAACGGACTATTGATTCTCTATCTTTAGAAAATACAGAATATTGTAGATAGACACACTCCTTAGAGCTTAAATGTAATTGCATGGTAGATGGCTAGGTCACGGTGGATTCGTGTAATCCCAACATTCCCTTTTATTAAGTAAAAACCCGTTTTAAATATCACTCTATTTAATTAGTTAATTATTAGTTTAATTTAGTTGCTTTAGTAATAGTCACTTCGTGGAACTTTGTGTTCTACAACCTTTCGAATATTGATTTTTATTTTCCTCTTAGAGATTAATCTAGGTATCTAGTTATTAACCTTCCCTGTGGGATCGACCTGGTCTTAACCAGATTACTACTTGCACGATTACCTACACTTGGGTATAGCACACAAGCGCACGCAACTTTCTAACTGTGTCAACCATACCAACCAATGGAGAAAGATTAGCAATCTATAGTGATGCTTCTTATCAAGGACTCGGATGCATGCTCATGCAAGAAGGTAAGGTAATAGCCTATGGATTGCGACAACTAAAACTGCATGAGGTGAATTACCCGATGCATGACCTGGAATTAGTAGCCATTGTTTTTGCCCTCAAAATCTAGAGGTAATAGCTGTTCGGAGAAAAGTTTGACCTATTCTCTAATCATAAGAGCCTCGATTACCTATTCTCTTAAAAGGAGCTGAATATGAGGCAACGACACTAGATGGAGTTGCTTAAAGATTACGACTTCACTTTACAATACCACCCTGATAAAGCAAATATAGTCGCTAATACTTTGAGTACAAAGCCCCGTATGATTAGAGAGTGACAAGCATTAGAAACCTTGGCAGAATTTGATATTTAAGTCGTAGGCCCGAAAAAAGGAAAGCATATCGGATGCCTTGTTATAGAACTAACTCTTATCAACTGCATTATTGAAGCTCAGAAGAAGAGCGAAGGACTACGACAATGGTTAGAAAAAGCAGCAGCTAAGGATTTAGAGGAGTGGAAAATTGGACAAGACAGAAGTTTTTGCTGTCGAGACTAACTGTGTGTGCCAAAGGATGATGGATTAAGAGGAGATGTGATGAATGAAGCATACTAGTTAAGATTAATAGTTTATTCCAATAGTACAAAGATGTGTAAGAATCTGAAAAGGAGTTTTTGGTGGGAAGGAATGAAGAGAGACATTGCGGAACATATTTCGAAGTGTTTTACTTGTCATCAAGTGAAATCTGAGCATTAGAAATCATCAAGACTTTTGCAACCGCTGCTAGTACCAAGATGAAATTGGAGGAGCACATCTCTATGTATTTCATCGTGGGATTGCCAAGGTCACAACAAAGCCATGACGGAATTTGGGTAGTCATGGATCGACTTACAAGGTAGCGCACTTCATTACATACAACATGACGTATCCAGTCGAGAAGATGAACCAACTCTACTTGTAATAGATTGTTCGACTGCATGGCATGCCCGTTTTGATTGTGTTGGGATCGTGATTCGCGTTTTACCGTCAGATTCTGGGAAAGTTTGCAAGCAACCATGGGGAATTTGATGAAGTTAAGTTCAGCTTTCCATCCCTAGATTGATGGACAAACAGAAAGGACTAACCAAGTGTTAGAAGATAAGCTGCGAGCATGCGTGATCGACTTCGAAAGCACTTACCAGATGCATTTGCCACTCTTTGAGTTTGCCTATAACAATAGTTATCATTCGAGCATCAAAATGGCACTGGTCGAAGCATTATATAAAAGACCGTGTCTTTTACCCCTTTATTGGGTCGAGATTGGATAAGGCAGGCTTTTGGGACGAAATATGGTGTGAGAAACTAGAGAGAAGATAAAATAATGAGAGAAAGGATAAAGACAACATAGAGAGAATATAAGAGCTATGCGGACAAGCATCGTAAGGACCTAGAATTCTGCATAGGAGATCATGTCTTGCTGAAAGTCTCTCCAGTAAGAGGAGTGGTAAGGTTTGGACAAAAGAGAGGGAAGCTTTTGCCACACTATATTGGACCCTTTAAAATTCTAGAGCGCACAGGTAAGGTTGCCTACAAGTTAGCACTGCCACCAAAAATGTCTAGAGTTTACAACGTATTTCACATCAGCATGCTAGGAAGCACGTGCACAAATCAACGCACAAGATTGACTTTCAAGATATTAAAGTAGATAGTCGAGTATCATACACTGAGAGGCCAGTACAAATTTTTGGAAGGGAGATCAAGAAACTGAGGAATAAGGAGATCCCATTAGTAAAAGAGCAATGGAAACATCACAACGAGCACGAAGCATCATGGGAGATGGAATCCGTAATGTGAGAGAAGCACCCGGAGTTGTTTAGCGAGTCTTAGCTCAGATTTCGGGGACAAAATCTTTTGTTCGCTAGTAGAGAGATGTAACATCGGCTCATTTACCTGTATTTATCTATATATGAATGTATTCCCATATTCTTGGATTCGTTTATGTAAGTTACGATTGTTATTGAATGAGTTTTGATGATAGTTAATATGTATATTGATTCCTTAACCTTAGAACTCTTAAAATAATGAAGGATATGTGCAGTAAGAGCCCCGAGCGCTCGAGGTGTCGGAGCGCTCGAGACGGAATCGCTAGAGAAGTGCAAGCGCTTAGCTAAAAACAAGTATAATGACTGTTTTTCCCTTGGGGTCTCAAAACTCTATGAATGCTTAGCTCATTTCAACATCTGTATCTTTTATAACTCTACTATATAGAGAGCTACTTTGAGAGAGAACTTTGAGAGATTTTACATAAATATACACACATTCATGCTTGCATGGCCTCCAATTCTTCATCCATTCACCTTTTATACACACAAACACTTGTATTACAACTATAATAAAGTTTTGGAGCTGTGTTCTTGAGAATCAAAGTGCATGAGGAGGGATTTTGAAGTCTTAGAGCTTTCTTGAAGTTGCATTGGAAGCTTGATCATCATCATCATTTGCATCATTTTGATCATCTAAGCTAAGTGAATACTCATATTCACTCTAAATCCATGTTTTCTGAAGTTAATTGATGAGATCATAGATTGCATGTCACATGTATTGAATTTTTAAAACAAAATTCTATTATGAAATAACCAATTTGCTAGAAACCTGTCAAACTCGAGTGCTCGGACCAAGCACGAGCGCTCGAGCCCAACGAGCATGCTGGGCTTGAGCGCTTGAGAGGCGCGAGTGCTCGAGTTCAGCAGTACTTAGAAGAATGAATTATTGCATGTTAAGTTTATGTTAATCCATGATATGTTTGATAGTACTACAAGCTATTATCATTGTACCTTGATGTAGTACTTGTCATAATATTTGTATGTGATTATGGAGAGCTATACTTTATGCTAATGGTATAGTACTATAGTAATTATCACTTTTAAAGAAGGAGGAATCCCGAAGTTTACAAAGGCGAGCGCTCAAGCCTATTGATTTTGGTATAAACATATTTCTATAATAAGTTAATAATGAATTTAATTGGTAAGATTTATACATGTGAGGGACGATAACGTGATGATAAGTAGAGAATATGATATCCCAGTAATGATGCGCATTAACGACTTGTACCACGCGCATTAGTTATGGTTGTGTAAGATGCATTAACTTTGATCGCGAGATCCATAACAATGTAGATAAAACTTAAAGTTATTAATGAGATGATTGTATTCGTCGGTCTGGTTCTTGTGTTTTGTCCCTAAAAGAGTAATGAGTACCATGCTATTATGTGAGTGTTACTAAAGGCCAAGTCGGGCATGGATGTCAGATAAAAGGCCAAGGTGGGCATGTGATGTGGTACTGTCGTAAAAAGAGTACTCGATCACTTGGGCTCTATGGGTGAGTCAGTTAAGTCTGTCAGAACAAGATAGGGTTACCTAAGGCCAAGTTGAGCATAGTTAAAAAGGCCAAGTTGGGCATAGATGAAAGGTAACCTAACGGCCGTAAGGCGACAATGTTCCCAGGGCTGAATATAATAAGATGGGGTTACCGAAGGCCAAGTTGGGTATAGTTAAAAGGCCAAGTTAGGCATAGTCAAAAGGTAAACTAACGGCCGTAAGGTGATGATGTTCCAGACCCAACGACATTTTTTTCTGGATTGCACACAAAGAGTCAAGTCTGTAAAGATTGGATCAATGATCCAAAGTATGTCAAGTTTGTGAAAGATTGAATAGTTGGTCCAATTCGGATTGTCGAGTCAGTGTCGATTGGACCAATAGTCGAAAGAGGTCAGTCAGTTAGTGTCAGTTCAGTTTCCAAGTTTGAGTATTATCGTTAAAATCTCTAGACTAACGTAATACGTCAAGACCGAGAATAGTAAGACTTAATGATGAGGTTTTCTAAAAAAATAGGGAACACTTTACTTAGTAACAAATTAACAATGTTTTCAGAGCCTGTTTAAGTGTAATAGGTTTACTCACTCAGCTTGCAGTAAAGCTGATGACTTTTATGTCCAGATCTTATAGAAGCAGAGTACCCAGACGAGGTGTATGCCGAGGAAAGCTATGGCTATGCTAACTATCTGGCGAGACTCTTAGTTTACTTATCTTTTGTTATTGAGGTATTTAGATGGAAAACTTATTATTATGTTGTAGGTGCTTATGCCCAGGATGTTATTCTCTTTTCTTTTCCTTGGCTCCGTAATAATGAGATTTAAGACTTTGATGTTTAATAAATAAGTATGCCTAGACCACCATGTTTACTTACCACTGCTTGTTATTTATGATATCGGTTCTTATTTTTTGTGGACAATCATGAGATATTCAACTTGCCACGGACCTATAGACCCAAAAGAGAAAATGTTTAAATTTTTCCTATTTTGGCTACTCTGGGTTGTGGCAACATTCATATGCAAATAGCATCTCGTCCTCTCTCTCTCTCTCTCTCTCTCTTACCTATATTTTGTAGGAAGGAAGGCCAAAGCATATGGGTGCACGTGAGTTCTAACTAACTCAGGCCATGTGGAGGCCATGTGCCAAAACTAACACAGAAGAAATAAAAGAAAAGTTAACAGAAGAAATAAGAGGAAGCCGAGAAGAAAAAGAGGGGGGAAATGTAATCTTGGTCTCAACATAACTCATCATTTTCTTTTTGCTAATTGAAGAATTCATTCCTTTTCTTTCTTTCTTTTTTTCCCCCATTTCTACGAACCCCTCGAAGGCTGCACCAAAAGGTCTATTCTAGCAGGTAAGTCCATATATGAGGCAAGTCAAGGGACACCCCCTAGGCTAGGTCTGATGACAAGTTGGCCTTGAGCTTGGCCTCCCTACCCTGGAGGCCTGGTGATGGGTTGGACCGTACATGGGCCTATAACACTTTTGGTTAGGGGTGCCATCTGGAACAACAATTCCGATTCCGATCCGAAAAATTCCAATTTTGGCACCAAAAATTAAATTCCGAAAAAAAAATCGGATCGGAATCGGAATTGTTTTGAGAATTCCAAAAATTCCGAAAAAATTCTGAAAATTTTTCAAAAATATTTTCGAAAAAATTTGAAAATTTTTAGAAAATTTAGAAGAATGTGGACTTGTTTGTCCCACATCGGATAAGAAGAGAAAGGAGAAGTAGGGGGCTTTCTATAAAAGTATGACCTACCCTTTTAATAATATTTGTATTCCAAAAATTCAAAAAATGTTGAAAATTTCCGATTCCATTTCCAAAAATTCTGAAAATTTCCAAAGAATTTTGATTCCAAAATTTTTTGAAATTCCGAAAAAATCGAAACGGAAAATCGGAACACCTATTGAATTTATGAAAATTTTGGAATTTTTTCTTTCTTTTTTCTTTTTTTTTTCCAAAAGAGGGTATTCTAATCTTGTTTGGCCGAAACACACCTCTAATTTTGGTTATTATTAAATTATAGTCTTGACCTAAACCTAACCCCAATTGTCTCTTGTAATCCTTGCACTGCCATGTATAGTGTCTTCCCAAGAAACTAGGTAATTTTCAAACCATATGTTTAATGGTAGAACTAAACACACCACATTCAGTCACAAAATTTTCATATTTTAACACTCAGGGTAATGTATTTAGTCACACCCTATGTTGAACCGTATAGGTTCAAAGTTAAGAGCTGACATTAGATTGTACTTAATGTTGTTAAGTGAAGTTTGTTGCGAAAGAAAAATTACAACATTTAAATTTTTTGTTTAGTCTTTATCTATCAAGATGCTTTTGTCATTATTAGGAATACGGCCCATGCAAGGCACATGCATTGGATTTGTCTCGGAAAATGAAAATGTTTTAAAATGCAAAATTAGTTTTTGAGAATTATCAATGTTATTTGATAATTGTGAAAGTGGTTGACTGTGGTCAACGAAATATGTCAAGTGAGGACACGACAATCTAACATTCAATGAGGAATTGACATGACTTAAATGACATTTATGTGATTAAATGCTATTTGGCGTAATTTGGTATATGTGAATAGCAATTTTACCTGTGTAGTATAACTTTTGATAGTTTTGAACTTGTTTAAGATCATTTTGGATGTTGTAGTATTAATGTAATTACTAGGTTGCATAAAAGGTAAGGTAGAAATTCCATGAAATTAGTTTTCGGATCGTAATTACGGTGACAAATGGAACTTAGACAAAAACTTCTATAATTTATAGTTTACATTTGTGAAGCAATAAATTAGACGTGTAAGACGTTTCGAAGGATAGTTAGAAGTTTTGAGAACTCGTGGGGAGGTAAACATAAGTTTTGAAAATGTTGCCTATAAATAATAAGTCCAAGATATTTTTTTTTTCATAAATATCCAAAAACAACTTTTGGAGCTAAAGAAAGATAAGGGAGATTTTGGGGTTTCGAACTTTCCGACCAAACGACGACCATCCGTTCGTCAACTTTCAACCAAATTTCATATTCAGACTCCCGTGGTAAGGGCTTCATTTTGATAACACTTAGGCCTTGTTTGGCTAAGTTTTATATAAAATCTAATTTTGAGAAATTTGGTAAAAACCCAGTAAAAACTTGTAGGAATCACTTGAAATCAGAGATCTGACGTTTAACTAGTGCCCTAGTACTTCCCTCAAAGTTATAGAGCATTAGCATGAGGTATGAATTCTAGATCTATGTTTTGTATGAGGTTTACATGCTTTAAATATCGGACTTGATATTTTGGATCCGGGCAAAATTCATGTATTAATTAGGCCCGTTATTTATGCACATGAAAATGCGATAAAAATATGTATAGATGTTTATGTGAGTATGCTATGTGTCTACTTGGGTCAAAGGGGGGTTTGGTGCAATTCCATCCGAGGGTAAGCTCCTCAAAGTTTGAGGATTATGACATCGATAGTTGTTGTGTCTGACATGGAGGAAGGCCTAGCTAGGACACGGTGCATGGTATGAAGGAAGGCCCAACCAGAGCAAGGGGTGCGTGGAAGAGGAAGGCCTTCCACTTCATCAATCTCATTTACCGGATGGAAGAGTACCATTCTCCCTAGACAATATTTTGATGTGTATAGATGTTTTAAGCATGATTTGTCATATAAGTATAGATTTAGAATTGTGCACTCAGCATATAGCTGAGCAATGTAGCTTTACTCCATTGCAGGTGATGAGAAGAGAGGGAAGAAGAAACACGAAGAATGAGGCCGATGGAACGACTGGATTACTCTTGTTTATGTTTTTGTTTTCCTTTTCAATGACATAATAATAACTTGGGGTATTTGTAATATGTTGTAATTAGATCTTGGAAAGGATTTGTAGTTGTAATATGTAGTAGAACTCTTGTATTTACATTTGGAATCGTAAAATTATCGTTGCGAATGTGTTGTATTTGTGTTTGGACTAAGTGATGTTGTCAAAATCAAGCATTTTTACTAACCCTATTAAAAACGTAGTATGTTGGAAGTAGGGTGTTGAGTCCACAGGGATTAATACAAGAACAAAATTTGGGAAGTTTAGAAACTAATTATAATGCTTAAAGAAAGAATAAGAAAAGATGATAAATAGGAAAAAATTGACTTTGCGTCTTTTGGGGTTTTTGTTTGGTTTTTGTAGGATAAAAAGTATATGAAAACTAATCTAAAAAGCAATAGGTTGTGATCATTCCCCCCATCTTGGGACATAACAAGATGAATTAGACTAATGTTTTAAGCACACTATAAGGTGACATCTCAATGTGGCATATTATCAAACACAAGGAGTGCATCCATGTGTTAGATGAAAAGAGCTTTGAGATTTCCATAGAAACAGATTTGAAGCTAACGTTTGACTATCAAGGATGCATGACGTACAAGATGAAGCCTCCATGGCTTCTAATCCGAAGGTTTGTCCACCCTACACTAACTATTCTACTTGGTGGACAAATCACCTATGAAGCCTTCAAAATGTAGTATTTACAATCCAAGAGTTTGAACAATCAAAGATGCTTGACATCAAAAAAGAAGACTCCAAGTTTTAAATCTCACACACAACATTTATTCTACACATGGAGTGCAAAACACAAGGTTACATAATATTCCATATGAAATACATAAGGTAGTATTCAAAGTCTAAGTTTTGACAATAAAAGATGCAAGACAAATAAGATGAAGCTCATAGTTTTGAATCCTACACAAATGAACCCTAGAAATGCTAAAACATTAAATCCAAGAGTTCATGATCCACAACCTAAGTAAATCTAACTAATAATGGAAAGCATAGCAATATCATCAAAGGAGAGGAGATGGAAAATATACCAAGCCATTAAATCTTAGCTTCAAGTTTACAACAATGGACAAGAAAATGGAATGAAACCCAAGGGGGTTCCAAAATGAGAGCAAAGAACAAGAAGAAAAATAAAATGCAAGATAAGATACCCCAAAAAAGCCTATCTCTTCCTATTTTCCCCTCAAAATGAAAAACTTCTTGATGATCCCAAAATTTGGTAAGAGTAAAGTAGAGCAAATCAAGGGGAGAGAGTGAGAGACTGGTTTTTTGTATGTGGTTCGGCCCTGTTAATGAAGGTACCTACGTCCACGTGTGTGTCTGAGCACGTTCACTATACTGTAAAAGAGCCGGGGGCCTGTGGTGAACCAACAAGTCTGGAACTACCGTAGGCCGGCCGTGCATGTTGATGAATGCTATAGAGGTGCTGTGTAGACTGAAAAGTCGACCCCTTCAATGGGGGGGTGAGAGGTCTCTTTTATAGATGCAAGAGACCTACTCGTACATGGATAAGGAAATATAATCTAATTGATATAGATTGGCATTAATTGTGGGGGTTTGCTAATTGGATTAGGAAATAGTTTGCACTTTCCATTAGTCTTCTAGCTTGAGTAGGAAACTGCCCGTAATGCTCGGGATCATACCTATGGGCCCGGATGAGCTGTTCCCGCGATGGGATGTGCTTGTGGTCTTCCCGACCTGTTGGCCGGGTCATGGATGAACCGCTTGGGATGATGAGTTTCGGGTAGACTAGACCGCTCGGGCTGATGCTTATCCGAGGAGTTGTGCATGATTTGACCGGGACATAGACTGGCTGTTGATTTGAACCGCTCGGTCATAGGATAGAGCCAATTTTGGGTGTATCAGCTGCCCCCCATTTCCAAGGTTGGCCAGATGCTATATCGGGGCAAGTTTGGAAATCAGTTTGATGTTACTTGCCACTGTCTGAGTGCTTGGGGAAGCTGCCTTGGAGCTTTTGAGTCTTGTGAATGCTCAGGAACTGGCTAAGAGTTGAGACTTAGCCTAGCTCAGAGTCTTTAAGTGCTTGGGAACTGACCGGGAGTTGAGACCCAGCCTAATTCAGAGTCTTTGAATGCTCGGGAAGTGGCCGAGAGTTGAGACTCAGCCTACTTCGGAGTCTTTTTGCTTGAGTTAGCCTCCATGATGGTTATCTTCTGCCAGTGAACCTTCGTCAAGGTTGTGGGTAGAAGAATTTGACCATGTTGGAAAAGCCGATCTAAAGCATATTGCTTTAGGGTCCTTTTATGTTAACTCCCCAGGATGGTTGTCTTCTGCCCAGCTAGCCTTCATCAAGACTGTTGGGAGAAGAGCTTGACCATGTTGGTGGAGCCGACCTAGAGCGTGTCACTGTAGGGTCCTTTTTGCTCCTCTATCGTGGGCCAACCTAAGAGATTTAAGTCACCTCTATCGTCGGTTTGGACCTAAGTGAAGTTAATGCCTCTAAGTACTGTAGTGCTTGGGCTGTCCAAGATTTTGACTTGGTTATCCGCGAGGCCTGTAGATACCCGGTATGATTGCCTGTTTAGTTCACTGTGCCATCTTACCCCCCAAGTTTTCGCTAAGACGAGGGTCTTATAGTGGCTATGACTGTAGGTAACCGACCTGGAATATGGTGGTTGCAGGGTCTTTTGAAGCTTGCCATCATCAGCCACCTAGGGGGTTTTCCCCTATCGTTGGTTGGACCTAAGTGAAGCTTGTGCCTCGGGGTTAGGCCCGAGGTCTTTGTATGCCTCGGGGTTAGGCCTGAGGTCTTTGTATGCCTCAGGGTTAGGCCTAAGGTCTTTGTAAGGGCTCTCTGACAATCGGTGGAGCCTCATGTGGTGATCAGGCAAGTACCATTGTACTCGGGCTCATCTAGACCGATGGAGACAGGGGGTCGGATTAGGATCATCGGGCTCCTAATTTCTCTTTATGGGAGACAAAGTTGGAACTGCTTGATCCTGACCGATGTAAACTGGAGGTCAGGTCAGGACTGCCGGACTCAGACCGCTATGAACTGGAGGTCGGGTCAGGGCTGCCAGACTCAGACCGCTGTGAACTGGAAGAACTGTCAGAACTCCGGGGCTGATCTCGCTTTCGCTTACTTCTAGAAGACTCGTTGCTTTCTTGCTCGGGGTCTTTGATCTTTAGAAATTCTTCAGTGTCAATGTATTTTCCAACCCTCTCTGTGAGTTCAACCAAGGTTACCGGTCGGTTTCTATGAAACGATGTGGCATACTTGGTGTGTTGAACTCCTGAGTAGAATGCTATAATAGCGGTGGTTTCATCAAGATCATAGATGCTGAGTTTCTCTTGTTTAAACCGGCCGATGAACTCTTTGAGGGTCTCATTATCCCATTGTATGAATGTCAGTAGCTACATGTCAGGCTTTGGCCGTTCATGCATACCGATGAACTGGTTGATGAACTACTTGCTTAGTTGCATGAAGCTACGTACCGATCGGGGTTTCAAGGAGTAGAACCATTGGACGGCCAGGCCTTTCAAAATGCTGGGGAAGGCCAGGCAGTACAGATCGTCGGCTTGGGTAGCCAGGGCCATCCGAGCCTTGTAGGTCTGGATATGGTCGATCAGGCTTCCTAAGCCGTTATAGGGATCTAGGCGAGCCTGCTTAAATTTGCGCGGGATGTCAAACCCCGTGATCTGGCTGGAAAACGGTGACTCTATCTCGGTATTGGCCTGATTCTGAGCGCGGTTTTGACCAAGCTTTTTGGCCACTCCGTCAATCTGCTTCTGCAAGTCCTTGATTCGGGCTTCCACTCCTTCCCGACCGGTAACCGAGGGGTCATTCGGGTCGGTGGAAGAGGCTTCTTCTTCATGGTGGTGTGCTGTCCTCTGGGATCGGGCTCGGCTATGACTCCGGGTAATCGTTCGCCTAGGGACAACTCGGCTCTTGACCGAGTGACCCTGAACTAATTCACGGGCCATATGCTCCTGCCTTTCCTTTGGGGCCGCACGCCCACTATTGATGTCTCTGGCATCCTCAACACAGGACGGGTTGGCTCGGGTACGTTGTCTGGTCAAGATCGGTTCTGAACCATACGCAACGTTCCTGGGTAGTGTCCCGGCCACTGGAGGACTGCTGTGCTGGGCTAGCAGGGCTTCGATCTTTTGCTGGATTTGACGCTGGCCCTCCAAAAGTTGTTTGAGGGTCGCGGTGATCTGCTCAGATGTCATGACTGCTGCAGCCGGTGCCGGGGTCAGAGGAACCTCTTGGTTGGACTGCTGATCAGCCTTCTTATCCTTCTTTGATGGCATGACGATCAGTCAAGGGATTTGTTGATGAGAAGACTTATCGTTTCCCACAGACGGCGCCAAGCTGATAATGCTAAAAATTGGTAAGAGTAAAGTATAGCAAATCAAGGAGAGAGAGTGAGAGACTGGTTTTTTGTATGTGGTTCGGCCCTGTTAATGAAGGTACCTACGTCCACGTGTGTGTCTGAGCACGTTCACTATACTATAAAAGAGTCGGGGGCCTGTGGTGAACCAACAAGTCTGGAACTACCGTAGGCCGGCCGGACATGTTATTGAATGCTATAGAGGTGCTGTGTAGACTGAAAAGTCATCCCCTTCAATGGGGGGTGAGAGGTCTCTTTTATAGATGCAAGAGACCTACTCGTACATGGATAAGGAAATATAATCCAATTGATATAGATTGGCATTAATTGTGGGGGTTTTGTAATTGGATTAGGAAATAGTGTGCACTTTCCATTAGTCTTCTAGTTTGAGTAGGAAACTGCCCGTAATGATCGGGATCATGCCTGTGGGCCCAGATGAGCTGTTCCCGCGGTGGGATGTGCTTGTGCGGTCTTCCCGACTTGTTGGCCGGGTCATGGATGAACCGCTTGGGATGATGAGTTTCGAGTAGACTAGACCGCTTGGGCTGATGCTTGTCCGAGGAGTTGTGCATGATTTGACCGAGACATGGACTGGCTGCTGATTTGAACTGCTCGATCATAGGATAGAGCCAATTTTGGGTGTATCACTTCTTATTAAAAAGGTTGCAAACTCTAGCAGGGGTGGATCGATCCCATCGTAGTGGGCGGATCAATCCGATATTCATATTTTCTCACAGAATGCTTGTCCAGGATCACAGATCGATTTGTCTTTTGAGGACGGATTGATCCGATGTTGAAATTCTGGGCTGTAGCTTCCTTTAAAACCGCGGATCAATCTGCGGTGGAAGGCTGGATTGATCCGCCTGTGTTGAAATTGTCTTCTTCCCCTCTTTATGAGATAAAAATCAAATGGGATTGGTTCTCACTTTGAGCAAGTTCCCAAATCCTAGAAGAAAGAGATTTTTATTAGCAACAAGTGAACAATAAACAAGATTAATAAAAGCACAATTTATCCATTAAATCTCCTAGTTTAGGTGGTAATTCATGAAGTTAAGAATGCAATGTTGAACATGAATCACTAAGCATGGTTTGAAATCTGTAGTCGACTATTTTTCAACATTTCGGGGCAGTAGCTAGATCAAACAGGCATGCGATCGATTGTTTCTCGAAACCAGTCGACTGTTTTACAACACATGCTTAGTCCAAACGCAGATTTCCGTTGCTATTTATACTTTTATTGAATTGGATGAGCCTTGGTAGCATGCTACATGTTCTATTTCCGCGCGTAGCGGGATGGGTCGTGACAGGATTTGGTAGAAAAAATGCAATGTATTTTTTTTATGTGTACATGAAAGAGAAATATGTTCTATTAATTATTGGGGAAAAATCCTCAAACTATACCATGTTTTTCACTTTGGTCCCTAAACTATCATTTTTTACATTTTGGTCCCTCAAATATTATTTTGTGGCTGTTTGCCCTCTCTGTCACTTTTAGAGACGAAAAAGTCACTTTTTAGTGACACCAAAAGTGACGCTGAAAGTGACAGAGGGGGACAAACTGCCACAAAATGATAGTTTAGGGACTAAAGTACAAAACATGGTATAGTTTGAGGGTGCAAAAATGCATTTAACCCTAATTATTGAGATGGTGTTAGAAAAAAAAATGCTTGAGCAACTATATTAATTGATGTTCAATCTACAATTAAGGTTATTTTTTTAATGTATAGATAACATATATCTATATCTATATCTATATATATGTATATAAATAGCAATATAGGTGTGATGTGACACTCTCCATGTAGTTGGGTTGCCACATAGCATTGCTACACAATAGTATAGTATAGATATACAATTGTATATATAGATTTGAAATAAAATAATATTCAAAAAGTAAATAATTAAATTAAATTTAAAAAAAGAAAAAAAAAACATGCTTCCAACGCTTCTACATTTTTGCAGTAACTCCCTCACACTCACTGTAATTGCCTCTCTTTCAGTATATATATATCCTATTTGTTTTCATGTTTTTTTAATTTTTAATTGTCTTTTTTTTTTGTAGACTTCTTGGGCAAGTAGATATATATAGAATAATGATATAATAAAATAATATATGTATTGATGATGTCAAAATTTGGTAAGAGTAAAGTAAAGCAATTTAAGGAGAGAGAGAGAGTGTGAGAGACTATTTTTTGTATGTGGTTCGGCCCTGTTAATGAAGGTACCTACGTCCACGGGTGTGTCTGAGCACGTTCACTAGCAGGTCACCGGCGGGCCTGGTGAGCCAACAAAGAGGGGCGGCACTACTAGTAATACCGGCCGGGTGTATGCGTATAATGGTGAATTTTATAGAGGTGCTGTGTAGACTAAAGAGTTGGCCACTTCAATGGGGGTGAGAGGTCTCTTTTATAGATGCAAGAGACCTACTCTTACATGGATAAGGAAATATAATCCAATTGATATAGATTGGCATTAATTATGGGGGTTTCCTAATTGGATTAGGAAATAGTGGGCACTTTCCATTAGTCTTCTAGCTTGAGTAGGAAACTGCCCGTAATGCTCGGGATCATGCCTGTAGGCCCGGATAAGCTGTTCCCGCGGTGGGATGTACTTGCATGGTTTTCCCGACCTGTTAGCCGGGTCGTGGATAAATTGCTCGGGATGATGAGTTCTATGTAGACTAGACCGCTTGGGATGATGCTTGTCCGAGGAGTTGTATATGATTTGACCGGGGTATGGACCGGTTGCTGATTAGAACCGCTCGGTCATAGGTTGAAGCCAATTTTGGGTGTATCAGCTGCCCCCCATTTCAAAGGTTGGCCAGATGCTATATCGGGGCAAGTTTGGAAATCAGTTTGATGTTACTTGCCACTGTCTGAGTGCTTGGAGAAGCTGCCTCGGGGCTTTTGAGCCTGGTGAGTCCTCAGGAACTGGCTGAGAGTTGAGACCCAGCCTAGCTCGGGACCTTTAGGTGCTTCGGGAACTGACCGGGAGTTGAGACCCGGCCTAATTCGGAGTCTTTGAATGCTCGAAAAGTGACCGAGAGTTGAGACTCGGCCTACTTCGGAGTCTTTTTGCTTGAGTTAGCCTCCAGGATGGTTATCTTCTGCCCGTGAACCTTCGTCAAGGTTGTGGGTAGAAGAGTTTTACCATGTTGGAAAAGCTGACCTAAAGCGTATTGCTTTAGGGTCCTTTTATGTTAACTCCCCAGGATGGTTGTCTTCTGCCCAGTTAGCCTTCGTCAAGACTGTTGGGAGAATAGCTTGACCATGTTGGTGAAGCCGACCTAAATTACGTTGCTTTAGGGTCTTTTTGCTCCTCTATCATCGGCCAACCTAAGAGATTTTAGTCACCTCTATCATCGGTTTGGACCTAAGTGGAGTTAATGCCTCTGAGTACTGTAGGTGCTCAGGTTGTCCAAGATTTTGACTTGGTTATCCGCGAGGCCTGCAGATACCCGGTGTGATTGCCTGTTGAGCCATCTTGCCCCCTAAGCTTTCGCTAAGACGAGGGTATTACAGAGGCTATGAACTGTAGGTAACCGACCTGAAACATGGTAGTTGTAGGGTCTTTTGAAGCTTGACATCATCAGCCACCTAGGGGGTTTGCCCCCATTGTCGGTTGGACCTAAGCGAAGCCGGTGCCTCAGGCGTGACCCTGAGGTCTTTGGTCCCTGGGTTCGGAGTCCGAGGTCTTTTTAGTGCCTGAGTTTGGAGCTCGAGGTCTTTTTCGTGCCTCGGGGTTAGGCCTGAGGTCTTTGTATGCCACGGGGTTAGACCCGAGGTCTTTGTATGAGCTCTCTGACAATCGGTGGAGCCTCATGTGGTGATCAACCAGGTACCACTGTAGTCGGGCTCATCTAGACCGATGGAGACATGAGGTCAGATCAGGATCGTTGGGCCCCTGATTTCTCTGTGCTGAAGGCAAAGTCGGAACTGTTTGATCCTGACTGATGTGAACTAGAGATCGGGCTGGGGCTGCCGAACTTAGACCGCTGCAAACTAGAGGTCGGGTCTGGACTGCCGGACCCTGCCTGCTGTGAGCTGAAGGAACTATCAGAACTCACGGGCTGATCTCGCTTTCGCTTACTTCTGGAAGACTCGTTGCTTTCTTGCCCGGTGTCTTTGGTCTTCAAAAACTCTTCAGTGTCAATGTATTTTCCAACCCTCTCAGAGAGCTCAACCAAAGTTTTCGGTCGGTTTCTGTGGAACGACGCAGCGCACTTGGTGTGTTGAACTCCCGAGCAGAAGGCTATGATAGCGGCGGTTTCATCAAGATCATAAATGCGGAGCTTCTCTTGATTATACCGGCCGGTGAACTCCTTGAGGGTCTCATTATTCCTTTGTATGACCGTCAGTAGATGTATGTCAGGCTTTGGCCGTTCGTGCATACCGATGAACTGATTGATGAACTGCTTCCTGAGTTCCGTGAAACTGCGGACCGATCGGGGCTCCAACGAGTAGAACCACTGCACGGCCGGGCCTTTCAAAGTGCTGGGGAAGGCCAGGCAGTGTAGTTCATCGGAGTTGGTGGCTAGGAACATCTGAGCCTTATAGGTCCGGACGTGGTCGACCGGGTTTCCCGAGCCGTTATAGGGATCTAGGCGAGGCTGCTTAAATTTGCGCGGCATGGAGAACCTCGTGATCTGGCTGGAAAAAGGTGACTCTGTCTCGGTATTGGCTTGATTTGGAACACGGTTTTGACCAAGCTTCTTGGCCACTCCATCATCTGCTTTTGCAAGTCCTTGATTCGGGCTTCCACTCCTTCCCGACCGGTACCCGAGGGGTTAGTCGGGTCGGTGGAAGAGGCTTCTTCATGGCGGGGTGCTGTCCTCTGGGATCGGGCTCGGCTATGACTCCAGGTAACCGTGTCCCCAGGGATGACTCGGCTCTTGACCGAGTGACCCTGGATTGATTCTCGGGCCATATGCACCCGCCTTTCCTCTCAGGCAGCACTCCCACTGTTGATGTCTCTGGCCTCCTCAACACGGGACGGGTTGGCGCGGGCACGTTGTCTGGTCCAGATTGGTTCCCGACCGTACGCAACGTTCCCGGGTCGTTTCCCGGCCCCTGGAGGACGACTTTGCCGGGCCAGCAGGGCTTCGATCTATTGCTGGATTTGACGCTGGCCCTCCAGGAGTTGCATGAGAGTTGCGGTGAGCTGCTCAGATGTCATGGCTGCCGCATCCGGTGCCGAGGCCGTAGGAACATCCCGGTTGGACCGCTGATCAGCATTCTTACCCTTCTTCGGTGGCATGACGACCAGTCAAGAGATTTGTTGATGAGAAGACTCAGTCGTTTCCCACAGACGGCGCCAAACTGATGATGTCAAAATTTGGTAAGAGTAAAGTAAAGCAATTTAAGGAGAGAGAGAGTGAGAGAGACTATTTTTTGTATCTGGTTCAGCCTTGTTAATGAAGGTACCTTCGTCCACGGGTGTGTCTGAGCACGTTCACTAGCAGGTCACCGGCGGGCCTGGTGAGCCAACAAAGAGGGGCGGCACTACCAGTAATACTGGCCGGGTGTATGCGTATAATGGTGAATTTTATAGAGGTGCTGTGTAGACTAAAGAGTTGGCCACTTCAATGGGGGGTGAGAGGTCTCTTTTATAGATGCAAGAGACCTACTCTTACATGGATAAGGAAATATAATTCAATTAATATAGATTGGCATTAATTGTGGGGCTTTCCTATTTGGATTAGGAAATAGTTGGCACTTTCCATTAGTCTTCTAGCTTGAGTAGGAAACTGCCCGTAATGCTCGGGATCATGCCTATGGGCCCGGATGAGCTGTTCCCGCGGTGGGATCTGTCTGCGCGGTTTTCCCGACCTGTTGGCCGGGTCTTGGATAAACCGCTCGGGATGATGAGTTCCATGTAGACTAGACTGCTCGGGATGATGCTTGTCCGAGGAGTTGTACATGATTTGACCGGGGCATGGACCGACTGCTGATTAGAACCGCTCGGTCATAGGATGAAGCCAATTTTGGGTGTATCATGTATATTTATATACACAAGGACAGTTTACAAATAGACAAAAGGGTGATTTGATAATTCAATTATAACTGACACACTTTAAATACATAAATTAAAATTTAATAATTCAATTTATATGTGTAATAATATAATAATAGAATATATATGTATGTTTACACAGGCAAGGGTAATTTACAAAAAGGAAAATGATAATTTGGTAATTCAATTTATATTTGTACACACTTTAAATTTATAAATAATTATAAGAAATTATAATATGTATATCTATAGATCCATAAATAACAATGTAGGTGCCACGCGGTACTTCCATATTGTTCGGATGTCATATGGCATTACTACACAATAGTATAGTATAGATACACAAATTTATATATAGATATTGAAAATAAATAATATTCAAAAAAAAAAAAAAAAAAAAACAAAAGAACAAAAAAAATACACGCCTACTACACTCTTACATTTTTGTAGTAACTTCCCTCACACTCATAGTAACCGCCTCTCTCCCACTATATATCTTATTTTCTCACGTTTTTTAATTTGATTTTTATTTTCAGACCTCCTGAGAAAATTTAAAAATAAATAATTAAATAAAATTCAATGATACTCGTGCATAGCACGGGCCAACGCTAGTATACATAAATATAAACGGGTAATTTACACAAGTCAAAAGGGTAATTTGGTAATTCAATTTAACAAAATGGTAATTTGGTTATTCGATTTATAAGTGTACACCCTTTCAACTTTAACAAATTACAAAAGGTAAAATGGTAATTTTAATAATACAATAAAATAGTATATGAATATCTAATATAGTAGTATATGTATACATATGCACACAAGGATAATAATAAAAGGTAAAATGGTAATTTGATAATTAAATTTATAATTGTACACACTTAAAATACATTAAGAATAATAATAAATTATAATATGTATGAATGTAGGTATGTATATATTAGGGATGACAATCTGCCCGTTTCTGGCGGGTCCCTGCCCCGCCCCGCCCCGCCCCTAATGGACAGGGTTTGGAAAGCCCTTAAATAAGATAGGGGCGGGTATGGGTGACAAAGAATAAACCCGTTGCGGGTTCGGGGCGGGTTCGGGATATTGGTAAGACAACTCGCCTTCCCCCGACTAGCTATAAACACTCTTGAGCTCTATCCCACATCTGTCAACCAAAGTAATAGAGATGGAATTTCATACTATATATGGCCTATCTGTCTTCTGAAACCATATCTTTCTAAAAGCACATGGAGAAGTGTGCAAAAGCTAAAGCAATTTAAAGTTTTTTTTTTTGGCGTAGAAAAATGTGCACAAGTATATAAAATAATATTTACATACAACTTTTAGAAATTTGTGCACCTGCTAAGAGGTACAAGTACTATAATAATGACTCTATGGTCATTTATACACTGGTTTAAATGTTTATATTGACCTATTATCGGGTAGGTAAGCGGGTATGGGATGGGACTAGCGCTGGCAATTCCATCCCGCACTTGCGAGCTCGCCCGAAAAGACCAAAGTTTATTGGTACGGGCTTAGCAGGTTTCACTCACGGGATGCAATGGGTTTACTTAAGTAATTAATCGGGCTTTGACGGGCCCATAATGAGCAGCCCGCGAACAACCCTAAACTCTTTATCTTTCCGTTCTCACTCTTCATCAAGTCATAGGACCAACTCACACTCTCTCTCTCTCTCTCTCTCTCTATACATATATACATATATGTACACTGTATATTTGTATACACTCAGGTTCTCTCTAATTCCTCTCTCTCTCTCTCTCTCTCTCTCTCTGCATCATCAAGAACAAGATCAAAAGCAACAAATCTGGGCGTTTTGGATCAGAAGGAAAAGTAAAAACTCATTAGAAATCACACTACCAAGAAGATCTGTGAATTAAAAACTCATTAGAAACAAACTCTCTTGATCATCTAGCATCTCTTTGGTTCTCTCCCTCTCTCTCTCTCTCTCTCTCTCTCTCTCTCTCTCGACACTGCTTTCTGTCCTACATGCAGATTTGTGTTCTGCAAGGTAATTTTTTTTTTATTATTCATTTTCACGGCATATTTTTTTCCCTAGAAAATCCTATGGGTTTTGTTTCTATGGGTTTATTTCTATTAGTTTCTGTTTGACTACTTTCTACTCTGTTTTAAAAAAAAAATGGTTTCATTGGGTTGAACTGGGCTCTGTTTGGTTGATTTCATTTGCAATTATCTTGGTTTTTGCTATAGAAACTATGACGTCATACATGCTATTTCATATTCACAGTAGAATAATCATTCAGTCTACCAAATTTTGTGATCATAGTTCATGGGTGTTTGGATGCTTATGTTTCTGATCTGTTT
The DNA here is from genome assembly GCA_033977485.1 of Hydrangea macrophylla. Lineage (NCBI taxonomy): Eukaryota > Viridiplantae > Streptophyta > Magnoliopsida > Cornales > Hydrangeaceae > Hydrangea > Hydrangea macrophylla. Next base: position 85,475,199 of record CM066994.1, read on the forward strand.
GTCTTGGTAGTATATTTATGGGATGTAGTTTTTCTGATCTGGGCTGAAAATCGCATCCACCTCAAAAAAAAAAAAAAAAAAAAAAAATCGGCCCGTCCCGGTGAAAACCCGACCCGGGCCCGCCCGACCACAAATAGACCCGATCCAAGCCCGGCTCAAACCCGGACCGACCCAAACCCGTCCAGGCCCGAACCCGCCCAAGCCCGCCCATTTTCCAGGCCTAGATGGGACGTAGGTAGTGGGGTCTGGAATGGGGTCACTAGTGCATCAGGGTGGGACGGATTCGAGGGATAAGTCTTGTTTGGTCAGGCGGGGTTGGGGAAGGGTACCCCCCATCCCATACTCGCCCTGTTGCCATCCCTAGTATATATGTATGTATGTATATGTATATGTATATATAAATATACACAAAAAGGGTAATTTACAAAAGTAACTTAAGGCTTGTTTGGTAATTCTAAGATTCATTAAAAGATGTCTTAAGGGTCAAACAAGCCTTAATCTACAAAATTAATTTGAGGCTTGTTTGGCAATGCAAAGTTCCTTGAAAAATGCCTTAAGGCTCAAACAAACTTTGCCAAACAAGACTGAAGTTACTATTCATAGTAACTTGAGGTAGATAGATGTGATGTGAAATTACCAAATAACCAAATTATAAACCTAAAATGACCATTAAGGCCAAATTAATTTGGCATCTAGGGAATATTTTATTTTAGGCAAAATAACAATTACGGCTAAATTAATTTGACATCTAGGGAATATTCAATCTTAGGCTCTTTTATAGTATAGTACAGATTGTTAGGGTAAGTTTATTGTAAGAAGCTTTTTATATGAGAAGGCAGGTTTTAACCGTTGGATGATAATCTAGCCATAAGATTCCAAAGAATATGGAGATGCATTTATTGATAGATTCTCATCCAACGATTAAAACCTGCCTTCTCATATGAGAAGCTGCTCACTATACACTTGCCTTTATTGTTATTTCTATCGATCTATCTATCTATCAATCTATCTATCTATCCATTAATAACTTAAAAGTGGAAGGTGAGAGAGTGGAAGTATATGGTATTAACACATGGCATCATTATTGTCTATTAGCCTCTCTTCTCTCACTTGTGACTATAGATGGTGTTAGTAGCCAAAGAAGGCTTTGAGTACCAGCTAACACCATTCAAATGAACACATTGAAATAGTTGATGGGCTTCAAAAATGAGAAACTCTACTCTACTCAAATTTGTATCATAAATAGGTTTTCCAACACATGTAGCAGTACCCATTTGATTTCCATTTGCGGATGCTGAAATGGTTTCAAGGTGGTCTCACTGTCATATGTGTTGGGAACCAAATCAGGATGCAAAATTTGGGAAACATAACATTACTCCTCAAAATTTGTACGCAATAGTGTACCTGTAGCGATTTTGTTTGGGTCTCTTAAATACCATATCAAAAGTAACATACCCATAGTGGGTTTGTTTAGTTTTCATTTGTACCCAAGTCTCAAAGCATTATATCCAAAATGGTTTTAGTTTTGTCTCAAAATTGTACCCAACTCTTAAAATATGGTAAACCCATATATAGTCATTTTGTCTAGCTGGCAAAAAATTGTACCAGGACCCCAAACATTGTATCCATAGTGATTTTATATAGGTCTCAAAGTATTGTACCTAAGTGTCAAAAATTGTACTCATATTTAGATTGTATCATATAATTCACCCATTTCCATTTATATTCTTATTGAGCAATAACAACAAGGTTAATTTATTATTATTGATTTAATATGAATAGCAGTACTATGGTTCCTAAAAATTATCTCAAATTTGGTTCTCAATCCACGACAGTGGGACCACATTTTGGATCAAATTATAAAGAAGACAAAGGTGTGTCCACTGTCCACTCATTTGGGCAATTGTTTTTTCAATTCAGGTGCTAGTAGGTACCATAGTCTAGAGATTTTTTTTTCTGCAATTGTAGGTGCCATAAATTAATCAGGTACAAATTAAAACCATCCTAGCTATTATTTTTGTTTTTTTTACTAATACAAAGCACTCACAGGTGCACCACACACACAGAGACTGAGCCAGGCGGGTCGAGGTCCTCTTTGAAGGAGACTCCTCTCCCATGGACGACCCACAGAGGAAATAAACTTCCTTCCCCACTCCCAATGGGATTTTAACCAACCCATTCCCACTTGATGGAGATGGAGTGATGCCACTAGACCACAAGGGTCTTCGCACCATTCTAGCTATTCATTTTGCTAATTTGTGGGTCAAAATGTGTAACTGTCACTAGGGTGTAAATATATATACTTTGTCAAATGAAACTTTATGATAATTTAAAAAAAAAATATAAGAATTTTAACCATGTATTTGTATATCGGGTCTTCCATGGTTGTGACTGCCACTTTTACCTAATATTTATGGATGTAAACCTCTTGCTCAGACAATTTGATTTCATAGAATTCTAACATTTGTGTAAATTATAGATTCCTTTAGGGGCGTAAATGGGTCGGTTTGTTTGGCTTTAGGGTATTTTTAACATCGACTAATGAGGTTCAGTATAGGTAATGTGAATTTCTTAGTAAACTGATTGTTAGATCGATTTGGCTGGTCAATTTCGGTTTCACGATTTTAAATATGGCACCCCTAATTCTTTGCTTTGTAAACTTTTGCAGCTTCACTCTAACAGAATTATTATTTCTCATAGCTTAAGGAAGTACATCGATCATTATTTTATATCGTGATGTGTGTATGGTTTTATTTATTCATTTTTTTAAGATTAAGATATTGAGTTGTACATACGCCATTCATGATAGAATTTATGAATTGCCATTGAGTTACTAATAGAGCGTAAATGAAGCTACTATACTATTGGCGCTTGTCTTTAATAGTGAAGTTAATGGAATCATCTGTAACACTAATTAGTTTTCTAATTTCAAAATCACTACTTATTCCTGATATTATGATTTCGTAGAGAGAGCTAGCATTATTACTATAATGCACCCGTGCGATTAATGGAATCATCTGTAAGACTAATTAGTTTTCTAATTCAAAATCACTACTTACTCATGATATTATGATTTTGTAGATTTGTAATACCCTATATTTTTAAAGTGTATAATAATACATGAGATTCTGTATGAATACCATTTCCATACTTGAAGTTTTAGTTTAAAGTGATCGAGAAGGTCTTTGTTCAAGCGATCGAACCCTTTTCAAGCAATCGAAACCCTCCTGACATACATTTATGATGTGGTTCCCTTTCTCAATTGATTGAGCTATTTTCAATCAATCGAACCTGGCCGATCTGCTCTCAAGCAATCAAAGTTACTTCAAGCGATCGAACTTGTCAAGAGTCTTATCCCAATTTTATGTGCTAGACATGCCATCTTGCACCTCATCTCTTCTATATATATGTTGTTATTGTGTGTGTGAGATTTGTTTGCTAAACCAAAGAGCTTAGATAGTGTGTGAGAGAGAGATATTATATACATATACATACCTCCATTTGTATATATATATATACATTCTATATATATACTCAATCTGAGAGAGAAAGAGACGAAGAAGAAGAAGGAGAACAGAGAGAGAAGCAAAGGAAAGACAGAGATAAAGAGAAAGAGAGAAGGAAGAAGGAGAGAGAGAAGAGACCATTGGAGCCCAAAGATTGAAGCTTTACCAAACGCGGCCTTACAATCTTTCGATGAGTTCTAAACTTACTCGATAGCCTTAGTGTATTATTTACAAGTTTTTGGACGTAGATAATGGACCTGAACACACCTTAAACTATCATGTACATTCACTGTCCAGTCTTTTGGAGAAGACAATGTTCGATCAATTGATCAAACTTAGTTTAATCAATCGAAGACCCTAAGTCTCAATCGATCAAAATGACATCAATCGATCGAGACCATCTTACCTTCAATCGCTTGAGGATTCTTCAAGCGATCAAACTTTATTTTCTTCAATTGATTGAATGGACTTTAATCGATTGAACATTTCAGAACCATGTAATTTCTTGTTAGTTATAATACACACTGCTTAGTTGTTCATATACTGATACATGCTTCCTATATGAGCTAACTAATGAACAAAGAGACAATGTGATGTGGTAATGAGAGTACATTGCGAGCAATGTATTCGGGATCGGATGTTAATAATGATTGATTCTAATTGAGTTGGATAAATCCGTTTATTTCAATTAAAGTAGTTAGGCCACATGGGACTATCGTGTATCAGTAGTAGTATAAACGATAAGTAGGTTTGTTAGATTCTAGGATGGTTACAGAAGGCATACATTCCCAAATATAGTAGACAAACGAATATGTCTATAACATGTGGTGGCAGGGAATATGTTGATATCGATAAGTCATTGCTATAGAATTGATGTGTCTTTGATCAAAGTGTTAAATCCTTGACTTGCTGTAGACTGAGCATATGTCCTTGAAAGCGGGGAATGGACTGGCGTAGTGTCTACGGCGTGCGGTGTTCGCTGTAGATGGCCTCTACAACTTGCGGTGTTATGTGGTAGATGGTTTCTATGACTTGCGGTGACATGGTAGATAAAGCATTTGTGTATCTAGATGTGTTTTAGCCAAGTCGTTCCTTTGACGAGTCTGACATTCTACATTATGGTATAAAAGACATGAATAACCGATTAATGAGTTGGAGTAAAGAGAAATATATTGTTAGTAGAACTATGGTTTATGTCTTGCATAACTGGTAATCAATGTACTGATGATACTGTGTTTGTTGGTATTCACTCAACTTTCATTAAGCTGGCGACGTTTATGCCTGGACATCAACTGTCCAGATAACCCTGCTCCTAACTCTGTAGGTGACGATCACTACTACGATGGCTGCTATATGGAGGAAGGCTATGCCGAGTGTGAACTAGCTGAGGATGGAGTGTTAGGTTTGTGCCTTCAAACCATTACTTGTATGAGACATTGGCATTTTAATATATGGATATTAGCTTTACATTTTATTATGTATGTTTCTTTTATGAGATGATTGCTAATCCTTAATCATCGTAGTAAGTAATTCGTGTATGTATGACATACATCCATGTGAGATACAAATTACTATTCTTTGATACTTAGAACTTGTCACAGTAGATGACGAGACTGGATATCTCATCAGGTGTACATTGTAGCATGATTAACTACCATTGGATGGAGTTATTAATCTCAATCACTAGAGTATACTCTTAGTTGATATGGTAGTGCTTATAGTGCATTGACAGACCTGAGTTTTCCTATTGACACTTAAGACTATCAATAGTCGATAGGAACTCATAACTTGTATAAGGTACGTGTTCTCAATCTTGAGATGATTATGAACACAGATTGTGGATATGGATGCTCTGACTTACCAATCAATGAGGTCTATGAAAGATCAATACTTGGGTATCTTGGGTATGCCATGTTCATAGGGTTGTGAACATTTATTGTCAAGATCAAATCTACCTCTGATATAGAGTAAGCATTCCCTTGAGAATGTCACTGAATTGATTACTAAGAACTACAGTCTTGTTGATAAATAGTTATCAACATGTTTGGTAATCATGAGAGGTGAATGAGACTCAAGGAATGTATGAAGTAATCATAATTCAGGTTGACAGTAATAGTTTATCCAACTACCTGAATATGATTACGAATGCTGAAGGTAGAGAAAAATTAGTATACCATACAAGTCTAGTTATCGCTTCGGATATGTTCTTTTGTGTTGGAGTTTAGTTGTCGTTTTATAGTGGAGTAAACCTTAACTGATCAGTTAGTTGATTTACTAATCAAAGAGTTTGGTCATGTGGATTAACAACTGGTCTGAGCCAACAATAAAAAGCCTATGAGGTCCCACTCTTAGCTCTGCTAGGATGCTTGGAAAGGCCCATGAGGATGCTTGTCAAGACAAATTCGATCGATCGAAGGAGTCTCGATCAATTGAAGTCAAGGCAAGTTCAATCTATCGAACGTTGTTCAATTGATCGAAGATTTGATTAATAAAAGTTACTTCGTGTCACGCCCCGGAACGGCAAAAATAGAGAAAAATAAATTTCCTTTTTGGGTCCAAAGGCAGCGACGGGTGAAGTCACATGATTGTCCACACCACGCAGTACTAAGCAACAAGAAGTAATAGTGTAACAAGAATGAAGTCTAGGTTCTGATCACAACGTAACATAAAGTCAACAGAAGTTAGTAACTATTACATATCAGAGTCTCGAATCAGATATAAGGCAGCGGAAGTACAAATGCCAAAGCAACATATGCCTGACTACAAAAGATTCTAAAACGGTAAAGATAATTAACTATAATTATAGTCTAGTCTTCAGTTGGCATAAGGGTAGTCCTCGGCATAGTAGTCTTCTTCGGTCTGACCTCCGTCGGGGAATTCCTCCACAGGGACTCCGTCACCGGCATAGTGGTCCTCTCCTGCAAACCCTTCACCTGTATAGTCATAACCAGGGTGCGCTGGAACGTAGAAATGTCCAGCGGCATAAACGCCGTCAGCTTAATGAAAGCCGAGTGAGTTAGATACTAGCAGGGTATCAACTATTGAAGTTATTACAAGTTATAAGCCGTTAACAAGTTAGGGTTCTGTGAGGGTAACTTCTTTACATCAAACCGATCATCCGATTACTAACGTCTTACTCATTTTAAGACCGATAATACGTCTAGATAGGGGAACAGACTCGACAGTAGTTCAACTCTATAACACACCATTGCTCATCCACCGCTTTTAAGAACATATGCACAGTTCACCGCATGTCATGGATACCACGTTAGTCCATCCCCCGCTTTTAAGAACATATGCACAGTCCACCGCATGTCATAGACACCTTCGTCTGTCTACCGCTTTTAAGAACATATGATTAGATCATCTGGCTATCTTAGGGCAAATGGTCCGGTTCACCGCAAGTCATAGACACCTTCGTCTGTCTACCGCTTTTAAGAACATATGATCGACCAAAGCCCGCCCACGCAAGATTCCCGAATCTTAGCAAACCTACTCAAGTTCAACTCTATTACCGATACATGACAATCCCAATGTGGCCCGACTACTCTGAATGAAATGAACGTTAACTCCAAAGGATTCACGACTATTCCGTTATCTAACATTATAAACATTATCCGTTAATCTCGTTATTACCACGATCCTATGCTGCATTAACTCATTATCATGTCTGTATTACAATAATAAAGCATGCTGGGAAATACTGAACAGTAATTAAATAACTAAACAGTTATGACATTATCTAAACAAGTAAAACAGTAAACTGTAACTACCAATCGATTGGTATAGATGTCAATCGATTGGTATAAAAGTATTGTCAATCGATTGATCAAAGATTCAATCGATTGGATCACAATCCATGTCAATCGATTGATAAAGATTCAATCGATTGGAACATAAAAGATGTCAATCGATTTATAAAGTGTCAATCGATTGACACTTCGTCTTCTTCACAGAGAAGACTGCCCAGCAACATATAAACGGGAGTACATGGTTTCTCTTCCATTTCTTCATTCAAACATGTCATAACATCAATGTAAGGCTACCAAGTGAGTTTAGAACTCACCTTTAGACGTTAAGGGCGTGTTTGGTTGCGTGTGTTTGAGCTTTGGAAGCTCCAATGGTGGTCCTCCTCTCTTCCTCTGCTCTCTGTCTTCTCTCTTCTCTTTCTCCTTCTTTCTGGTCTCCTTCTCTTCTCTTCTTTTCTTTCTCCTTCTCAGTCCATCTGTGTGTGTGTGAATATATGTATATATGTGTGTATATATATATGAGTGTATATATATATATATATAAACACACACAAAACCCTCCCTCTCACTCTCTCTGATTTCTGTAAACAGAAATACGCCCAAAATGGGCTGGTATATATAGAGAGGGAGTGTTCACGTGGCCTCTCCCCAGCCAGAGCAAAAGAATCTGCCCAGCTGCCTCCAATCGATTGACATAAGTGTCAATCGATTGATACAATCAATCGATTGAGATAAAGTTCAATCGATTGGTACCCAAAGCAAGTCAATCGATTGGAAAACTTGTCAATCGATTGGTATCCAAAATATACCAAGGGTAAGGCCAAGCTCATACAAGTATTTAAAAGAAACATACAAGGTCTAGTTATATAATATATTACAAAAATACAGGGTATTACATCATCCACCACTCATAAAAGATTTCGTCCCCGAAATCCGAAATAAACTGGGTTAAAACAAAAATGGAAACTTCTCTTGCATCTCCGACTCCAACTCCCATGAAGCTTCTCCTTCGTCATGGTGCTTCCACTGAACCTTCACTAGCGGAATATCCTTGTTTCTGAGCTTCTTCACTCCTCGGTCTAGAATACGCACTGGTCCTTCGTTGTAGGTCACGTTCTCGTTCACCTCGATATCTTCAAAACTGATCTCGTGCGCTGGGTTGTGGGCACATTTCCTCAACATGCTGATGTGGAAAACGTTGTGCACTCCTGACATCTTCGGCGGCAACGCAAGTCGATAAGCAACCTTCCCAACACGTTCTAGGATCTTGAACGGTCCTATGAATCGCGACGACAACTTGCCTCTTTTCTGTCCGAATCTGACGATACCTCGAACTGGCGAGACTTTGAGTAGCACGTGATCTCCAACTTCAAACTCTAGATCTTTTCGTCGCTTGTCGGCATAGCTCTTGTGTCTGGATTGCGCTGTCTTCATCTTCTCTCGTACAATCTGGATTTTCTCGTTGGTTTCTCGAATCATCTCGGGCCCAAGTAGTTGAGTATCTCCAACTTCGGCCCAACATAGCGGCGATCGACAAGGTCTTCCATACAAAGCTTCAAACGGTGCCATCCCTATGCTCGTGTGGTAGCTGTTGTTGTAGGCAAACTCGATCAAAGGTAGATGCGTCTCCCATGAACTCTCGAATTCAATGACACAGGCTCGCAACATATCTTCCATCACTTGATTGACTCGTTCTGTCTGACCGTCTGTCTGTGGATGAAAGGCTGAACTCAAGTTCAATGAAGTTCCCATTGCTGTCTGAAGGCTCTTCCAGAATTCTGCGGTAAAGCGTGAATCTCGATCTAAAACTATTGAGATAGGTACACCGTGCAGTCGCACTACTTGTTGTAGATACATCCGGCTTAATCTTTCAACAGGGTGCGTTATGCTGTAGGCGATAAAATGTGCTGACTTGGTGAGTCGATCCACTATTACCCAAATAGCGTCGTGGTTTTGTTGAGATTTTGGCAATCCAACCACAAAATCCATGGTGATGTGCTCCCATTTCCATTGGGGAATCGGTAGTGGTTGTAGGAGTCCAGGTGGTTTCTGATGCTCCGCCTTCACTTGTTTGCAAATAAGACATTGCGATATATGCTCGGCCACTTCTCGCTTCATTCCTTGCCACCAGAAGTTTCTCTTCAAGTCCTTATACATCTTGTTTCCTCCTGGGTGGATAGTCATCCTTGACTTGTGTGCTTCGTCCAGAATGTTCTTCCTGAGACCATCGTCATTTGGCACACAGAGTCTACCTTTGCATCTTAGTGCTCCGTCCGTGCTAATACTCCATATCTCGGGTTCCTTTGCGGACATCTTAGCAAACCATAACTTTAAATACTCGTTCGACTGTTGAGCTTCCAAGATACGGCTGATGAGAGTCGGTTGTACAACAAGACATCCAAGGTGTTGTCCTTCTCCTGATTCCACTGGTCGAAGGTCGAATTCAACTAACGTCTCCAATGCTCGCCATTCTCTAATCAAAATCGAAGCAACCAAAAGGCGTGGCCTCTGGCTCAGAGCGTCGGCTACAACATTTGCTTTACCCGGGTGGTATTGCAAAGAGAAGTCGTAGTCCTTGAGTAGTTCCATCCATCTCCGTTGTCGCATGTTCAACTCCTTTTCAGAGAACAGGTACCTTAAACTCTTATGATCTGAGAACAAGTCAAACTTTTCTCCATACAAATAGTGTCTCCAAATCTTCAGGGCGAACACGATTGCGGCTAATTCTAAGTCGTGCGTCGGATAGTTCTTCTCATGCGGCTTCAATTGTCTTGATCCGTATGCGATGACATTCCCCTCTTGCATTAGTACACAACCAAGTCCTTGGTGTGATGCATCACTATAGATTATGAATTGTTCACCACTCTTAGGTATCGTAAGCACGGGTGCTGAGGTTAGTCTCTCCTTCAATTCCCGAAATGCATCCTCATGTTTATCGGTCCATTCGTACTTCGTCTCCTTCCTAGTCAGGCTTGTCAACGGTCCTGCGATTCTAGAGAATCCTTCCACAAATCTCCGATAATACCCAGCCAATCCTAGAAAACTCCTAACTTCGGTCGCGTTGGTTGGCCTGTTCCAGCTCAAGACTACATCGATCTTAGATGAGTCTACAGAAATCCCATCCTGTGATATCACATGTCCCAGGAATTTAACTTCCTGAAGCCAGAATTCACATTTGCTGAATTTCGTATACAGACTATTGTCTCTGAGAGTCTGTAGAGCAATTTGTAGATGCTTCTTATGTTCTTCTTCCGTCCTTGAATAAATTAGAATGTCGTCGATAAATACTATAATGAATTGATCCAGATAGGGTCTGAATACTCTATTCATTAGGTCCATGAATACTGCCGGGGCATTAGTCAATCCAAAAGACATCACTAGAAATTCGTAGTGTCCATATCTCGTCCTGAAGGCAGTTTTCGGTATATCTTTCGACCGAACTAGTAATTGATGGTATCCCGAACGCAAATCGATTTTTGAGAATATCCTTGATCCTTGTAGTTGATCGAACAGGTCGTCTATCCGGGGAAGTGGATACCTATTCTTGATCGTGACCTTATTTAGCTCCCTGTAGTCGATACAGAGTCGTAGCTCTCCGTCCTTCTTTTTTACAAATAAAACTGGTGCTCCCCAAGGTGATGTACTCGGACGAACAAAACCTAAATCTTCAAGTTCCTGAACTTGCTTCTTCAATTCCAACATTTCTGTTGGCGCCATCCGATACGGGGTCTTGGAAATCGGCAACGTTCTGGGTGCTAACTCAATGCAGAAGTCTATCTCTCTCTTTGGCGGAAGTCCTGAAATACTTCGGAACACATCTTCAAAGTCTTGAATAACGGGGATCTGCTTGATAGTAAGCTCCGTGCTTGAAGTCTTAATCGTGGCTAGGCAGCTCGTGATAAACATGTCGCTCAACGGTTGGCACTAAAATCTGATCTGCGGGCAACCAGGCGTCAAAAAGACAATGGTCCGACTAACACAATCCAGGTTAGCGCCATACTTAGTAAGCCAATCCATTCCTAGGATCACGTCGAACTCAGACATTGACAGGACTATCAAGTCTGCTGGAAAATTCCTACCCTCTAGTGTCAAGGGACAATCCTTGCACACCTTACTTAACTTAACGGATACTCCCAAGGGCAAAACGACATTAAGGGTCGGCTCAAGTGCTAGGGGTAGCAAACCCAAATCACGTACCATCTTAATAGCTATGAAAGAACGGGCGGCACCGGTATCAAACAAAGCTCTAACTTGACAGTGAAATAAAATGAGTGTACCTTCCAAGTTCTGCTGTTCCTCAGCATTATACCCTGCATTGTCAGGGATGATGGAATTCACCCTAACCTGTCCTTGCTGTCCTTGAGCAGGCGCTCCATAGTAGCCTCCACGTGGTGCTCTACAATCCTTACTTATGTGACCAGGCTTGTTATAGTTGCGGCAGACGAGGTCATTACGACGGTTGGTCTTGGGGGCTGTGCAATACCTTGCAATATGTCCGGGTACTCCACAGTTGAAACATCCATCAATGTTCTGTCGTTGGGCGACGGGCTGTGCCTGAGGTGGTCCTCGCTGTTGATTCTGTTGTCGAGGAAAATTAGCTTGGGGCTTCCTTGTCCCATCCCATGTGCGCTTGGTTCCCTGATAGTTGTTGGTCTGGGGTTTCCATCCTTGATTGTTCCTTGATGATTGCGCGGAGAAGTTCCTTAGTTGGAAGGTCCTGGGTGGAGGTCGATTCACTTGTGGTCCTTGTACAGGGCAAGCATCCTTTTCCAAACTTGAAGCAAGACGGACAATCCCTTCAAACGACTGGCCCAGATGGCCTATTATCATGTGCCGGAGGTGTGGGTTGAGTCCTTGGTGGAATCGCTTGACCTTCTTGGCGGAGGTGTCTATCATATGCGGAGCGAAACGAGAAAGTCGCTCAAATTGTGTAGTATACTCCCTGACTATCCAGTTTCCTTGGGTTAGACTCAGGAAATTCCTCTCTTGCTGGTCTCTTTCGTCCTCAGGGAAATACTTCTCGAGAAATCGAGTCTTGAATGCTTCCCAAGGCATTCTCCTTGCAGCGTCAATCCCAATCGTGGCTCTCTCGGCCTCCCACCAGTCCGCGGCGGAGTAAGTTAGTTGAAATGCGGCTAGACGTCTCTTGTCAAGCTCACTGCACTCCAGGGCTTCAAAGATTAGCTCCAACTCTCGTATCCATTGCTCTGCTTTCCAGGACTCTGCCATGCCGTCGAATTTCTCGGGTCGCAGGCCACGAAATCGTTCCAATAGCTTATCGCCTGTCTGCCTTGGAGGGACAACGTGGTTGTTGCCATTGTCGTTGGTGACATGATTGTAGGTATCGCCGATGTGTTCCATCCGTTGCATGAAAGCTTCGAAGACTCCAGTTGGGTCCATACCCTCGGGAATGGGTGCTCCCAGTCGTGCTTGGTTCCTTGTGGGTCCCACCATAGTGATCCGTGTGAGGTGTACCTATGAAGGATCTAACGATTAACTGACAATCTCCTCCAGGAAATGATCATACTAAAATAACAGGAAGCATAACATGAATCAAAATCACAACCATAACATAATAATGAGATGATAACAGAAATAACCAAGAGAAACGATCTGCCATATATATATACCCAAAAGATGTACAGCGGAGTACACAATAGATCATCTGTGTACCGCGTAGTACATGATCCTATACAAGATCTAAACAAAAGAAAGATATACACAAAACCACTACTGGTGGCTACCTATACAAAAGGCTACGGTCAATAGCTGTCTATGTAAGCGTCAAAAGTAAGTGGACAACATGTCCTAAAGTCAAGCGTAAGAGTCTAAGCCCTAAAGGTACTGGACTCAAAAGTTGTCTACATCGGATCCATAGATGGAAGCCTCGTCCTCTGGGGCAACCTCAGACAAAACATCATCCTCATCCATATCATCGTCATCCATCATGTCCTCATCCTCTATCACAACATCCTCAATCAGCTCGGGTCCATCATGCTCCACAATAGCTCCCAAATCTCCTGCATCAGCGGCCATGTCGGCCTGGGCTGCATCAAATGCGGCTGCAAGTGCCTCAGCCTGTACCATAGCCTGTGCCAACTCCGGTGCTCCGATCTCAAATCCATGGGGATGTGCAGCCATCTCTGCGGCCCACTCAGCTGCTAGCTGTGCTATAATTCCTCCTGGTAAGACTGGTACTACTGCATCATCGTCTGCGGCTACCTCCTCTTCCTCTATCAGATAACCCTCTGCAACCACAATATCTACGCCAACTGGCACGTCTATACCGGCTGGGTCCACGGGGTCCTCCTCCTTTGGATCATATTCCGGCTCCTCGTCATCGGCGTCCTCGTCCTCCTCATCCTCCATCTCCTCATCGTCATCCTCTGGCTCATCGTCGCCATCGCTCTCATCATCATCCTCCGGATCCTCATCTGCTGGGGGTGCATCAGCCATGTCCTCTTCTGGTGGGGGTGGAGGTGCTGCTTTAACCTCTGCAAGTAGAACCTGGTACAAAGAACGGTCTCGTAACATCAGTAGAGAATCCTCCTCGATGCGTTTGAAGGTCTCCTTGCGGTAGATCATCTCCTGACGTATCACTTCTGGGTCCTGGGTCCCAAATCTCTGCTGCTCAATCCGCATGTCTCGCTCTGTCTCTGCAATAGCTCTCTGCCTAACCTTCCAGGCATAGTACTCTGGGTCTGCTGGCGCAATACTACTCTCATACACATAGTGTCCTCCGAACTCGTCTGGAACGAACAGCGGCGGTGCCATGCTACCTGAAAAGGGACTACCTTAAGTCAGAACTAATCTTAATACTCATCTATAGAATCTCAAGGTTCTAGGACCAGATGGTGTGGGATAATCTGTGAGCGAAAAGGTATACAACCTAGGCTCTGATACCAAAAATCCTGTCACGCCCCGTAACGGCAAAAATAGAGAAAAATAAATTTCCTTTTTGGGTCCAAAGGCAGCGACGGGTGAAGTCACATGATTGTCCACACCACGCAGTACTAAGCAACAAGAAGTAATAGTGTAACAAGAATGAAGTCTAGGTTCTGATCACAACGTAACATAAAGTCAACAGAAGTTAGTAACTATTACATATCAGAGTCTCGAATCAGATATAAGGCAGCGGAAGTACAAATGCCAAAGCAACATATGCCTGACTATAAAAGATTCTAAAACGGTAAAGATAATTAACTACAATTCTAGTCTAGTCTTCAGTTGGCATAAGGGTAGTCCTCGGCGTAGTAGTCTTCTTCGGTTTGACCTCCGTTGGGGAATTCCTCCACAGGGACTCCGTCACCGGCATAGTGGTCCTCTCCTGCAGACCCTTCACCTGTATAGTCATAACCAGGGTGCGCTGGAACGTAGAAATGTCCAGCGGCATAAACGCCGTCAGCTTAATGAAAGCCGAGTGAGTTAAATACTAGCAGGGTATCAACTATTGAAGTTATTACAAGTTATAAGCCGTTAACAAGTTAGGGTTCTGTGAGGGTAACTTCTTTACATCAAACCGATCATCCGATTACTAACGTCTTACTCATTTTAAGACCGATAATACGTCTAGATAGGGGAACAGACTCGACAGTAGTTCAACTCTATAACACACCATTGCTCATCCACCGCTTTTAAGAACATATGCACAGTTCACCGCATGTCATGGATACCACGTTAGTCCATCCCCCGCTTTTAAGAACATATGCACAGTCCACCGCATGTCATAGACACCTTCGTCTGTCTACCGCTTTTAAGAACATATGATTAGATCATCTGGCTATCTTAGGGAAAATGGTCCGGTTCACCGCAAGTCATAGACACCTTCGTCTGTCTACCGCTTTTAAGAACATATGATCGACCAAAGCCCGCCCACGCAAGATTCCCGAATCTTAGCAAACCTACTTAAGTTCAACTCTATTACCGATACATGACAATCCCAATGTGGCCCGACTACTCTGAATGAAATGAACGTTAACTCCAAAGGATTCACGACTATTCCGTTATCTAACATTATAAACATTATTACCACGATCCTATGCTGCATTAACTCATTATCATGTCTATATTACAATAATAAAGCATGCTGGGAAATACTGAACATTAATTAAATAACTAAACAGTTATGACATTATCTAAACAAGTAAAACAGTAAACTGTAACTACCAATCGATTGGTATAGATGTCAATCGATTGGTATAAAAGTAGTGTCAATCGATTGATCAAAGATTCAATCGATTGGATCACAATCCATGTCAATCGATTGATAAAGATTCAATCGATTGGAACATAAAAGATGTCAATCGATTGATAAAGTGTCAATCGATTGACACTTCGTCTTCTTCACAGAGAAGACTGCCCAGCAACATATAAACGGGAGTACATGGTTTCTCTTCCATTTCTTCATTCAAACATGTCATAACATCAATGTAAGGCTACCAAGTGAGTTTAGAACTCACCTTTAGACATTAAGGGCGTGTTTGGTTGCGTGTGTTTGAGCTTTGGAAGCTCCAATGGTGGTCCTCCTCTCTTCCTCTGCTCTCTGTCTTCTCTCTTCTCTTTCTCCTTCTTTCTGGTCTCCTTCTCTTCTCTTCTTTTCTTTCTCTTTCTCAGTCCATCTGTGTGTGTGTGAATATATGTATATATGTGTGTATATATATATGAGTGTATATATATATATAAACACACACAAAACCCTCCCTCTCACTCTCTCTGATTTCTGTAAACAGAAATATGCCCAAAATGGGCTGGTATATATAGAGAGGGAGTGTTCACGTGGCCTCTCCCCAGCCAGAGCAAAAGAATCTGCCCAGCTGCCTCCAATCGATTGACATAAGTGTCAATCGATTGATACAATCAATCGATTGAGATAAAGTTCAATCGATTGGTACCCAAAGCAAGTCAATCGATTGGAAAACTTGTCAATCGATTGGTATCCAAAATATACCAAGGGTAAGGCCAAGCTCATACAAGTATTTAAAAGAAACATACAAGGTCTAGTTATATAATATATTACAAAAATACAGGGTATTACACTTTGATCGATTGAAAGTAAGGTCAATTCTGGGAATCTGTAAATAGGGCAGCTGCATCTAGAAATCAGAGTTCGTCTTTTCATTATACGAGAAGATGCATAAACTATTTAGGGCTTCCCAAACCTTCTCTATCCTATTAGGGTTCCCACCAACCCTAATCTCTCCGAGGAGCATCCATAGGAGTCATAAGAGTCAAGACCATCTTGTGGAGGCTGCTAGATGTCAAAGGTTTTAGAATTGGGTTCAAGACTTAAGGTATAATTCTTGTCCCCTCTCTAGTATGCATCTATAGAGTTAACGAGTAGTAAATCTGGGCTATCAAATAGTTTTATAAACCATATTTTCCACTGTGTATGATTTAAAGTTTTTCGAAACCTAAATCCTACAATTCGTATCAGAGCCACGCTTGTTTGGATCTATAGATGCGTTTTTGGAATACTCGTTTGATTTGCATGTTAGTGTAGACACCCCAATTTTGACCGACACTCGAATTTAGGGGATGATTACCTCTAAATACCGATGACGACAACGAGTGGCAAAATTCGAAAACTTTCCAAATGATTAATGTTCTTCAGAAGATTCTTCAAATTAAATTGAGAAAAAGGGAAATCAGGTGTTTGAAGAAACACGAACATGTAATACGAGAAAAAAATAGTCTGAAAGTTAATTTCAAAATTAATTATATATATATGTATAGAATTTTGAGAAGAAAATAAAGAGAACAAAAGAATTTTGAAGAGAAAGAGAAAGAAAAGAAAAGAAAAGAAAACATAGTAGAATATTAATATATTTACTAAAGTATATAAGTATAAGTATAAAAGTATATACTTGGTATATGTTTTGAAAAATAAATAAAAAGGGGATTAATCCATTGGAAGCGGCACGCGGTATAGGCGGCGACACTCCCTGAGTGCCGCGCAGGCACTCGTTGACTGCTGCAAACATCTCAGTGAGTGCTACTCACTATAACAGCCTATTTTTCTCAAATACGTATGGAATATTCTTGTACATGGGTTTTCCACCTAAAATTACCCAATTAGCCCTGAGATTTTGGTCTATATAAGGGGGTCTCCACCTCAATTATAAGGATCTTTTTTTTTCTCTCCATCATCTTCATCCATCTTAATCTTTATACAAGAAATATATAAGAGAAATTTAAGAGATTTGATATAAGTTTTGAAGAATAACTTGAAGAAATCAAGAAGAGCTTGAAGAATTGGAAGAGGAAGTTGAAGAGCTTGGAAGATCTTCAACAAACAAGAAGAAATTCCCAAGGTTATAGAGGTAACCTTCTATATCCTAGATAGATTTAGGCAAGATTCAATCACAATTCATAGATCTAGGATCTTTACACATTTTCAAAACCTTTCTTCTTCTTACCTCATTTCATCACATACCACCAAGAATTGTGATTGAAATTCATGTTTCTTCATTAGTTTGGATATAAACAATGCCTTGGATTTAAGGTAAAATGAGTTTGTAAAAGAATTTTGACTTGATTCTTAAACTAAGACTTGACTTTTGTTCATATCCTTCTTTTGAAATCCATGAGATCCTCAATATCTCATTGGATTTCCATGGAGTTTGATCTCTTATTTTCTATGATCTTATGATTCATATGGGAAATAAGATAGATTATGGTGGTGTCTATACATGTTTGGATAGGTCCAAGTCTTAGACTATCATTTGGATCTCCCAACTAGAAATCTCATGGAATCCTCTCTATATTCCATAGAGGTTTAGGTGGGTTTAGTTTCATTTTAGTCTCCAAGTACCACTAATTTGAGAGGAGAATAGGATGTAATAAGTCTATACTCCTCAAGGATCACATGTTTGAGAGAGGAGTTAGATGTAGATTTTCATAGTTTAATTATTAGATTCAAGAGAGCCTAATATGTTCAAAAGCTCATAGGATTGAATAAGACCTTTGGATTCTCTTGCTAGATCTTTAAATATGAGATCTATGATGAAGGTTCATTAAGGTTAAATCTATGAATCTCTTTGTATTTCATTATTTATTTCAATAATCATAATCATGCTTGATCTTGGTTCTCTCTAGAATTATAGATCAAGTTTGGTTTGAGTTATGGATGTTAATTCATCTATGGTGTAGTGAATTCATGAACCAACTATGGTCAAAGATTTTTAATTAAATCATGGTCCATGAGAATTGGATGAGACCAATTGGAAAATGTTCATAACTCATATATGTATTACTAGAATTTTTGTTTTGATGAAATTTTACACTTAGGATGGTTTGGCCTTATGATTTGTGAGTAGGTTTCTCTCTGTCCAAAACTTCATAATAGTAAGTTCGTTTTAAAATAAGTAAATCAGAGCCTTAATCAACTTATGAATATCTCATGAATATCTCATAGCTCATGATCATGCTTTCATTTATACATATTGATACTTATGAGTAGAACTCATTTTTTGGTCTAAGTTGCACTTAATTGAACTAAATTGAACATGACTAGGGGTTCCTTATCATGTTGCGGCTATGACATCTCTATATGGACATTAGATTGGCTCCTAGTTAAGACTTGTATATCTATAGAGGTGCTATGGTTCCAACTAGTTAAAAGGAATTCAAAGTTATGTTAATTCCTCCTCTACTTGATAGATTTAAGCTAGAAATTTAGGATTGATTATTTGATATCTTATTTGAAGCATGTGGACTAATCTTTGTTTTGTAGCGCTTTCAAGGTACAATTTTTCGACTCTTTCTCTAGTTTATTTTACTTGTTGATTTTATCGATTTTTTCGACTCCTTACGCAACACCTTAGATTAGGTCTTGTCTTATGTGTATATGTGATTAGAGACCTTTTTCATAGGTTTTATATTCTTGCATGTATCACACGTTAAATATTCGCGGCGTGAACCTGGGTAAGTTCTTTAGTTCTCTATTGCATATCATGTTGCTTACTAATTAAATTACATGATTTTAGATGCTATTTTATCGTCAGCAATCTTACACTCTTTAAAGCATGCTTTTGTAATGTACATGTATATATATATTAGTGAGGGCATGCTTAGATTAAAAAATCGATTAAAAAGGATGTTGAGTAGAGACTTATCATGAGATAGGATGAGAGGGGGTGTTTTAGTCTGCCGGGCTCCTTCCCCTCTCATTCCATAATCCCCGGATCCAGTTTATCTTTGGTTTCTCAAAAGATCAGTTTGCTTTCAAATGGTTTCTTATTTTTCCTTTTAAAAATTAAGTGGCGACTCCTCGTACTTGAATTTGAATTTTGAAAATGTTTTAAAAACAACGTGGCTAACCTGCGATACCCACAGCTAGTATTTAGTTCTGTTTTGAAACTACAACGTCATAGATCTGTTTCTGCAGTGTTTTCACAGCAGAAAAAAATCATGTGTTTGCATTGGATGCATAGCAGTTTTGATAGATCAAACTTGTTTTGATCAATTGAAACTCTCTGTGTTCGATCGATTGAAAGTGTTTCGATCGATCGAACTAGGTTTCAATCGATCGAACATTATTCGATCGATTGAACAGGGTTTTCTGTCCAGGTGTTCTTTTCAGAGTTTTAAAAGTTTTAAAATTTATATACTTCAATTTTAAACTATTCTGTAATTTTTTTAAAAATCATTTTGTGAAAAGATAAGTTCAATCGATTAAAGGCTCGAGCGATCGAGGTTTCTTCAATTGATCAAAGTGTGACAGAAAAGCAGAGATGCTGTTTTAGTTCTAATTACTTCCATAAAGTGTTTATGGTGTATGCGAGTCGATTAGTAGTTCCAATGGATGTATATATACGTGGATGTGTGTATATCTAACTCTTTTGTAGCAAGTTAGTCTGCTATCTCCCATGGCACCAAGTTCCAGTGATTTAAATTATTGTATTTGAATTTATGTTTGAGACTGGTGTGTATTTTATATTTTGGTTTGGTTTTAAGGCATATGTAAAAGGGCTTTACGACTTCAATCCTACGAATAGGAAAGTCGCACCAGTTTCCCTAGCCTTTTGTTTTATTGCTATCTTTTTTATTTCTAGATAAATTGTAAGCTTCGAAAGAAGCATAGGTCCAATGTAATAGAATTAGGAAGCCCATGAAGATGGAGCGAGAAGCCGGTGTCCATGAAGATGGAGCCGGAGGCGACCAAACCAAGAGGAGTTTCTATGGAGATATAGCCATAGGAAATTGAAGCATATGATTGCCTTTATTTCAATTTTAGCCTTTTGTTTTATGTGCTTGGTTTGTGATTGGTGTTTAATACATCGTTACTACTTGCATGCACTTAAAACAAGTTTTCTGTAATAAAAATAAAAAACCATTTCAACGCATTAGTAAACATTAGATGTTTATGAATAATGTGTAGAAATAATTTTTCCAAAAGAAAAATTCTTAATTACTAAATCTAGTGGGAAATGGTCTTATTAATAACACCCACGATCTTCCACTAACAGTTCACTGTAAGATGAGTAGTGCATTATGTGTCACCTCGCCAGGGGTGATCATTCCATACGGAGGGTACACTACTCATTGGTTACTAAATGAGAACTTCCTACGGATAGGATCAATTAGACGTGTTAGAGGGTGACCACCACACGAAGGCACTACTTGAGACGGTTGTGATTGGATCCTAGTACATACTAGCTAATCTATGGATAAGGGATCCCATACGGGACACTATTCAAAAAATTAGAGATCAAATAGATTCGGGAGTCATAACTTATTTTGCAAGAGTTGCATAGCGGACAAGCCATGATTAATCGAAAGACTGAGTATTGATCGCCACACGGAGGCTTGATTCTTTCGTTTCGATATTCCGACGACTTTGTTTTAAAATAAGAGTTTTCAAGGATTCTATTATTTCAAATTGTCAAATTTTGATATCCATATTTATTTTGTCTGTTTGATTTTTCAGTAATCATAATGTTTGGATATGAATTTAGTCCACTTGCCTGTATCCTCGCTTAGAACAAGTTAACTGGAAATAACTACACTGAATGGAAATGTAACCTTGACATCATTTTAACTACGAAGGATCACATTGATGTCCTCACCACCCCATGCCCCGAAGAACCCACTGTAAATTCTTCGGTAGCTGCTAGACGCGAGTTCGATAAATGGAAGAAATCGAATGGAATGGCCCGTTGTTACATTCTGGCCTCTATAGCTGGTGTGTTGCAACACCAATTCCAGTCGAGTGATTCTGACAGTGCCATTATCAGATCCCTAAAAGAAATGTTTGGGGAGCATGTTATGCCTGCCAAATAGGTTTCCATGCAGAAGATAATGAGTTCCAAGATGTTGGAAGGAACTCCAGTCAAAGAATATGTTTTAAAAATGATTGGTTATTTAAACGAACTGGAGACCTTGGGAGCCAACATCGACGCATAGACCTAAGTTGATATGATCCTCAATTCGCTATCGCCTTCATTCACTCAATTTAAACTTAATTATAATATGAATCAAATGAATTTCTCAATGATTGAATTAATGAGTTCTTTACTAGTAGCAGAAGGGGTGATCAAACCTAGGGGCAATGTTTTGAACGTTGAAAAAAGCTCTTTCTTTTCCCGATCTACACCAAAAGGTAAGAAAGGGAAGAAGAAAGCTAGCACTGGAGGTCCAAGTATTGGACAAGTCCCGAATATTGCAGAATCTATGGGAAAGTTAAGGCAAAGGGAAGGTGGGTGGCCAAGGCAAAGGAAAGTGTTTCCAATGCAGTGAGAAGGGCCACTGGAAGAGGAACTGTCCAGAATTCTTAGCTGCAAAAGTTCAAGGTATGATTTAATCATATGTGATTGAAGTAAGTTTATAACGGATACTTCAAACACTTGGTGCATTGATTCTGGTGCGACTAACCATATCTGAAATTCATTACAGGAGTTCAGATCAACCAGGAACTGCAGTGATGGAGATTGTGCTGACTCTGGGTTCTAGCGCAATCATTACTGCGCTTGCTATAGGAGTAGTAGTTTTAGAGTTTTTGGATAATAAGACAATAGTTTTATCAGATGTACTTTACGTCCCTTTAATGAGATGTAATTTGATTTCCATTTCAGAGTTGTCGAATAAAATAATTCTTTTCCTTTTAACAAAAGTTGTCATTAAAAGATATGGTTCTTTTATATATTATGGTGTTAAAACTAATGGCTTGTATGTGATTACTCCTAATATTTCTAATGATTCTAACATAGAACTTAATAACTCAGTGGTAACTGTACCATCTAAAAGAAAGGAGCCTTACACTAATCCAACAAGACTTTGGCACATGAGGCATGGCCATATCAATCTAAATAGGATTGACAGACTAGTCAAAGAAGGGGTCTTAGGCAATTTGGTTCCCGAACGAATGGAAATCTGCGAGTCTTGTTTAAAGGGTAAGATGACCAAAAGGCCCTTTCCTGTAAAGGGCAATAGGACCAATACATTGTTGGTATTAGTTCATACTGATGTGTGTGGAACAATAAATATTATAGCACAGACTGGTTATAAGTATTTCATTACATTTACTGATGACCACTCTAGGTATGGATAATTGTACCTAATGCAGCACAAGTTTGAAGCCTTTGAAAAGTTTAAAGAGTTTAGGGCTGAAGTGGAAAAGCAATTGGGCACACATATCAAGCCCATTCGATCTAATCGAGGTGGTGAGTACCTCTCTAATGAGTTTATTGATCACCTCATGCAAAATGTGAATCTGTCAGAGTTGACTGCACTTGGTACGCATTAGCAAAACGGTGTAGCAGAGAGAAGGAATCAGACTCTTTTAGACATAATTAGGTTGATGATGAGTTATTCTGAGTTGCCACTACACCTTTGGGGTTATGCTTTGAAAATTGCTGCATGGATACTAAATCTAGTACCAAGCAAATTTGTTCCTAGGATACCACGAGAGATGTGGATTGGGCACAAGCCTTCTTTGCAACATCTCCGGATATGGGGGTGTCCGGTACATGTGCTGAAAGGAAAGATGAGCAAGTCAGATTCTAGATTGGAAGCATGTAATTTTGTAGGATATCCAAAGGGTACTTATGGATGTTATTTTTAATGATCCAAGAGAACAGAAAGTGTTTGTCAGTATAAATGCTATTTTCTTGGAGGATGATTATATCATGAACCATAAATCTAAAAGAAGAATAGATCTGAGAGAAACTTTCGATATGAAGGATCTAAGAGAGGCTAGCTATATCCTTGGGATAAAGTTCTTTCAGGATCGTAAGCAAAAGATAATGGGATTATCTCAAACTGGTTATATCGAGAAGATACTAACTAGGTTTTCCATAGATAATTCAAAGAAAGGTTTATTACTTTTCAAGCATGGTTTAGCGTTCTCCAAGGACAAGTGTCCAAAGACACAGGAGGAGAGGAATCGCATGGCAGGAACTCCTTATGCTTCAGTAGTGGGAAGTCTCATGTATGTAATTTTATGCACTAGATCAGATATTTGCTTTGTCGTTGGCATGGTTAGTAGGTATCAATCGAATCCAGGTCCAGAACATTAGATAGCCGTTAAGCACATTCTTATGTACTTGAGAAGGATGAAAGATTACATGCTTATGTACGGCGGTGATGAGTTAATTCTAGTAGGATACACTAACTCGGACTTTATGTCTGTCATGGTTACTCTTAGTCAGACGCTTCACTATAATATATCTAAATCTAAGAAGTCCCAGTATCATTGGAGATGTGAAAAAACTAAAATTGATCATCTTTGTTTTGCTGATGACTTAATGATTTTCTTTCATGGAGACTGTCAATCTGCTAGGCTTGTCAAAGATACCTTAGTTCAATTTTATAATTTTAGTGGTTTAAGTGCTAATAATTCTAAAAGTTATTTATTCATGACAGGTGTTACAGAGGAGGTGGGTGAGTCTATTAAGCTCATTCTCCAATTTCCCATGGGATCTTTGCCTCTTAAATACCTTGGTGTTCCTTTCATTACAACTAGACTTAGGAAAAGTGATTATAAAGAGTTAATCAGGAAAAAAACCAATAGAATTCAGTCTTGGACTTCAAGAATCTTATCCTATGCAGGTAGAGTGCAGTTGATTAATGCTGTTATTATGGGCATTCACAACTATTGGGCTGGGATGTTTGTTCTTCCTAAAGGTCTTCTTAAAGATATTGAGCAGATTATTAGAAGATTCCCGTGGTCTGGAGATATTGTTAGTTCCTATGGTTCTAAGGTTGCTTGGGACAGAGTATGCTTACCAAAAAAGGAAGGAGGTTTGGGTCTTAAGCCTTTTGTGGAACTAAATTTTGTCCAAAACCTTAAACACATATGGGGTCGTATTGCTCCTTCAAATTGTTCTCTTTGGAAAAAGTGGATTCAGACTTATATGCGTAAAGGTAATAGCTTCTGGTTTGTTAAGCCCCCCTCCCAATGTTCTTGGTATGGAGGAAACTTCTTAAACTCAGAGACAAGGCAAAAAGTTTGGTCATGTATAAGATTGGAAATGGCACTGACTCTTTTCTTTAGCAAGATCCATGGCTCCCTTTTGGCTCTATTATTGATAAATATGGTTCTTGGGTTGTATCTTATACTGGTATTCCCCTTAACTCTAAAATTCATACTATCATTGGTAAGAATCAATGGACTTGGCCTGCAATCACTTCTTGGGAATTGATTGAAATTAAAGCAGCTACTGCCTTCCTTCCCCTTCACATGTTAAAGATACTGTCTCTTGGATCCCTTCTCCTAGTGGTAGATTTATTTTATCCCACACCTGGGATTTTTTTAAAGGAGTCCAACCTAGGGTGCCTTGGCACCATTTGGTTTGGTTCCCTGGAAACTTTCCTAGATATAGCTTCATTGTATGGCTTGCTATGCTTAACAAGTTATCTACTCAAGATAGGATCTAGAAATTTACTCCGGGGCCCCTTGCTTGTGTTTTTTGCCATAGTCATTTGGAGTCTCATGATCATTTATTTTTTACTTGTGATTATTCTTTCTTTGTTTGGCAGGAAATTATGAGTAGGTTCAATATGGACGGGTCCCCTCTAAATTGGAATTCCATTATTATGTGGGCAGCTATCAAATGGAAGTCTAAGAAACCAAAAGATATCATGCCTTGGATGGGTATGGGGGCAACCATCTATTCTATTTGGAGGGAGAGGAATGCCAGAATTTTCAAACAAGAAGGGAAGCCTAGAGAGCGGATTTCCAGAGATATTGTAATCACTATTCACGCTCAAGCTCACATTCGGTGGCCTAGAGACCCTAAAATTCAAGAATATCTTGCATTATGGGAGTAGTTTGGTATTATTGGTAGTAATGTTAAGCATATTGTATGCTAAGTTTTTGGTCTTTTAAGAACTTTTCGAGGTTCAGTCTTGGTAGATTTGTTATCCCTTTGGGGTGTTTGTATTGTTTTTGGTTGGATGGTCCTCTTTCTTGGCTTTGGTTTAAGAAAGATAGCCATCCCTTGTAGTTTAGGTTTCCAATCTTTTCATTTGTTTTGAGCTCATTGTTTATCCTGGGGTATGCCCCTTGAAATTTTGTAGTGTCGTTTTCTTTTTCGTTAATTAACCATATTCCAAAAAAAAAAGATTCGAGGAAGTCGATGTCCGGACATCTCTTTACCTTGGGAGGTGGTGCTGTTAGTCGGAGGAGCATTAAGTAGAAATGTATTGTAGACCCAACTACAGAGGCTGAGTATGTGGCTACTTGTGAAGCCTCAAAGGAAGCTGTTTGGCTCAAGAAGTTCCTCATGGAACTTGAGGTGGTGCCAGAGTCACTGTCACCTATTACTCTATACTGCGATAATAGTGGGGCAGTGACTCAATCCAAGGAGCCAAGGAACCACGAAAAGGGAAAGCACGTAGAGCAAAAATATTATCTAATCTGAGATATTATTCAACGTGGAGATGTGACTGTCACCAAAATAGCCACCGTTAACAATCTTAAGGATCCGTTTACAAAGGCCTTGCCACAGAAGGTCTTTGATCATCTTCTAGATAGTCTAGGTCTCAGATGTAGTCCTAAATGGTTATGAGTGCAAGTGGGAGTTTGTTGGATTTGTGCCCTCAAACCATTACTTTATGTATGAGACATTGACATTTTAATATATGGATATTAGCTTTACATTTTATTATGTATGTTTCTTTCATGAGATGATTGTTAACCCTTAAGTATCATAGTAAGTAATTTGTGTATGTATGAGATATATACATGTGAGATACGAATTACTCTTCTTTGATACTTAGAACCTGTCACAGTGGATGGCGAGATTGGATATCTCATCAGGTGTACACTGTAGCATGATTGACTATCATCAGATGGAGTGATTAATCTCAATCACTAGAGTATAAATCTTAGTTAATATGCTAGTGCTTAAAGTGCATTGACGGACCTGAGTTTTCCTACAGACATTTAAGACTGTCAACAGTCACTGTGGACCGGTGGAAAGGGGGGGTCCTGGTATTTCCCTGGATAGTGTCCTGGGACGGATCCAAGAAGCACACTTCAGGGAAACTAGAACTTCCTTACGCGGTCATAGAGACAAATAGTCGCCACTTAATTTTATTGGAAATTAGGAAACCCAAGTTTGACTCACCCAAAATTGAACAAGGTTACTTGGCCTTCATTACTAGAAACTAGGTTCGGGGGTCTTGGTACGAGAAGGGAAGGAGCCCAAGCAGGACTAAAGCACTCCCTCCTCACTCTACCGAATGGTAGGCCTTGATTCAAATATCCTTGTTCTTAATTCATAATTGGTGTTGTTTCCTCAAACATACTAGGTAATATATATACATGTCAAAAAGGAACATCTAATGAAAATCATTTCAAGAGATTAAATCAAATAGAATTCGAATGCACATGCAATATAAGAGAGAGGTATACTCATAGTGGCTAGTCCCGTCCGGGACCGATGCAAGTAAAGAAAACATGTCATGATATGCAAGAAGGAACGAGAAGACTTACATTGGGTTGACTCAAGCAGAGTCGCAAAAAGTCAAAGAAAGGAAACATGCAATGCAATCATGCAACAGTCCTAGATAAGATGTCTCTAACAGATAAGCATATAAACGGGGACTATCCTAAAGGAATTGTGTCGTTGAAAGCAAAGTTGTAAACCTTGAAAAATTCTAAGAAAAAAGATAGAGATAGTACATAATACATGGGCACTAAGCCACATGTAGACGAAGCAAACCCACAAATCAAAGTCCAGATCCACGGCATTCAATTGTCTACACTAAGACACCAAGGAATACCCGAGCATTTCAAAAATGTAAGCAAACAAATGATATGCATGAAAAAAAAGCAGAAGATGTCATCAATCAAATTTCCAGATTCCGAATCCTCTAATGAAGCCTATCAAAAGTGGTCTTAAACATTAGCTGGGTTAAAACCCTTTTACAAAAAGTTAGATACATGTCTTAGGGAACTTCTCCAAAAATTAGGACATCATTACCAAATAAGAGTTTTGGGAACAGTGGATCAGGACTGTCCACTATTCTTGTAAAACTCATAATTAATTCTACAAAACTCATTTGAAGCTCTATTTGGTGCCAAAAGAAAGCTATTTCATTGTAGTTTATGAAAACAATAATCCCATGGACATGTCATGATCTTAAGGTCTCTAAAAAGTTGTTTTAAACAGACTCTGTTATTCTGGAAATTTGGTATCATTTGACAAAGGAATGCAAAACATAATAAAAATTCATGAATCATATTAATTAAGTTAATCTAAGCTTTTGATCTCTCATCCATTTATCCTAGATGATTTCTAAATCAAGTTTTATTCATCAATTATTGAGTGATCAAGGTATAACCATTTTGTATACATAATCATGACTGTAATTAAACTTAGAAAATTCCAGAATAGTTGTATCAACTTCAAAAGCTTGGAAAATGATCTTAACTCGATCGTATGCTCATAATTTTATATCGGCATATAGATACATGAGTTAGGAATCATCCCCAAAAAGAGGAACATCGATAACTAACTATCCTCGATTTTCTAAAATTCAAGTACAAAGAGACTATATTCAAATCTATCAACCGAATTCTCAACAATTTCTCAAAATAGCATATGGATCCTAAGGTTTCTCAAAACGGATCTAATGAAAGCTAATTCATCAATGTTTACCCAAAAAATTTGAAATCCATCGAAATATGGGTTTTGATTGACCTAATCTTATGGACAAAACCAATATGTTTTGATGAATTTTATCTAATTCATTTTAAAGTGTGAGAAAAACATCTTAGGTGATAGTTGAAGCTTATTTGAGAGATCAAACTCATAGATCAACTTAATTATTATGATTCCCAATCAATTTAGCCCTCAAGTTCTATGAAGAACATTAGATCATGGATCAAAGGGACTTACAAATATCCTATTGGAGATGAATTTCAATAGGAATTCTAGGTAATAGGAATAATCAAGAGATTGGTATGAACATAGGAATCATCCTTCTCATAGATCATACTTCCAAACCATCATCGAATTCAAAGTAGATACATATATATAATCATGTATGCATGGATCTAAACTAAGATTGAAGAATGAAATTAAAGTTAAAAAAAATCAAGGTGAAAATCAATCTCTAATTAATAATTATCAGCAAAATCAAAGAGGATTTAGATCTAGCTATGTGAGTGTGTGAAGAACAAGAGAGGAAGAAGATGAGTGTTCTAACAAAGAAAAAAAACTAAACTAGATCCAAACTTTATAGATCTATATACAAAAGTAGGAATTAGAGATGAATTATGATGTCTCCCTCTTGGAGGATTCTCAATTATGCAACCAAGGTTGATTTGAAGGATCTTCTTCTTCAAGTGTTCTTCAAGTTCTTCAAGCACTCATCCATGGAAGTTGAGGGAGGCAATTGATGTCCAAATCTCTAATCTAATTATCATGAGATTAGTTTTATGGAAATTTTATTCATAATTCACTTCTTCTCTCTAGAAATCTCTTTTGAATTCTAAATATATTCTTATATCTTGCAAGTATATTCACTTGTATGTACTTGTGTATACTTCCTTGTGTAAAAGATGACCTCATATGGATCAATATATAGAGTTTTGAAAACTTAACTCTTAAGTTTCAGGGTCAAAACAAAGATTTTAGAGGTCAGAAAAGAGTTAAAATGACCATTTCATTGCCTAAACACAGTTTCCAGGCAATTTCCTCGCAGTGGGAAGCTTCTGGAATGTTCTGGAACTCAAAAAGCTCGATGGAGGGGCACATGTGAGGTGGAGGCTCGCCACCCCCTTTTTGGGACCTACCGTTTACTATTTGTGCTCCCTTGGTTGCCCTTATGTGTCCTGTTTCAAATGTTACGTGCACTGCTTTTCCAAATTTTTGTAAAAATACTTTTTGGTGTCCAAAATCGTCTGTTTATATACCGTTGGAAAGATACTGAGTTGAATTTTAGCATTAAAAATATTTCAGGAGTTTTTGAAATGAAAATTGAAGTTAAATTGAAGTCCAGAAGTCCACCAGAATTTTCGTCGTCTTTTTGAAATCAAACGACTTCTTTTTCAAAATTGCTTTTCATTGTGCATTGATTTTGAACTTTCTTTAAAATTGAATCTTTGGATACCTAGAATATTGTATTTAGAACAGTTCATGTTCATATAACCCTGAGTGAATATGAATTTTGATAGACAATTTTGACAAAATCAGGATTTATGCATGGAAAAGGGCTTTTCTGAACTTGAAGTCACTTTTCGAAGTTCGATCTTTTGATTGTGTGGAATTCAGTACTTTCCACGAGGTAGTTTTCATCATCGAATTCTCCAAGACGTTGTCCACCCTAATTCCAATCAGTGTGGTAAAATTTGGGTGTCTACAATCACTACAAGAAAAAATGCTTTTTATGTGACTTTAAAATTGCATTTATGCCACTTTTATTTCGAGTGACATAATTATTTATCACCCGAGCATTTTATGTCACTTTTTAGGTTTTTATGTCGGTTTTTAAAAAAAGTGACATAAATAATAAAGTATTTAATTTTCTTTTTCTAAACCGACATAAATCAAAATGCGGTGGCAATTTTGTAAATAAATCATTTGATTATTATGTTGGTTTACTAAAAAGTGACATAAATAAATTTTAATTCTATGCTAAGTTTTTGGTAAAGTGACATAAATGATATATAAGTGACATAAGATTTTTGGCGGGCTCAAAAAAATTAACGAGGTGTTATTGGCAACCAAACCCTTTAGCTCTTCAATCCCATACATTTCATTTCTTCATTCCAAACTCTCTCCACTCTCTATCTCTGTCGCACCTCTCCCTGCCACTGCCACGCCGCCGCGTGCTCCACTCTGCCACTGCTGCCACCTCTTCTTCTCTCAGTGCCGTGCCTTCTCCTCCTTGATCTCCAGGTTTCTCTGTCTCTCTGTCTCTCTCTCTCTCACACACACACACACACACACATTTTTTTATATATGTATATACTAGCGTTGATAGCACGGATGGTTTGAAAAATGTAGCACTATTTTAATTGTTGTATAAGGATCTCTACTATCAGTGATGTGGATTGATTTTCCCTATTTTTTTTGTGGTTTAATAGTGATGGGATTTATCATGAAAGTGGTTTGTAAAAATAGCAGAACCTTTGTATTGGGCATTTTTTTTAATAATTTTTTTAACTTTAAGCTTAAGTTGAATTAAAAAGTATTTTTTCGCTAGGAGTTGGAGAGCATGTATGTCATAAGTGTTTTTTTTTTATTTTTTAAATTTTATATTTGGTTACAGTTTTTTTAATTTCACATTTCTATCTTAGTTCGCTATCTATTTTCACTTGGGATTTTCATTATGGTAAAAAATAACACTATAATTTTAAATAAATGAAGTGAAAGTCACAACATTGAAAATATGTAATTTAGCTCTCAATCTATTCATGTTTCTTTACAATTTTCTTTATCGTTTTCCTAATTAACCAAACCAAGCAAAACACTTTTGTCTATAATTTCTTTTCTTTTTCCCTCAATAAATCCAAGAACCACACAAAGCGTTGGTTAATTTTCTGTCGTTTTGTTTCCATTATGGTATTTTTTTTAAATGCTTTTCTTGTTATTATTGTTATGATTTATTAAAAAATTATATACAAAAATAGATTACAAAATCCCGGCGCAAAAAAGCCTCCCCATGTAGAATTATATTCATAAAACAAGTAGAAAACCACCAAGTTCTAAAGATAGTGGTAATATGAGTGGGAAACACGATCCAAAAAAGAAGAAAAGAAGAAGAAATAGGAAACCTACAAAGAGCAAATAGATAGGAAAATAAAATAAACATTAATTCATACACATGCTTTTTAGTCAAAGAAGAAACTACCTAAAGTTAATTGTTCAAAATTTGAAGGTCGAAAGTTCCCGGGAAACTATAAATCTGTTCGTCTCTCTCTTTCTTCTGTGGTTGCCATTGCTTGCCCAGTAATTTTGAGGAGAATTGATAAACCCATTGAACCCACCATGGTAGCTGAGAGATGTAA
The DNA here is from genome assembly GCA_033977485.1 of Hydrangea macrophylla. NCBI lineage: Eukaryota > Viridiplantae > Streptophyta > Magnoliopsida > Cornales > Hydrangeaceae > Hydrangea > Hydrangea macrophylla. The sequence goes on from CM066994.1 coordinate 85,506,914, forward strand.
GGCCACCTAAACCATCAAATCTTCTACTTTGATGCATCGAGGCAAGGTTGTAATCGGATAATACACTCTGCAGCCATCACCACCACCAATGATACAGTGAAAAAAAGTGAAAGGATGCATGGGAAAGAAATTCATGGAGGATTAGGGTGGAAAATGGGGAAAAAAGTGAAAGGGTGATAGAGAGAATGAGTGGGAAAGAAATGCATGGAGGTTGAGAAAAAAAAATATTGGGCAAGAAAGAGAAATCAAGAGACATGAGGAATGAGTCAGTTTTTTTTTTTTTAAACGTGGGAGGTAAGTTGGGTGGGATTTGGGTTAGTTTTGATCTTATTTGAATTTTTTAACTTATTGACAGGAATAAGTGAGAGAGAGCAAGGTAAGAGTGCCAACGTGGAGTTTGGATCTCTGAGCAAAGTGAGGGGTGGTTTTGTTATTACTGTAGTTATTATTATTTTTTTCTTTCAATTATTCATCATGCCATGTTTATATGTATCTTGTAATAGTATATCAATGCCATGTGGCATTGCAATTAAATTAGAGTACCACGTGGACAGCCTACTACATTCAAATATATATATATATAAGTATAGATTATATATATACACACAGATACATAATCACTCGTGCTTGACTAGGGATTAACATGAGATCGCATTCCCATTGATTTGACATTCCCAAATTTGCTTTTAAAAGATTAATATCAAAGGACTTGCTGGTTGATGGTTGTGATAGCTAGTGAAATTTGGTACTATTCATATAGTAATCGATATGTACCCTAGATAGATAGTATAAGTGTGTGTATGTATATGGAGATAGGTGACTTAGTTTCGTGGTTTTTTAGATAGATTGTTTTTATTCTTCGGACGAACCCTTTTGTTGAAAGCACGGGCTATCCTCTTTTGATAGATTCGGACATAGTCGACTGCCGCTAGGCACTTTTTATCTATGAAGCCAATTCTTCGTACCTTTCCCTTAACCAATCCAATTCCAAAATTTCACATTCTGCCATCACGCGCAGGGACGGTAGTTCTATCTCAACTGGAAGTACTACTTTTATTCCATATACCAGTGAGTAAGGAGTTGCTCCTGTAGACGTCCTTATCGATGTTCTGTATCCCCAAAGTGTGAATGGTAGCTTTTCGTGCAAGTCTTTGTAGGTATCGGCCGATTTCTGCAGTATGGCCTTGACATTCTTGTTTGCAGCTTCGACTGCCCCATTAGTTTGTGGCCTGTATGGTGACGACTTATGATAAGTGATTTTGTATTCCGTATGTGTACACGTGGAATTCCACCTCTTTTTTGTTTGAAATTATTTTGAAAAAAGAAAAAGAAAAGGTCAGTTGAAAACAGATACAGAGTCGCCACTTGGTCTTTAAGGAACCAAGAAACATAATTTGACTCACCCAAATGAATAAAGGGCACTGACCATTCATAATCAAAGAACTTGGTTCGGGGTTTTGGTACGAGAGAGGAAGGAGCCTTTGTCACGACTAAAACACCCTCAACTCGCCCCGTCTCTCAACAGGCTTCAATTAGCATCCAAATAATCATCTTTTACTATATTTGGTTCGACAATTAATACTATGATAGAATATTACATCACACAAGAATTTTGAAATGGAAGATCGAAAGATAAGATATCATTCAAAAGATCTAAGCCAAGTATCACACAATGTAAAGGTGAAAGATCACACAAACAAACTTAGGAAAAATTGTCTAATCACATATCAAGTAATCAAGTTTTCTTAATCTAAAGGGGATATGAGTTGTTCTCGAAACAAATAATCAAATAAATCAAAATATGCTTAGCAAACTAGAATGATGCATGCTAATCTTTGGAAAAAGAAGACCTCTCAATCCTCGGGACGGATGAGAAAGGATCATTAGATCGGGGGGAATCATGGACGTGTGATCAAGTTCATTCCTTATAATCTTCTTAGATTAAGAGTCAAAAAATCCCCAAATCTTGCATGAATGCAATGTATGATCCTAGAATGTGCAAAGGTTGTAGTGTGTTTTATGTTCGTGGATTTCTAGAATGACTTAGAAGTCTAGAATGTGTATGAATGAATGAAGGAAATCATCATGGGATATGTACAAATGTAGTATGAACTACTTCCTAAGACATGAGCTAATTTGGAGTGCTTCTAAGCATCAAATCAAATGATGGAAGTAAAAGTATGCTTGCTGTGAATAGTGGACATAACAGTAGCATGATATTTTGGAAATTGAAAAGAGGGGTTAAGAATGTTTTCAATGCATGATTTTTTATGGAGATCTTACTTATTGTGTCTAGAACACAACCCAAAAATCCAATATTTAATAGCTATCACAGATTGAGAGAAATCATATAAACAATAGAGGTTATTCAGAAACAGAGTCCGTACTGTCGACTGAAATGTTAAAAGATCTTAGAAAATGAAAACAAAAGTTCTAGAGGCCCATATTATAGAGAAAGTTTTCTAAGACATTTTAGTTTAAGGGAAAAATAAGTTGGGACCACTTATTTTGGAAACGTTTTCTGTAAAATAAGGTGAAAGTCAACCTAGCTGCTGTGACAGCAGAGGCAGAATGTTTGGACAAAAATGGACCCCTTTCAAGTACTTCCAAGTCAAACCAAAAATCATGGGTGTTCTATAATGAGTTGGAAAGACTTTCCAAGTGGTCTTGCATTCATATATTGAGTATTGAACTCAAAATATGTAATACCTGTAATTTCTCTACGTGCAATAATACGAGTTTTATGAATTTCTATATCTGGTCTATTATTACATTATTATTTTATTTGTGTGACTGTATCAGTGTAATGTAATTACTAATTAGACTATAATCACTGCACCGACTCGACCATAATTAGAATTAGCTTAGTCCCGTAATCGGACCCGGACGTTAGAAACAACACCCGTTTGAACGTAAATCGAGATTGACACGCATATCAAGAATATTTGCACGCAAACCGAGGTAGTGGCACAAAATCCTAGGTAGGGCCCACATGATCGGCCACTTGTTGCACATGCAACCCCCCTTAGACACTTGTCACTATCTCATTGACACTTGTCCATATGTTGGACATGTGTCCTAGCATGCAAGCATGCATGGTGACACATAATCCCTTCCTTTCTTTATATAAGGATGCCTACATCCATGCATTTCACCCTCTTAGTCACTTAAAAATCTACATATAGAGTTAGAGAGAGCTAGGAGATGAACTCCATGGAGAGATAAGAGATACATGGAGATGGAGAAGAAGAACTAGGAAGAAGTCTCCACCATTGAAGTTGTGTTCAAACTTCCTAAGCTCAAATCCAAAGCCCAAGCTCAATTTCAAGACTTGGTGAGTATTCTAACTCACTTTAGAACCTATATAGTATGTAGTAATGTTTAGCAAGAGTTTGATATTGTATTTTGAGGTTCTATGCAACATGCAAATCAAATCTTCAAATCTGGGAAGCTGAAACTTCCAGCAGAATGTTGTTTAGTAAAACGAACGTTTTGAGAAGTTCAAAAATGGGAATGAGGCTAGGTTTTTTTGTGCATAAAGCTAACGTATTTATCTACAAATAACTCTTCTATAGCTCAGTCTAAATATCACTCCTTCATGGGTGCAATGCATGTACAACGCAGTGCTATAAATCTGAGAAACAGAAACTTTCAGCAGAACATAGTTTAGTAAAAAGAACATTTTGAGCAGTTCAAAAATGTTAATGAGGCTAGGTTTTTTTGTGAAGAACGCTAACTTATTTATCTACAAATAACTCTTCTATAGCCCGGTCTAAAAATGGCTCCTTAATAGGTAAAATGCACATGCAACGCAGTACTATAAATTTGGGACAGAGCAGTCCGAAAATACAGAGATGTCTAAGTAAAATAAATATTTTGAGCAGCTCAAAAATGTAATTGAAGCTAGATTTTTTTTGTACATGAAGCTAATCCAATTATCTACAATGTTATAGTTTTGAGTTTGATCTACAAATCAATTTATCATGCCCAAATAAATCAGATCAATTCAGTTGACATAGTAAAATTAATTTATGGCAGATTGTATAACTACTTGTATGATGTGTTTATTGATGATGCTTGCTTTCCGGTACCTGTGTGGTTATGGATATCTTGTATTATGATAGTTCTATCGAGTAGATGAGTATGTTAAGGGTTTCATCTATACATTATTGGTATTAAATCCACGAGCTACACGCTAGGTTTCCGTTGTTATGAATATAGTGTGATGACCATAGAGAGTTCATACCCAAGCTATAAGTATGTTGTACGGCACGATTATTGCGTTGATAGTGATTGAATAAGTTTCCATTGTAAGTATATTACGACATAAAACAGAATGACGGATGTATAAACGTAACTTCAAAAGTATATTCGGAAGTCCTTTAATGTACTAAATTCAGAAATGAGTGACGAATGCGCGGTCGGGAAAACGTAAGGGTCAGTTATGCTATGTTAGAAGCAGATTATGCTAAGGATAAATGTCGGATAGGTAATCTGGGTAGCGGAGGTCAGGATAGTGAGAAAAGGGTATGGTTGACGAATGTGAAAGTTGTGTATCATTTCGGTTCTTCGTGATGGTGAAGTGGTGTTTCTTAGAGTGAAGACTCCTTTCAGTTCTTAGTGATGGAATGGATGTTCTTGCACTCCGTAAACGTTTCGGTTCTTCGTGATGATGAAACGGTATATCTTAGAGTGAAGACTCCTTTCGGTTCTTAGTGATGGAATGGATGTTCTTGCACTCCGTAAACGTTTCGGTTCTTCGTGATGATGAAACGGTATTTCTTAGAGTGAAGACTCCTTTCGGTTCTTAGTGATGGAATGGATGTTCTTGCACTCCGTAAACGTTTCGGTTCTTCGTGATGATGAAACGGTATTTATTAGAGTGAAGACTCCTTTCGGTTCTTAGTGATGGAATGGATGTTCTTGCACTCCGTAAACGTTTCGGTTCTTCGTGATGATGAAACGGTATTTCTTAGAGTGAAGACTCCTTTCGGTTCTTAGTGATGGAATGGAAGTTCTTGCACTCCGTAAACGTTTCGGTTCTTCGTGATGATGAAACGGTATTTCTTAGAGTGAAGACTCCTTTCGGTTCTTAGTGATGGAATGGATGTTCTTGCACTCCATAAACACTTCGGTTCTTCGTGATGGAGAAGTGGTGGTTCTTCGTGACAAAGTGAAGGTTACAAGTGTTTTGGTTAATGAAAGATGGTTTAGTCAGTGTGAGATGGTTTTGGTCAGTAAAAGATGGTTTGATCAGTGTAAGATGGTTTGGTTAATGAAAGAGGGATTGGTTACAATTGGCAAGTACAAAGTGATTTAGTTGTGCAATAGTGACAGCCTTTTTGGTGTTGTTGATTGGAGTTAGGACTCCGAAATAGACTTCGGTAATGGACTGTGATAATGTTCCGAGATATAGAAGCGAGTTGTATCGATTGTTTATTTTCTCTTCGAATTCCTGTATGGGCACGTAAGTGGTTATAGTCCGACGGTGAGAACGTGAGAGAACTTTAATAGACGTAATAAAAGTTGTAAATATATTTCTTATTGTGTGTGACTATATAAGTTCCATTTGATTTAGTTTTCTCACTCAACTTTCATAAGCTGACGACGTTCATGTCGCTGGACATTCCCATGTCCAGCTTATCCAGGTGATGAGTACACGGGTGATGCTACGCAAGAGGAGATCATGGAGGAAGAGTACACCGAAGATGGCTATGGATATGCTAGTTAGAGAGAAGACTAGTGGATGTCTTTGTAAATGTTTTTGGTTGTAACCTCTAGTAGAGGACTTCATCTATCTTTTGTAATAGTTCTGTAAGGCCCTAGAGCCATAAGACTCTGATGTATCTACCATGATGTAATAGTTAACTAGTATTGTGGCCTCTTATTATAATATATCCTTGTTAGCTGCTGTTGGTTTTATCCCTTTAGTTATGTTGTTTATTATTAGCATTTGGTGAGGACAATTCGGTAATGCAACCAGTCACGTGCCTCAGGGTCCAAGATGGAAAATTCAAAATTTTTCCCTATTTTGGCTACGCGGGGGCGTGACAGGGATTTTTGGTATCAGAGCTTTAGGTTAAGACGTGTACACCGATTGTCCTACACACTTAAGTTATGAACTGTTAGACCTTTTTCCATCCATAAATACATAAACCTTATGGTAGATTTGTGATTAGCATGGCTCCTTATTACATCCCGGATGGATATGGAGGATGGGGTTGATGAGGAGATTGACCCAGCAGTGGGTATTGACCTAGCAGAGGATGTTGACCCAACAGAGGATGCTGGTGAGGGGGAAGCAATGATAGTCATGGAGGCTGGAGAGCCAAAGGTTGAGGATGACTTTGAGGATGACTCTAAGGATGCAGATATAGAGCCTTTGGATAAGGATGAAGATGAGATGGTTGATAAGTTTGACCCGTACTTGGACTGGGTTCCACCTATGGAGATTCCAATCTTGGATGATGTTGTACCATATAAATCAGATATGAAGGACTTTTGGGATAGGACTCCCAGGATCTAGAGCTTTACTTGTATTAGGACTAGTAGCCCATCTTTTTGTGTATATAGTATGTACCCAGGCATATAACACAAACTAGTGGTAGCGTGTACGCCTTTCTATGTAAATATTTGAAGTTATCTATAAAGATTTGTTTCCTCTACTTGATGAAATGTATTGATGTGATATGTACTCATATTAGAATTGTTAGCTATATTTTATATCGTTTATAAATCTCGTAACCATAGTTAGGACTGGAGGGTAACTAGTAGTTATTCAGTTAGGTTCATAACACACAAACAGATGACAAGTTAGCCACCTCAGCTTAGGAATGGACCAAGGGGAAGACCTCCGACCCGTTTCCAAGGAAACAAAGACCCGTGGAATAGTGGTAAGAAACCAGGACACCTTTCCCCAGAATAAGCATGCAAAACCAACTGCACCACAAGTACCAACCATTACTACCGGGAACAACAAGGATGGATGTTTCAATTGTGGGATCCCCGGACTATACAGCCCCCAGAACCAACAACCGAGCTAATGTTATATGCTACAACTGACACAAAAGAGGACGCATGAGCATGGATTGCAATGCACCAAGAGAAACCTATCATGGGCCTACTACTCAAGGTCAAACTAGCAAAGGTCGACTAAATCCTATCATACCCGAGGCGGCCAGCTATGATGAAAAGGAACAGCAGAACTTGGAAGGTACACTCTTATTATATGCTAGTTGAGTTAAAGTACTTTTTGATACAGGTGCTACGAATTCGTTTATTGCCTTTGAGATTGTACGACGATTGGGTTTAGTACCCCAAGCACTTGAGGTAGCCCTGAATGCGGTATCACCTTTGGGAGTGACCGTGAAGCTAGGAAAGGTGTGCAATGACTGCACTTTGACATTGGAGGATAGGAACCTACATGCAGACTTAATTGTTCTGTCAATGAAGGAATTTGACGTAATCTTAGGATTTGACTGGCTTACTAAGTATCATGCAAAGTTAGATTGTGCTGGTAGGTCAATCACATTTTCAGTACCTGGAAGTGCACTGATGTTGTCAATATCAAGATATAAAAGTATACTTTACTTTTCTAGAGATTTGCAGTGTGAAAATAAAGGTCGAACCCACAGGGATTGGTTAACTACAGCGACTTAATTTTAAAACCTAACTTTAGTTAATTATGAAAAACGGATTTTGATTTGATTTATAATTAAACTAAGAACAATAAAAGTAAATCTAAACTAGGAAAGCAATTAAAGTTGTTTTAAATAATGTTTAAGGGAACCTAGGATTGCAAATCCACCACTGGCTTCATAATAGGAATATTTATGAATTACTTTAGCTTATTACATTGGATGATAATGGGGAATTGTAGCTACAAGCCCAATTCCTCCGACAAGAAGATAATCATGGTTCAAGCACCAACATAATCCATCTTCGGTTAGCATGAATTATCCCACATTAAACTAGGGTTGTGACATAATTCGTCTAATCTAGGCATGGACTATTCGGATACTTGATAGCACAAATCAATAAAGCACCATCACATGTAAACAATCTAAACAAGCACAGCAAGCATAGATCGTTGAGCACATCACAGTCAAAATAGATCTAAGACAAGAATAAATTCTGAAAGTAATGATTTAATCACTAGAAGTACGATTTATTTATAAAAATCCTCTAAACATGTGACTGTCATCCATACATAATGAACTTAAAATAAAAACATAAATAAAACCCTATTACTCGTCTAGGGCTTCATTGAAACCCTAGATCTATGATCTAGCCGTCCATGGAAGTGATGGATGGCAAGTAGTTGATGGAGGAGGCCATGGAAACCCTTGGTCTTCTTCTTCTTCTCCTTGCTTTCCTCCCTTCAATGGCTGGAAGTATGTATATTAATTGTCAACAATGTCTAACCCTTTAATTGTAATAAAATATGGTATAAATAGATTTACAACAAGTTTTGGAAGCCTTCCTAACCCGAAACGGACTGAAACTGATGTAATTTACAGTCTAGACGTCATTCAGCAGTTTCGTTTGCACAGGAGTCTTCAGTATACTGAAATACGCATAATTGGTTTTTACACATATCGCGCGAGCGGATCGCGCGAGCGCGACATTTAGTAACTCCCGCGCGCGGATCGCGCGAGCGATTTCTGGACTTTCGCGCGAGCGATTCTCGGTTTCTCACGCGTGCGACATGGCTTTTTCAGCTTCTTTCTTTGTGCTTTTTCACCCTGTTTAGCCTGGTTGAAGTGATTTCTTCCAAATCCTGTCAAAAACTAGAAAACGAAGTAAAAATATACAAAAACAGGATAAAAAGGAACTAACAGATGCTCGTTAAGGCGTATAAATAGGATTTGTTCTCTCCCGATCACACCCCCAAACCTACATTTTGCTAGTCCTCGAGCAAAACTAAAATAAAAACTAACTACTAATAAACTACTACTCCATTTTCGCATGGATCACGATTGTATTTAGCGTATGCAACAAGCCTTTTAAACCTCTAGGTGTCCCTAGCCTTTTAAGTCTCGTGAGGGTTCTCATCAACAAGTTACCCACAACCATTTTTATTAACTTATAAATTTAAAAAGTTTTATTCAAATGAAAAATAAAACAATCAATACTCCTTATTATAAAACAATGATTTGAAATAGAATAACGAACAAGAAGAAACAGAATCAAACGTTCACCTATATCCTGAGAAACAATCAAGTGCATGCAATGTACGAATCAATAGAGTTCTTCATAAGATTGCACGTGTGTGATGTGGTAGTCAAATGAACACGCGTATGTCATGAACATGGAATATAACTCGGATAACCATTCAACTATGCTTCGACTACGAATCTCACAATGAATTACACTCTCAAATGAAACACTCAGAAACAGGTGTAATTTATCTAAACTATGTGAGTAAAGGAAATATGTTTTCAAAATGAGAAATGCTCACATATGACTCAAAAAAAAAACGCATGACACGAAAGAATAGTAGTCTCATGGATAGGATGCCAATAATAAAAAAAAATTAATTATTACCATGTTTTAATCCCCTCCCATCGTTTACATATCTGAACCATATTTTCTAGGATCAACTAGGACTTTTCAAAGGTTGTATTGTGGCTCAGGTAATGATAGAACGGATTAATTAGGTAGGTTTAGAATGGCATTGTAAGGCATGTTCGATTTCTTTCATTCTTCTTCTACAAACTTTCATCTTTTCTTTCTCTTCATTCATTTTCATTCATTTTTCTTCTTTTCTTTCATTTTTCGTTTTTTTTTCAACCTTCCTCTTCTGTATTATGTTTCTTTTCCTTTTTCTTTTCTTGCTTCTCAAATAATTATTCATCGAATACCAAGCAACTACCCCAATAGCATCTTATTTTCTTCTTCTGAATCAACACATCGTCTTAATACTACTAAAAGTTGATCACTCTTCCAGTGGTATACTCCAAGTTGATCAAGTTGGAGCTTTTAAAGAGGATAATGGTGAACAAAGAAAAAGAGGCATTGTAACGGCTCAAAGGGCGAACTAAGGAAATTTTTATCTTTTATCAGTCGGCAGTAAACAAAGAGGGCCTAAAATCATTTCCTAGGGTAATACGGTTCTTCAACATTTACAATGGAAGATTATTTAGCATGGTAACAAATATTTTAACTTGACTATTAACCAAAACAAGAATAATGAGACTAAACAACAAGTAGATGCGCTATTTCAATGAAATTCGATAAACACAATGTGTATATAACCCTCTAAAAAGAAAAGATAGGCTCAAAAGCTTACTGGGTCTAGTCTCCACCTTGTGTTATCTAGAAATCCGAATCATATTATAGTTCACATCAGACATGTATTTCAATGACTACGTGCAGTGCATAAGTTTGTGTGCAAATTTATGATATAAAACTACGATTCGAACGATACATAACTTAAAATGTCTCAACATGACTTCAGCAAATGTTTAATCACATCTTCCCTTGTTTACCATTCTATAACAATCAAAGTTATTTAACAAGAAGTATCGACTTAAAATTGCAAAAACGTCGGTAACATCGTTTATTTAAACACACTTATTGAATTTTTTTTTAAATTTTGGTGTATATAATAATGTGCATGTGTGCATACCCCCAAACCTAAACCTTTCATTGTCCCCAATGAAACAATTAAATGAAAGAAAAGAGAGTAGGTAAAAAAGGAACGATAGTACCTCGATCTCGGTAAGGAAAACAGGTGAACACAAAGGAATATGGCAATAAAGTTCAAATGTACCTGTTAATACTAGATAAAAAGAAACTAAACAAAAGAATATTAAAAGTAAATGAAACCTAAATATGGAATATAAGTCTAAAAACTAAACTAAACTAAACTAGCAAATGGAAAGAAATAAAACGAAAAAGTAGAAATGTAACAAGGAAAACAACAACTAACTCGATCTAAAATGACCTAATAAACAAAAATAGAAACGTAAAACTACCTGAGCAGGTATGGGGAAAGGACACAGAAAAGAAAAGCAAATATCAAGAAAAGGGGAAATCGAGCGAGCGGCCGTCGCGCGCGCGGATTTTTAATTTTTTTTTTTTTTTTTTCGTGCTCGCGAGCTACCTCGCGCCCGCGAGACCAGGCGCGAGAAGAAGCAGAGAGCTCAAATAAAGAAAAACAAAGAAAAACGTCTAAGGGGCAAACTCGCGCCAGCGGGCCGCGCGAGCGACGTCTCGCGCGAGCGGATCGCGCACGCGATTTTAGTTTTTTCCATTTTGTGGCTAAAATTATGTATATAATATTAAAATAAATTAATTCCAACCCCCAAACCTGTCCAGAAAAACTCCAAAACTGACCAAAACGACTCAAAAATGACCAAAAACAAAGAAAACAGACAAAATTAAGCTTGGGTTGCCTCCCAAAAAGCGCTAACTTTTACGTCTTCAGCTAGACCTTTCTAGCTCAAGATTCATGGAGGTTGAAAATCAGACTTTGAACCCCTAAGAATATCAGGTAGAGCTCGATGGTAAGCAGAAATCACGTCGCTTTGAATTAATTCGATTGACGGTTTGTCAGTATGTTCAAATCAATTTCTTACCTTCCGAATAAATTCAGCATTAGGGTCCGAGGTATTAGGGTTCATCCACTCATCATCCGCTATATCTTTGTCGTTACTCACATTTATTACTTTGTTAGGCTCAATATTCCGTCTTACCTCACCCTCCGCCTCACATAGGTAATCGTCGTCTTTAGGAGGTTGATCCATAGCATTAAAAACGTTTAATTTTAAGTTCATGTTCCCAAACGACACTTTCATTACCCCCGTCCGGCAGTTAACACGTGCGTTAACGGTTGCTAAGAATGGACAGCCTAGAATGACAGGAGTGTGTTTCCTAGCATCTAGCACGGGTTCAGTGTCAAGGACCATGAAGTCGACAGGATAATAGCATTTATCAACTTTAACCAAGACGTCCTCGACGATTCCTCTAGGTACTTTGACGGAACGATCCGCTAATTGAATAGTAGCGACCGTAGGTTTCAGTTCACCTAGACCTAATTGTTTATAGACGTGATAAGGTATGAGATTAACACTAGCTCCTAAGTCAAGGAGAGCCCGATGGATGATAGTGTCACCTATGACACATGAAATCGTTGGCGTACCAGGATCCTTATACTTTGGAGGTGAGTGTTGAAAAATAGAACTTACTTTTTCCGTGAGGAAGACCTTTTTAGGAGTATGACTACGTATTTTGCGCTTTTGTGTACAAAGGTCTTTTAAACATTTAGCGTAAGCGGGAATTTGTTTAATAGCATCGAGGAATGGAATATTTATTTTAACTTGTTTAAATACCTCGAGTATATCTTCAACTTTCGACTTTTTCTTTGAAAGATGAGACGGTTCCTCAATATTAGGTGGATATGGCATTCTCGGAATATAATTTGTTGGGACCGGTTCATTTTCTTTTCTACTTTGATTCACGTCCTCACCCCTCTCTTTATTAGAGTTGATGTTCATATCTATCACATTCTCATTCTTATTAGGGGTTTCTATCACCTCCTCTCATGTAGTCATCCTAGTTGAGACAGCGTTTACTTGTTCATTCGACCCCTTAACCTCATATTGTCTCTTAGGGTTTTGAATTATTTAACTAGGCAACGTCCCCTCGTTTCTACGACTCACTACAGTAGCTAGTTGTCCCATTTGGGATTCAAGCTTCGCAATGGATTGTGTATGAGAGTGCACTATTTGTGCTTGTGCCTGTACTTGCGTTTCAATTTTATTAAGGGATGCCAACACCTTTTCCTCAAAAATGTTACCCCGTGGAGGGTTCGGATTAGGATGCGGTTATTGGTATTGATTAGGTTGAAACTGAGGGCGATATGCATTAGGAAAATTAGTCGCCTCATTAGGATTATTATTATTATTTTTCCACGATAAGTTAGGATGGTTTCTCCATGGCGCATCCGGATTATTAGTAGTTGAATTATAATGATTTCGTGGGTATTGTTGAATAGAGTTAATGTGTTGCTCCACGAATTCCAGAAATTGACTCGCCGATGGACATGCAAGTATCGAATGTGAAGGATCAAAACATAATGCACAAATTTCATGAGCGGGTGGGGCTGTCGTTTGGTTCATTGTTAAAAGTCAGTCAAGTTTGTTAAATAGTTCTTTTATTTCAATTGATTGACTTGACTCGAACTTTACCTCCCTCTTAGGTTGTGGGTATCCCTCAGAACGGACAGACACCGCTTGGTGCATCGAATTCTCGCTTAACATTTCAAAACTTTTCCAGGCCTCATCGGCACTTTTGTGTAGGAAGGTACCCGCACAAACAGCATCGACGGTGTTACGGACCAAAGGAATAAGTCCCTCGTAAAAGACTTGAACCAATTGCCACTTGGGAACCTGATGGTGTGGGCACGAACGTAATAATTCTTTAAATTTTTCCCACGTGTCATAAAGAGTCTCCCCATCTTGCATCACAAAATTAGTTATATCTTTTCTTATCTTATTTGTACGCATAATAGGGAAAAACTTTTGTAAAAAGGTGGTGTGTAAGGCTTCCCATGTTTTTATTGTGTTTGGCTCAAGTGATTGAAGCCAATGCTTCGCTTTGTCTTTTAAAGAGAATGGAAAGAGCCGCAATTTTAATTCATCATTATTTAGGTTTTGTATTTTCAAAGTAGAGCATATACCCTGAAAATCCCCTAAGTGTTGGTAAGGGTCTTCATTTAGACGGCCATGGAATGATGGAAGTAGCGAGATGGTAGACGACTTTATCTCAAAGTGAGATGCTGTCGCCTTCGGTAATTTGATACCAACTTGTGGCGTGTACGTCGTAGGAATAAAATAGTTTATAAGTGGAGGAGGTGGCGGTATATTAAGATTATTCATATTAGCTCCGTTGTTGTTTTGGTGTTTTCGTTATTATTTTCAATGTCTGCCATTTTAATTGGTTCTATGTTATTAAAGCGTGGTTTCTTTAGTCTTGTAAGAGTACTACGTATTTCGGACTCAAATAAAGACGTTGGTTTCGGTGTCAAATCGTCGTCTATTAAAAACCTTGTTGTAGAAGTTAAGTTTGAAGACTTGTTAAGTCTTAATGTACGGTCAAGTTCAGAGTCAAAAGGTTTTAATTCCGGTTTATTTGAACGTGTACCTAACATAAACTAAAAGAAAGTAAACTAAAAAGAAAAACTAACTCAACTAAAAAAAACAAATAGCAATCACGCAACTAAGATAACAAGCACTCAACTACTGTGATGCATGAATATTATCCTGTAATGCAATGACCGCGTCAAGCCCAGCGCCCCGGGTTTCCTAGCTAATGCAGTGTTCACTCCACAACTAACCTAATGCAAGTAATTGCGTCTCAGCGCCCTGACTTACAGTGATTTGATGCGAAGTTAAAGCGAGCAATTTACTTAATTTTTATTTATTTTATTTGCGTAAGCTCCTTTGATGTAATTAGCTACTTCACTCGGAAACGTTGGACTTTGATGACTCGAAAACCTAGAAAATAAAAAGAAAAGTTAGTAACTCAAAATAAGACGAAAAATAAGAAAAATAATAAAAACTAACCTAATATTTACAAATTAACTAAACTAAGATTATAAAACTAAAGGTAGTAATGCAATCCCCGGCAACGGCGCCAAAAATTGATGTTGTCAATATCAAGATATAAAAGTATACTTTACTTTTCTAGAGATTTGCAGTGTGGAAGTAAAGGTCGAACCCACAGGGATTCGTTAACTACAGCGACTTAATTTTAAAACCTAACTTTAGTTAATTATGAAAAACGGATTTTGATTTGATTTATAATTAAACTAAGAACAATGAAAGTAAATCTAAACTAGGAAAGCAATTAAAGTTGTTTTAAATAATGTTTAAGGGAACCTAGGATTGCAAATCCACCACTAGCTTCATAATAGGAATATTTATGAATTACTTTAGCTTATTACGTTGGATGATAATGGGGAATTGTAGCTACAAGCCCAATTCCTCCGACAAGAAGATAATCATGGTTCAAGCACCAACATAATCCATCTTCGGTTAGCACGAATTATCCCACACTAAACTAGGGTTGTGACATAATTCGTCTAATCTAGGCATGGACTATTCGGATACTTGATAGCACAAATCAATAAAGCACCATCACATGTAAACAATCTAAACAAGCACAGCAAGCATAGATCGTTGAGCACATCACAGTCAAAATAGATCTAAGACAAGAATAAATTCTGAAAGTAATGATTTAATCACTAGAAGTACGATTTATTTATAAAAATCCTCTAAACATGTGACTGTCATCCATACATAATAAACTTAAAATAAAAACATAAATAAAACCCTATTTCTCGTCTAGGGCTTCATTGAAACCCTAGATCTATGATCTAGCCGTCCATGGAAGTGATGGATGGCAAGTAGTTGATGGAGGAGGCCATGGAAACCCTTGGTCTTCTTCTTCTTCTCCTTGCTTTCCTCCCTTCAATGGCTGGAAGTATGGTTGTATATTGTATGTATATTAATTGTCAACAATGTCTAACCCTTTAATTGTAATAAAATAGGGTATAAATAGATTTACAACAAGTTTTGGAAGCCTTCCTAACCCGAAACGGACTGAAACTGATGTAATTTACAGTCTAGACGTCATTCAGCAGTTTCGTTTGCACAGGAGTCTTCAGTATACTGAAATACGTATAATTGGTTTTTACACATATCGCGCGAGCGCGACATTTAGTACCTCGCGCGCGCGGATCGCGCGAGCGATTTCTGGACTTTCGCGCGAGCGGATCGCACGAGCGATTCTCGGTTTCTCGCGCACGCGACTTGGCTTTTTCAGCTTCTTTCTTTGTGCTTTTTCACCCTGTTTAGCCTGGTTGAAGTGATTTCTTCCAAATCCTGTCAAAAACTCGAAAACGAAGTAAAAATATACAAAAACAGGATAAAAAGGAACTAACAGATGCTC